>CM029477.1:1220760-1820760 GCA_017140325.1 Eucalyptus leucophloia subsp. euroa | reverse complement strand
TAATATCATCTATTTCTTTTCTTTTTTTTTTTACACTTAAAACATCAAGATTGATTGACCTCATAATATTTTTAATAGGATGATGGTGTGAATCTATGAGAAAATTACCAAAAAAATTCTAAATATATTGCACTTAAGCCACTTTGGCAGTAAATTCTTCAATTGTACCAATTGAATTCTAAGCAAATTTTAATTGGAAATTATTGACATGGATGTCTATAGTGTCACGTGTCCGACACCCAGTGCTGACATGGGCAATTTATTCAATTTTTTAAATTGATTTTTATTTAATTTTTCTTTCTTACTTTTACCAAGTCTAGCTAGGGTCGATGACCATTGCCGACCATGGGGTGCCAACTGCAAAGCCCTCACTGTTTGCGAGCAAGGGTTTTAGCCTTTGCCTAGACAAACCCATGGCCGACAAGGGTTGGCTAGTGACTCTTACCAAGCTTGGAAGAAAATAAAAGAAAAAAATTCAGAATTTCTTTTAAAAACTACCAACATCAAGAGCACATCAGTGATTTTTAGACTAAAATTAATCAAATAGACGTAATTGATAAAATATAAAAAAATTTGTACTCAATTAGCACAATTAGAAAATTTAGGACTAAATTGGTACACGTAAAGTAGGTTTAAGACTTTTTTTTTTATAATTTTCTCCAAATTTCATGCCACTTTCCACGCACACACTTATGTCAAAGATCTCTAGTATCTTGCAAAGGTATTGAATTGAACATTTAGATTCATCTTCAAATTTTCATAACTACTTTTCTTCCGCTTAAAATTGTTTCTATTGTGACAGTGCCAAAACGGTTTTTCTTTTCCAATTTTTTATTATATGCGCCTCGTTGTCTGAATTGTGTCCATGTAATTACTCTTTCGCACAGTCGGAAAACATAATAAAAAATAACGGTGTACATATGACTTTTGTTATTTATGACCTTTGGAAGCCGCTCCTGAACGATGATTAGTCCTTTCCACTCGATGGTACCTACGAACCTTTCCTATAACTTTGACCGAAGGAAGGACATCTTGTGCACGAAAACACCATGTAAAGATGAAAATGGAGCAAAAGCAGACAAGTGAACAGCTGGAAAGTGCCAAAGCGCGCACCATGCTGTGGATATTCCTCATCATCTGCAGTACCAAAAAAAAGATGGGATTTCAAAGCTTAAAAGAATTTTAGTGTGCTGAGATTAGCATATCTGCCTTTGAATCTTTTATCGTCTTGGCCATCCCTAATCCACGTGAAACCATAGGCTTTTTTTAATCATGTCCTGGACGCCGGCAATTAGGATTATTCTAATGCTAACGTGAAAATTACATATCGATCCCTTGAGGCCATCTTGTGTTCTTTTAATTTATGCAGATGTGTGGAGCCATTTGTCAAATTGGGTTTGGAGCAAGTACCCCTCTTTTCTTGTTTGTCTTCCTATATTTCAATCTCTGTCGGTTGACAAGACAAAAGGTTCAATAAAGAAAATCTCGTGCCTCTTCCATTTCTATCTAGCAACTGATATCTTCATAAATATATGGATGTTGACATATAAATTCATGTATAATTTGTCGCATAGCCGGTGATTTTCTCTCTATGCATGTTGACTATACATGTTACCTAATGGTAGAAGTAACTATGTTGAGAATCAAGATATCATGGATAGAGGCGTTCTCAGCTGGTTCCTTGCAACCATCGAGAGTACTGCATTTAATGAAAGGGGCCTTCTTAACTAGTTCACTGCAGATTTACCCATAAGTTGCCACCATCTTGATTGGTTACACAAAAATATTTCTTATAGGATCTCGCCTCACATTAAATGGGCTCAACCATTGCATATGGCATAAACCTATTGTAAGAATGTTAATTTGATCATAAACTTTCTAATTTTATCAATTCAACTCTAATATTTGCAAAAAATTATAATTTAGTCATACTAGTCAATTTTCATTAGAAATTACTAACGTAATAATGTGCCACGTAAGATGATTATTAGCAGCTTTAACCATAACCTTAGCTCTCTTTATTGGTCTAATCAAGATACAGATCATCATGTCAGTGATTTCCAGCGAAATTGAATTAAAATGATTAAATCAAAGTTTATCGTAAAAATTTAGAGTTAAAGTGATAGGGTGAAAAAAGTTTAGGATTAAATTAATTCTTTGAAGTAAGTTGCTACTCCTCCAAGACCTTTCATTGGGAGTTTACCAGCCTAGAATGCTAGGAGAAGGCAGTGACCTCCTTCCAGGTGGGATCCCAGCACTAATAGCACTGTGGCCAAAGAGCCCAATGGGGACCTTATCCCGTAATCCTCTCCTCATTTCCCTATAAATGAGTTGTGGGGGGAGGCATCCTGAGATATCCTATTCAGGGTGAGGCAGTTTAAAGACCTACCAAGGTCTAAATTTAGAGTTAAAGTGATAGGATGAAAAAAGTTTAGAATTAAATTAATTCTTAGAAGTAAGTTTGCAATTAATGGGTGGGACCCCACTTCTTTGTTCGTACGATAAATTTTACCAGCTTTTTAATCATTAAATGACCTGACATGGGCTTTCCCATGGACAGTGCCCCAATGGCTTCGGGTACATGCATAAAAAGTTTAGGAATTTATGGCATCTGTTCATTTACACGATGTACAGGTTCATGGGATCCAATCGAGATGTCATCAATTTCACTGCTCTCGACAGGGACACAAGGAGCGAGGGTAGGAGGGCAACGTGATTGGGCCATTCCACTGCACACCGAATTCTCACTGAATGCTAACAAGGACAAAAGGTTGGAGAGCAACAATTACAAATAGTATGCTGATGATGATGACAGTCACCTTTTTTCTCTTTGTTTAATATATTCCATATTAGGAAATGTGACAACAACTTAGCTCTTTTTTTTTTTTTTATGATTTAGAAACCGTTATACAGTTGGCAACCGGTAGCGTAAATCGGGGCGATCCGTAGGGATCCATCTCCCATGAGCCGCAAATGAGTCACATAATGGGAGCGCGAAGTTTTTAACCCCTCCTCGGCAGGGCACAAACTATAGCTCTTTGCTAACGAGTGGCCGAAGAATTTTGTGAAACATACTTTATGGAAAGCTTTTAATTTATATATATATATATATATATATATATATATATATATATATATATATCTTAGATTATCTTCACTACAATACATTTATCGTAAATTTTTTTTAATAACATCAAAAAATCCTGAATTTTTATGTTCGCAATACATTTACCCTCTATCAAAGTTATATTAATGAGAACTATTAAAAAAACTACATATATAAATGTCGAAACGCAAATAATATTGACACGATGCCCACATGACTTAAGTAAAGTAAAAATCATGTTATTTTGATTGAAAAATATCTACAGAATTTTGATGAAAGATAATTATATTATATAGATACAAGTTTGGAATTTTTTTATATTACAATAAAATTTTAGAGTAAATATAATATAGTATGCATAGTTTGAGATTTTTAATGATATGAAAAAAAAATTAAAGTAAATGAGTTATAATAGGCATAATTTGAGATTATTCGAATAATGCGATATCTCATAAATCCTTTTTGGGGCTTCTTTCCTATTTAAAATGTTAATTACACACTTCACCAAAACGGATAATATTTCAAAAATTGAAGTTTGTTTTAAACTAGTAGCTTTATATGCTCCTGAATAAATCCATTAGAATTTTTACAACTATGGAGCGAAGCCTCTACATAAATATCTTCTACATGGAATGAAGTGGTTCTTTCGTCATGTCTAGATATTTGTGCCATGTGGGCATAAACTTGAGGAGCAGCTACGTAGGATCTCTGACATTAGATCGGAATTTTATTGATGACAAGCTCTGACTTGATTACACCTGAAAATTAAGGATGTGATTGATTAAATTAAAACCTAAACCGCTCAATTGACTTTTTCTTTTCGCAAATGGAGGAGGAGATGGACATGGTGTATCAGGTCATGTCCATCTCCTCCTCCTTCAATCCTTATTACGCGACCACAAATCCGAAGTCTTTCAACGAATTGTCGAAGAATTCTGAAGAGCACCTCCCATCAAGGTTTCTCAGGGCAAGCTTGACTGTTTTGATACTGTACCCAATTCCACAGAGCAAAAGTCACAATTCAAGAAAGAAGACGGAGATCCAAACTTGGAATTTTGCTTGCCTCGACTCAGGTGATTTGCCGGTCTCAACTGGGAGTAGCAGTGGTCCCAATCCAATGTGAGAACCAAACCAAACTAACCAATTTTAGATAAATCCCGGTTCCAATATTTCGAAACTGAGAATAACTGATCTGGTTCCCAATTCCACATAAGAAATCAAATGGCCTAAAATGGTTAAGATTTCTTAGTTTTTTTTTTTATTATGAAGCAAATATTAATTAGTAAATTATTTTTTTCTCGTAATTTTGGGAAACTCCCATTTATAAAGAATAGAAAAAATCAAAAGAAGAAGAAGAGATCATTGATTCCAAGATTGATACTAGAATCATACCGAACTAATTCTAACTCTGGGTGGGCCGATTCTCAATTCCACAAACTGGGAACTGACCTTTCCTAGTTTAATTTCAAATTTAAAAATGAGGACCGACCCATCCTAGAACCTATCATCCTCAATCTCAATCGACAATGTCTTCGACAACGGCCAAATCCGCATTATTTTTTCTCTCTTTAATCGCGACCTCATCCCCACCAACTCCAACCTCCAAAATTTATTTGGGGATGGGGACATCCCAATGACCGTGAAGTTTCTATCTCTTTGAGAGTTCGATAATTTAACCATCCAAATCATATCATAAATTCCCATCAATTCTATATGTGAATTAAAAGAATGAAGGGACAAAAGTCGATGAATTATTTATGTTGGTCATCGGCACGTGCAACTATTTCAGACCGTGGTTTCTTCAAATCCCCTGATCCACATCTTCAATTTCTCACTACAACGTAAGACATCATTAATTGCAAATCGTTTTCCTACAATATGGACGGCAGGGCGCGCACGACAATAACATCTGTAAACTCTTCTAAATCAATACCGAATTAGTTAAGAATAGACAATTAGATCGCGATGGGTCGGATAAAAAGCAGGACTAACATTGTATTTTATCAAATTTGAACATACATTATTAAGCTAACCGACGCTAGTCCCTAATGGGCTAGTTGAGTGGGCCTAATTACACTTAGAGATTGCACCTTCAGCTAATGAGGGCACTTAATGCCTAAATACCAGGATAAATATTTTCAATTCATATATATAATATTCATCATATATTATGAGATTAATATCATGAAAAATCCATAATTAATACATTTATGATAAAATTATCATAAATTAATTTTTTTTGTCACAAAACCCTAAATTTTTACGCACATAATATAATTATACTCTACTTTCATGAGATTTTATCGTGAAATTGCTAAATTGGATAATACATAACAATAATTTTAGTTGACATGACAAGTTCAGGTGGAAATTCATAACTCTCTCTTTTGTTTTTTCAATTAGCTCTAAATTATGATAATAACTTCGTTGACATGGCAAGTTTTTAATGAAAATTTGTAACTTTTTTCTTTTTGGTTTTTTAGTAAGCTCTAATTTTCGACCAAAAAAATCTCCCTTTCTCTCTCTCTCTCTCACACACGCGTGCGTGCACACATACATAGTACTCTAATCCATCCTGGTCTTCATCTTTATCAAGCACATTCCTCATTGACGTTTTTGTCTTCGTGATCACTGATCAGGCATTGGAACTTGTTCAAACACACTTTTATCCTTGATAATCTTCTTGAGAGCTATGGATATTCATGTGACTTATCGTGTCAACTGAATTATTATTATGTGTAATCTAGTTCAGCGATTTTACAGTAAAAAACTAGTAAATGGTCGCTCGCATGCTACTTTTGGGGGTTTTTTGGGACCCAAAAATTAGTTTGTAGAAAATATTTCACAGTTGTACTATTTTAGAGTTTTTAGATATCCATAGATTATTTTAGATATATTTGTTAGAAGTATATCGATTTGGAATTTTTCGCAGTATTAATCTTGTATTATATTACATATTTCTTTGTCTTTCGATTTTGCAATTAGTTTATCATAAATTCAGTTTTATGCACTCTTAAACTCCTCACTCCTCATTGTCAAATTTTATTGTGCATTTGGTAATATTTCTGTTCTTGGAAATAACTTATGTTTATGAATAGTTTTCACAAAAATAAAGTAGACTTTTTTTTCAATTTCTATTTAAAAATTATTTCCTAACCACTTTTTTAGTTTGAGAAATAGAAAAATTAGCTTAACTTACCAAGCAGATTTATGTTTTTTTTTTTTTTTAATTTTGAGGATCAGAAGAACGGAAAATGATAACAATGGGATGGTTATCAAACAGACTCTTACAGTCTGAGTTCGATCAATAGATGGATTTATTTCCTAACCACTTTTTTATTTTGAGAAATAAAAAAATTAGCTTAACTTACCAAGTGGATTTATGTTCTTTTTTTATTTTTATTTTAAAGATCATAAGAACAGAAAATAATAACAACAGGATGATATGATTATCGAACAAATTCTTAAGACGCATTGATAAAATTTATAATTCTCTATTTATTTATCAGGTTTGTAATAAAAATTTATTTGAAAATGTAATTTGATTTTTTTATTTTTGAAACAAATCTCTATTCCAAAAATTTTGTCATGCATAGGTCGGAGTTCGATCAACATAGGGCTGATTTCGGTCCCCTTCCATCAAACGGCTGGAAGTCGTTCAGGAAAACAATCTTCGCCGTTCGTGGACTCACCCGATCACCAACTCTCCACCAATCAGAAGGAAGCGTATGCCCTTCTGGAAGTCGCAGCCGTGCTCCATCCTCTGTTCACCCTTTTGACTTCATTCCAGAACAAAGATTCTCTCATTTAAGCTTTCGCGAAATTAGGGTTTCCGTTCCAATTTGGGGAAATCGGAAGGAGGTACCTAGAGAGAGAAATGGCATCGGTGGCATCGTCCGGTGGATCTGGCCTGTTCAAATTCCTCAAGCCCAGGCTGCGGCCTCAGCCGAACGACATCCAGGCCGCCGCCATGTGGGGGGTCGCCGCCGGCGCCACCGCTCTTTACCTTACCCAGGTCAGTTTTTTTCTCACTCTTGTTTATCGTCGCTGATCTCCGAGGAGCGAGCGATGGCGAGCTTTGCTCGATTTGATCTGGTGTGGGCTTTGGGGGATCGGTTGTTTTCGTCTGGATTTGACGGTGTCCAGTTTTGTTCGATTGGCATTAGCTAATCGTGTTGGTTTTCAAGTTTTGTTCGATTGGCATTAGCGAATCGTGTTGGTTTTCAATCTTATCGATTTCTTATTTGGCGTCATGTTAGCTAGTGTAAGTCTGTCGATTTTCATGAGCTGATTGTGTTTTTGTGGACTATTAGATGGTGCGTTAAGATTCCGTCCTCATGCTGTGTTGCTTTATTGGGGTACCGGTATTCGTCTGATGCATGTACGTTGATTAGTTGCCACTGCACAGGGTTGTGTTTGGATCGTGTTTTGAGAATGTTTTCCTCGCAAAGTTCTGCAAGGGTTTGCAAAATTCCCATCTTTCATCCAATTTGATCTGGGAGTTACGCCCGTTTTATTAGATTGGGAGTTTGTTCCGTGGATTTGAGCGGTGGAACTTGTCGAACTTTCAATGCAAGTGCATTATTGCAAGGATAGAGGCTTGCATTATGAGATTTTACTTTCATTATGTGGGTATGAACTGAAGCTGGCTTAATGAGATAATACCATCATGGGATAACATTTGAAACTATGTATTAAGGTGGTGGAAAACAGTAAAAGGTTATGAAATTTTTGTTGCTCAAGTATACCCCTTTACATGCATTTTGATGTATTTTTGTTTCTTTTTTGATAATCTTTGAATGATGGACGTCTTAAGAACTCGTGACCACATTGATTATACTACTTAATACATCTGCTGAATGTGAGCAATACATGTCTATCAAGTTGTACTTTTTTATTGATGATTAAGAAATATGATGACATTATTGTAAAATAATAGTATCTACCGTAGTAGTTTAGATATTTGGGTCTGTGATTTAACTCAACTAATAGGTCACTGGTTGATGCAATAATAATTTGTTACTTGAAATTGGCTAATAAATCAACTATTGACCTTGGAGACACAGGTTGTCTTATGAAACTCATGAACAATAGTGGATCAGCTATCAGCCTTGTCAATCTGGGGTACCCTGCATTGCTAGTGATGTTAACTTGTGAGAAATCCTTTGAATCAATGTTGTTTTTTTATGTTGTTTTGGTAATTAGTAATCTGGGTGTACAAGAGATGCTTTCTTCTATGTTATGAGAAGTTTATTGTGTTGCTGCGATTGGTAATCTCATTAGAGTCTGTCTTGCAGATCCTTTATTCCACTTTCACCTTTTGTTTCTTGTAGAACGATGTTAGGTCCTATTTATTGAAAATATAAAAAAATATGTATGATTGATTTTCCTGGATGAGTAAAGCATAGGTATTTGGAACATTAGTAATTCTCTTTTTTCCAATGCAGCCATTTGATTGGTTGAAGAAAACGTTCTTCGAGAAACCAGAGCCTGAAGACAAGTGAGGTGGGGAGTTAAAGCTGGGCAAGTCTGATCTCGTCATCGCCTTTTCTCCTTTCTGTTGTGAGGGTTTATGAACAGAAGTGAACTTGAATAATGCAGTTTCAGTTGCCGGTACCATTCTGGGGCCTTTTTTGGCATTAAAATCCGGATCATACAGTGAATACTTTGTTTTCGAGAGCACTCTTTGATTCTTTTCCCTCCCTCTGGTCCCTCTTTTCTCTGTCGTCGCTTCAGCCATTATCAATGGCCATAACATGTTAAAAGGTTCAATAAGCTGGGTGCTTCTTTGCCAAATGCAATTTAAGAATGAGATGCGCAGTGTTTTTTTTTTTTTTTTTTTTTTTTTTTTTCTGGGTAAGTAAAGAGATGAGCAGTGTTCCACCTTTCAAAAGTTATAAAGTACAGAGCATGTTGGTTTGCTTTCTTTCTAAATGATGACTTTTTGGTAAGGAAGGGGAGGGCTGGGGTTGTAATACTCAGCCCACTCTTGGACCGTGAAGTAAGGTCGATGTTGTTACATTAGGATATGCCCTTAGAACTTTAGTTGGCTTTGTTTGCATATATGCCCAGCCGTATTGGTGAATACTGGATTTCACGAATCAATGCTGCAGGGGAGATGGGGGATTCCTTTTGTCACTAATTGGTAAGCCCCAAAATCATCGATGTTATTGGGGGAGGCGTCTTTTCCTAGTAAGGCGGTTATTGATAATGTAAGACTGGAAACAGTTGTAAGGCTTGCTTTTTGCAAGTAAAAAGAGAAAGGGGGCTAATTCCCTTTAAAAAAAACTCTGGACTTTTGGTTAAATGCTAATTCTATTTCGAATTTTTGTCTAAAAGATAATTCCAAACTTTCTCCCTAGTCTAAATCTTGTTTATTTGTCCAAATATCGGAATTAGTTTTTTAAAATTTATCACTATAGGGGCGAGTTAGAAGTTCATTATCAGAACTTGCGTTTTTATTAGTAGCATTACCTTCATATGTTTCATATGGAACAATGGTAGCCTTTTTAGATTGACAATATTGAAGAAACTGGTGGCCATTTTAGGTTGATATTCACGAAGAAATCAATGGTGAATTTTTTTTTATCCATAAATAGATTTGAAATTAAAATAAAAGTTTGAATTTTTTTTTGGGCAAAAGAAATCCAAGATTAAATGCGCACTGGAATTAAAATTTGGATTCTTCTAGTGGGAAAATTAGGCCAAAAGGACGGTCAAAGAAGTATGGAAGATGAAAAAAAGCTGCCACAGGTAAATGCCATTTACCACTGGTCATCTAACATTCAACCTGTCATGTTTGACAGTATTGACTGAGTGCTAGAACCCTAGGCGGCTTCTCCTTTATTGACATATCCGACAAAATGTGTGATTAAAAATTTAAAAGTAAGTTGCGCCTAGATGCATGATGAGTTTCAACAGTAAAAAGTAAAATATCCGATTAAAGATGTTGGAGCGTATCGAGATAACTCTTTCTACGCTTTATAACTCTTATATAAGACAGCAACGACATTTTATGTATAGTTAGTAATTTTTCATATGGACGAAGTGACAACAATGTCAGTCTATATACGGTGATGAAAAGCGGCGGAGGTGTCACAAGCTGAGCAATGCGTGGGGAACCTCAATGTACAAGCAAGATACTCAACTTATTTGCGGGTGTGTTTGCGTGTTGAAGAAATAAAGAAGCGTGAACACAGGGACAGGGCAAAAAAGAAAAGGAAATAATCTGTAGTTGAGTCAATATATTTGTGATTATAACTTGATACACTTGTAACTCATCAAAAATTCAAATTGGTATATTTATAATAACTTTTTTTTTTGTTAACTAATTAAAGAGAAAAAGGGCACGTTAATGGATTTACTAATTAAAGAGAAAAAGGGAGGAGATAGGGGGAAGGACAAGTCAGCGTTAGGTGGGGACGATGGACACGCGTCCGAAAGAGCTACAAACCCGCGAGGCAGCAGGCGCGCGTCCTCGAAATGCTCCCAACGGACCAGTTCCATGCTGCTTCTGCCGCACTCTCTTTCTCTCAATTTCTTCTTCATAATCGAAAAAAAAAATAATAAAATCTTTTTAACCGTTCCTCTTCAATTTCTAAAATCATATTCCATTTTTCTTATTTCCTTGTCAAAAACAATTAATATTTAATCAGGTAATTCACTAAAAAAAGATAAAGTGAATTGAAGATTACATAAAAATCTTTGCCTTTTGTTCTTATTAAAATATCACGAATGCTCTCGATAATCACGATTTCGTTAGAAATCAGGGAAAAAAAAACGCATGTTGCGTGACTTTCGAAACAGAAATACCCATATTTCGATATATAATTTAATAAAAAAAAGGATTAATATCTTGAAAAATCCGAAATTGATATACATGAGATAAATTTATCACATAATATTTTTTTGACCACTAAAATTTCCAAATTTGTACACTTGTGACAAATTTACCTTATGTTAGTTTTCATTAAATGTTGTCAAATTATTAAGTTAAATGACAT
Organism: Eucalyptus leucophloia subsp. euroa; assembly: GCA_017140325.1. Taxonomy (NCBI): domain Eukaryota; kingdom Viridiplantae; phylum Streptophyta; class Magnoliopsida; order Myrtales; family Myrtaceae; genus Eucalyptus; species Eucalyptus leucophloia. The sequence goes on along the minus strand of CM029477.1, from coordinate 1,809,651 downwards.
GTGATAATTGACTGGTATATTAATTTGGGATTTTACACTCTGTTTGTCATAGTTTCTGATTTTTGTAATTTTTTTGTGGTATTATTCCAATTTAGCGAAGGGTATATGTGTCACAAATTTACCAGTTTGAGGTTTTTTGTGATTGAATAAATTAGTTTTTGGTAAATTTATCATAAATATACCAGTTTATGGTTTTTTTTATGATTAGTCAGGGTAAATTTATCACAGGTGTATCAATTTGAGGCTTTTCATGATTAAAAAAATAATATTGGGTAAATTTATCATAGATATATCGGTTCAGGAGTTTTTCTACAAAAAAAAAAAAGAAACCCTTAAAAAAGAAAAGTCAAGAAAAGGAAAAATCAAAAGTGGAAGAGGGAGAAATCAAGAAGGCGATGCAGGATATTCCCACGTGGGCCCCCTATTAACCGTCAGATTCACCCGATTCCCCCCCTTCTCCTCCTATATATACGTGGCTCCAAACCGCTTCACGCCCTTCTCTCCTTCTTCCTTCTTCCCGCACTCTCTCTCTCTCTCTGGGCGACAGCCATCTTCTCACCTCGGAGTCCGTAAACTGCTGCTGTGTTCCTCGGAGGCTCTCCTGTCGGAGCTAATTCTCTCCATCTGTAAGTCGGCATTCCTCCTTCTCCACGACGTCGCCTCTTCCCTTTCTCCCTCTTCGAGTCGTTGCATGCGGAGAGGCTGAGAAAGGCTCGAGCTTTTTCGCTAGATTTCTCGGCATCTTATTTTTGGCCGATCATTTGTTCTGTCGCCGGGAGAATTTAATGCTGTTTGGTTAGTCTTAGACGTGGTTTTGGTCCTTTTTCTTTGTATAAAAGGAAGGTCCTTTTTCTTTCCTTTTTCTTGTTTTTTTCGTCTCTCGTCTCTGCGTTTGAGGTTGGTTTTGGATGTGGAGCGACTGACGTGTGCTGCGTGTGTTGGTGTTCTTGAAGCTGGTGAAGCTTTGAAGGGAGGGAGAGAGATGGAGGCGGAGTTGGTGGAGGTGTTCCAATTGGCGAGCAAAGCGGCGGACGCGACGGCCGTGAATGGTGGGGAAGGCGGCGGAGGAGGAGACCACGACCAGGAAGGGCAATGTATCGACGCCTTGAGGCGCCTCAAGTCCTTCCCCGTCACTTCCCAAGTCCTCGTCTCCACTCAGGTACGTCCCTTTTCTTCATCTCTCTCAATTTGATTCTGGGAGTGAATCTTCTTGAATTGTGCTCTGTTTGTTGAACATTTTAGATGAGGCGACTCGATGTCGTATGCTGTTCTGCTTTTGGCGTTAGTTTATGTCGAATGTGGTGAAACAATGAAATTTTGTGTCTTTCTTTTCTGCGAATTAGTTTCTTTTTACGAGTTCTGTGGAGCCTTAGATTGTGCTTGCTGCTTGACGTATTTAGTGCGGATCAATGCAACGTAACATAGGCAAGGGCGGTGTGCAAGACCGCACCTTTAGATAGTAACAGCGCTGTTAAGACCACACATTTTGTTTTGTAAAAAGGGGCATCCGCACATTCTATTTATGTATCGGTATTTGATTCTCTCGAGAATTATCTGTTTCCTTATGTTGTTTTTTTGTTTCTTCGTAATTAAGAAATATCACTTGGTGGGATTCGGGGAGATCCCAGCAAGCGACACCTTTTCAATTCTAAGTTTTCCCAGGAAACCGGTTAAACAAGTTAACAAGTTTTCTTGAAAAAATTTGAGGTGGAGAAGCCACAGTTTGGTTTGGTTTTGCAATATCATGTTACTGTCGCCTCCTCATTTCCCTATAGGCAATTCAAGATAGCAGCTCACACCCAGTGACATGAAGGGCAGGCTGTAAATCTCTCATTTATTGTTCAAACTCAATGAAATAGTAGGAAGGCTTAGTAGCGGGTAATTGAGGATTTTCTATCTTAGTTATTCCCCTTTAACCAAGTAGTTCATGAAGCATGGTTGATATAACAAGAGTCAGAATGGAAGCTTTCAACTTTATTATGTGCATCAATTGAGTATGAGGATTCCAATAGTGACTTCACATAGAGCTGTAAAATTATGACCATTGAGTTTTAGCCCTCCAAATTAAAGAACGAGTAGTCCCTAGCATGCAAACAGCTATTTTTCATACCACGAGTTATATTGGAAGAGTTGTTTGGCATTGTATTGGACAAAAAATTAGACCCTGGCAGTAAGAAAATAAGCTTTCACCAACTCTGTTCAGGAAACATAGGTTTCCAAGGCTTTCCATGATCCAGCTGCTGAAGTTTTATCAACTGCACATCAGTATTCAAATGGCACGAGTCCTTCATCTTATCCTAATGTGGATTTATTATGTCTGCTATAATTTGCATGTGCCTTTTGCCTTTGTGCTTTTTTGCCTTACTCACTTTTTCATGAGCTTACATGGTTGAAAATTCTTAGGTTGGGAAAGGTCTTAGACGCCTTACAAAACATCCTAGGAAGAAGATACAAGCTTATGCTTCCGACTTGATTCAGCTATGGAAACAGGTTGTTATGGAAGAAGCAAATGGATGCAAGAAGAATGGCAGTGTGGATGATAATGAGCCTGCAAAAGCTAGGGAGAACAAGTTTAAAAAATCATCCTCTTTCCGGATTGAGGAAATTCCTAAGTTTGAAGCAACAAAGGTTAGGAAAACTGAGCGAAATGGTACTCCTTCTGACAAGATGTCAAGGTCGGATGTTGGTGGTACTGAGAAAGCGGTCTGTGATAGGAATCTGCAAGGAAGTGTCAAGGTTGAAACGACAACTGCAACTAAGGAAGAGAAGCAAAATTGTCATGTGAACAAATTGTCACCTAATCCTGTGCAATCGCTGTCTGCTTCTGTGGCTAAATGCAACGATCCAATGAGGGACAGAGTACGGGAACTTCTCTTTGAGGCTTTGTCCAGAGTTTCTGGTGAAGCCAGCAAAGACATCATTGATGAAGTGAATGCATGTGACCCATCTAGCATCGCTGTTTCAGTTGAGTCGACCATGTTCCAGAGTTGGGGTCGTATGAACGGCGCCCACAAGATGAAATACAGGTCCATAATGTTCAATATTAAGGATCCCAACAACCCGGATTTCAGGAGAAAAGTTCTTCTCGGTCATGTCGAGCCAGAGAGGCTCCTAGACATGACCACGGAAGAAATGGCTAGTGATGAGAGGCAACTTCAAAACCGACAGATAAAGGAGAAAGCTTTGTTCGAGTGTGAGCTAGAAGCCGCACCGAAAGCCACAACCGATCAATTCAAGTGTGGCCGATGTGGCCAGAGAAAATGCACTTACTACCAGATGCAGACGAGGAGCGCAGACGAACCAATGACGACGTATGTCACTTGTGTCAACTGCAACAACCATTGGAAGTTCTGTTAAGAATACTTGCTTAGGAGCTGTTAGGACATGTTGATGGCATGACTGGTTCATTGCACTCGCATCCTTAGAAGAGATAGGTTTAGTCTGTTTAATCTGTTTAATCTTTTAGGGTAGTTAATTTTGTGAACTGCAAGTTTGAGCAGCTCATCGTTACTGGATTTGTAGGAACATGTTCTAGTTACTTTTCGTTAACTTTCGTGACTTATATGTATTAGATCAGATGGAGGCATCTTTTGTTGGTGCTATTGTTAAAAATACGAGGCTCTCTGTTTCTCCTCCTTTCTTTAGTACTATTTCTGAGTTTCTGTTTACCTACGAGATTCTTGAGCAAAGTCCATCTTGCCCCTTCGCGAAAACACGATGAACATTCTTCTAGACCAACTGAGATGCTGGAAGTTGGTTGGAGATTCTCTTCTGTGGTATACCAAATCAATGGGGCAAAACGAAAACATGCGTGTGGACACCTGTCTAAAGGCAGAGAAACTTACTTGTCAACAAGGTGTTCGCTGCATGAAAAAGACACTTTTGAACAGCTTCGTTGGTGTCCTCGAGAGGCGAAAGGATATTGTTTCTGACTCAACCTTTTGAAATTATTCGAAGGGAAAGGAACTGAATTACAATAATCAAAAAAATCATATCATTATCCAACCACGTGTCCAGAGTTAGTGAGAAGCTGTCTCTGTCTCACGTTCCTTGAGAGCCTGAAAAACCTCGGAGCTCTTGTCAAAGATGCGAGCTCTCCGGCTGTAATCCGTCGGCTCTTTCCCTTCGTCATCTCCCATGATTGCCTCTCTCTCCAGACACTCCAGCAACTCCACCCCTCCTTGCACGCTGCATTTCTCTGACCAATTCCTCATCTCGTTCCATTCCGTTTCTTCCACCACCTCTGCCACGGGACTGGGACCTGGAGCCGAACTCGCACGCCGGACCACGAGCCCCAGATCCGCCCCATTCCATTGCTTCTTATTGAGCTTCAGGAATGACCCAGATGGTGGAACAGCCAGATTTCGAGCATGGACATCGGCTTTCTGGTGGGAAACGATAGAACCACCCAAGATCCGCAAGTGGGTATTGCAGAAAGACGTTTTCATATTTTGACTTTCGAATTCAAGTAGAGACCATGTAGTGCTGGTTTCTGAGATACGGAGGCAACAGAACGGTGATTCCTCGACTTATGTAAGAGTACAGCCGCCTGAAATTGTGGCCGCCACAGTTGTACACGTGTCAGGCTGCAGTTAGTGAGTGAAGAGTCGGTGGCAGTGGCAGAAAAATCAAAGAATGACGACAGCATTCGAGATTATCGTGCAGCAGAAGGCACGCGATTCAAAGTGTTTTGTCTAGTCACAAGGGTCACTGTCGATATTGTCCTCATCGCTTACGTAAACAGGATGCGGAACGGGAACCTTACGCGGTCGCAGTCTCTTTACTGATTCTTATCTTTTACTAGTATCAGAGGCCCACAAGATTCGTTGCTTAATTTTAAAAGGCGGCCTCTGCAATCGCTTCGTAATTTGTTTCTTTCCTTTTGCGTGGAAAAAGCAAACTCGTACATCATCAAACCAGGAGAATAGTCCTTGCACCAAGCTCCTCTTATTAAGTTAAATAAATTATTCTACTTAAAATCGGACAGCAGTTCAGAAACAAAGACCGACGCAAAAGATTCGACCAATTATGACTAGAACCCAGAAATTCTTGCACGAGCAAGACTGCAGAAAGAATGAGTTAGACAAGGTTGTCCACTGAAAACAATTGAATTTCCTAACTAGATTTACACGGTTATCCGCCACTGTAAAGGCATCTAAAGCCAGCAATTATGGTATGTACAAGGCGAGGGTGGTTCATGGAATGAAAAGCACTGGTAAAGCACATCCTGTGAGACGGACGCAGGTTGTCGATCAGCTTTTTAACTGCCAACTGTGATGAGCCCGTAGAGCGTGCATTGTGATGGGTGGCATCGTTACTGGAAGATCTGTCTTCAGGAACTACGTGAAGCTGTCTGTTCCTGGAGTCTTCTCTCAGCTGCGACAGCAGCGGCCATGGAAGGCGGCAAATGCATTAGGCTTTCCACAGGCTTCACATCAGTCGGTGGTGGGTTGGCAGGTGATGCTGCAAAAAGGGATTCCACGTCTTTAAGCGTCAAGACAGGCTGATCCTGGTTTTTGGTATTTCCGCTGATGAATGAACTGCTGTTCCTGCTTTTGTTCAGCTTATAGATGCTCTCTTCAACACTATTTTTCACCTAAAGGAACAAAGAAAAACCTGAGTGAGTTACGAAGAAATATGTGAAGTTCTGGAGTCGTATCCTATTATCCTTCTAGGTTCTACCCCCACCCCAAATACACACACATGAATTAGAAAAAGGAATCATCAGATGCCCTGAAAGGTCAACGTGCTTCAGAGTTCACCTCAGTTATGAGAGTTCTATTTAGAGTGATCTTATATGTCATAATGTAACTTGAACAAAAGTAGTTCAACCCATTCTTCAGGTCGATATAGGACTAGCAATATTTGGTTTAGTATGAAATCTAACTCCAAACTGGATTCTACCACGATTGATATGGAATCAGCACAGCAAGATAGACATGCGGTACTCTTATCATACCAAATAAGATTGCATAAGAAGTCAACAGATGAACTTACTATGAAACGGTGAACTAGCGTCTTATTTTCTTGCCCAATCCGATGCACTCGGCTAATTGCCTGTGCCTCTGCAGCAGGGTTAAGTAGTGGTTCCACCAAAATCACATGCCTTGCTTCTAAGAGATTGAGCCCATTGGCCCCATGCTGGACTAAGAGCAACAACACCTGAATATCTTGGCAATGCTCCCGTGTATTTACTTTTACACTAGGGTTTTGTCCTCTGAATTGGCCGACTGCAGTGTGCGCTTTCCTGTTTCCAGTGTCACTATGGTGTCAGCATCTTGATCCCATCAGTGCATATCAAGTCCAGTCAGTAATTTAATAAAATAAGCAACCCATGGTTTTTCCTGTGATTGACAAAACTCGGTTTTCTTTTGGTGCAAGTCATACCAGATAATTACTCAAACAAAAATAAAGAGTAAATGTCCATATACAGAAGGGAAGATGTTATTTATTGTCCTGCTTACCTCCCTCCTTTCATTCGTGCATAAGAGATACTGTTAGCTTTGAAGGCATGCTCCAGCACATCAAGAACATCCTTCCAGCTAGAGAAAACAAGAACTTTTGCGTTTGGCTCGGTAGACTTGATCCACAAGATTCTCCTCGTGACTGCTTCAATCTTCAATAAGAGACCCACAGACAAGAAGTTACTAATATTCATAGAAGGAATTGTAATCACAAATATACTGAATCAACCTCTAATTAAATTCACGGGAAAAAGAGAAACCTCTAATTCAACTAAAGTCAAATTATTCAGTTTTCTTGTTGATGAAGCTGTGTAATCAAATAGCAGCTACTTTGAGAAGGATGCTCCTCTCAAAGGGTCGCTAGAAAGCGCATGAAGCATACTTTGGATACAAATCCCTCCCCCCCCCCCCCCTCCCCTCACCTCGTGACCCCACCAGAATAAAGTACGTAATTAAAGAATCACCTAAACCAATCCAAACCAAAAGGGTGACCTCAAAGAAGTGAAACTTCATACAATGTTTCTCAAGAAAAGCAATGATGATGTTCATTCCTGGTGAGGTGCCATGGAAGTAACCTCCATCTTGGGATTTGCTTCATCCGCAAGGGTACAGAAATGTCCTTAATTCTAAAATGATGTTTTCAGGAAAGATTTTTTTCAAGAGCAGTTTTCCATGGAAAGAAACCCTCGAAAACAAATTACTAAAAACAAAGATTGTTATCAGTTTGAAAATACATCCATGCAGGCTATTCAGACATCTCTGAGGTCTTCGATTATTTTCAGACAGGTTATACCTTTGTTCCATATGACCCTTGGACGGTGATAGAAGCTTCATTTCTGCTATCTTGAGATTCATGCAGCCCAGAAGAATTAGGCGATTTATTTTGTCTATCATCAGCATAAGCAATATTTGCAAACTCCGTATGTTGTCGACAGGTGGGGCACATCACCCATCTTCTCTGGGACTCTCCAGCCTGAGCTTGTTTGTGTTCACTCAATTCAAATAAGCCTTCATGAAACAAATAGGGACACAAAGAGGAGAATTTCAGCGAGAGGCAAACCAATCAACGGCACAAATTAAAGTTATTCAACAATTGAAAGAGAAGTAAGCTAGTGGTAAACAGAGTGACACCATTGGTTCTGGACTCGGATCTGGTCATAAAAGGCCAAGGTATTTCCTAATACAACATACTGGGGGGAACAGTTGAGCCAAAGGCTTTGATACCCAATATATGAATTAACTACCCAAATAGAGTTTAAAACAAGTTACCACTCTGCTCAAAATTGATGGTGCCTTCTCTATGATCTTAAACTTGATAGATTCTTTTGAAACTTTGCATCATTGATGGATGATCTTTGTAAAAGATGATATCTGACCTCAAACTATCAGCAACATTGTATTCTGGTGAAAGAGCAACAATTAAAACGCATGCGAGTTGTTAAATATGCTGGACCCCATGCAAGACCCACAAGATCCGACAGCTCAAATGAGCAATCGCAAGTAAGTATTTCTGGGGAGAGAGAGAGAGAGAGAGAGAGAGTACTCACATTTACAGCAAATGACATGTCCACATTGAAAAACCATCTTTTGAATGCTTAGTTTTTCTTGGCAAATTGGGCAGGCTTCCTGATAAGCATTCACTGAGTGCTCACTTTTCTGTTCCATAGGGGAAACCTTCTGCTTTGCTTGCACCAGACCCTGACATGGACATATTAGAAAAGAAAAAATCATGCTAATATACAAGAAAGAAAAGGGTAAAAGCGGGGGATGACCATAAACGTGGCAGGGAAACTAAAACAGTTGGGACCACCCCGCATGTTTCTTCACTAAATTAAATTCAAGTCACCATGTGCAGCCAACTTCAATCAAAGCATCTTTTGCATACCTTCAAATAACGAAGTTTCCCTTTTATACGTAATAACAAAGCCAAAGATACGAATTTCTCATTCGAGTAATGAACATTATTCGCAGGTAATTCTTCCGGACTTAGAGCATCAAGAGATTTATCATTCTCATCTTCTCTGAGGCGCAATCTTGAGGTTGACATCTTGATCTCATCATGAGCTCGCAAAACTTGAGCTTGAGCAATGCACAAAGACCTTGCAGAGGCATACTCCTTCCTCATGTCCTATACACGGAAAAACAGGAAATAGTGTCAGAGACTTGAAAATAATAATGCAATCCAGATGTCACAATAAACAACAGTTCCTAAAATGTTCAAAGAAGAGGATTATAACTTCAACCAAGGCAAGACTGCTTAGTCAAATTGTCAAATAAGCATCTTCTTGGGCCTTGTACCACAAATCTGTGGAGTATCACAAGGAACAAATCAAATTGCAATGAGCATCCAAAGTCTGAGTAGGGATTCTGGACATAATTAAAATCAATATGCATTAAGAGTTATTTACCCTCCAGAATAACATATACAACCTAATATTATTAAAAAATAACTTGGTTGAAGGTATTTCTAAGCTTGCACTTTCCAAAATCCTTGGCCCAAATCAAATCGAGAAAGAGGAGAGTGGAATACCTCTAGAAGACGTAATTGCTTGGTGGCTGCTGATTTACCCTCTTTCCCCAAATGCACTTTGCTGTAGCCCCGCATAACTCCAAGCACAACCTCCAACTCAGAGGGAGACTTAGAAACCTATGAACCAAAATTCATGTACATAAGCTTCTTAACTTCCATTGTTACCAGGTAGTTTCCATCACTTGCTCCTTGTTTTACATGAGCCAAAAAAGAGAAGAAAACTAGAATCCCAAGCAACTAGAATCTGCAACTAAACCATAATTACCACGCTTAAGATGTAAAATCAAATTAAGATAAAGGTTAACCACATCCAGGTTACTCGAAGATAGTAAACTCTTGCCTTCACAAAGAATGTACATTTGACAGTCGATGTTTAGTTCGCCGTATACAAGAACGAGAAGTTCAAGTTCGATTTCAAGCTCAAAATACTGACGCAGTGTCCAAGAAGCTAAACAGCATTATATGTCAGATAAGAACCAAAGAAAATGGACTAACAAGCAAAATCTTATTAGAAAGGTTAAAGAGATGAAAATAGTACTACTGACCACTACTTTCTCGCCAGTATCTCTCTTTCCAGCGATTTCCTCATCCCTTGACGTAGACGACAAATTCTTATTTGCTTGTGACAAAGTCCTATAGAACTGATTAAGTGCAGATTTCTTCTTCTGCAGATCTAATGCCTCCTCAGCAGACATAATTATCCCTCCACGCGCATTGCTAAGGCGAAAGAGGCGAGCCTCATATATCTGCGAAAGGGAAAGAGTAAGAGAGCTCTACTACATCTCAGGGGGCAATTTATTGGTCTTAACTACAACAAGCAGTAGCGAACCTGGAATAGTTCATCTAGTTCACAGAGAATGCATACAGGACCATTACCATTAAGCTGGCAGTTTTGGCAATGTCCTACTCTCTCTATGTCCTCATCCCTTGGTTTGTCCATTGTCTCATCAATCTCTAAGAGTCTATCAAGTACAGCTCTCCTGGACACTTCCAGCGAATCAAGACCAGTCTGGATATAGTACTTTAGACCGTGGATGCTCCGAAAGCTGGATCAAGATATAAGCAGAGTGCTGGCTGTTACGATGAGTAGATGTCAAAATTTATTTGTACTATAACCAAGTATATTTTTTCAAAAGTTGATCCGTAGAAAAATTTAACCAAGTCATGCACATGATTTAAAATATATGGATAGGCGAAAAGTAGTATAAGCATGTAACAGTCAGATATCAACCATTGGCCACAGATGTAGACAGAGTCATCACTTTAATCACTCAATACAATACAAAACCACTGCCTCTCCTAGCAGTCAATATATATGTATGTGCGTGTGTGTGTGTGTGTTTGAGTAACTGGTTATCCAATTAATAAGTAGCAGCTACTTAGTTGATTACCATGCCACAAAACCATAATTAGCCACCAATTTTGGGGAAGAGTTAGAAAATAAATAATTTAACTGGGAAGGAGCTGACAATCAAAGAAATTTAACCACTTCCATCCCCCCCCCCCCCCCAATCTCAAAACCAAATCCCAAAAAAAAGAGGAAAAAATCAAAGAGAAAATCATTTTCCTTCCTAGAAGTGATCATTATATGGGTGTATTTGCACCGTTATTGATAATCCATGCTGATCAAGTACAGCTTATCATCTCCACATAACATGAGATCAACACAACAAAACTGGACAACTTCATTCCATTTCACAACTCAGAAATTGCATGTGAGGAGGATCTTGCAAGCTCTGAGGGGCTAAAAGAATCAATGCCCAGAAGGTTTTCAAAATTCACTTCAAAGGAGAATGACAGGCAACTTTTTACATGAGGTGGAGCCAAAGTTGCCCCAACAAAGTAAGGACATTTCATGCAAGCAAGACCATGCATTATCATAGCATATGGAAAGGAAACAGAGGGAATTCATCTTTTTGCATTACAAGAATTATAACATTCATATTTTAATAACAGGACTCACTAAGACCAATCATTTTTGCACTAGAAGAAGTATAAGATAAAGAAAATAACAAAAGAACTCACCTAGAACCAATCTTAGATGACCTCGAATTGTTAGTAGATCCCAGAACAGCTTCACCAATCTTTCTTATTAACTCATTTGTGGAATCCCTACTCTGTTCGATATGATGAAGAACATCCAACCACCACACTGAATGTTGATCTTTCACTTCACTAAATGTATCGCAGACCTTCAAGACACAAAAAGCAGTATTAGACAACTGGTTGTCAATGAGGAAAATAAGCAAATAAGAAGAAAAACAATGATTACATGGGAGAAAACTGGAAAGTCCTACAAGCTAGATACTGCATGCTGCCTATGTACAGTCATTAAGGACATGATTTCGCTAATCAAGCAATGCAAACACAAACTAAATGCAGAAGTGAAATGTACCCTGCTTTGATTGGAGAAAGCAGGCAGGGAAGCTACTTGTTAGGTGACTGTTCTGTCCTGAGAGTTTAATGGCCACATGGTGTCCATTAACCATTAGTTATTGCTCAATAACATGTGAAATGCATAATATGGATTTAAATTCATTAAACAAGTAACCTAAGAGCACAAACACGATAAAAAATGTAGATACACGTAACTAAAGAATGAAGCTCTAGTTCCATGTTTGGCTATCATTTGTCTTAAAAGCTCGAACTGTCACAAAATGGATATAATGTACCGATCAACCAGTGATTTATTCCTGAATGCTCTAACTGCTAACAGGTTTGACACATTTTAGACTGGAATGATACGGTTAATTTGCTCAATTATAGAACTCTAGAGGAAGCCACTTGGATAAACATCACCTTAATTAAGCATGGAATGAACTTTCACTAGTATAGTGGGGCATAAGTAAAACAAACCTGCTCATATGATTTTTTGAATTCCAGTTGAGCAATGATCAACTTTGAATTGAAAGTAGACAGGAATTTTTGCTTGAAGGTCTCACAAACTGTTATTAGATGATCATAACTAAAATAATTAGATGCAGAAGAAGGCTTTCGCATTGCACTCATTTGTTTTATTTAAAGCATCCACCGACATGTCAGAAGTGGATGTAGGTGCCTTCGGAGTATTTGAAATAGAACCATCATTTTCAATTCCATTCAACTTTTGCCTCTTTGCGGCATATTTATCATCGCATTCTACAAAATAAGGTCTCTTTGAGGTCTTGTTCCCAGGGCTTCCGGAAGTTTGTCCATCATTTAGCTGGAGCTGTGGCGATCCATTTGAAGCCTTGAAAACTATCTCAGTAAGATTGTGATGAATGTGAATATTCAACAAAGGATCCAAGCTGAAATCTTCTGAGTGCTCCATAGCTAAATCCAAGGCCTCTTTGTACAAGGACACAGCATGAGAAGGATTTTCCTCTATGATGGCTATACCAGCAAGCCCATTCAAAGCAACAACTGACCTCCTTAGGGCTTCCTCTCCTTCTATCTTTGTCTTACTAATGAGAACCTGGGAAAAAGTTCCACTAGAAGTTAGCAATCACTGATCTTGTGCTTCTTTGGCTTGCCTCCGCAGCACTTTAAGACCCATGCATAATCTATCAATCAAGCCAAAAAGAAAACATACCGTTAGGACCTCTTCCATGCTCATGGGTGAGTGTTGTAGAGAGCGAAGTCCAGAACTTCCTACTTGAGGATGGCAGCATGCTTGGCGAAGCTTCAGGAGTGAGTTCAGCAGCTTTGCAGCCTCCACGTGAGTGATTAAATTATCAGATGGTGCAGAAGATGCACTACCTGAAAATGCAGTTGTGAATTGTCACATTCCATCTCAAAGTCACACCAAATGAACTATCAGAGAAAATGCATAACCTGGAGCTTCCCTATTGAGAATATCCGCCTTTATACTCTCAACAAGTTCGCGAGCATAATCCACACAAGTTTCATGCTGCCTCTGATAGAAGTGTTCCTCTATAGCTGAGAAAGAAAGCCATGAAAGACACTCTTCCTGAGGTGGGAGATGTAATTCATCAGCAACGTGTCTTTTTGAAGAACGCCACATAATTTGCTTGAACAAATTGTGGGTAAATTCCATAGCTCCCGCATCTCTCTTCTGCAGACAAAGGACAAAAAGGAGTGTTCTCATATTGAAGTATCAATGGAAGCAAGTCTGGTACGAGGGCTTTGTCCACAGAAGAAAATTATAAAGGACTTCATACCTCATATGGATCTCGTATAACTTCATTCCACCATCTAGGGACATCAAAAGGACTTAGTTGAAGGAACTTCAAGAGCCCATGTAAATCATCCAGTCTACGCTGAATGGGAGTGCCAGTAATACACCAGCGATGTTTAGAATGTAATCGTAATGCCATTTCTGTTGCAGCAGCAGCATTACTCTCCACCATTTGAGCCTCATCCAAACATAACCTCCACCAGAAGATTCGAGTGAGAGGAGTCGGAATAACAGGGTACCTATAAGCAAGTAGTAAACATATCTTAACCAGCATTACTCCCGACCATTTGGGCATCTAAGAAATCATTCTGGTAAGTTACTACTCAAGATAAATCTTCTTAAATTAACCCTTTTGGTTAGGCTGGGGATTTGTGCTCAAGCTTAGTAAAGGAAAAACGTAATAACCAATGAATATGGAGCTTTGATGGAACCTCTTCTGGTATCTCATAAGGCGGCGATCCCCTTCATGCCTATCAGAGTCATGAGACAGGTCCTCTTTCAGAACATCATATGTTGTCAGTACAATGTCATAGGAAACAAGTTCATCGACTTCGACTGCTGGCTCTTCAGAAAAGGATGTGTTTTTCACTCCTTCATAAACCAGCACTTTCACAGATTCAGTATTTGTGTGCCTACAAGGGGGAGCAAAGGCACACATAAAATTCGAAATTTAAGCTCAATGCTCCAGAAATGCTACAAACATGGAAATTTTTCTTGATAACTATTCAATAATAAAATTCAGAACCAAAAGAAGAAAGCCCAAAACTACTAATGATGATATGACAGCATAGGAAGATAACAAATTTCTACTAAAAAACAACAGATGTGGGAAATTCACATATATTTTCATAAAATGCTTTCAAGATCAGGCCACCCATCAATCTCATCGAACCAACTTTATCAATATTCACTATAGGCAGCTAGTGAAAGCACATAAAAACATCCAGCTAAAAGATGATGGTAACTCTAAAGTTCTGGAAAAGAAATGGACAATAACATCAAAAGATTAGCTTCTATACCTGATAATTTCAGTTTGCCATTGATGCAATATAGGAGCCGGACACACAATTAGAGTTGCCCCACTTGGAACAGGAGATTCAGTAACGCTCATCAATTCCATGCACAATTGACAGACATATTTTCCCTCCCTCTCTACAATAGTGGGAACATTTTTCTTTCTTCTGGACTTCTCAATGTTCTTCTCTCTTTTCTGTTGTCCACTACCATCCTTCACCTTTTTCCCTCTAGCTGAATAACCAACACAATCGGAATGTTGCCATGCATCACACACGTCACATTGAACCCACAGTCCTGTGTACCGGTAACTTTCAGTCACAGCTCCGCAAATGCACTCAACCCGCTCCCTTTTCAATCTTTTAATATGAATTTGACTCTCTTTTCTCAATTGTGATTCCTCATTAATACATGCTCCACTCTCAGATGCTGACCAACGGTGGGAAAGGATGCAAGCTAGCAGCTCAACAGTCTTTCCTAAACCCATCTCATCTGTTTGGATTTATCGATCATTATGGTTTGAATAGTTCCACAAGCAATAGCATTAAAGATTGTACTAACATGGAAGTAAAAAACATTAAACTCAAAATATTTTCAAGACTCACCAGCAAGGATACCGCCGGATACACGTTCAGAGAAAACTTCTGAGCGCATTGCCACATTACCACTGGAAAATATAAAATGCAAACGTTTCCAAGAAAAATTATATCATTCAATAATAATGCCAAGTACATACACAAAATTGGGATGGATAAGGCATAAAATTTTTTGATAGATGATGCTGTGAAAGTGAATGTCTTATGACCCTTATGTTGATAATCATCACCATCATAATGCATATCACACAAGAGAGAGAGAGAGAGAGAGAGAGTAAACATGAATTCAAGCAAGGCAGAAGCAAAAACCACTCTGTGAAGAAAAGCATCCCATGTAACAGCTGGAGGTAAAGTTTCACCTAACAGCAGCATATTTGATTCGACTCCACATCAACAATTAACCAAGCACTACCATTATCAAGAGTCCATTTACGTGAAATTGGTTGTGAGACATAAATTAACAAGTTCTCCAACGACTTAGATTTTGAGATAAAATGATCTAATAACAGGTATTAGATGTAAGGTAGAAGGAAAAGATCATATTTGCCCTTGTTCCAATGATCCTGCATGTCAATGTTTTTGCGGTACTCCTGCTCCCCATTGTCTATTGCATACAACTATGCCATGTGTTACCTACATTTGAAGTTGGGTAAAATTGCAACTAAGCTGATGGACTTAACTGGGAGGGTGAAGGTTATGGGATGTAGAAATCGTGAGTTCAAAAATAGAGAAATGCCACCCACACCCAGCCACACTCTAACCATTTTACCCCTAATCATGCTAGAATTCATATTTATGTCATTAACTTATTAATTCTTTGACGAATTTCGGAAGTACCATGAAAGAATAGAGAAACTGCACCTGAATGGATTGTAGAACATTTTTAAACCGGAGTCAACAAAACCCACAGTCATACATAGAGGAGAAACTAACTGACTTGTTCCCTGGGTGCCAAAACTTCCTAAAGCTCCTTTCTCTTTCTGCACCATCCAGTACGCAGCACGACGTTGATATGGCCTAAGCTTAGGAATTAAGTTGGGAATGTTTTCATCGAGCATTGGATCCGTTCTGTACAGAAAAGAAGCAAGCAACAAATACCAAATGAGGAGACATCTCAAAGATCTCAATCACGAATTCATGGCTATACTTACTTTGACGGCTTGATGGCCTCATAAAATCCACTGACATCCAACTTTATGTCTTTCCGGTTTACTGTGGTGCTATCCCTGTCATCTGGATGCAAATCATTTCCTACTGCTCTAGATTGACAAATTCCATATCTGGCCTCTGAAGTCATAACCTCCGGTCGCAACCAAGCCATGACATTGATCATACTCTTTTTCCACAATTGCCTCATATTATCTTGAAGTGACTCACAAGCATCGAAGGCCCTCTTGAGAATTTCCACCCTCACCCTTAAAGTTGTCATGTCCTCTGAAAAGGTAATCCCCTCAAGTGGCCTGACTGACATAAACTTCAGACTAGCCAAGTGAACAAGACCAGAAACTCCCTCATTTGGTCCATCAAAAGAACCCGACAAAACCACTTTTTGATTCTCCCTGTTCTCAGCCGAGTGCTTCTCGACCAACTCCAAATGTACATCTTTAGCAGATAATAGAGGCCAATGACCCAGTTTAATTCGAGCCACAAACTCATTCACGGTGCACACCCTGAACCTAAAAGAGTAATCCGAACTCTGATAAAACCCATTTTCTACTCTAAAACCTGAAAATCCCCCTCCTATATTCAAGTCGGTCAATACAAGTTCAGATATATCAAAATGCTCATCCAATGCCCAACAATTGCACTCGACATCAACAAAAAATGGCGGGTCACTCACATCCAATTCGTCCTTCTGTACCTTCTGATTTGCTCCAACATTTTCCTCAGCCCAATCTGATTTACTGCCGCCTTCTCCATTACCGTCTATAACAATCACACCTGACCTACGCGGCCGAGCTTGCTTCTTCCTCCCCATCCCTGTATATACATCATTCAGACCAAATCAGACTTCTGCGATCAAAATACAACAAAAAGAACAACACTTTCGATAAAGGGTCTTGTCAAATGTGCGCTCCGAGGCGCTCATTAGACAAATTACACATAACCCAATGAGACGGTGCACTGAAAGTTACAAACTTTCCCTTCGTTAGAGAGCGCCCCAGCTGCTCATTACCCGAAATTCTTAGACACTACTGGTATCAGGAGCGAAGGACATACATATCAACAACGCGAAGCACGACAACAAGTTCGGGCTTTTCAGAAGCCACAGATACAACAACGACAAACCCAATTCACTAAGCAGAAAATGATGGGCGGAGAACAATTCCTACGGGCAAGTCCACTGACCCGAAAGAGGGAGCGGCGAGGCGAGGCAAGGCGAGGCGGGAATTCACGCGCAGGGAGGGCGCGAGTGCGGCTGCGCTCGGTGTATCTGCAGTGCGTGCGTGCGTGGGCGGGCGGGCGCTAGGATTGGATTCTTCGGCTCGGGAGAGGGAGGAGAGGGGCGGTGCTAATCTCACCGCCGCCGCGCGGAGCCGCGCTCGATCCGGGAGGAGCGTTCCCTCGTTTTGGATTGGGCTGTGTCGCGGCAAGCTTCACCTACCCGGGTACGTTAACGCTTTTTGGATTACTATAAGTCGGTTTACCTTCTTTCGTTTTTTTTTTTTTTTTTTTTTTTTTTTTTTTTTTGTAAATTTTCTACCATAAGTCGGTTAAAAGATAAGAAGAAAAAAGCCAAAATATCTTGTCATACTAGAAAAATGGAAACCAAGAAAAATATTTTTAAAAAAATTAAAATAATGAACTCATCGAAAGGTTTAAGGTATTTTATGTTATAAAAAGTCAATTCTCTCCCTTGGCGTAATAGGCCTTGGGTGGACAATCTCAGTTGGGCGATGAAGCTTTTATCTGGTAAGGATTTCTTCCATAGCATCGCTCGGTTTTCTTTTGGTGCGATTTGCCATCTAATTTGGAAGAAAACGAATAACATAATATTCCGTGGGGATACTTTGCCAGTTTCGATTATGAAAAACCATATCATCAAGGTAGTCAAGGATAAGATGCTTACCTTCAACAATGTGCCCGACAACGCAAGAAACAGGAGACTCCAGAGATCTTGGGGTCTTGATCCATCCATTTTCATGGGTGCTTCATCAACCTAGTGCCGTTTGGTGGTGGCTTCTTTGCCTTCGTCTTGAGCTTCAACCTTATCTCGGCTTCTACTTTATTGTTGGGTTGTGGTTGGTTGTTGTCTTGTTGTCTCTTTGTGGTTGGTTATTGTTAACCCTTTCTTTTGTTCTTGTAGCTTTTGGTTGTTTTATGCCAGTGCCCTTCCACTCATGAGCGTTCTTGTAGCTTTTGGTTGTTTTATGCTGGCGCCCTTCCACTCATGAGCGTTTTTGTTCTTTGAGTGCAAGTTCTTAGCGCCGATTTTTGTATAGTTGGTTCAAGCTAATATATTCTTACCTTTTATCAAAAAAAAAAAAGTCAATTCTCCCCGAAGGATGATTTCCAGCGATTCCTCGATCAACAAAAAAAAAAAAAATCAATTCCCATGAGTGGCAAGATCCAGAGAAAAAACTCCTATAGAATATAAATGATGAAAATTGTGTTGATATTTTGAGATTTATAGCTCCCGGCCCGGCCAGGCCAGGCTTCCCTTCCCATGTAACCCCTGAAATAGGAGAAGTGACATGTTGAAATATTAAAAATCATTTTTTTTTTCTGTAATGGAACTTGATTAGGCGAAATGGGAAAAATCGAATGGGCAAAATACAAGTTTTTTGGTTTAAGAATCTTTGTCTCCCTATCTGTTTCTCAACACCAAGCTTATTCAATCTCACCAGATGAGATCAAAGATTAGTTCATGACAATCTCATAACATGAGAAGGAAGTGACCATGCGATGAATCAGAAGCTTGACGAAAATCTGCATCAGAATAGACGAACAGGGTCTTTGGGAAGATATGCAATGCACAAGCAGATAAAATAAAACCAAATCACCACTCCAATTCAAGAAAACAGAACACTGGTCAGATCCTTTTTACATAGGCTTCGTTTTAGTTTCGGATGCGCCACGGCGGGGCGAACATAAAGTACATGCACAGAAAATTTCGGTGTACATTTGTAGTTGGTATATGGGAAATTACTTACAAAAACAAACAAATCAATTGAGAGATCCTGCCTTGCACCTTTGTATACTTTGTACTATGAAAAGAAACTCTACCACTGAAAATCTGAGCTGAACTTCATAATCTGCATACAGTGTATCTAAAAGAAACTTTAATCTCTCTGCAGTAAGGAAAGGTTCCAAACTATCATCGCAGCATTGCCCTCTTAGTTCCCAGAACTTGAAATGACTCGACATCGAAGAGCAGCAGTAATGGTCGTGTTCATGTTGTCTCAGGCCTAAGCTTTGCGAGAAAATTGTTGAGATCCTGACTTTTTCTGGCTAGATGAACTTGCACCAGCGTCTGCTGGTTCAGGCCCTCGAAAGACCTGGCTCACCGAACAATACCCCATAAGCTGATGAAGTGGCGAGTTTCCTTTACCGGAATGCCCCTCGGCATCAGGGGATATTTCATCTTGCCCAGAGCGACCAGCAGGTTCGTAGATTCCTTGTCTATTTCGGTACCGATTCAGAGAAAACCTCTTCTCCTCCTCTCTACTGTCATCCAGAGCATGAAACTGTGCCAACAAAGCAGGATCACCTTCTGTTGAACAACTTTTACAGATGGAAAGTCCGTAATCATCAGAGCAAGACACGGGTTCTGCTTGTGGAAAACCATTGGCATGAGAAGTAGAGGAATATCTCATTCTATTCATTGAGTCATCATAGTCACCAGCCTCACTAGGTGGAGGCGCTTCAGCATCCCGCATGTATGGCACCATATGAATTTGGTTTTGGACTGAAAATTTAAGCACTGCCTCGCAAGCACCACACCTCAGTCGATGACACCTTTTCTTGAAAAGCAGAAAATCTGCAGGAAGTTGCAGCAGTTTCGAGCATTGGTTGCAAATAATGAGTGGGGCGCCACCAGCTTTAGGACGTAAATGCCTCTTCACCACATGATGATTTTCCCTATTATATTTGCTAAATTCTCGGATCTTATACCTCCGATGATTGGAGCTAGTGTCACTATCCCCCATTGAGGGCTCATAGTCCATATAACGCTGAGGACTCGAGGCACATGAGCTGTAAGGACTATAGGGATTCCGAGTGTCGTGGAAACTGTAGAGGCCTCTATTGTAAATATTAGGTGGAGGCAACGGCTCGGAGCGTCGATAGTCAGGAGGGAAATGATGCAGATGGTTGTGATTGGATTGGTAACTTCTTTTGGTCATCTCGGCCGAGAAGGGTATTTTTGGGGATCGCCAACTATTGTGTGGCTCGGTTCTCCTATGATATCCAGGCATGTTTAATCCCAGAGAGTCACTCTCCTCCAATGGGCCACTGTCGTAGTACATACGGCTACGCTTTTCCTTCCAGTCAAAACCCGCAGAAGCCCTTTCGCTAGCCACCTCATCCAGGTTACATGTCCTTTTAAGTTGGTCCTCCAGTTCATAGACCATCTTCAATAGCTTCAACTTGTCATGTTCAGGGTACACTTGACTCGATGGACTTCCATGATCATAGCCAGCTCTCGGTTGCCTCGGAATCCTAGGTGGTAATTCATCTCTTTCTGATCTTAAACGGTACCTGCTAGGAGAGACATGGCTCAAGGGTTGCGCCATCCCACTTTGGACCCATCTGCTTCCTTTCATGGCATAAAGCCCCATATCCGAAGAAACAGAAGGCGGTGTAAAGTGCCTTTCTGGATGATGAAGTCGAGCATCTCTGCCCATCAAGTCATTCACCTGATACTTGCCCCTATTTCGCCATTCTTTAGAAGGCACAAAATTCATTTTCTCTCCAGGATACTTAAACTTGTGAAAGTCCCTGTCGTGGTATTGATCTTCAAAAGGGTCATAAGAAGACACGCTGCCTTCATAAGCATGAGAGCCTCTGGCAGTTGGTGATATGGAGAAATCACCTAATGCATCGCTGAATTCAGAGACAGGATCAACATACTCCGTGCTCACAAATGTATCCTTAGAGGTCATCCGCTCAAAAGCATGACGAATGTGATCATTGGTCTGAAGTTGCTCTTTCTGTTCACCAGAAGACAACTGCGGGGCGTCATTGGCTAAAATGTCTTCTTCCACGAGACCCTCTTCGGTAACCTGCGAACTACTTCCAGATATCGTTATCGAGCTGTCATTCTTGGAGTCACTCTCACCATCATTTGCTTCTAGCACAGAGTTTGCTTCAGGAATTAGCAAACTTTCTTCTTTTAGCAGACCTTCCACCTTTTCACCAATTTGAGATGACTGATCTTCATCAGGAGAACTAACTGTGGCAGGCAGACAAGGCTCCTTAAGTGCTTCATTTTCCTCCACGTCAACTTTCCCAGATTCGCATCCGCTCTCCCCATTGTTGAGGTCACCGTTACAAAAGTGTGTCTCTTCTGACTGCTCCGGTTTATGACAGAGAGATGTGTCCCGTTCACCCACATCATTTAGATTTACAGAACCATCTTCCGATGAAGGAGTCATCATTTCATTATGTACGCTACTTGATTGTTTATCCTCAGAACCATAAGCTGATTTCTCTGTCGGGATGCTACTCTCCTCATGGACATCTGACCCTGTCTCCTTGGCATCATTCTTCCGGCATTTTGCTGCATGCCAACAACAAGGTGTTATCAGAAAAACATTAAGCAAGGAAATGTTTATCAAGTCAACTCATCGTAGCAAATTACAGGTACAAATGTTCACGGCAGCAAATAGAATGGATAGGTATAGGTCAAAGCAATCATGGGACAGAAAATCATGAAGCCGAGAAGATCTTCTACTACCCTCCATCCAAGAGATTCCTAAGATGAACCTCTTAAGGTTCTTTCAACAGGCAAAAAAAGTGACAGCACTGAAAAAATCACAAAATTCCTCAAAAGTCTACAGAATATGCTGAGATAATTACCTTGAAGAATCGCGCCACATCCACCACATCGATATACCGGACAATCTGCTGATTCTGGAAGGAGCTGCCCACATCTCGGACACCTAACAAGCCGAACTTTAGGAGCTGCACTATCTGTCATGCTTTCCCCCAGTTTTATGGCTCTTATCTCTTTCAAATAAGATTCCTTTGATTAATATATGGCAGAGACGAAATCAAGACCAAGATTCAGTGAAGAAGCGTCCTAACCAACAAGATACCAAACATCAGTTTTGAAAGCAAACAAAAGGAAAGCGCATCTATTAGAAAAACACATTGAAACGATGATCTCAACCTGTGAATTCTCATCGCTCAGTTGTCACAAATGTAAAAGCATGCCCAACAAACTACCTACCACATAGGTATATGCACAAGTAAAACCCATAAATTGACTAAGAAATGAGCGTTTTGTCTTGGGGACAGAAAGGATTCCGTAAAACTCTATGTGGCTTCATCGGAGATCAGCAAAAACGCCAAATCGCTTAAATTTCAGCCCGTTCAGATACCTAAAACCCAAAACTAAAACCACGGAGAAAATGCCATAACTCAACTATCACCAAAACGGCATAGAAGAGATCCACAAACACAAACAGAGAAAAAATAAAAGATGGTCCTACATCTACACCATCTCAGTTCCAGAATATTCGCAGCCTAGACAGCCAAACCTTAAAGAAAGCAAGAACACATCTGAATATTCCCGGATAGAGATTAAAAATAGGAAGAGATCAATGAACACGAAGCAAAAAAAACTAAAACAGATTAAAAAAAAAAGAGCAACTTTGTCCGACATACATAATCCCACTGGAGTAGATCAAAACAGAGCAAGATCCAAAATGAATCCGAAACAGCCTCCGCTTCTTGGAAATGACTTTTATCTTCACACAGAACCGACATACATAATCCCACTGGAGTAGATCAAAACAGAGCAAGATCCAAAATGAATCCGAAACAGCCTCCGCTTCTTGGAAATGACTTTTATCTTCACACAGAACCAGAGAGAAGATATAGAATTGAGATTCTAAATTGAGAAGCAACAACGCGATTCCACCCAGTATCTAAATCAAATGCTATAAAAAAAGAAGAGCGTGGTATAAGTGTGAAAGCGAGGACTCAGAACGAACCTCGCTGGAAAGAAAGTGAAGGGTGGAAAAATGGAGGAAATTTCCTTTCTTTGGCCCGAAGAACACGAACCCATCTGCTCGTTTCCACATTTGCTGTTTCTTGTTCTGCTTCTTCACTGCTTTTTCCTCTCTCTCCCTCGAATTTTAAAATTCAAGAACCACAGTGAGTCTTCTTTTCCGTGTTCAAGAAGCCTTTTCCAGTCAAACCCATTGACCAAGAACTCCAAAATCACTGTCCCTCTCTCTCTATTCTCACGGAGCTAAAGGGGAAGCGGAGCAGAGGACGTCGTTGGGCGTTGATAAAGGTGGGGCATTAAATTTGGGTGGGCGGGCGGGGGGACAAGACAGCATGGCCGAAAGACGAGACGGGCACAGCAGCGTGGGAGCTGAATTTTCACCGTTTCCTCTCAGATTCTCTGGCACGACGCGGAGAGCACGTCAGATGAGGTGGCTGGCTTACGTGTTGGCCGCGACCGGTGCCGTCGTGTTCCCGGGCCACCATGTGTTGACCAGTTCGTTCACCGTTCGGACACGCATCATCTCGGGACCATTCCCGTTCTTCCCTCGCGAGACCGTTATGTCGATGTGGGGACAGGGTCTTGTTCTGTAGTGCTGCCCCCACCTCCCCCTCAAGTCAACCTCGGTATTTCTTTTTTGTTCTTGCTGGTTTTGGGTGTCTGTCTTTTGTGGCAGTTTCCTAACCCAAGAAGGGAATACATGGTTCTGCGGGAAGAATGAGAGAGAGAATTGGAGTTGAGAATGGTTAAGAGATTACTGATTTCATACCTTATAAAAAGATTTTTTTTCTTTTGTTGGACTACCACTCCCCGCGAAAGATTTCGGCACAAAAAATCACATGTTAGAAGGCTTATTATAGGGATAACAATGCAAATAGTCCCTGAATTTTCACTCAATGTGCAATGCGATCCCTAAATTTGTAATCTATTCAATGTAGTCCTCTAACTTGGACCTAAGTGCATGCAGTCTTCAAACTTTCAATTTGTTTAACGTAGTTCCTAAATTTTATGAAAATATTCAACATTATTCTTTTATTAATTCAAGTTTATAACTACTTTATATATTGAACCAAAGTTGAGAAACCATTTGTGTTATTTTTTCTTACGATAATGACAAGTCGTTTGTCTTGAGTGCAAAACTACAAAGGACAATAAAAAAATCTCAATTTGAATGAACATACGTACTCTCATGAATAATCACATTGTGTTTTCAACGATTCATATTGCTCTTATCAATAGGAAAGAAGGAAAGGTGTTTTGGGTGGCTGAATAATCGAAAGGATTGATCATAATTTTGAGCAACTTGGGGCAATTTGAAGCCAGGAAGAGGTAATCTAGAGATAAGATCAATCATTAATTTGGCAATTCGGTAAGATCACCGACGCTTTTGAACCTTTTTAAAGCTGGTGCGCTCTGAATTGTATGCAACGTCGGCCTGGAAAAAGCCAAAAGGTGGAGGAGGAGGAGGAGGAGGAGGAGGAGGAGGGAGGAGAAGTCAAATTTGGAATATTGCAGGAAAAATGAGATCTGCGGTTTGACAAACGGCTCGTCTGCCAGCTGTGCTTTCACACGTGGCGCCCGGGGAGCCGTGGATTGAGGAATGTGGGTGGGGGGTCGGAGTTAAGTGGCGATTTTTTTTTTCGATTTCGGGCCCACTCGAGAAGCGACTAAGCACAGCAGTGTGGGCCCCAGGAAAGGAGGAAAAAAACGAAACGCGGTGGGGGTGGGCCCGGTTCTTTGGTAATCCGAAGGAAAACGCTGTCTCTATGTTAATTGCGCAGCACTTGACTCGGAAATAAATATGATATGATATGCGACATCAACCTCATAAGGATGCATCTTGAGTCGGAAATAAATATGCCTGACGCTCTATGATTGACTGAGGGTGCGGCCGGTTGGACTTCCGGGGAAAAGTCCGTGCAAAAATGTACAGCCCACTTCAGGTTAGTAGGATTTATCATGATATAAATAGTGTTCGATAAATTGTAATTTAAATATATTGAAAAATGACTTTTAATTTAAATAGTGTTTGGAAAAATTAAGAGGTAAAAAAGCATCAAACCAGTGGAGGGCTCGGGCTGCCCTCACCTAAGGTCGTCCGACCTAAGATGAGAGTTGGTGGTGCCAAATTTGGCCAAATCTAGCTCATTGACTGCTCACCGACGGCCTAGGCCTAAGGTGACATCACATAAAAGGGCATTGATGAAATTATAAAAATTTAGTGAGGGTAAAGTTGGAAGAGGAAATTGTATTAGCATTCCAAAAAATACTCAAAGCTCAAAACTCTTTTGGACCTACGCCTTGTCCAAACAACTTTAAAGAGACTTTAGAATTGCGATTGCACCTCCTCAAAACTCTTAAAATTTGTCAAACACCAATTTTGCCTTGGGCCACAGGCTTTTGGACTTTAGTGGGAAAGTTTTCCCAAATGAAGCCTAGGTCCCATGATATTTTGGCATTGTGTTTATGGTCCAGCTCGAAGAAAAAGACTTTAAAGATATGATTGAATTAGAGAGGTAATCTCTCGTTATGTTATTTACATACTTCACTTTTTCGATGCTTGCCTGGTATTATAAGGTGGAAAGAGGATTTCTTTCAATCAATAAAAAGGAAAAGAATCACAATCCATAGTGAAGAAACCAGGATTCATTTCCGTCGAATCCTTACTTTAGGTTTCATAATTTATTGACATTTGTCTGATTTTCGCCATATATTTTTCTTCAATTATCACGCTAATTCATTTTGATTTCATTGTGTTGTCCAGCTATTTTATTTCGTTGCACCCAATTTTTTATTTAGGATATTGTAAGATAAGTGCTGAAAATTTAAGTACTAAATATTAAGTGTTGAATTTTAAGTACTGAAAATAAGAATAAAAAGTTGCTAAACAGATGAAAATTAAATCGTAAAGAGTATTTGTTTCTCATCAAACATGGGGAATAAGGAGCATTTATTGGAAGTTTTTCATAAGATAATCGGTGTGATTTTAATTTCTGTTGAATTTTATATCAGTTAATCGATTAATTAAGTACTTTCTTACTTGCCATATAATGTAATTTTTTAAAAAAAAAGATCTATTAATAGTGTGTGGTTAGAGATTATCTAACACACTAAAGGCGTGTTTGTTCCACTAAAAATTTCACAATCGGAGAAAATGACTTTCATGAAAATCATTTTCAAGGAAAATAGTTAGTTTTCATTCATTTGAAAATTTAGTGAAAGTGATTTTTTTTCTTGCTAGAAAGAAAAGTCGTTTTCCCAATCTAAATTTGTTGTTTTTAGTCCATAGATTGATTAGTTTTTGTTATCCAAACATTAGAAAGTTGGAAAATATTTGTTTGAAAATCATTTTTTAGGAAAATTTTTGATTTTCCTTTGTTTGGTAACATGTGACCGATAACGTTTTCTGGTATTTGGATTTTATTTAGAAAATAATTTCAATCTTATGACAATATCTTAGGTAAAAAAAATTAAAATTTTATATTATATCATTTTTTTTTTCTTTTTTCTCTTCCATTTTCCTTCTCCTTCCGTTAGTTGCCAAGCCTCGATGACTGTCATCAATGGCTACAAGTGAGCTCAACCTCGGTGAGGATCGAATGAGCCATGAGCTTGCTACCCTGACTCGCATCATGGCCGATTACTAGCTGTTAGTTGTTATTGAGGCACACAGCCAGTGGGGGAATAAGGAGAAAGAAGGAGAAAGGAAAAGAATGTAAAGACAAAAGAAGAAAAGGAAAGGAAAGACGAAAGAATAAATAAGAAAAGAAAAATAAAATAAAATTCATTTAAAAAAATATAAGAACAAACTTTTTAATTACCAAGGACTCGAGTCTAAGTGCTGAGGACTTGTGTACGATCTCTTTGGACCTAGGCTTAAGGTTTAGAACCATAGCTTGAGTGTTAGGGACCTGAGCATGTCTAGACCCAAGTTTGGGTGCTGAAGCATTAAGTATAAGCACCAAGGGTTTGGGCTGGGCCTTGATGAACCGAGCATGGGTGCTGGGGGGCCTAGGCCAAAGCACCAAGGTTAGGCCTAGGGAGACCTTGTCCTGAATGCCAGGACCCGAGAACCAATGTTAGGGTTTTTGTGCCTAAATATAGAGTTTTGGATCCAAATATCAATACTTAATCATATTTGGAAAATATTTTCAGATTTTTCCAAAAAGGAAATCATTTTCCTAAATTTAAGTTTGGAAAAAAACCACCAAAAACACCAAACTATGCCCAAAGTGACAAATTTATCCAATTTTTTTTTGACATGAAAAACCCCTAACTTTGCAAATCGTGACACATTTATCTCAAAAAAATTTTCGTTACACAAAAAACCCTAAACCTATATCCATATGACATATTTCCCATAAACTATAGGACATTTTGTTCTTTTTTCTTTTTTCTTCTTCTTCTTCTCTCTTCCCTCCGTCGACCAGGGTGGCGCCGGTGGAGGGAAGCCGGCGTCTGGTGAGGGCCGCCCTCGCTTGGGCTAGCTAGGGTCGCCCGACATCGACGAGGGTTGCCCTCGCCAACATCGAGTGAGGGCTTGGTGAGGGTGTCCTCGCCCGACCCATCGAGGGCCGCCCTTGCCCGACGCCGACGAGGGCAATCTTAGCCAACCTAGGCGAGGGCAATCCTTGCCTAACGCCAACTTCCCTTCGTCGACTCCATCATGGCCGATGGAGGGAAGAGAGAAGAAGAAAAAAAGAAGAAGATGAAAATGCCCTTAATGGGGTAAATGTATCATATTTTGTAAAATTTGGGTTTTTTATGTCACAAAAAAAAACTTTGGGGTAAATTTGTTATTTTGGATAAAGTTTAGGGTTTTTGGTGGTTTTTTCCCTTTAAGTTTTGATAGAAAATTTTTTCAGTTGATTAGGAAAATATTTTTTGTTAACTCATTTTTCAAAACGAATCAAATGCTAGAATGGAAAATGTTTTTCACGAGACAAATGGACTTTAACGCGGTGCTCAAACGCACCGGCTTAATGCAGCATAAATAATCGAAGGGGCAAGATGATGTGCAAGTTCCGTGGCCCAACAAGAGCCTGCACTCAGCAAAAATAGCCCAATAACAGGCCCAGCAGTGCATAAAAAAGGCTCGCACTAGTCCTTTTTTTCCCGTGGCAAGAAAAGCCGATGGCTTTGTTGCTACCATTTGGACAGGTGCAGACCGACTGTGCTTTCGAACTTGATTATACCACGTAACCGAGTGGTAGTACAGACGCTTGTGTTTCAGCTATAAGTCTTTACGATGACAAATCACGTGTTTATTCGTCCTGGCACCTAATTTTATTACCACAAACATTCAGGCAGTAGAGACAATCAAATACTCAAAGAGATCACATGCAGCTCAAAGGGCCTAAACCATCTCCGCGTCAGGAACCACGTTGGCGCCCGCGCTTCTTGTCCTGTCGATCCCATTCTGGTCCTGATCCTCCCCGGAAATCTCCTCCAAGGACCTGCCCTTTGTCTCTGGCACCAAGAAAGTGAAGAGGAAGCCCAATAGGTTGACCACGGACAGTGCGATGATCGCTTTCTTAATCCCGGAGCCGCTCTGCGTGTACGTCTGGATCCAGAATGCCCCGATGATGGCGCCTGCTTTGCCTGCTGCTGCCGAGATTCCGTGGCAGGTGGACCTGAACCTTGCGGGGAAGAGCTCGGCTGGGACTATGAAGGTTGTGGTGTTGGGTCCAAAGTTGGCGAAGAAGAAGGTGAGTCCGTAGAAGGCAATGAAGGTCAGCGGACGGCCACCGCAGTATGCTTTGGTGCCTTCGCTGCATTCGTGGCCCCTGAAGTGTTCGTATCTGACTCCTAGGACCGCCATGAAGACTGACATCGCCAGGAACCCAATGAGCTGGATGGGGAACCGCCCGATCTTGTCGACCAAGAAAACCGTGAACCAGTACCCAGGGACCTGGGCCGCCAGGGCGATAATGAACATGGCTTTTGATAACTTGAACATCTCGTCAATCGCGTTAATGGTCTCTGGCCGGGGTAGGATGCCGCTGGCGGGGTATATGTCCTTTTGCGAGAGCTGAAGGCTGTAAAAGGCGATGTCCAGCAAGAACCAGGTGGTCGTGGTACCGAGTAGGTGGAGCCCATGCCTGCGGAGGAACTCACTCGAGAATAGTCCGTACGAAGGCTGAGGGGTGACAGGAAGGTTGGGATTGGCGTTGTGTCGCGATTCATCGATTACTAAGTCTTTCTCCAGGACTTTGGCCATGTCAGACGCAGCCTTTTTGTGGTCTCCCTGGACCAAGGCGGTGTACCTTGCGGTCTCGGGCATTTTCATCCGCCAATAGTAGGTCAAGGCAGCAGGGACAGCCCCGAACATTAGGACAATCCGCCAAACGTAGTCACTCTGCGGCTGAGTGGAATAGATAGGATCGACCTTGAATGGATCGGCTGGGAATGCTGTCAGGAATATCTTTGAGACCAGCATGGCAACAGCCCCTGCAAATACAATCCCGACACCTTGCATCGCAAAAACAGCTGCGATGAACCCTCCTCTGGTTTTCTGATTGGCATATTCAGACATGATGACAGCAGAGAGCGGATAGTCCCCTCCGATGCCAAAACCGAGCCAGAATCTGAAGAAGCATAGGCAGCCGACCACGCTATGGGCGGTGGACCCCAAGGACAGGCCCGAGGCCAAGGCACACCCAACCATGGTGACCAGGGTGATGCCATAGACCTTCTTGCGGCCAAGTTTGTCCCCGAGCCATCCGAAGAAGAGCTGGCCTGCTAAAGTTCCCACCAGAGCGACTCCTTGGATGGCGTTAGAGACGTTTTTTGGAAGAACACCTGGATGTCCAGTTGTTGGATCGAAGTAGTACAAGCGGCCTAATAGCTTGGTGACCGCGGTAATGCAAAAAAGGTCATATGCATCAGTAAAGAACCCCATTCCTGCAATGACGATGGCTTTAAAATGGTAGAGTTGGGTCTTGGCATTGTCCAACTCCGAGAAGACGGCTCTGCTGGAATCTGCCATGGCTGAAATGCTCCACTCCCCCTAGAGGAAAGACGACTGTGAAAGATAATGTTTCTGTCCCTAATGGCTGTGGATGTGATATAGGGGAATAAATTCACGCCGTTTGTCTTGTGATGCTCCTCTGCTACACAAGAAAAGCTCATTGTAACCAACGACCAGTTCGAAAAGCCGTCAGTTCCAAGAGAAAAATGCCACCATTTGACTTGCTTAGCTTGCCGTTTGAGCTAGGAAGAACCACCTTTCTTGAGTTCTAATTTCGTCCTGTACATTTGGACCTTTTGTTTCTTCTGTCTCTTGGAACGTAGTTGCTTAAGCAATTGCTATTAGATGAACCGAGACCTATGCAACCCAGTTCCTTGGTCGAACCAATTTGCGTGGAAGCCGTGTATAAAATAAATATCTGTCGTCTTCCTTTCTAGGATAATTCAAAGGAGATATCTTCTTTCGATTTTGTCGAAGGTGTTCTGTTCTTATTTTCGAAGCCTTAGGTGGACCTCGGTTGCATAAGTCTCTCAATTCCTACGTCTGTTTTCTTCTTCCACTTGTGTTACAGTAAGCGTGTGTGATTTATGTCATTACAAAGGGTTTTACAGGTTGAGGTTCTTATGCACCAGAAAGTTTACAACTAATTGCAACTATTTGCTTCTTATTGGTTCTCCAATAGTTTGACAATCTTGTGAAAACCCATGGGTCATCAAAACAAGTACTTTCATAGTTTTTCTCAACTTAAGGCCTTCAAAAAAATAGCCCCTCCATATGAATATAACCTCTCTCTCTCTCTCTCTCTCTCTCTCTCTCTCTCTCTCTCTCTCTCTCTCTGTCTAATAATATTTAAAAAAAAAAAAAGATCCTTAAAATTTCGGATGGTGAAAAGGGCCCATAATCTTGAAGAAGGCCATCTTGTTTTTGTCACCCAATGCCTGTTTGCTTGATGCTTTTGGCAGATGGAGTAATCAAAACAAATAGTTTCGTAGTTTTTCTCACCCTTAATGCCTTTAAAAAAAAGTTAGCCCCTTCACATGAATATAAGGACCAAGCCATTGTATCTTACTCTAGGAAGAAAGAATTTTTATTTTTATTTTTATTTTTATTTTATTTTATTTATTTCCTGGGCTTACTTTTGAGGCAACAAGAAAAGTACAATCGAAGTCAATGCCGAAGCAGTGAAGGACAAGATCAAACTTAGGTACGAAAATGCAGACAGATTTCAATGTTGGATTTCATCAAGGAGGAATTGTTTCATAGCAACGGCAATTGGCTACTTCTGGTTAGCTCTCTTAATTGTTAATCCAATCTGACGCAAATCAAAGTCGAGCTCTTTTGCTCACCGCAAAACCAGATGCTAGAAGGCACCCTCAGCTCACTTTTTTATACGATCTCTACTGCCTAAGATGCAAAGCACAACGCCATAACAACAAGCCAAAATGAGAAACGGATTTCCAGGCAACAAACACCGAATGATCTCAAGGGCATAATGGAAACTTGTAAGCCAATTCTCTGCTAGTTCACTGTGCAATTGGAGGTGGCAAATAGATAAAACAGACTAGCACTTCACTAAAATGGATAAAAAACCATACAGAATTCAACTACAGGGCAAAGCATACAAGTAAATCACAGCTTACAAGAGAGCAAATTGCTCTCTTAGATACTGCAGCTCAACTCCAGGGAAGGAAAAGGAGAATCTAAAATCTGTTATTACGGGGTTTGCGCATTGGATTCAGCTCCAGAAGAAGGCCGATCCTTTGCCTCTGGTTCCCGAACTTCATCAATCAACCTGGCAACTTCATCCATCTTGGGGCGCATATCAGGCACCTTTGCGACACACGTGAGAGCAATTTGCAGCATCTGCACCATCTCCTCCTCCACATTCTCGTACTTCAGCAGCTCAACATCAAAGACCTCAGCTGTCCATTCCTCTCGAACTACTGACCGGACCCACCTGGGAAGATCAACGACATCATCGTGTCCCGGATGCTTGAGAGGTGTTTTACCTGCCCATGCCCAAACAAAACCTTGACAAAAATATCAACTCAAATTGAAACAAACCACAGCTCTCAGCTTCGATTTCATTGGTTTCGGACAAAGAAAATGAGCGAAAGACAGACACACTTGTAATACTTGTACCTTATCCTGGATGACCACTATATAATGAGCTGAGAAACTACATATCAGGAATTCATGTATCTTTGAATTAAGAGTAGGTGGTGTTTGACAAACTGGGTATTCTATCTGGGCTAAAAAGATGTAGTTACCATGGATCACATACCACGACTGTAAACATCTGGGCCATGAACCAAATGTTCAAAGCAAAACAAAAATGCACTGAACCAAATTAATAATTTATTCGTAGGTACCTTTTCTGTTTCATATTTTTTCAATTAAATAATTTCCAAACTGAACCATTTAATTGGTTATGAAATTCGAAACTGAATTAAAGTCTACCTGTTAACATTTCAAGAAGGAGCACACCAAAGCTGTAAACATCAGATTTCTGAGTAACTTTCCTTGATTCAATCACCTCCGGAGCATAGTACCCAATAACTCGGGGAGTTATTGCAGACAAATTCATGAGAGGAGTCAGTCCAACATCCGAAACACAACCATCATGATCTTGGGTGAGGAAGACATTCAAGGACTTGATGTTTCCATGAACACACTTAGCTCCAGGCTCCGAATGTATGTGAGCAATCGCTTTGGCTGTTCCAAGGGAGATCTTCATTCTAGAATTCCAATCTAAGGGCGTCCTTCCAGAACCTTTATCTCCTAAAAGGCATGGACACATAAAAGCAAATAAATAGGTTCATGAGATAACTTAAAAATAAGAGCAGTAAGTGTTCTTCTGAAGCAAGCTCAAACTTATTCCTTCTTAACTTATAATATATATAGCTTGTCTATGGCAGTTTAGACCTGCCTATGGCCTCTATAAAGCAGAACTTCCGCATTGACTCGGTGAGTAGAACATGGAAGTTGGCAATTTTTTCACTAATTTGAAGCCACAACATGAAGGTGAGATCTCCGCAAGCCTTTTATAAGAAACTCGACATTTAATCTTTAGCAACAAATGAGACCAAAGTTACAAAACTACATGTCACTGAAAAGGGAGAATGAGGATTGGCATCAGTCGTACTATTCGTACTATTCCTATACACATCACAATCTAGCAATGAAGTGCACAGTTGCATTTTTTCTTCAGAAATATATTGAATAATCCATCTTCAAGTTTAGTCTGCAGATAACACCTTTGGCAGAGACTAGTTATACTGTATTCTACATATATAATTGACACAACATACATTCCTTCAATTTTTTACATACCTGTAGCTTTATAGGTCAAATCATGAACAAAGGAATTGTTCAACATTGTGCACAGATTAAACATATAAGTTTTCTTTTGTGAAGTCTAGATAAAGAGAAAAAGAAACTAGGATGTCTTCTTGCATCAACGAAAAAAGTACTGGATCAGAATGAGCTAATAGATGGTTAAGGAAACACATACCATGCAAATGTACAAACAAGCTCCCATAAGGCATGTAATCATAAACCAAGAGCTTCTCATCCTTCGAATAGTAATATGCACGCAGTGGCACGATATTGGCATGTCGTCCCACCTTCCCAACAAGCTCCATTTGCTGTTCAAACTCCTTTTTGCCAGCCACAACTTCCCTCAGCCGTTTCACCACCAGGGTCGTCCCATCCTCCAGAATAGCTTTATAAGCTGTTCCATAACTCCCCTTACCAAGAACTTCAGCTGAAGCCCTCAATAAGTCCTCAAGATCAAAGTTGTAAGAACACCCTTCAAAGAATACTAGCTTGTTCTTCTCTGGTTCTTGCACACCACTTCCAAAGTCCTTTGGATTTTGACCTGTGCCATTAGTTCCCTTCACTTTCAGTACGTTACTACCATCTTTTCTCTTCGAGTAGTAGACAAGGACAACCACCATGAGCAGGAAGAGCACCGCAAAACCCCCAATAACTAAAGCAATAATAGCACCTGACCCGATTTTCTTTTTCGAAGCGACTTTTTGGCCAAAAGGACCTGTTGTAGGCTGTTCTGAGTGTGAAGGCGCAGGAGAAGGAGAGGTAGAAAGAGTGGAGCATTGGCTAAGAGGTTGTCCGCACAAAAGAGAGTTCCCAACGAATGAAGAGTTAGGAAATTTTTGGAGAGAATTCGGGATGGAACCCGACAAGTTGTTATAGCTCAGATTCAAAAGTTTGAGTTTGGGAAGGTTAAGGTCAGGAATTGTACCAGATATGGAATTATTTTGAAGGTAAAATATAGCAAGGCTATTGAGCTTTTGAATGGATGGCGGAACGCCACCACTAAAAGAGTTGAAGGACAAATCCAATACATTGAGCTGAGATGACAAAGAGATCGGGAGAGAGCCAGAAAAGTTATTATGCTGGAGGAATAAGTATTGGAGGGAAGGAATGGAAGCCACATCAGAAGGAAGATTGCCGGTTAAATAATTAGAACGTAGGCTTAAGACCTTAAGAGCATCGAGCTTTGCCAAAGCGTTTGACGGCAGTGAGCCATAAAGACCAACAGCGGGAAGACGGACCTTTGTCACCCGGGTTTTGTCTACATTGCAAGTTATGCCTACCCAAGAACTGCAAATCGGAATAGAAGGGCTCCAATTCAGTTTCCGGGCATGTGGGACGGCCGAAGCGAAATCAAGGAGTGCTTGTACATCAGAATTCAGATCAGCAACAGCTAAGGGGATGAGAAGAAGTACACCGAAAAGCAATGAGGTCGTGGGAATGACTGCTTGAAGAAGCTTCATGAAGTACTCAAGAGAGAGTGAGTCAAATATTCGAATTGAACTCAAGCACTCCTTTCCTGCTCAGCTGAAAAAACAGAATAAAACAGCATTAAGAAAATGCCTCATCAGTGACTTCCAGAAATCAACTCCAGAACGCTGTAATTCAAGGCGTCATCTATTTTGAGATAATTTCTCACAATTCAACATCACGTTGTCTCTGGACTTTCGAGTGTCGCCAAAACCAAGAAGCAAATAAGATGCACCCACAGTCCCATTTTGAACTCCTTAAGGAGGTCATTCTTTATCTGACTTTTTTGACATTGGGAAAGCAGACCCGAGAAATCTTTACGGCAAATCATTCCCAAGAGATGCTAAAGATTTAAAATATGCATGCCCAGAAAGTCACCCAGTTTACAAAAAAGAAAGAGACCAGAAAGAATCCAAGAGAGAAAAGCCAGCTCGCTGGAAAAGCAAATGCTATCTTTTGTTCTGATAAAGGAGAAGCATACTTTGCTAAAACAAAAGGCCCCCGCTTTATCTCACGGTTTTTAGACAAATGGATCGCACTAGCTCGGTATCAGGCGCACATTGGACAAATGAAAAAAGCAGAGGATTCTCACCTCTCTAATCTAGATATTCATGTATGGCATCTAGCCACTTTCATCGAGAAACAATACCAGAAAAGCCAAAAAAGAAAAAGGAAGAACAAGAAGAACAAGAAGACAACGAGGTTACTTGAAGAAAAGTTCAGGCTTGGTTAAACAGAGGGTTTAAACACAGAGAGAGAGAGAGAGAGAGAGAGAGAGAGAGAGAGAGAGAGGGTAGGGCTTTACCGACATTACAGCAACAATCATTAACAACAGGTCATCATCACGAGGGAGTTGCAAGCGTGAGTACCCCCTGCCTGTAGAACATAATGGGAAGAAAATCAGTTTGAGACTTCAGCTCATGGAGGGGGAGAGAGAGAACAATCAAGAACTCCTCAAGGTGCGGTTCTTGGGTTCTCTCTTTCAACGGAATGCTTGAGAAAACGGGTGACTTTTACAGGCCTTCTTCTTCAGTGAATTATTGCTCCTTCTCTCCCCTTCTTCCTAGGCAAAAATGGGGGAGAGATAAAAAGAGGCAAGAGGGGGATCCTGAAAATTTGAGTGGGAAAAAACACAGTGCCAAGCAGAACGATGTGACACTACTCTTTATCTTACAGACATATAGATATTCTTATATATATATATATATATATATATATATATATATATGTATAAATATATATACATTTTTTTGCCTCGTGAATTCTTGAACTTCATGGCTGAACAGTGGACTCATTTTGCTAAGTTTAACTGGTCAACATCAATGGATATTCATAAATTTTCTAGGCATTTCTTACTAAAGAATTCCTTAAAGACATGAATCCCAAGATGAGATTGGTTGAATTCTGTCCGAATCTATGGTCGCTAACAAGCTTTGACATCCCTTGGCTCGAATCTCGAAAAAGGCAACCGGTTAGATAAAAAAAGACGGGGATCGTCGGATTTAATGGCACTAGTAAAACGATGTGAGAGAGGCCTAGGAGCCTGGTAGCTTCGGAAAAAGTGTCTTCCATTTTATTCACGTAAAACTTGCTCGTTTAAAATTAAATATATTCTGTCAATTTTATAATGCTATCGAAATTTGAAAAAATTAAGGGAAACTTTATGTGGATGTACGTGTCAATCGCATTATAAGGAAAATAATGATATATGTTGTGCGTAAATAAATAGTTAATTTTCATCACTTATTCCGCTATCGTAAAAAAGTATAAAGAAAATTAAGTTTGCCAAATGAGGGAAATTAGGATATTGTTTATGAGTATGCAATATAGGTCGCCCAAACTTGAAGTCGACCAGACTAGACCGAACTGGACCGAACCGGCAAGTTAGGCCAATTCTCGAAAGTGTCAGTTTGGTTTGCAATTCCTAAAAATGGAATTGGAATCGGAAATCGGATTGAACCGACTAACTATATTTTTTATTTTATTATTTCTTCAAACAAATTAGTAAAATGTGAACTAAACATTATTTTGATTTAGTTTCAAGTAGTGGGAAAAAAGTAACTAAAAAAAATAAATGATTGATTTAATTGGATCGAACCGGAATAGGAACTATCACCCTAATATTAACAAGTGTAAATAAAGATATATACTCATGCAGCAGCCTCCCAACACTATGTGTAATTGGGTGCTTTTCTGTTCATTTATATCTTATAAAAATATATATTATTTATTTAAAAAAAAAAGAAGAAAGAAAAACACAATCAATCATGACTATATGGAATTTATCTTACATGCAACTGAATATTTAAATTTTTTTCTGTTCGATTCTCAATCTTAAGATTAATCGGTCCAGTCCTCGGTTTCGACTTTTGAGAACCAAGACCGGATCGAGAACTTATCACCTTAATGTTGACAAGTGTAAATAAAGATTTATACTCATGTAGGCTCTAACACTATGTGTAATTGTGTACTTATCGGTTCATTTATATCTTATAAATAAAAGACACAATCAGTCATGATTATATGGAATTTATCTTACATGTAACTAAATATTTAATCTTTATTCTTTATTGTTGATTAAAAAAAAACTCTAATCGTTTAATTTCTTTATAAGTGAGAATTATTTCCACAAGACCAACGACCCATGAAATGGAAAGCATGTCATAATTACTCACCTAGAAAAGGAGGCTTCTAATAATTCACGTAACGGTTGGCCAAGGAAAATAATTCACATAGCTAGGCCTAAGCCCTCGTGGCCTTCGGATCGATATGATGAACAGCAACCCCACGATGCAAGAGCCTTTTCTTTTCTTTTTTTTTTCCTTCGGTCCTCGTAATTATGGCAAATTCAAATAATTTCCCCTAAAAAGGGACCATCTAATTCAAACTTTTGTGAAAGGTGATCGTGCATGATAAGTGGGTTTGACTTCACTCTCGAGAATCAACAGCATCATGGCCTTGTGCACAAAGGAGGAAGCCCACACCTTTGAAATTCACGTGGTAGGGTCCGTGGTTCCTTGCTTTCGTCTTTCCAGCTTAGATCATCGATTGGAACAAGAACATTTTTTTACCTTTGTTCTTTCTGTACCACCTTCTTCGCGCGTATGCTCGATGGCGATCATCTCGACGAAGCGACTTGGCTCGTTTGATTCGGCGGTGCAAAATTCATGCTTCAGTTAATAAAAGACAGATGAGTTTTCCTTGAATGGATAGATCACGTGTGCTTGCTTAATGTGAACACAATTCGATGGAGTCAACGGGATGGAATGTCGAGACTGCATAATTAGGTGAGAAGATGCTCACAGCTGAGAAGCACAAATTTCTATCTGTGATCAATCCATTCATTTATGGTGATCGGTGGCGTCTATTTTGTGAACAGTGTATGAACAAGATTTAAGAACCGGGACTTCTCATCTCGATCGTGAAAGTGAGATCTCGGAAGCTGGGAAATGGACCTCTAAACCGAGTGAATTGGATATGGAATGACTCGTTTTCCACAGTATAATAAAAATGAAAATAATTATTTTGGATAATCTTGAATCTCTCTCACCTTAAAAGCTAATTTAAATGATCAAATTTTTTGTCTTACTCAAGTTCATATAGTAATATTTTTATTCTTAGAAACAAAATTTGTTCATGAACAATTTTTTTTTATTTTTATTTCTTGTACACGTTTGGTCACTACAAAAAATTTCTATTTTTGAAATGAAAATGCGTCTAGCATGACCCCAAATTTTTTTTTTTGTGACTTGAAAATTCTTTTAATTTTTAAATAATTTTATTACATTTTTCTCTTTTTTCCTTTTTCCTTTTTTTTTTCTCTAGCCGATCATTGACCCCTAACAAGATCAGTCTAAGCCTTGCCTTGGCCAAGTGAGGCTTCGACCTCGCCCAAATCTAGTAAGGCTCCAGCCACTAGCGAGGCTCAATGTCACCCAACCACGGTGAGGTCGGCCAAACAACATCAACCTGGTGATTTGGCAAGGTCAAGTCTCACCCTGCCAAGGCAAGGCCAAGCCTCGCCCAACCACAATGAGGCTTTGGTCGACAAGGATTGACCTCACCGAGGGTTGGGGAGGCTCTAGTCACAAATGGATTCCATTTCAAATTATTCTTGGGAACGAAAATGTACACAAATAGATTTCAATTTTTTTTTCCAAGGAACAAAAAAAAAAAATTAGGCATTACCAAATATACCCCTATAAATCGACTACCAACACCTTCCACAAGAGATGCGAGACCACATCAGCAATCTTCCCATCACAAATCAAGCATAGGTTAGAGTAGGAATAATCTGTAACTCTCCCATGTGATTTTTGGGTTGAAACTTATTAGCAACTACAATTTGTGCCCATGTTGGTTGATATTGGATTTCTCTCAACCCAAAAGTTAGCTCAAATAGTGGAACTTTTCTTCACACTTATAAACCGATCATTGGCATCTTCCACAATCTCAACAATTTCGGCTGAT
The DNA here is from genome assembly GCA_017140325.1 of Eucalyptus leucophloia subsp. euroa. Lineage (NCBI taxonomy): Eukaryota > Viridiplantae > Streptophyta > Magnoliopsida > Myrtales > Myrtaceae > Eucalyptus > Eucalyptus leucophloia. Next base: position 1,770,448 of record CM029477.1, on the reverse strand, counting down.
TACAAATTACAAAGTTTTCTCAAATTGATTTTTCAACGACCCGCCGAAAAAATGAAACCCGACGGAAGCCGCGCACGTGTGCGTACTGCGGGCGCGAGTGAGAGATAGTTGTTGGACCGATAATGGAAGCACTACATTCTCAGTCACAAATGGGCCGAGGAGTTAGTTGGCAGTCGATTAAGTTGGCATCGAATTTAATGAAAGTGAGCAATCAAATGACGTCAATCCAGGCAAGGCCAACCCGTGGCGACAATCCATTAAATTCACTTGGTCTGCGTCGAGGGTCTTTTTATCAAATGCAGTAGCGCAAGAACAAATCTCATTTGACAAAAAGCGACCGAACATTCACCGATGTTAGCATCGAATTTTGCTTCGACGTGTTTGTTTGCTCCATGCGGGAGAACATTGACCCGAATGGGCGAAAGAGCTTTTGCCCGCCCGGCCCGAGTTGAGCCATCTGAGGCGAACGTTTTTAAAGCTTGCATAGTGTTCACCCAATAGAAACTTACGAAACTAATATGAACTCAGCCACTCCGTCAGTCCCCGTCCGACATAAATGCCACATCCACGCTCACTGATAGGTCGGAATGTAGTCATTGATCTTGAGATCTCTCACCTCAGCATAGAATCTAGACTCAGGTACTTCAGCCGCAGATGGTCTGCACTTAGAACGACAACCAGATCCCATTAGTAAGCCCCTCACAATCATGTGCAGCACAGAACCTAGTTTAGCAAAGGAATTTCAGCTTCATGGTCGTAAAAATGATGGCACTCATTCGTAATGCCGTTACAAAGAGAAGAAACTCAAGAGAAGGATGTCCTGACGTTTGTTTATCAGAGTACACAGAGCGACAGAGAACTTCTCCTGAATCCTTAAAAGCAAAGAATTTTTCCCCATATCCCACGAGTCCTGAACTTTATCTGCACATTCCGTGCATTGTGAAACGCATGGCGATAATAGTTTCAGTAAACATGACTCATTGATCAATGCACCAAGTGATTTTCCTCTTTATAGGTAGATAGACCGAATTGAAAGAAATCCGGGCAAAGGCCCTAAGTAGGTAGAAAGACAAAAACACAGAGGAAGCACGAAGTGCAAACTCTCTCAGATTGTCAAAACAGAGGACAAATATACGCAGACTCAGATCCCCACAATTGCCGCCGAGTAATATGAGTTAAAGAAAAACCCCACACAATCATTCACAACCATCGCGTAACAATCTATAAAGACACTTGCTCAATGCATCACCGCCCAAACTGAATGTATATAAAATACTAGAGTTGTCGATGGAGAGTAATCGAAGAAAATTAAAGTCAAATATAATGTGCATAAACTTCAGGACACTTAAGCCCAATCCAACTCTGAATACTGAGAGAAAACAACAGATGATACTAAGACAATGTATATAAAATACTAGAGTTGTCGATGGAGAGTAATCGAAGAAAATTAAAGTCAAATATAATGTGCATAAACTTCAGGACACTTAAGCCCAATCCAACTCTGAATACTGAGAGAAAACAACAGATGATACTAAGACGGACAGGTTCGGAATACAAAATCAGGAAATATTCTAGTCAACACCAGATATTCCTAAGCAGTTGTAGGCAAGAAAGCTCTTCCAGGTTGACGATTCGCCAGAGGTCCATGGCATCCAAGGAGCTGCAATAGATGCCAATCATGAACTCGTGAGTCATCAATAAGAATTCAATGGTGCATAAAAAAAGATGCATATAGCATCAAGAACAGGCCAATTAGACTTGAAACATCTTAAACCCAACCAGTGTCTAAAGCAAAGAGAGTTTTAGGTATATTCGGGGTACAAAACATGACTGAATATGAAAACTATCCCTCAAATGATTGCCTAAACTTAGAAAAAAAAAATTCCTCCTCCTTATAAAGTGAAGAAACCTCAGTAACATGACATCACTTTTAAAGCATTGAGAAGCCTACCCTTGGACACTGGAGGAACAAAGCTCTCATCTAATGAAGCAATAAGAATGTCTAACAAGTTTTAAATATGATATTCAAACACAAGCATACTCACCTTAGCATTCACACCATCTGGAAGAATTTTGTTCTCTGACTTCCACTTCAAATAGTCAGCACGGCTGAACTTGGTAAATCCCCTGTTACAAAGTTCAAAAACAAAAATTATAGTCTAATCATAAAAAATTTATTACAAATGACCCACAAATAAGGTGAAGAGAGAAAAAACTGCTTAAAAAGTTTGAATTTTCCAAAAGACAGCCAGGTGACACAGACAAAGAGCAACAGAGAATAATTTTTCCATAGTCGGGTTTCAGCACATTACGCATCACATCTTGTATTATTTTGGAAGCAATAGGCCGGGAGCAAGCGATGAAAACAGCCAGATAAAACATGAAGGGCAATTAAAATTTCTATTGCTACAGCCACGACCTTTGTTATCAAGTTACACTCATCCACACACGCAATTAAAGTCTCTAGCTACAAGACAGGCCAAAAGGTCAAGACACATACCACTTCCTGCTGACAATGATCTTTTGGCGGCCAGGGAACTTGAACTTTGCACGGCGAAGAGCCTCCTGGGCATGGTGGCTGTTGCTGTCCTTGCACCGCACTGAGAGCAGGACCTGACCAATGGCAACCCGAGCACATGTGCCCTGTGGCTTTCCAAAAGCACCTCTCATACCAGTCTGGAGCCTATCAGCCCCGGCACAGGAAAGCATCTTGTTGATACGGAGAACATGGAAGGGGTGGACCCTCACTCTCAAATGGAAAGCATCCTTTCCAGCGAATTTGGCCATGTACTTGTTGCAAGCAATCCTAGCTGCTTCCAGGGCCTCACTCGAAACATTCTCCTTCTCCCAACTCACCAAGTGAACACAGAAGGGGAACTCATCGACACCCTTCTTTTTCATCCCGACATCATAGATTCTAATCTTAGGATCAGGAACACCACGGCAATACCGCGATTTCGGGTATGGCTTATTCTTGATCTGACGATAACACCTTGCCGGTCCTACGATAACCACAGACTCAAATCAGATCACATAAATCGCAATAAATAATTAAATCCGGAAGTCGGAGCCTCAGCAATACAGTACCCAAAATACAGACAGAATAGAAGACGCGCTCGACGTACGCCACAGCCTAACCTAAAAAGCAAAAACATCTCTTGCAGAGAAAAACAAGATTCGACAAGCAGCTGAAGCAACAACAATGCAAAGGATGCAGGTACCGCAGACAATTTATAAAATTTTCTTTCCATGAACAACGTCCCCAAGTCAGAATCACGGCATAAAGTTAACCACAGAAACTCAATAATAAATGCCATATCTCACCAATTCACAGAGGAAACTAATAATCCTAGCATACAGGATGCAAATGCAGATGCAGGCGGTACGTAAAAGCCAAAAAAAAAGAAAAAATTCGAGCGTCCCACGCCGCCTCAGCAATAAACGATCAGGAATTTCGACCGCAACGAGATTCCCATCGATTTCGTCCACGCAACAGTTCGCGAGGGAACCAATACCACCTTCGCATATTCATTCGAACGGAAAAATTCCCTCCCCCGCTCCACCGCCGGAAGAACCAATGAATCGGAAGGCGAAAAAGATCAAATCAACCACCCCGCCCCCCGACAATCGATATCCTCATCTCGTCAGATCACAAGCAAGCGCCAGAAATGAACCGAGCCCCCCCCAAAAAAAAAAAAAAAAACATAAATCCACTCGAGAAGAATCCCGCATCAAAAAACGGAGCAGCTGCGACACGCCAACGCCTTTGGTCGAACCAGAAGACAAAAACGAGATAGCGAGATATAAGGAGAGGGAGAGAAAGAGAGGGATACGTACTTCTCCCCATGGCGACGTCCCGCGGATTGTCCTGCAGAGAAAGCGAATGGCCGCTGCGATGAAGGAGGAGGAGAACCGTAGAAACCCTAGCGGGGGACGCTTTATATAGGGAGTTCGCCGTGGACTTGGACGGACGCCCATCGCTGTGAGCTCACGGCTCACGTAAAAATCCCTCCCGAGTTTTCTTGAGCCCAAAGCCCAGCCCACCGCCTTTGAATGGTCAACTCTTGACCCGGGCGTAGCTTTTGCCCTCGTCACGGGAAAAACGGGTCGGGTCGGGTCGGGTTAGTTTGGCCCAGCGATTTTTTTTTTTAAATAAAAATATCCCAGGCCAAATACGGATACGCGTCTTTTCAACTTTGCAAGTCAAATTTGCTTGTGGTTCACAATGACAACATGTTCTAGTTTTCTCGTGTCCGGATCATCTCAAATATGGGACCAAGTCGAATAGACTTGTTAGTTTCTTATAAACGTCAGTCCTATTCCCATTCTTATTTTTGAAATCAGTGGCTAATCAAATTCAGTCCTGATTCAATGGTAGAAACTGAGTTGAATACATACATACATAGACGTTCAAATCCAAAATTTATGATGCTAGAAGTTGATATTTGACTAAATTTATGATGCTAGAAGTTGATATTTGACAATTTGCTTTAACAACTTAGTGCCTAATGTACATTATGATGACATAACATGTAAAGCCAAGTCAAAGAGGAGCTCCCTCCAACATAAGCAACATGTTCATCCTCAAAAAGTGATTGAAAATTGACATGCCTAGATTGCTTTTTTGGATAAGAAAAAACAAATGAATGACCGATTTTGTTAGAACTAGAACCAGTCAATTGATCAATCTAGTTTTCAATCCCGAGACTAATCAATCCGATCCTAAATCCCAAAAATTGAAAATTAATCCTTTCAATTCGATTCCTAGTTCTTTGACGAGACCGAACTAGATTGGGAACAATATGTTTCTCAATCAAATTTAGGGGTGATCAATTCCCGATTTGGTCCGATTTCACTCAAGAACCGGGAACTGGATCAGGAGGACCAGTTCCCACTTTTCTAGACCGTGGACTAGACTAGCTAATTTTGGAATCATGAACCGGACCCAACCAACCGATCCGATTCCAATAAACTATCACTTGTTTTCATTTCATTTAACAAAAAAGAGAGTGAGGCATGAAGTGAGGTGTTAGGGCATGGCACTTGGAGGAGGAAGAGAGCGGAGCGTCCGAGGGAGTAAGGTTTGAGGTGAGACATTGTGGCAAGGCACTCAGAGGAGGAAGAGAGCTGAGCATCGGATGGAGCGAGGTGTGAGGTGGGACATTGCAACGAGGCACTCGGAGGAAGAGAGCCGAGCGTCAGAGCGAGTGGGGCGTGAGGTGAGGCGTTGGGGACGAGGCATGAAGCAAGTAAGAGGGGAGGGGTTACGATTTTGAAAGGGAAAGGCAAAGTGAGACTTGTGACAATTGCTGCCGAATTAGATTGCAAAACTTGGGAAAATGAAAGTTGATGTGATGGCTACTATAGATTAGAGCATAAACTAAAGAAATAAAAGAGAGGGGTCTAGTTTTCAAGAGGGAAAGGGAAAGTTAAAATTGCAAAATTTAGAAAAGAAAATCTAATGTGATAGCTACCGTAGATTAGTTCAAAAACGCAAAAAAAGGGAGGGGTTAACTTTGAGTTACAAGAGAAAAAATGAATATGATAGTAATGGGTATTGTAAATTAAATGAAACTTTATATATATAAATCCGATTGGTTCGATTCCAACTTCAAAACTGAGAACTGGACCAACTGATTACCAATTCAAAAGATAGGAATCTGTGACTGGATCGAGACTCTCTAGAACCATTCGAAACCAACCGGTCCAGCTGATTCCCTGTTCGGGCGGTTTCCGTTGCTCATCTCTAATCATATTGGTCGTGGGTCGTATCTCGTATTTAGTCGGTTCGAATCAGGTTCAGCCACGTTGGCATGCCGAGGCGGCACGTGGTCCTCCCATCTCACGTGGCAGCTGTCCGTCCGACCAACTCCCCAATCACCAACCGCCGAACGGAGATTCCAGACGTCTGCCGAGACACGCTTCTTCCAGCGTCTCGACTCCCGGCGGCGCAGCGACGACCGACGAGCGAGCGATCCCGATCGAGAAGAAGCTCGCTCATCCGCCATGAAGATCCACCACATCCCTTGCTTGGAAGACAACTTCGCTTACCTGTAATCCACCCCTCGCCGTTCCCGTTTCTTCTCCGGTGATTGTTTCTTGTTTTTCCGGCGGTATTCATGGATTGAATCGACAGGATCGTCGACGAGAGCACCGGGGAAGCGGCGGCCGTGGATCCCGCGGAGCCCGAGAAGGTAGTGAAGGCGGCTCGGGAGCACGGCGTGGACCTGAAGCTCGTGCTCACCACTCACCATCACTGGTCAGTCGACAGTGTAGGCCGAACCGAGCTGAAATTCGTTTCACCTCGATTGAATATCATCTCGCTTGCGGAAGCATCGGATTGCTCTCCTATTGTCTGCAAAGACTGAGAATTCGCCGAAAGATGATATTTTTCTGGGTGAAAAACGCTCTTTCCAAGCAATTTGTTGCCTCATATTTTTCTGGGTCGACTTGCATGTGTTGATTCTGCTAGGGACCATGCCGGGGGGAATGAGAAGATTAGGCAATTGATACCCGAGATCAAGGTGTACGGCGGTTCGATCGACAATGTGAAGGCTTGCACCAATAAGGTGGAAAACGGCGATAAGGTGTCTCTTGGGAAGGAAACCAACATACTATGCCTTCACACTCCTGGGTATCTTTTTTTTTTTTTTTTCAATTTCTTCATGCCTAAATCATCACTCGCTATAGAAATATATTGGCAGACTTACACTTCTGATAAATGGGGAAATTGAAGTCTCTCTGCATTACGAGTCTCTGCATTAAGATGAGCTTTCGTTTCCCTTTTAATCTTGGAACTTGAAGATTGTTGTGTTATTACATTTAGTTAGTTTTTATTTTGACTTTTGGATGTGACATATAGCCACTGCATTATGACCCTTGTGATGCACGGTAAAAGTAAGCCATTCCTTAGGATGTTGGGTCTCTAATGATCTCATTATCATTGTTATCTTGGGGCCTTTTTCCCCTTTAAATAAGGACTGTCTATATGTTGATGCTCATGGGAAGATTAGCTGGTTAGCTGCTCTTCCAACCATACTCTGACGTATCACTTCATGACAATTTCTTGTTTCGAGTTAATCACTTACCTGTGGAAGATGGAGATACAAACTTTCTGTTGGAGCTTGGAGCTATTGGTCCCATTTCTTTAATTTTTTGATATGTTGTTGCCAGCCATACCAAGGGGCACATAAGTTACTATGTGACTGGGAAAGGGGACGAAGATGCTGCTGTTTTCACAGGCGACACACTGGTGAGTTGATAGTTCAATTCATTACTTGCACTAGTGATAAATCATGTGGTTACATTTTATCCACCAGTTAGTCACGTAACTTGAAGAGCAAGATCTAGGAGGCGTGAAATGTGTTTCTATAACTTGGGAGTTAACTTTAAAATTATATGGATGCGGTTGCTGCTTCAAGCAGAGATTTCAGGAGGGCCATATGCTTTGTTGATCTTATTTCTTAACATGTCTACACTTTGGCATTATTACCATCGTTGTGTTGCGGCTGGGACAAGGTCTGTTTATTAGAAGTTTGACAAGTTGTGTGTACGATTTTACAAATATGCATATCTTAAAATGCAGTTCATTGCTGGGTGTGGAAAAATTTTTGAAGGCACAGCAGAGCAGATGTACCAATCGCTCTGTGTAACACTGGGGTCATTGCCAAAACCAACTCGAGTCTACTGCGGCCATGAGGTAAGATACTGATATTGCTTACTCTTTCCGTTTCTTCTGCTTTCAGCTTCATGGGAGTAGCGTGGATAGTTTGGCTGAATAAAGTAAAGCTAAGTAGCTGGAGTTGCTCTACAGAGTATACTTAGGCTGATTATTTGTTCAGATATTTTAGATAATGTTGAGATGCGGTTCTTCTCCTTCTCTTGGCCAACTGTTGTGTGAGAGAATAAATACGGTTTTCTTATGCTGCGTGGCTTTTATGTTAAAAAGAGAGATCATATTGTATGAGGGAGATTAATGAAACTTTTTAGCAGTTAATATGGATGAGCATGAGGCTTGAGTGGAAATAAGCTGTAATTTTAACAAAATATGGACTTTGGCATGGCCATCATGCTATAGCTGATGCGATTACTCCCAAGCTTTTTGAATTGTAGATGTTCTTCGGTGTGTTTCTGTGTATTCTTGATATTGTACTATGCGAGATGTGACATGGTATAAAAAAGTGAGAATAACGACTGGCTCCTGATGCAGATTTTTGTTACGTTGAGATACTCAATGTCAGAGAGCTAACGTGATTTTCTTTTTATCATTGGATGATGTTTCTCGCTTTCTTTTCCTTGGCAAAAGGCTGAACAATGTTCCTAAACGCTATTTTCTAGTATACGGTGAAGAACTTGCTGTTTGCTCTCACCGTTGAACAAGAGAACGCGAAGATAAAGCAAAAGTTATCATGGGCTCAGCAACAGCAGGAGAAAGGCCTCCCGACTATTCCATCCACCATTGAGGAAGAAATGGAGACCAACCCTTTTATGCGGGTTGATTTACCGGAGCTGCAGGTGAAGTTAATTCTCTATGAGAACCTCCTTCCCTATCAACTTCGTGAATCCACAAATAGGAATTTGCATGGGGTGTTTAATTCTCTTTCCTTAGCTCGTTTTCTACCCGACAGAGTGATGCTCTAATGCTTCTTGTCCTGTGGAAATTCTTCTGCAACTTTGCAGGAGATCGTAGGCTGCAAGTCACCCGTCGAATGTCTCAGGGAGATCAGGCAGCGCAAAGACAAGTGGAGGGGTTGAGCGATGTTGTTCTCAACCAAGCGTTTCCAATCGAAGATGCAACCAATAAAATTTCCTTGTGTGTAAGCTTGACTGGGCTCTCCTGCATTTCTGGGACTGCCACGATCATGTCGAATTTTCACGCACTGTTTGTAAAAGCTACTCCTTTTCTTTCAAAAATAAGGATTGTTATGCATAAACGATGTTGTGTTTGAGATCTGAGAATGAATGGCCAAATCATGACATGCCTGCTTCTGCTCCCGGAGTTGTTTTCTGTCCCTCTTTCTTTTGCTTTCAGTTGAGAAGGTTCATATTTACCATGAATTCATCTTAGGAAGATCTCCAGCTCAAAGTTTTTCCACATAAGCGCGTTTGAGAACCACTTGATCCACACTTAAGATGGCCGTGGAAACATGTCTCTGCTTGTAAGGGAAAAAGGAAAGTACGCGGCTATCGCATTAGAGTCCTTTCTTGAAAAGAAGATGGGATCTTCGAAAGTTACTTTCCGCAGTTGAACCTGTGGCATCATAACTAGTTGCTACTCATGGTCTGTAGGGACTTGTACGCATAATCATGTCGTCGCATGACTTATCAAGAGATTATAACAAAAGATTTCCTAGTTTCTTTTGAGAAAAGATGTGAGAAGCTATTCCGAGTAAGAGGCAAACACATGATCGACCGAGGGTTTTATGCTCTTACAGTTGGAAATGTCCAATTCATTGGAAAGATTGGAGAACAACCTATGAATCCCAACAAGAATCAACGAAGCAAACATACGAAGATCGAATGAAGATAATCTGCATGGTACAAGCATGCGGAAGGTAATAAAGATGTTAAATTTTATGGAATGAAGTAAGAGTCCTGAATCGTGACCTGACTTTCTTTTTTTTTTTTTAAACAGACCAAAATGACAAGTCCCTGCTGCAAGGCTGAATGGTGATCCTGCTTTACTGGATGTGGTTTAGCTAAACAACTTTAGGGTATCGATTCCATTAAGATAAACCAAGAACTTGAAGGGTGATGGCACTTCCTAGTATATTGCCAGTATGCAAAATTTTAAGGAGTTTAAAAGCGAAGAGAAAATTGCTGAGTTTAATTCCTTTACTGCATGGGACGACTATTTACTCTTTACAATAAATCGCATTTTTGATAAACCTAATGGATATAGATTTTCAGCGAAAAATGAATTTGAGCAGCATAGAGATATAACAAATATCGAGTGAAGCATAATATAATTTTCTCAAAATTTTCTTCTATCTTCATTGTTTTCAAGGATAAGTACCAGTAATGAAGAGGAGTGCACTACCAAGAAATCAACTTCATACACGAGGAGGATATTTACCGCTCTCAATTCCTTATTCGTACATCAAAATCAGAGTTAAAGTGATTCATAGAGGGGAGGTGCGATCTTTCCAATGAATTTAGAAGATATACTCAAGTAGCCTGTTTAATGGCAAGAACATTACCTTTCCCTTAGAAACAATCACGCAAGGACCAAGAAGCTGAAAGAATTTACCACGTGGTCTGTTGGACTTCCCGAATATTTAGACGTCACGGTTCTGATAAAACACTGAAATATTCTCCTTCCAAGGGGAGTTTTTGAGTATTCTTTGTTTGTATCATGAAATTAAAAATTGCTAAACTCAATATTCTCTTCACAATTATGGTCTTGCACAAGTTCTATCAACCACAGGAGCTAGAACTGGTAGTTGGTCGAGAAACTTGCCTGAAGGTAGGCTTTTCACTTACTTTTTTCACTTGAGGCGCGGGAAGCTATTATACTAAATAGATCCAAAACTCTAGCATAGTATTTACCTTCACCATTGAAAATGCTTCATAATTCCTAATTAATATTTTTCTTCTCCGTTGAGAGGGAATACGTGGATGACACTGTAAGGTCTCCTACCCGATAGTGGATATCTCGCCTGTTTTTTCCCCTTGAACATCTTAAGGATCTGCTGAGATCCAACACTCTTTTGCAGTAAAGTGGGTTGGAGATGTCACACATTCTCGTCTTCAAACCTTATGGTGAGAAAGAAATGGAATATTAAAACTATACCTTGGAATTACTTTGTTGTGTGTTGCCAATTAATAGAGAGCATGAACAAACGTTCATAAAATGAAAACAAAAAAGTACATTGATGGTCAAATTTACACTATATTAGTGTGGGAAAATCCTACTTAATCAAGTTGTGATGTAAAGTACGAATATAGAGTTTATTTATTTTGTTATAGAGGTATAACAATTTTCATCGCGATTTGAAGAGATTCTTTATGAAAGAATCTCAAAATCTAATCCACTCAACATATATGAATTAATATATTTTGTTCATTTTTGATAAGAACAGTTTGTGAAAATATTTTTGGACGCAAATATGACGGAAACATGAATTTAACCCAAATGGTGTAGTCGGCCTTCTCATATCATTTCAAGAATAAGAGACTAAAATATTTTCACCTGTTTTGTCTGGTGAGTGCTGTAAACCTAAGTTCAAAACTTCATCTGTTTGATCTGGTGAGTGCTGTAAATAAATGACAGTCGATAATTAAAAAGGCAAAGAAAAACCATTTGAGGCTGTTATTGAGATTAGCAAGGAACATGTCCAACTCAAAAAAATAGGAAAAAACAACGGAAGGGAAGTCTGGGCTTTTGCTGTTCCTTTAGACAAAGATTTATGCGTGTTTTTAGCTGAGACTTCCGAGAAGAAAACCTGAACACCCCAATAGCAATCAACAATTCAACTGCAAAATCAGAGTATGAAATGAAAAAGACCAGAAACTCTGGAATTCTGTCCACAAATGTGGAGGATTTTCATCCATTTTTTGTCCTCAAATGCATATGTCAAACCTGCATCTTCCTTTTTTCCTTTCCCTCACATTTCGGTGCTCGTGAATCATGATTACGATAATTCATGCGACTTTTTAGTTGGCACGACTAATGATTCCCCGAACACCCATTTTTTCTGCAAGACTTTCTTTTTTTTTTTTTCTAACAATTGTCATAATTTATTTTTTCTATGAAAAAATGAATTTCTTTATAAGGGGATAAGTATTATTTTACGTCTGACTCGAGCTATCTTGTCCAAGAACTGTAAGGCACAGTCTGGGTCATTCCGCATATTCAGGTTTTGTAGAAGAAAGCAAGAAAAGTCTCTTTTGCCAGCATCGCCAGCTCTAGGGTTACAGTGATGACCAGAGATAGAGAGATGAAAAAAGGGGTTTGATTCCTTCCTTTCTCGTCACAGGACACACACAACCTCTACCATTTCTCTTATAAGTCATGATCTAGCATCATTCACTTTGATTCTTGGCTAAAGACAGACCTATCTTTTTGCTTTTTGAAGCAAAAATGGTGTCGCTTTGGCTTCATCGCACTGTGACAGTCCCTTCAAACATTTCATTTCTCTGTCTACATTACATATTCGACACTCAAGACGCTCCTGGGAGAGTCTGAAAAAGAAAAGTCTTCTCTCTCTCTCTCTCTTTCTCTCTCTCTCTTTCATAGTCATTTTAATCTCCAGTATGTTGGATTTTCTGAGATCTTATGTCACTTTCCTGTCTCTGACTCTCATGAAGACTATGACCCATCTTCTCTCTTTCTCATGAAGACTATGACCCATCGTCCCCTTATTTTCTGCAAGTTCCTCTTTTATATAGTCTCCCTCCTGTTGCCCTTCTTTTTCATTCTCTCCACCTCTCTAAATGTCACAACTCACAATAGGCGCCTCCTCACCCCCACCCGTCTTTCTCATTATGTTTTTAGTAGTGTTCTTAGCTAGCTCTCGTGGCGGTAGGATGAGGGCGCTATATCGACATATGTTTGTGTGTGCATACATAGGTCTGCAAAGCATCGCCACACCAACCACTGGGATGAAGATTTTGGTTAGGGTTGGATCAACAGCTGGAAACCAGTCACACACACACACACACCCTATTAACTTTATGAAGGACCGGTGCAGTTGACCTCTTCTACTTTGAGCTTTGCTCTATCGATTATTTTAATCTGATTTTTCTTTCCCTTTGGCCGTGATTTTTTTTTCGTAGGATTATAGCTTCTCATCACTAACTATAGCTTTAGATCTTCATTGCTTTGCACCTGGTACACAATGCAAAGTTATTGATTAGGGTATTAGTCTCTGTAGAAAAGTTTCTTTTTTCAAATTTGTATTTTTCAGCTCACTCCTTGCTTTTGCCTGGAGGGAAATAGCATGTGCTTTTGCCTGGAGGGAAATAGAATGTGCTTAGTCATAAAGTTTGTACCCTCCATCCTACCCTGCCCTAAGAAGTAAGTTCCTCTTCTCTCTCCGCATATTTATGCCTGTGATGAGATACTTTTTGTGTTTCTCATATGTTGTGTATATTTATGTTTGTTCAACAACAGTTTGAGCTTGTGACTTGCGGAAGTTTTCCGCTTGCAAAAGAGGTTTGTCACTTATCCGCCTCTTGTTCATGAGGCGATAAACTGTCCATTTATCATTTTAGGGCTGACTCTCGTACTTTTCCCCGCAACTACTCTTCTTAAGCGCGTGATCACATTGTAGCTAGGGTTTTCTTTGGTCAAAAGAGTTCGTACTGTACACCAGAAGAATTGGATGTAGCAACACTGAAGATCATTGGGTTCGCTTTTTATTACTCTCTCGACTGTCACCCAGCTTCGTTCGGTTGTGAAGTTCATATTGCTTAGCATATGATGATTGATACTTGTAGAATAAGACGAGACTAGTAATGTTTCTTGATGCCACCATTTTGCTGAAGTTTTTTCCATTTTAGTGTTGCTATTTGTTTCCTCTGTTTGCTTGCACAACCGATTTTAGAAGCGTGGTCTTCCAAAATTATGCTTGTTATGGATGGGATCATCCAAAACAATACCAAAGAATTGTTTCTGGTTCTCTTTTGCTTTAAGCATTGCATGTCTTCCATAAAGATTTTGTTCATTTGGTTGTCACCATCTTTGTCAAGTAGAGAAACTCTATTTTTCAATTCTAGCTGGTCGTGTGCACAAGCAGAATCGAGCCTTCTGAAGGAAATTCTTCTGGAAAGCTTCGGTTGATTAACTGCCCTCTGTATGAAGCAGGAGAAACTAGCTAGTAGAATTTGGTGCAATGGTTTGTTCGTGAGATTGCTTTCATTTTACATGTTGCTTCAAGCATCTAGAAATCCGTGGTCTGAGAGCTAGTCTGAGGAGACTCTTGTTTAGCATTGTTTCTTGAAGAATTGGATCCTTTATGAGTTTCAGTGCAATTTTGTGCTGGAAAAACCATGGGAGAGAGAGCTTCCTTCAGTCCACTCACGGAGGAATCGGGGTTGAATTGGCTGCCGACTCATTCATTTGATCAATCAGTAGAAATCATGTGGATCTACTATTGACCGTGTGAATGATGCGGGAGATAATTTCGCTCCCTTCTTTTCCTTGCTTGGACTGAAGGGAGCTCCTTCACCCCTTGTTCTCAGCTCTCTTTCATCCTTTTCGATTGCTCTTTCTCTTGGATTCTATATGTGCTAGTAAGAGCGAGCGTGCATTGCGATTTCGAATTGCATCCTTAATGACCAAAACAGTGTCAGCTCTGCGACCCATGGTGTCAGAGACTCCAGCTCGCCTTTCTTCATGGTAGGATTAATGCAATCTTTCTCTCCTTACAATCCCACGATGAGGTGAAAAGATGATGTTTTGTTGTATCAAATACTGTTTGTCCTTTTCCGTCATAAGAACAACCTATAAATTCAGCCTGTTTTTTAGTCCTTCTGTTGCCGCGATGGAGTGCTTGTTAAGAACACCTTTTTGCTATGTCATAGTCCCCTCATTTTGCTCGCAACATAGTTCTTCAGTTTTGAAAATCATCAGTCGGGTTGAGGAGTGATTTACTCAGCTTCTTTTGCAGAGAAATGGGGCTGATTTCTTTGCAGATGCCTATTAAGTATATGTGATCATATCACACGACGACAACAATCGTGAATTCTTCTAGTAACATATCAAAGATAGAATGATATGAATCACTCTTAATGTCCTTTTTTTTTAAAAGGAATTAGCAAATAATTTGTGTTTGATCGGATGTGCTGCGACATAAGCGTTGCTTTTGATACGCAGCCTGTAAGTCGAAGGAAAGGGTTTCTCGTGAAGGACTCAATAGGGAATTCCTTTGGTTTCTTTGTCTTTAATCTCCATCACACCTGCATTGATTGCTCATTTTCCCATGCATCTTGCCAACTCTCCTCCAATGCTCAAAAGAAAAACCAGCTTTTTATTTCTCTAGTGGGTCTATGATGTGTTGGAACTTGTAGCTAACTGGGGGTAGGATTTCATATTTTGAAGCAAACGATATTTTCTTGGAAATTAAATTAAGATAATTTAATCCCTCTCCAAAAAAAGTTCAAGAATTTATTACCATGCGTCAAGCACCATGCGGCCTCTCCTTCCACCTCGTAAAAGATGATAAATCTACAGGTGCATTAAGTCTTTTTTATTAGGGTTCTTATGTGGAACTGGGTTTTTTTAATACTAGTTGCAGTCGCAAGTACGAGTTTGGTTTGTGCTTTTTCGTTTTGAAAATCCTCAGTTCGTTGAGTTCATCGATACAATGAAGTACAAATGTGTATAATTTCTTCCTTTCTTTAATATATTCCCGTGAGGGACCGTGCCATGTGGTCTTTGGCATTATCTTATGCCAGTGCTGTCTGTATGGTTCTTATTTCATTCTTGTCATATTTGATGGCTCTTTTCAACTTCTTAATCCGATGTTGTTTTATAAGTGGCGGTTAAATACAGAGATTTGGCCGAAAATAAACAATCTGAAAGCCTCGTTCTCTGTTCTAGTTAAGGTAATATATTGTTGCTTCACCTCACTTTTTCTTTTTGGGCTTTTTATCTGCTGAATTTTGGTGCAGATTCTTTATTTTATACTTATTTAGCGTACAGGAGGTGTTTCACAGATGGGTATTCTGCTTTTTGGCGTCGCACTTGCAGCTGTGGTTTAAGCAGAGATAGCAGCTTTTGCTCTTGCCATTTATCTCTAGGGTTCTCTCTCTCTCTCTCTCTCTCTCTCTCTCTCTAGTTTTGCCCTAGCAGAAGATAAGAAAGGTAAGATATGTTTCTTGAGATGGCAGAAAAAATATATTGAAATAAACACAAAAAGATGAAGTAAACAACTGCGAAATGGAAGAGAAACTTTTAAGCCGATGTGCACGCGAAGTTGATTTGCATTTCTGCCTTGTGAACTGTAAGGTTTATGAAAATTACAGACCTTAATGGGTTTTTAGCTGGTAATTGACACCTTGTGCAACTGCATTTTTCTACACTTACTTTTTGTGCGGCACTATATGTCCTTAGAACATGGAAGCAACCATCAAAGAAAAATGCAAGGGGTGATCGTTGAATGTAGGGGTGCAACTTGAAATTGATTCGATTGTGTAAGTGAAGTTTTTGATACACAGATCTAATTTCCTGTACCATCAAATGCAGATGATCTTGTGTTTATCTTTTTGGGTTGTCTCACATTTTATTTGTTTTTGAGGTTGTCGACCTTTCTTCGGTTCCATGGTTAATTTATCCAATGTGAGCTTTTCCCAGAGGAAAAAATAAAGGGTTGTAAGGGTGTATTTTTTTAAAAAGTAAAATATCATTCAGAAGTTACATTGTCACTTATACTATTCGACTGTAAAGTCTCCAATGACAACAAAGTGATCCATGGTTGCCAAGCATTCCTACAATATGTATTCTGATAGATTCTTGATTCTTCAAAGGATCATATGAACATCTAAACCAAAAGGACTACATCTTTTCCTTGATCTGTATAGTCAATTACCATTTCAGATCTCTCTTTTCACACGTTAGTTCAATGAGCAAATAGGGTTTTCTGGGCTTTTGTTTTGTGCTTGGGAAATGATACATGTGCTTCTTTCCCAACTATAATCCATAATAAAGGGCATTCAATCTAGATTTTGGTCTCATTCATCTGGGGTTAACCCACTCTAGGAACGCGAGAAAAACACATCCTTTCACGTCCATAGCGTGGTTACACATTCTGTTCAACTATGATTGTAACAACTTTAACTACAAAAACTGACCTAGTATTTCTCTAATGTAGGACTTTCGCCATTTCTATATCGTACGTTTTCCAACACCATGGCCCTGATTCAGAGAATGATGCATCTTTTCCACCATGGAATGGCGTACGGCATCAGTGCGCACAAAGTGGCCATTCATTCAAATCACTTTAACTGCAATGCAAAATCTTTTAGATCATTGTATCATATGCTAAAAGGCTACACCTGCAGAGCTGGATTTATTGGTTCAGGAGCCGCGTAGGGTGTGTTTCAAGGGCTTTTAGGTGGCTGTATCTCCGCGCACGTGTGTGCCTGTGCTATAGATGAGGTGTTTTGGCATGGGGAGATTAGCGTCGAATTAAGAGGGATGGAGTAGCCTCGCACGCCCTCTGTATGGATTTTCTCCTAAATAGTGAAAAAAAGAAAAAGAAAAAAAGAAATGGGCGGTTTATTCATTATATAAAATCCGGTGATATGCAAATTGTAAGGTTTGTATCTAGTTGGGCGACTGTGTTTAATAGTTTTTCGGGGAGTCCATGGTTTGAATTGAATAAATGTTTGTGTTTGGAGTCCTTTGTTGAATTTGTACATATGTTGGAATTAAAAAAATGTTTAGTAACATTGTTAGTGACATTAGTTGGAGGATAAATGCATTTGAGTCTGCAAACAGCAAAACTATTTTGGGGCACAAGCAATCTTGATGAGTAATGCAAAGCCAAAATAAAAAATAAAAAAATCTTTTGCTAAATTCGTGGACTTTAAAAAAAGAAATCATACGAGAGTGTTTTTCTTTCTCAAATATGAGACTTAGGCAATAGATTTCTCTATATTTATATTATTTGAAATTCAGCCTTCACGGTAATGACTATGCGTAGACATTCAACTAACGAGTTCCTTCTTTTTTGTCTGAGGCATTTGATTCAAGAAAATATCGAGCATACATCGCCGGCTCAAATAATATTTTACACAATTGGCCTTATCCATCAATAATTTGAAGATCATAACTATTCATCCCCAAATTAATAGTTGAAAAAGGCCGCATGTATGTTTTTTTATTTTATTTTGACATACTCGATGTATACTATAATTACTCATCAAACTACAAGTAAAACCTTTAAACTAGTGCAATGCCACCATTCTATGCGCAATTTAAAGAAAAAATAATATTGATTAGGCATGCGCTGGTCCCAGATTAAGCCTAAAGAACAGCAATTAAAATTAAAATCCAATCTTTATTAAATTAGAAAAAAAAATAAAGGTAAGTGAAGTCTGATGAGAGGGCCTGATTTGGCTGCGGCACCCGTACTCCAAATGCTTTCTTACAATCTTGAATGATGTGTAGATGATCACTTTTGAAGCTGGACGGATTCATGTTTGTGCTAAAAGATGGGGTCTCCCAAGAAAGCCTCGTGCGTCTGTCCATCCAGGTAATTCTTTTGATGGCTTCTCCTCTAATTTAAATTCTGGCACAGCATGAAATAATTTGAATGGAATACTGGTTGAGATATAAGGGAAAAGGTTCACCGAAAGCCTCGAATATTTTTATGTACGAAATCAACGTAATCCAATTCTAAACCTTTTGATTTGATTGATATGGTTGAGTTAATATTTTTGGCTATTTGGTACGCTAAGACTTTGTCTACGAGACAGCCATAAGTTGTATTTTTTTTGATGCAACAGAACATCAACTCTCTTTGGGAAATGGGTGATCTGATCGCACCTTCCGATACGGCTATTCTGTTTCGACTTCACTCCAATCGCTAGTCCTTAGCTGCAGTTTTTAGGAGGGGATAGAAGAAAGGGTTTTAAAAACTAAATCTCTCTCTCTCTCTTTATTTTTAAGGAAAAGAGATGGAAGAAAAGGATTACGTGGGATTGGGAGAAACTAGGAAAGATTAGTAAACTAAAATTTATGCATGTTTCGAGAGATTTCGGGGGATTTGTGTATTAAGAAAAAAACGGTATTCCTTTTCTCATTTATATTCTTGTATTACATCTACTTGTAAATATATGAAGGGATATTTACCTCATGACATATTATTTTCCTTCTTTTCCATCGCTTGCATCTAAACAATATGTTTTCCCTTCCACATTCAAGTGCTTTCTCTGCTCTTCTCTCATAATTATTTCAAAATTCTCTAATCACTTCCACCAAACATAATGGGACTTGCTTAAACTTTTCGATGAAATTTTATGTAGTTGCGCTAATCTAAAAGATTCAGGAGTCAATTAGATCATATGGTAGGGTCAGAGAACTTTTGTGCAATACTTTTGATTATAATCTTTTTGATTATTATATGTGATATGCATGTTCTTTTGGGAGGTAATTGAACATACATAACAACCCTACCTTTTTCTTTACAAATTCGATAGTATCAAAATTTTTTCATAAGAGGATGAAAGCATGTGTTGTGTCATGACCGTATAGATTGTTTAGTTTGATGTCATAACTTTTTTAGAAGAGGATTTTGCAACTGCATTAAATAAAGACATATCTAAACAATGTAACATCAAACAAACCTTTGACCAGAAAAAATAAGCATCAAATAAACTAGATTAGTTGACTACACGCGCGCACACCCACACACACAAAGATATAGATCCGATGTTGCGGTTTGGGAGAACAAATTTGGATTTATTTGGAAGGCATGCGCTTCTAGCAACTTGCATATGGGATAATTGAACTCGATTAAATTCAGGAAACCTAGGTTGGTAAATCATGTGAATTGTGATTGGTGTTGCATCACCCAACCCTAGATTAATACCAAGTCACATTCATTGAAATGATAGAAAGTAGTGCATCGGGTGAATTGCAATACATCTATATAGCGTGCTAGTGGAAATCAATTTAAAAATGAGTAGAAAGCTTTCATTTGTGAATTAAATAAATGATTTGCCTTACAAAAACTTGACAAAACACGTTATTTAAGTATCATAAACTCCTCTGACATTTTACAGCTTCGGCTAAATTGATTGGGATCTCATGTAATCAAAACTTCCGTAGCTCATTTCAAGACCACCTGGTGTATATTCTCCTAATTAAAGGAATCTCTGTAAAATTTATTAAACTCACAAAGAATTCACATTTGAAGAGAAATTCGACGTATCTTGAATGACACACAAAACTTGACCTAGGACCTTGTCACCGCAACGCCTCAAATATAGCTTCCCAAAGTGTGGCATCATCTTTGGGCCGTGGAAGAATATTGGACCGAACAAGAGTACGGCCCAAAAGAATAACAGGGGAAAATGTTTACAAAACGTATTAAGAAAATCTTCACAAAAATAGTACAAAAAACAGACCACAACCTTAAAAAGGAAAGTATAATTACATAAATGGTCATTGAACTTTGACCAATACACAATGTCATTCCTGATATTTTATTTATCTAATGTGGCTTACAAACTTTAATTCAATTTGCAATGTTATTTTTTTGAACTCTTGGTGTTTTAATATAATCCCTAAACTTTTAATAAATATTCAATTGAGTCCATTCACCATACGAAAATATTCAACATCGTTCTTTTATTGATTCAACTTCAAGGATAATATTACTCATTTATATACGACGTATAAAGTAAATTGAACATATACTAAAAATTTCGAAATTATATTAAATAAATTAAAAATTCAAGAATAACAACTAAAGTCTTAAATCATATTAAATAAATCAAAATTTAGGAACCGTTCACATTATTATTCGAAAAAGAAAAGCGATCATAGAATCCTCGTCTTTTTCACTTCATCGTCGTCTCCATCTCGCGATTCTGTGCGAGCAGCTCTGTCCATCTCTCCCGATCGATCGGCGACGAATCGCGATCCGGAAAACGGTAAACCTCGATCTCCGATCGCTGTTCCCTGGAATCTCGTAGGGCTCGTCTTCTTCGTTCGTTTACCTTCTTTTCTTCCTCGTTAGCGGATTCGTGTCTTCGACGTCGGTCGGAGATTCGAGCCCCCGGACGCCGATTCGTCGCGAGTTACGTGCATTCCCCGTCTCGGGCACTGTCTGGATAGTGGGGTTTGGTTTTTTTCTGATCGCGATTCGAGTTCTGGTGTGTGTTTCGGTGTTTTGGTTTGGGAGATGGGCTGGAGTGTATCCCATCGTTTTGGAGTTCAATTTCGATCGGTGTGAGCTGGTGTTTTCGAGAATGTGAATTGGGTTTGTGGGTTAAGAGCAAAACGATGGCTTGGCTTGGCTCTCGCTTGCTTATCTGCTTCCCATGTTAGCCCTCAAGAAGAGGACTGCCCACCAAGAGTTTAGGTTGATGGAAGGTGAAGATTTTTTTGTCATTGCTAAAGTATTTCTCGTGGGACCGACATATGGATTTACTGTACACACTAACTCACTGAGCTTCCGAATCGCTCTTGCTTTCGGAGGCTCTGATCTTGTAAATTTTGGCTTCGTGGCAAGGTCTCACCTTTGAAGTCTACTGGGGAATTCTAATCTAGTGTCTTTCCTGATGTGTTGGGAACTTCATTGACCTTTCGCATCACAAAAGTCTCACTTATGAAGTCTACTGGTGATTTTGTTGTTGTCTTTGTGTAGCCTTTTCTTTGGTTGGCTGCATTGTATTGACACTCGCCTGGCAAACGGTCCTCACAATTGGAAGTCTATTGATGATTGAAACCGCGCCTTGTCCCTAATCTTTTCCCAGGTGCTACACTATCTGGGATCTAGATGAGAAGCACAGTTTTGGCTATGATATCGATTGATTTGACTCTTAGAAGAATTTATTCCTAAAGCTGGCTATTAGGTGATTGAGCAATAGTGTTTCTTCCATAATTGATGTGCTGCATATTGGCGGTTCTCTTTTGACATGCCGTCTTCTTGTCCGATGCCAAATACTATTTTTGATAGTTTGTTTGGGAGATGCAGCCCCAACAGTGCTCTTGGTTTCTTTAATCCTGTGTTGCATTTTTGCTTTCTGTTTGGTAATGGGGTCTTAGAAATGCTTGCACTTATTTGTACTTTCCCTTCATGTAAGTTCCATGGAGGTACCGCACCTTTTCTTAAGTTGCATCATCATTTAAATGTTTGACTCTGTGCCTACCATATATCTACAATTGATAATTGACAATATCCTAAGTCATTTGTGAGGATTCTTGAGATAGTGCAGCTCATTGATATGACATTTTTTGATGGCAGAATCTTATCTGTGGTGGTCTTGCTTCCCATATCCTTGCTGAACATTCTATTGATGACTGTTCCTTCCTCCCCCATGAGCTCTACTGTTTCAACGCCACATGGAATGCTGCCACCAACAAGGCTTGGTAGTTATGATTCTCCAATTTCTGGGGCTTCCAGGTCCTTTGCACAGCCTGAACAAGAATTTAATGACAACAATGAAACAGAGCTACTATCCGTGTCTTGGAATCAGGACTATGGTTGCTTTGCTGCAGGCACGAACCAAGGCTTCCGCATCTATAATTGTGAGCCCTTTAAGGAGACTTTCAGGCGAGATTTGAAAAGTGGGGGATTTAAAATTGTGGAGATGCTCTTCCGTTGCAACATTTTAGCTCTTGTTGGTGGTGCTGCTAATTCCCAGTATCCACCAAATAAAGTGCTAATCTGGGATGACCATCAGAGCCGGTGCATCGGTGAATTTGCATTTAGGTCAGAAGTTCGTGGTGTGAAACTAAGACGGGATCGAATTGTTGTTGTCCTCGAGCACAAGATATATGTACACAATTTTATGGACTTGAAGCTGCTCCATCAAATTGAAACTGTGGCAAATCCTAGGGGACTCTGTTGCCTCTCTCAGAATGTGAATGCAATTGTTTTGGCTTGCCCTGGTCTTCGTCGAGGACAGATTCGGATTGAGCATTTTGGACTTCGTATGACGAAATTCATCAGTGCACATGATTCTCAGGTTGCATGCTTTACCTTGACAATGGATGGGCTGCTTCTTGCGACAGCAAGTGCTAAGGGTACTTTGATAAGAATATTTAACACGATGGATGGAACTCGGTTGCAAGAGGTAATGGGCCATGCGAAAATTCACCTACTGAGTTTATTCTCCTTCTTAAATTATCATGTTTCAAAAGATAGGCTGGTGGAGAATTCATTTTATCTGCTAGGTAAATGAAGGAATCAAATGAAACAGATAAAGGCAGTTTTTGGACGACATTATAAACTAGGTTATAAGGAAACCATTTTTTGCCTTGGAGTCGATTACCATGCGAATGCAATATTTATTACAGTGAACGATCATCTATAGGATCTTGTTAGGTTTAGATTCACTTTCAAACTAAGTGTTCTCTCATTCATTTCTCATGCTTTTCAATAGGTACGTAGGGGAGTGGACAGAGCTGAAATTTACAGCATTGCCCTCTCGCCTAATGTTCAGTGGTTGGCTGTGTCTAGTGATAAAGGTACTGTCCATCTATTTAGTCTCAGAGTCAGAGTAGCTGGCGAGGACTCTCCTGCACATTCAGATGTTGCCCAGAGTCCATCACTAGCATGCCAGAATTCTTCAACTTCGCTTGATGCCCTCATATCTACAAGTACCGGTGCCAATCCAGGTTCATCATTGTCTTTTATGAGAGGTATGGTTCGAAATATCTTTGATTAGGATTAGTGGTAATGGAGCCAATATGCCTGATGGCTTCATTAGATGTCCGATTTAATTTTTGGAGAAACAGAAGGGTAGCTTTACATGATCTGCTTTGAAGTTTGAGAAATTAACTTAATGAGAGTATGGATGTTGCCAAATGCATTATGTCTGGAAATATTCGATGGGTTGGACATATTTATCTGTAGCTGTTTGGGACTTAAAATGACGCACATATTTTGGACTTCTGAAAAATGCATCTCTTGGTTTCAGGCTCTTCTCATCAAAGCATCTGGAATTTGATATGCTGCATAAATGTGTATCTTGTCTTTTGAGATGGAATTATCTACCCCCTGTAGGATCTCTCTCTGATGTCTTTGTGATTCTGCCCTCTTTTCCAGGGGTTTTACCAAAATATTTTAGCTCAGAGTGGTCATTTGCCCAGTTCCATTTACCTGAAGAGACTCAATTTGTTGCTGCTTTTGGATCCCAAAATACTGTACTAATCATTGGCATGGATGGGAGGTAAAGATTTTCCTATGTTGTTAAAGTCAGTTTTGTAGTTTCTTTTCCCTCCTTCAGGTTGATTCTCCAAAGCTGACCTCTGAATTTTCTGTTTCCTTCCTAAGCAATGAAATGGCTACATTATCTGAAATGATGCTGCTTCTCTAGCTATTTCTGTGATATAACACTTTTATTTGGCTTTTCTTTTTTCTGCAAAATGCTAGCTGTCTTCTAACCGTCCTCATGTGTTTTTTGCCTGTTGATTTGGATGAGAACTATGTGATGGTGGTCTTTCTCTTATCATCTTCTGATAAACTTTTTCTGATACTTGCTTAGAGGAAGCAGTTGGCGTGGGCTATTACTTTTTAATTTTCTCAATTAAGAACTGGATATGAGCACTTGGGAACTGGCATTTGGATGAGGGAGGTGTTTATTCAATGACGCTACCATATGAGTTTCATTTTTTCAACATCAAGATATAATTTGTGAGAGTTGAGGGAAAGCATGTCAGTAAGTCGTAGCACTGCAATGAAAGTCTAATGGTTTATCCAGACATGGCCTACTTTATAGCTATTCCAGATGAAACCGTTGAACTTTACTTGCACAATTGGGGAAGACGACTACACTGCGAGTAGATAATTACCATGCCTTACTGCTGAACCCATGGGAAATAGCAAGCTATTGCATGTGTTACCTCAAAGAAAAGCCTAATGGAAAATGTGGGGTTCTTCACTTCCTAGCAAAAAATCCCACTTACTCCCGAAAGTGCTTTTGACACTTTGGTCCCATAATCTCTCTTCTTCTCAGCGTTCGCCCTTTTCCCTTCCTTTGAAAGGTGAAGACAAAATATCTGGTGATGGAACATTAGGATTTTAAAACATCCAGTTCGTTCACATTGTCAGGCAAACTTGTTCCTGATCTTTTGAAAAGCATGCTCGATGTGTTTTTTGATTATGGCGCAGTGATGTTTTTCTTTTCCTTGACAATTTAACAGATTTGACTTTAATTGATCATATTAGAGATTTTACCTCTCTCTCTAACACATTTTTTTCCTCCATGTATTTTCAGTTTCTACAGGTGCAGTTTTGATCCAGTTAATGGAGGGCAAATGGTGCAGCAGGAATATAATCGTTTTCTTACAAGTGATAATCAGCCTAGATAAGTTTGTCGACAGCATTTGAACCTGCTCACTCTATTTTCAAATTTTATGTCTATAATGTATAAAGTGTACATATATATGCAAGGTGCCTTAATGATCGCCCTACTTATTCGGTATAGATATGTTAACTGTATCTACTTTGTGATCGCGGTGCATTAGTATTTACTGGCCAGTGGCATATGTACATGGAGTAATCAGTTGAAAGTATGACTTTAAATTGCAGTTGCCGAACTTGTAAATGTGGTTACTCTTTGGCTTTTGAGCATCATGTTTTGTCTATCATGACTGATCAATCTTTAAAGACTTAGTATCAGTACATAAAATCATGTTAGGATGCTATTAATGGCTGGTTCCTACTTGGGAAGTGAAGATTCGTGGCCAATCTGATGTGGATTATACAATTCCTGCAAAGAGTATCAACGGCTTCAAGCAGTGGTGGACCTTGGAGACCCAGTGGTGACCCAACTGACCTGTTTAGAGGTCGATGAAACTTTTATTAGATAGAATTACAATTTTCTATCCTAATAATATTTCAGATAACTTCTCCCCATAATCTAAAATGATATCACCTCATTAGGTCACCCCATTGTCCAAGTGCATCGTGATCAAAATTACCCCATTGTAATGAATTTTGCTCACTTCCCTGTGAATTAGACTGCTTCAAATAAAACCCGAATGCCCTCGCTGCAACGAGTTTCCCCCGTGCTAATTTTAACTCGTCATTCAAGATGACCGTAGCGTAGGTTCAATTTGACAGATTCCGTAACAGTTATAGCAAGAATCTTAGATCAACTTATTGGTCGAAGAAGCTGAAAGCTTTTTACCCCCAAAGAGTAAAGAAAAGGAGTGGGGAAAGAACACAACACACGATGAAAACAAAAAAACCGTAGCAGTGACTGCTGCAACAATCTTGCTACTTGCATGTAGACACAAATGCAGCCCACGGGTGCTTATCATCTGGTTGATCAGAAAAGAGGATCCAGGGAGACAGTGAGACTAGGATCCTGCATCCCGACAGGAACATCAAACCCCACATCAGACGGTTGCTATACATTAGAGCTGGCTCTTTATGTACCAAGAACAGAAGCAGCAGTGAGTCTAGTTTATAAAGTAGGTACACTAAAAAGTGATGTCGAAACAAATAAAGTTCGGCTGTAACTGCTGCAACGACTTTACTATATACAAAGAAATCATTTCAAGAAAACAAAACCTTGCATGGAGATAATTCCTACTAGCAGGGTAGATACAAATATAGCTCACTGGAGCTCAAATTACCGGTTGATCAGAACAGAGGATCCAGGGAGATGGTGAGGCTGGGATCCTGCATCCCGACAGGGACATCGAATCCTGAGAAAAGACTGTCACCATACACAATGGCCCCAGCCGCTGCTGCTGCCCCAGCTCCTACTCCCAGTCCAAAACTGCGCCCTCCCCCGCCACGTCCTATTGCTCCTCCGGAAGATGGCATGTTTATGTAGTTTCCTGGGTTATAATCCATTCTTGCGTGGGCGGCTGGCAAATAACCAGCCCTTTGAGGTGGACCCAATGCAGGAGGAGGAAAATGAGGAGCTAGATATGGACCTCGATAGCTCGGGCCTCGATAGCTTGGACCACTCGCTGGAGTGTAGGTTGGCCCTCCGACACGGTTGTCGGCATAGTTCATGGGGAAAGGGGCGGGGTGCGTATAGGGTTGTTCAGCTTTCTGTTGGTTTTGTTGCTTGTGAGCGGCAAGAGGCAACGGTGTTGGCCCTGTTGGGAAAGCTGGAGCTAATGCATTCTCACTGCCCAAGTCCATAAGGTGGTTGTTATTGTCCATGAGCACTATTCCTCCTTCATTACCTGCAAAACCCAACCATATGAAACTATTATCAATCAATTAATATGAGCTTAAATGTTGACTTTCTGAGATTGTTGCAGACAACAGAACAATTGATCACTATGTCATTTAAAGACCAAGGAACTTTGGTATAAATTCTGTTTGACACCCTTTTCTTTTCTTCCGATTGAATACAATATTCAACACAACTCAGAATAATCAAGTGGAATGAGATGGATTCCATTGCAGTGAAAGAATCTTCAATTGAAAAATGAATTTAGAATAGGATGGAAAAGACACAAAATCGATAAGAGAAAAAGGTCAGAAAAAATTACTCTTATTTTTCATTTCCATTCCCACAAAAAATGAATTCTACAATTCCCATTTCGAACAAGCGTGATACAACATCTAGAGAATAACTTCCATCTTAAAAGCGCTTTCCGGTTGCAGAGGAGATTGGCATTGTCCATGAGCATTATATCCAAATACCACACGACACAAAATCCACAGATGGAATCAAACGGATCTTCTGACATTCTCCTACTTAAAAGACTTCCCGGGTATTCTGCAGCAAGTATTTCTCTACTCCAGCACAACAAAGTTTCACTTATATATATAATAATATGAAAAACAGCTACAGAAAAATGTAAGGAACCTGTATAAAAACTTGGTTCAGCTCCTTCCTCGGACACACGAATGGAAACATCCACAAACCCTCGGGGCTTGCCTGAACCTTTCTTCCTCAACTGATAACTCCCCACTTCACCATTAACTGAGCTTGAAGCTTCGCTCTTTCTGTGAAGCTTCACCAGAAACTCTCTCAAAGCAATACTAGCTGTCCCCTGCAGCTTCTCTGTTAAGAAAACGGGGTCTCTGCTATAAACTTCAACCTGCAAGACCAGATCTTGGAGAGCTGGCGTTTGCGAGCCGGCGTCACTGTCGAGTAAAGTCGAGAACTTGGTCTTCCAAACTGGGTTCGAACTCCCTGAAGCGTCGATCTTCGTGCAGTACTTGTTCTTCGGATCTGTCCATCCCACAGCAAACCAATGGCGGTTCCACAAGATTGTGGACTGCCTTAGCCCACGAGCTGAAATCAGGCAAACTTCAAGGCAGATCTTTCCCATTTTGGGTTTAGTGAAAGAAGAATCTTTTCTTGCTAAAACCCCAGTGGAAGAAACTTGAAATGGTGGTCCGGGATGGTGAGAGCTGGTTCCTCCTTCTCCTTTTTACTTGGATGAAGATGATGATGCAGAACCAGAGAAAAGAGAGAAAAAGAAGGGTTTTGCTGTACCGCTTTACTGTATTGATCTACTATACTAATTGCTAGAATTAATATCAAAGCGCGTACCATCCGATGTCATCATTAAATTGAATGATTTAGATATATAATAATATTATGATATCGATATTTGTATTAATCTTGAGGTTAGCTTAGCTATTTCTCTGGTGAGGCATCATCTAGTACATGTGAACAGGGTCTAGAGCGGATGGTTTTCAACCTTTCAGACACGAACTGCACTTCAGTCAAAATGTCTTTTTGGGCCACCGCAGTTCATGTGTAAAGTTGGATACAGTAAGGCCTACAGTCTAATTAGATCATTGACCCTGGTTTTGCGCGGAAATGGCTTTATAAGTATTTTCATTGTTTCAAATCATTAAAAAAACATAATACGTAAGTTAAATATTAAAAAGTACATCCTTTTGTCTTTTAAATATTCACATACACTAGTGAAAAAGAAAACTTTAACAATAAGAATTAATCCTCCTTTTCAGGCCTCTTCCTCTTAGGCCCAATTTCATGTTGTGTATTTTGGATAAGACTACTGCAGAACACGTCATGTATTGGCCTTTAGAATGTCTCCAGTGAACTGTCCTTGAGATTTTCTTGAGCTCGAGCATTCAACAGCTGTGCGAGCTGTGTGCGCACTATCTAGCGAGGATGTCTGCAGGCCCGTACATCTAAACAGACGGTGATACGAGCTCAGAATCAACACTAAATCCATGTTTTTGAACACCATCAGAAAGACACAAAGTAAAAGGAAGAAGGATTCACCAATGTTTTTTTTTTTTGGTAATATGGATTCACCAATGTTTGGCTATGAAAAGCCTAAAAGAGACCTTTTCCTGCACATGATCCGGTTTGTCTTTTGCTTGATCTTGAGGGTCCTGGGATCAAATATTTCAAGCTATTCTCACAGGTTACTTAGATTGCATCAGGTAAGCATTTATATTGTAGTCGGAATTGCATGCGACGCCATTAATTGTGTTAACATTTGGAATGAATGGCACAGATAGAAGCTCCTAATTTAAGAGTTTATACTAATCAAGGAGTTTCAAAAGTAATAAGCCTATATATGCCATTGGCCAGTACATTTGCATTTCATTTCTTCAAGGAGTTTATGCTAATCAGGGTTTAGATAAATACATTCATCATGTGAGATGGCGACTACATCTGAACGGAAAATACCCTTACATTCATCAAGCTACGTTAGAATAGGTGTGGACGAGATGGCAAAGCAGATTCAATGATCTTTTGTGACTCTGAAGTCAATTTCAAGCGGACGAGTTAGGAGACTCGTCAAGAAGCATCGGATCAACATGCTTGGCTGATTTTGTTAGTTACAAACAGCTAGGACTCGGTCAGATCTTCTGAATCGTGATGCATACGCCGTGTTTGGGCGCTACAATCATTTGATAAGTCGGAGAATGCTGGTACTTGGGAGAGAGGGAGAAAGTATATCTCGACACGATGAGTGAGAGGACGATCTTCAGTTGAACCATTGCAAAGTTCTTGCCCAAGCACAGCCGTGGCCCAAGCCCGAACGGGACATACGCTTGGGGATACTTGCAAGCTTTGGCTATGCCATCAACGAATCTCTGTGGCTTGAACTCGTTGGCGTCCGTGCCCCAGATCTCGGGATCACGGTGGAGTGTCGGAATCAGAGTCCATATGCATACATTTTTCGGGACGTTCACATTCCCGATTTTTGTGTCTTCCAGTGCCTCCCTGGAGACGAATGCTGCCGGTGGGTATAGACGGAGCGTTTCTTGGATGACCATAGTCACCTGTTCGTAGAATGGAATTAATTCAACGGCATGCGTTAAGAAATCAAATTGAGGGTAGGAGCTACTTCACTCAGGAGTTCAGTTTGTTGTGACGAAAAGAACACTAGATAGTCACAATGCATGCTTACCGCCTTCAGTTGTAGGAGCGCATCAGCATCGACCGTGTTACTGTCACAAACTTGAGCCATCTCTTCTCGTATCTGTGACTGCCACTTGGGATGCAGGGCGAGCAGCATCAAGCACCAGGACGCGGCGACTGCAGTAGTCTCATAGCCGGCAAAGTATATGTTCTTGCAGTTATCGATGATGAAGTGCTTTGACGATTCCTTGTCGAGGTTGTGATCATTGATCGCCCCTTCCAGGATCAGTTGCATTAAATCCTTCGCCGAAGTCCTCTCAGAGCATTCTGTTCGGCGTTCCTGTATGGCCTTCCATATCAGCGACTCTATTTCCTTCTCCAGATTCCTCACTTTCTTCCCGTCCCTCAACGGAAGAAATCTGCAAGAAAAACACGTGGACATTTAATTGGCGTTTAAGGTGTTGAAAGATGTAACAAAATCATCGGTCAATCGGCACGTACCCGAAAAGGCTGTTTCCGAACAGGAAGCTTTGCTTGGACATGATATTTTGGAGGCTCCTGAGCTTGGAGAACACCTCTTTGCCCTTGACATAGGAGCTTCCAAAGCAAGCCCTTGAGATCACATCTGCTGATAAGCTCCTCAAGTCCTCATCCACCGTGATCTCTGCCATCTGACCACCTTCAGCTTCGATCCTGCTGTCCCATGTCGTCAGCAGGGTCTGCGCCGACTCAACCATTAGTCCCACCATCCCCTGCAAATTCCATTTGACATTTCTCATATTCATCCGACTCGCAGGTCTAACAAAGAGCAGTCAAGATTCTGAGGGCCATATTGACCTTCACTTTCTCCATGAAGAACTCAGGGGCAATGATCTTTCTCTGCTGAGACCAGAAATGGCCGTTGGACCTGATGATGCCATTGCCAAGCAAGGGTTTGAGTCTCTTGGAGACGTAAGAAGGCTTGCCCAGCAAAGTCACACACTGGTTCATCTCCTTCACTAGCTCTGCTTGATTGATGTACAAGTGCTGCCTCATTCCATTTGAGTATGTGTACATCAGCCCTACATTTACCAGGCTCAAAACAAATTCAATTCTTGCCAAATCAATGTACCAAGTGTTTGCCAGTAACATCTTTGACCCTACAAAAATGTTAGGACTTGCAAACATGGGTCGTCTTGATGGGCCAAATAACTTGGATTTTCTTTTTGTAATAGAGCAAGAAGAGCAAACTTATCTTTTGGGCCCAACCCATATCTGCCTCTACCTCACTCAATAATAATGCCTCCTATTAAGACAAAAACCGAACTCCTTTTGTCCTCACCTTTTGTTTCTAGTAACCTTATCTATTGTAGCCTATGTTATCCTTTGCTTGAAGAGAATAAACTAGAGTAGCTATGAAACAGATGAAGAGAATAAACTAGAGTAGCTATGAAACAGATAAGACTCATCATTTATTCTCTTTAACTCATTATTGATGTCGAGATCAAGGTTCATGGAAAAGATAACCTTTTCCTTTCTTAGCATCTTCGGACGTGAAAGCAGAATTAAAGAGAATTTTACTTGAATATGCGTATCAAACTTAAACAATTCTTCATGGAAAAAATTGGAAAAAATTAAAAAATGACACTTGACTATAGTGTATATGGAATTAGCCCTCAGCAAATTTCAAGGCCAAGAAAAAAAAGTTAAAAAGGGCCAAAAAAAAAAAATCAGAAGATAGTAAAGGAGCTGAAAGGAACTCTTTAATGATCAAAACCCACCAAGATAAGAAGCAATCAAGCAATTAAAATATATTGGTATTGAATTCCACATCAAATATACCCTCTCACAGGCCCCAATCATTCAATGATCTTGTTATAAAAAGCTAAGGAACAAAGTTATTTTTTTAATGCTGATGATGTGCATATAGTCAATGTCAACACAATGTATTAAAGTAAGAGAGAGGGGCATTATTATATTACTATGAATGGAAAAATCTGATGCAAATTGCCAACTTGAATTCTTTTTTTGGCTGTGGTCGGCTGCAAAAAGCCTACTTTTAATACAGTTGATGTCATTGCAGAGGATTGATCTTATTGCACATGGTCATTTGTCAAAGAATCAATCAAAACCCACTTCCTAATTAATGTTTGTTTAGGCCTTGATTGGCCCAGATAATGAGGTTTTAGATAAATATGAAAAATTTTAATTGATTTTTATGGGACACTCGAGTCATCTGATACTACTTTCACAAAAATAAAATAATAAAAAAAGGAAAAATAGAAAAGAAAAAGAAGTCAGTAAATCAGAATATAAAAGCACATGAGCTATTACTGATTTATTTGTTTTTGTTGTTTTATTACATATCATAAACAAAAAGCAGAATAAACATTGCCAATGATAGACTTTAGAGGAAGGTACTTGGTGACTTCCCAGCATCATCAGAAAACGAATTGCGAGTACAGTTTTCTTCGCGACACAAGCAGACGATAGACAAAAGCTGTGATGTTCCAGCAGTATATTATCAGGAAACACAGACCATGCAGCACTATCAACGCATCATGTCCACAAGCCAGCAAACAAGTGAAGCACTCCCCCAATTTTTGGTCCTGTGGTTGAGTGCATTGAAATTTCATCCTCTCTCGCGTTCCTTATCTTTTGCTGAACTCACTGAGCTCATTTTAATATTTTGTCACAAATGCTTTTTGTCAATATCTCCAAATGATTCACACTTATGACATCTGAAAAATTAAAGAAGTGAGCAATTAAGAATGACATTAGAGAGATGGATAGTGGATTAGAGCTTGTCTTTGCAAAAAGGTGATTATACTATTCTTAGAAATATAATAAGCTTTTGTTGCGAACAAACGACAGATGAAACAGCCGCACCAATCCTGTTTGCATTTGTTCTTAGGGCATCGGTATATTCATCACTGGAAAGTTAGCATATATACTTAATCCAAGACACTTCATTAGAATTCAACATTTGTCGGGTTGCGTCGAGCACATATGAACATCTTTTCCTAAGATTAAATACTTACAATATTTTTGGAGATATGAGCTTTTGGTGGCAATTCAAGGACAGATGCAATAGTGATATTCATCACATGATATAATAAAGTCTTAATGGCGTTGGTCTCATTTCAATCATCACAAGAAATATATTAAAAAACACGAGAAGGTGACCTCGAAAAATGTTGAACATATTTTATCAGAATCTCACATTTAAAAACTCTCAATACCTAACCACTTATATTCTTTTTTTATGCTTAGAACTAATTAATGCACCGTCCGATGAAGAAAGTCATATAGAAAAGTGAAACTGTTAAGTTTCACATGCACAAATGTGCATCAAATCAAATCAACCCCTTGAACTATCAATTCCGTAAAAGAAAATTTAAGCAAGACCAAAAATTTTAGAAGATGTGGAAGAAAATCAGAGAGAGAGAGAGAGAGACTACCGTACCGTATTCTTTCCTCCACTGTTCAAAGTATGGGAAGAGAGAGGAAGTGTAGTCATGGGCAATGAACTCTCCATGAGGAAGAGCTGCTTCATCAATGGCCGCTTTCGCCTTCATCTGTATTTTCTGCATCTCAGGAAGGTTGCCATACAAGAATGAAGGTGTCGGCCCTCTTATGCCTTGCCTTCTCAGCTTCTTCCTCAGCCTCTCACACTTCAACCACGTCGCGGTGTACAGATGAACCACAGAGCTCACCATGGCCACAGCAGCTAGCGAACCAAGCACTTTCATCAGGGTGAACACTGAAACCTCCATGACTCTCTCCTCTCCTCCTTCTGTGCTTTCTCAGAAATGCTGGTTTTCACAACACCAACTCGGGTCGCTTACTCTTATATATACCACCTCGGATCTCTCTTGTGCCACTTGCCAGTCAATATTAAACAATGGTCTATAAAGAAGGATTCAATAGAAAAGATATGTCTTGATAAGAAATCTTTACTATAAGAAGTCATAAATATTTACCCAGTAAACCGAATGGAGTGAGGTCAAATTTAGGTAAAAATCACATCAACGTGTAACGGTATATTTTATTTGCGAAAATATATTTGTTATCTTTCCATTATCCATGTACAGAATAAAATGGTTCAATTATATGTGGGAGAGGGCAAAACCTTAGATGATTCTAACACGAACGCGAACAACAGAAAGGCCAGAATATAATAATCTTCGAATGAGAAGCCGCATGAGACGATGTACTAATCGCAATCAACTTCAAATATTTTTTCCCCTTTTTTCTCCTCTTTGTTTTGTCATGTTGTGTTTGTATATATTCTGGTAAAAGCATCAGATGCTGACATGATTGGACATAATGGACCGACTTTGTCAAACAATACCTTAAGTTGTTGTTCATTGGTAAATAGGTGGTGGAAGATAGAGATTACAAGTAATAACTCCTGCTGGGTGCTCCATCAAGATCATCTTTTCTTAAAAAATTGGATTTTGATTTAACTTTTGTTACCCTATGATTTTCGGAGCAACCGAAATTGTTTATTTGTCGGCGCCAAAAGAAGATTAATTAACTCGTCGTTACTTTATTCTGATAAGACCGTGCCTTGTATTTGAAAACCCAGGTCCAGATTATGCTTCCATCATGGGTTCTTATTATATTATAGAACGTAATTGTTGATATACTATAATTGCATTTTCTCTCTCTCCTTGCCTCCCAATTTGTCGTGTGAGATGAACCATCACAAATTACTTAAATTAAAGGTCAAGTCTCCTCACATCGATGCGATTGCTGGCATGATGTTATAATAATGAGCCGACAAGAAAATATTAGCGATCATTCGCGTGCGTCGAACAGTCATATCATGACGGCATGAATCGAACTATCATGAATTGGATTCATGATATTTACATCGAACACAATCCTCAAGTGATCGCTCCTCCCGTGCAAGGCTTTGTGTATGCCATACGAGCAAGATGATCACATGTAAAACACTAAGCGAAAAGCTGAAGGGACAATAACAATAGTGACAAGAGAGCATAGAAAAAGTCGCTCTGATGCCACATTGAATGACCTTTTTTAAATGCTAGGTGTTTTTGTTAATTGGTTGCGCATGTGCTTATGGGGTTGAGTGGAGGTTGCACCCCATTATAATGCTGAGGTAACTAGGAATAGAGTTAGGTGCATGAATAATGGAACTTTTATAATATAGCTCCGTATGCAACGTTTCTACTCTGACAAGGAGGGAAGGAAATTAAACCTTTGGCCCATTCTTTTTCTCAACTTCAACGTCGTTACAGATCCGACCCTAGCTAGCTATGGTAACACAATGATCTATGACTTAATACATGTTCTTCCCACAAGTTGCGCTATACAATGACTTCACTCGATGAAGTCCACCCCCAGCACGTGAAATCTTGCACTCTACATCGTGTTGTTTTTAAGATTTGAAAATGCTATGTGGGTTTTATTCAGCCACGTTGATTCTATCAACAAAACCAGTCAGTACCTTTTATATGATTATCTGTCCATGTCTCGCTATTTCAACCTGAATAATGAGTGGTTCGAATAGTTTGAATGGGTTTGGATGCTATGCTACCCTGGAAGATGCCTTTGGACGTGTCGAGAATATTTGCTTGAGAGGTATGAAAGCGGATCCATCTCACCTCAAGAGATTAATGGAGCAATGCAACTTTACCCCCAGAAATTAGCACGAGATGTAGTCGGAGTCCTAAATGTTGCTAATGAGAGCAGCTTCTCGGATTAGGATACGAGGAAGTAATTTCCAGTGAATTTTGCTCATACCGATATAAATAACTTCAATTGAACCTAATCGAAGAGGTGGGTTAACCTTGGAAATATTAATCAGATTCCCGAAAACCGACTGACTTATGATTCAACCTTGACAAAAAGGAGTGAAAGCATCTAGTCAAGAAGGGAAAATGGGATGGTACCACCCGTTGAAAGAAGTAACTAGGGACCCAGAGAAGGACTTGGAAGCCAGTGAAGAGAAGTACATTGAATATGAATGATGGGCACGAACTTAACAGTCACTTCTCTTTCACATGGCACCGATGATTTGATGCCGACAAGTTGGGTTTTGTGGGGTTTTTTCTTGATAGCGTCAGCTCCGAGAACTCAGCCACCTATGCGCGAGTGTGTTTCTGTTCCTTTTTTCTTTTTCTTTCTTAGGGTTTTGATAGATGGGTCAATTGCTGGGGAAATTGGTGGTCCTGACTCCTGGAGCAGGGAATAATGATGGGTTGAGAATTAACAAGAGGGTTTATACCTTCAAGAAGAGCTGTTAAGTGTGGTTGGCTGATCGAAAGCGGGCCACGTAAGAGAATACTTCCGTGTCATATCTTCAAGTAGATGCGATAGTTGTTGAAGTCTGTAAGGACCACCTGGCATTGGTCTCCCCCCCTCCTCTTTCTTTTGAACCATCAGAGCCTTCAAATATCAGGGATGATCACATGCTGCTTGCCCCAGTTGTCGGGGCCATTGAAGCTGGAAGTGGCCAAAACCGTAGGACTTTCCAAGGAGCCCATTGGTTTCTCTCTATCCACATCACTTTTGGGGGGATTGCCGAGTTTTGTCTTCTTTGCCTACATTGCCTTGGCCATAGAGTAGTTGATCATAGGCAACTCATTCTAACTATTTACATGTGTTAAGGAGGGAAACAATAAGAGGGCGAAGAAAGAATTGTGGCAACGTTATTTATGCGTAGAATGCATCAGTACCTTCTAATGAGTAGAGGTATCCAATTTTTACTGGATAGATAAATCGTGAATTTCAATTTAATACATTCCAAATCATTGATTTTTTTTACCAAATCCCCACGTTTGACGCATTGCGAGCTGAGCAGCAGGAAAGTTGATGGTACAACAAGAGGTGGTCTCCTATGCTTTGCGAAAAAAAATGTATGCACTGATGAATTACATTCACGTTCCTCTAGAAAGGGAAAAAAACAATAAACATTCACATGATGGAGCCTCCCCTTTGGCTTTCCTTCAAACTCAGGACAGCCACGTGGCGATGGGCTGCTTTTGTATGTGCATGGTCAATGGTTATCCATCCACCTCTAAGCTTTTTGTTGGATCGAGGGATCCTCTAAAAGATATACGCTGTAGGTTCCACAAAAAATATCCTCTTGATATATTGGTACAAGTTATCAACCAATTATTGTTGTTCATTCTAAATCGAGTACATATATGATGTCAGAACAACGATAATTTATCAATTCACCGACAATGTCTATATGTTAAATGATGTAAATATTACATAATGTGCACTTGGAAATGTTCAACAGTAGGACAAATCGTGGAATTATTGAGTAGGGTATGGAGAAGTCGAATGGAACATAAGTATCACACACACACACACCCACATAAAAGAAAAGAAGCATAGGACACGCCACTTAGACAAGGAAATGCTCTTGGGTCCCCATTTTTTTAAGACGCGTGTACGATTCAATTGAATCTAGTCACGATAGAACTGAGATTATAACTATCCGGTCTTGATCTTTGGTTTCGTTCACCATATTTCTCATGAGCAATGAGAATTCTCATTGTGGGGGGCATCCAAGAGTCAATAGAAAGCTTGAAAGCTGGGTACTTGCAGAGGGTTGCGTGGCAGCCCTTCAGGCATTTTAAGGGCCGGACAATTGCGAGCTGGTGCCAATAACTTCTCCCTCTCTTTTCGCGGCACAATCATGGGGTACTTCAAATCACCACTAAAGTGTTGCTCATCGTGATGCTCTCGCCCGGGGCAACAAGCCGAACAGGCTGATGGGACTCGAAGCGTTTAGGTTGCTTCCTTAGGCAGGTCACCATTCACTAGGTGAAACCTTCTCTCGGTTTGCTTCCTGACCAAACTTTTTCTCTGTCTCTTTTCTAAAGCAGAGCAACAAGTTTCGTACAGAAATCCCCGACCCTATCCTCCGTAGGAGAACTTGCCACTGTGAGTCTCTGAGTAGTTACTTCGGTATATTAGCCACAGCCCTTTTCTTCAAATACCTTAGTGCAATCGAAGATATTAGGATAGTGCAAATAAGGCATAATTTCGTGAGCATGATGGATTTTCGAATTGCAAGCTCTCATCACCATTGCTTGATAACCCTTTTTGCTTTCACCTATTTGGTTCGCTGGAGTGGTCTCAGTAACTTGTCACTCTGGATTGGACACGACAGGTCCGCTGCACCGCGATGGAATTGGTAGGGTGTTTAGATTTCTCGGAACAAAATTTGATGCTATTCAAGAGGGTAAGACTAATATATAATCACCTGGATTCTGAGGAAGTTTTTTAATCCAACCATAATAATGAACAAAGCGAAAGCAAGTAAATTAATTTGACATATTGTGAATGTGTTCCCTAAAAGGAGGGAAAAGGAAATTTGATAAGCAAATGAACATTAATGATCCTAAAACTGAAGGTGCCAACTAATCAAGTTCCACTAATATACTGGATCTACTTATTTACTGATATCCACAGCTGGAAAGAGCAAACAGACCAGGCACTGAAGCTGCTTCCACATCTGACCTGGCCTTGGATTTAGATGACCACAACAGCTTGCCATTGCCCAGGTAAGCTTTATTGAAACATGCGGACTTTCCAAGGTCCCACACTGGAAGGAGAACCCTGCAGCCATATGCAATTTATTCAGCATGGATGCTGGTGTATCGGCCAGAGGAAAAAATATATGGCATATGAAGTGAAGCATGAAGAAGTTTGGAGTTATGAAGCAAGTAAAAGACAAAAAAATAATAACAATAAATCAAACCAAATTTACACTCAGATTGCGCAGCGGCGAACTCTATTGAGTAAAAAATACAAAAGGAGAAAGACCAAGCAGCAAAAGTAGCTTTCTAAGAGCTTTATAAAAGGCAGTGCCTCTGCTTTATTAGTTTTGGCCAACCCTATGGCACTTCATCATCCAAAATGATGAAAAAAATCTGATTATAGATATTCTGGTCTAAAGCCCACATCCATGGCAATTTATTATCCGACTAGAATTATGAGGCCAGTCATCATATCTCTAATAGGAAACCTCACCAGATGATCAAGGTATAATCATGGTAAATGTCTACAAGCTGCTGAGGATTACTTGGCTACGCATATTTCTCTCTGAGATATGAAAAAGTTACGTTTACTTTGCTCTTGGGCCCCTCTACCTGGACAACTAACATTTGTGAGATTCCACCTTCCCATGCCATCAGCATCTGCAAATCCCAGCAATCTCACCTCCCAATTAACCGAGCCTTCACTGATGGGCACAGCTCCATCAGCATCTATCTTTCCATCTACTAAGAAAGTATCACACTGTAACTTCTCCTGATTACATCAAAAGCTTTAAAGCCAAAAGCTACCATGCAATTCCAACTTCCTTCCTACTTCCGCAGAGTACCGCCCCTCATAGCAAATGAATAAATTTCAGCTTAGATGAACATAGACACACCATGAATTGTTTATCCCACAGATCATGAAATTAATCCCATCTTCAGACAATTCTATGTAAATTTATGTTTAGTGCTTGTGAGTCATGATGCACCATATCTAGAACTTTTTATCCTGACAAATCTTGGTCCACATGTATCAGCTCTCTCGACTTAAGTTGACACACATAAATAGTCAATCTCAACTGTCTAACAAGCCAAAACAAATATCTGTGCCACAACATCCCGAATGAAGACACCAAGACATTATCATAATAGATTTGCCAGTTTGTCAAAGTCAAAACTACTGAGATACTACAAGAGAAAGAAGTTGAAGGCAATAGCCAAGTATTAGTCTCATATGAATAACAAAAATTATTTAGACTAGCTTAAAACCATTATGTGCAATTTTAATAACTATTAATGGAGATACTGTTCGACATTAAGTGTTCAACATATGCCTACAAAAACAGTGCTAACTCGTCAGCCATGCCCAACTAATTAAATGAAAGATACATCTTTCGTTTTAAATGACTCTGGCCACTAGTATTTACCTTTCAAAATAGATACAGCAAGAAAGCTACTGGAAAGTCCTTAAAATCTAGTCAAGCATGAAAGCCAGAAATTGGTTGGAGGATTTGCTCCTTTATAATCTGAAAAGATATTGAAGAGATGTTCCAACTTCCAACAGCATGTAATGAGTACGAAAAAAAAAATGACATAAGAAACTAAGAGTTGAACATAGTGTGGGCATAAAACTGCAGAAATTATGAAAAAGATAGGCAAGGAGAATTTCCTAACCTTCTAAGTCCATGATTTGCTACCCCTATGCTTCCCTCCCACCTTGCACATCACACTACAAGCCAAAATAACCCCGGCACTTTGAAGTTCCACACAAGCATTTCTTCTTCCTATACCTTGCGATGTAAATATCACGATCATCAGGCAGAATCCCATAGTCATAAGTTAACTCTGTCATTGGAGGAATGTGCCTTTTCGCGTAAAAAGCAATACGGATATAGCACTCTTTATTATGCTGATAAAAGACTGGTTGCCAGAAGACATTTGGATTGCAACTATGGTTCATAAATCGGGCCACATTTCCAAAGTTCTTCGCTGTAATAATCAGGGGGTGTGGAATACTGTATTCCTCAGAAGAGTCATTTGAATGCTCTCCCAATAATCCAGATTCATAATTCCACTTGAATAACTCATAAACACGGCTTGTGTCGAAAACATGTTCATCACCTTCACCTTGCTCTAATTTATGCTTCAGTCTAGATCCGTCTATGACATCACCTGCATAGTGACATATAAAACTACCGGCTCGAATAGGATCCCAGGATCGGAGGCCCCAGCCCCGATCCTTTGTCTTGAACACCTCTAGGTGGAGTTTCAGACCACTTTGTGAGACTCGGTTTTTGCAGTTGGGAGAGCATCGGCAAGATGGACCACATTCATGTACAAGTGGCTTCCGACTCACAAGAACCCCAGTTCCAGTAAATGGAAAATCACCCCCATTTTTCTGAATGCAGGAGCAGTTGAGATCACCAGGTTTACATGCATCACTGCAGTTGCAACCATGAGAAGTATTGGATAAGTTGTAAGGTTTGATGTATCTTAGGTCATAGAAGTAATTAAAATAAGCAGGTCCTCTCTCATTGTCAACTTCATTCACAAGTGAAACAGGTACGTGCTCGGACCCAGAAGTCAAATCAGAAAGTATCAGTCCGGGGCGAGTGGACATAACTTCCTTACACCTTTCAATCGATTTCCAAACGGCAAATGCATCTGGTTGCCCAGGAATCCTCATCAACTTGTATTTGAAAATGTTAGCACCAGATTTACCCTTGTCCATCCATGACTCTTGTACTCTGTAAAGCCCATCATATACATACACCTTGCTATTGGGACTCGTAATGTCTTTCATACCGCGAACGACTCTAACCTCATTCGCACGACGCAAACTTCTCTCAAGAGCAAGATTACCCCTCTCAAGCTTCTGATCAGAAGCTTCCTTATCTTTCTTGGCAGATACCCCACCCTGCCCACTATAAATCAAAATATCCTTATCCCCTGCATCATCTTCGTAGGACCCAGAGGAAACAATGCTTAATGCCACTGATTCTTCTTGATGATCACCTTTTACATTCAAGTAATCAATCCCAGCCATCGACGGAGCATGTAGTCCCACTACACACATTTCCATGCGGAAAAAGAAAATGTCACCGACTTCAACACCAGGGATGGCTCCAATTCTCCTCCTCATATTCGTCCTAAACCCTTTGCTCATCAATATATTCCCAGCTTTCAGATCAGCACGCTTGATCCCTCCATTCTGCCCTTCATTTGAGTCTTCTAATTGGCTAAGCCTCCTCCGAATCCCATCAAATGTCATGAGCACGTAATCAACCACATTCCTGTCGCCATCCTCGCGTTGGATGGAATTGATAGGAACCGCATAATCAGGCGCCCCACTATCTTCACCGTCTGCTACCCAAAACTCCGACTCTTTGCTCCTCTTCCCCATCTTCCGGGAAGGTCTCGAAGGGCGCAGATCGGACTTGTCATAATTTTGACCATCACCAGCCCTGTCTTCTCTGGACGCCTCAACATTTTTCCCTTGTCCGGGAGTCCTGAATGACCTTAGTGGAGTCGGAGCAACTGGAGCTTCCCTTCGGGTGTCTGAACGCGAGGTCTGATATTCTCGCGGAACACCAAACGGGTAAAATGGCAATGTCCCAGGAGGGGCCGGGCCGCCGGGAGGGATGGAGAAAGAGGGAGGGCTTTCACCGGAAGCGGTGAACAAGGGTTTCAGAACCCGCAGAGGCTTCACATCCAATACCCTCGTCTTATCAAACGACGCAGCCTGCGGAACCGAGTGATTCCCTGCACCTCCTTGCATTCCGCAAACCCTCCAAAAGCCAAAAGAAAAAAGCTCACCGCCAACCTGTTCCCCTCTCCCTCGCCGCCGCCGCCACAATTGGGGGGAAAATGCTAGTGCGTGGAGGTGGAGCCACTCCCCGTCTCCTTTCCACCACCGGAGTTGCCTTTGTTTATGCAAAAAGCTACGAACTTTCCCCTGAAAAACAACACAGCTACGCCTTCGAAGCTCGAAAAACCATCGAAAAGATCGAACGAAAGCTGAAGCCGGCCTAAACCGACTCGATAGCAGACGTAAACCGACTTCTCAGTTCGCACCGCCCCCCACCCCCCCCAAATTCACCGGCTCGGAAACTCGAAACCTCGCAACTTTGAGCACAAATCAAAGACGATATCCACTCCACGCTCCACGATCAACACCAAGAACGGATTTTGACAGTAAAAACCGCAGAGGATCGGGCCGTACCTTCCTCACCTTCGGCGCGTTCGCGAGATGGAGGAGCAAAGCAGAAGCTGATGAGACAGACTCTCTTTCTCTCTCTCTCCCCCTTCCTCTGTCAGCTGAAAAGCTTCTTGCAGTGGCTTGCTGACTACCTTTTGGCGGTACGCATTCGCATTCCGCTCGGCTCTCGGGGCGGCGGACCGGCGGGTTGGAACCACGCGCCGCTTCTGCTACTCCATCCCGCGGCGGCGACTCGGTTGGGTCCGACTCATCTCCGAAATGTTATAGACAAATTTTTCGCTCGCTCGCTATGCATAGCTCGCCGGTTTTTTTTTTTAAAACTTATATAGTAACTTTGCGTTGATGGTTGATTTTAGGCTTTTTTTTTTCCGTGAAAAATTGAATAATTTACAAAATATGTTTCTGAAATAGTTCATTCTGTCGTTTATAAAAATAAATAAGTAAAATATATTTCATCGTTATATTTAAACATAAATTGTTGTTAATAAAAATATTTTTGATCAATTAATTATTCAAACGATATGATTATGAACGATCAATTTTAGGAAGATATTTTTTTTAAATAATTCATTTTTCATGACATTTAATAATTTTAATTGCAACTAAATCGTTTAACTCACTTGATCGGGGCGAAATCCGAGTGGGACATTATTCTTATATTTGAATATGTAAAGTTGTAAAAGATGCTATCAAGAAAGACAATTAACTTTTATTACCTTGTTTAACTAGGCGTCCTTGAGAAAACTATTAACTCCCGAGTCAAACGTTATTGATATATTCAAAAGTACAAAATTATTGGGTCGTGTATGATAAAGTGATCATATAATCTCATTGTAAGCATATTTATGCAAATTTATTGTATCTAAGGAAATTAACTAAATGGATGTTATTCGAACCATCCAGTAATAGTTATGAATAATCATTGGATCTATAAAATATTTTATTGAAATGGATGGATAAAATTCGGTAAAACAAATAATAATTTTCCCTCCTTTTTTTTCTCCATTTGATATCAGTTGAAATCTTGTTGTGGGCGTTTCAAAAAATTGAGTACAGCAGCAACTGAGCACGAAGCAAGAAATGCAACATCTGCTGAGCAAGCGTCTTGCATGCATGGGACGAAAGCAATCTTTCTTGATAGTGATCCGATTGTTTCTACATGTTCTTTTTTCGTCATTCGCCGAGGCACTCTTATGTGTGTAAATCACATGTAGTGTCTCAGTTAAATTACTAGTAATGTCGACTACCCTTAAAAAGTGATCTATTTAGTTTTCAATCTTGCATTTGTGATGGCAATAGTACCGTTATACCATTTATATTTTCATGTGACATCGCATGAGTATTATTCTAGTATACTATTGCCTAACTTGACTAGTTAACATATTGAAGCATGGTCCGATGTAAATAGGAGTTATGGGAATGATATTAGAGAGTTGTTCATTCTAGTAAGCAGTTGTTTTGTGCAATGAAAGGGTCCCCGTACAGCACACCAAGTCAAAGCAACATAAATGCTACAACTAACCCAACTTGTACGGCACCACCAGGTCCCCTACTGGTGTGAAGTATTATGGCTAGATCTATCACCTACAGGAGATAAATAGATTGTTGTGCGAAAGTAAAGAATTTAAATAAATATTGCAGCAAAAAACTTCCGATGAAAAATAGCGAAGTTGTTAGATTTTACCGGTGTGCAATTCTATCACAATAATTAAAGAGAGTAGGGGATAGAGAATTGTACACAAAAGATTATAATGGTTCGATTTTTGTAAATTTACGTCCATTTTTCCGCGTTGACACTCGATTGGCTAAATTCCACTATCAATAACCAATCAGAGGTTACAAGATTTGAGTAATGAATACTCAAACCCGTGTGAAAAAAAATGCCTTACACACTACATAATGATGCTCACAGAGACAAAAGCATTTGATCATAAAATAC
This sequence comes from Eucalyptus leucophloia subsp. euroa, assembly GCA_017140325.1. Taxonomy (NCBI): domain Eukaryota; kingdom Viridiplantae; phylum Streptophyta; class Magnoliopsida; order Myrtales; family Myrtaceae; genus Eucalyptus; species Eucalyptus leucophloia. The sequence goes on along the minus strand of CM029477.1, from coordinate 1,725,837 downwards.
TCTTTAGACTTTAGAAATATAAGCTTTGAATCCCTCGTGTTATGCTTTTCCTGTCAGCTTCAAGACCTCTTTTTATACTTCTCTCTGTCCAAGCTGACTGTTGGACAAATCTCTCGGAGGATTATCTAGCCAATCTACCTGTTAGCCTAGATTTTGCTTAAAAGATTTGATCGCTTCAAGGATGCCAAGAACAAAGCTTCATATAGATTTTGCCGCCCATATAGTAGCTTAGGTTTTCATAAGTCGAGTACTTCAACTTGAAAAGAATGCTTCGACTCGAGTATATCATTCTAGAAAGTCAAATCTCCAACAAATATTTTGGAAAACTTTCATTTAGAACTCCTTGTATATAAGGCAGGAAATCCAACCAATCACCACTAATCGTTGCATGAGGATTTGTCTCATTCCTAGCCATTTGACAAAACACATAATGAAGGAAATAATTAAGCCACGACTTTAGTTTTGATTGATATCATTTGATCATATCATATCAGACTTTTCATTTGAAAAATACTTATCATCAGAATTAAAGTCTTTACTTCAGATAAGTTTTATCAATATTCAAAATCAATTTGGGAAATTTTCTCAATAATCTCCTCTTTTTTAATGATGATAAAACTTTTCAAGCAGAACTTGACAAAAGATTTTGGAAAGATTTAATAATCAAATTGCTCTATTGAAAGTAAGATTTTAGATAAGGCACAATATGGATTCTATAAGAATTTTGCTGACGTTGTAAAGAGAAGTACAAACTTCTTATAAAATATCAAGCCAGTCAGAGTGAATAAGATTTTGTAAAGAAATTTTTTGCTCTAATTAAGAGTTCAAGATATGAATAAATTCAAGAAAACTTCTTTCTTTTATATAACTCCCCTTGAGCAAGATCATAAAAGATTTTCATCTGCATACAACGTTCCGCTTTTCTTGCATTTTCTCCACCTTTTTGTCAGCATCACAAAAGAAACAAAAATGATGGAAGGAGTATCACATGAAGAAAATGCTATTCACCTTATCTTCACACACAATCTTCAAAACATAGTTGGCATGAAACATAATTTTTAGAAACAATATCTTATAGATGTTATGGTGAACATAAAATATATACAATATAGCTCATTAACTTGTAGAATCAAATACCATATACATACATAATAAATATATATATATATATATATATATATATATATATATATATATCAATGCTCACATATGTAATATATAAATTTTGCATACCTTTTTTTTCATAATCAAACAATAATGGAAACATGAGATTTATAATGACAAAAAATAAGGGAAATAGGAAATATACTAACCGGATCATGTAGAACTTAGCAAGCATTACTTTTCTTCCATAATCAAGAGGAGGCAGAAATTAAATTGACTTAATCATGATTTTCTCATACTTGATTTACGCTGCTCCTCAATTTGATATATTTTTGAGATGATCATGATTCTTCTCCTTTCTTTTGCATCCACTTTCTCCTTCTTTAACAATTTGCACAAATTTTGCGCAAAGAGCAGAATTTTCGATCCTTCGAAAATGGTGTAGTATATTTCCGATTCTTTGGATCAAACTTTCAAAACTTCATATGGAAAGATTCTTTTGCCACCTACAATTTCTTGTAGAAAAGATAACAATATTTGCAAAATATAGAGAATATCACGTATATACCTTCATTTAATTCGTGGATCAATCTTACCAATTTTAAGAAATACTTCTAAAATATGGCAAGTATATTCAAATATATAAAAGCACGCAATAATATCTTTCAAGATTAAAAAGATTCCTTTTCTAGCATAAATCTCAAATGAATATAGATAATATAACTTTAACGTATTTTGCAAAAGGAATGTAGATGATAGAAGCATTTAATCTATACAAGATCTTATAAATATGGCAACGAATATTACCAACTCATATCCAGATATGCATGTGCAAAATATATCTTTTCTTTTAAAAATTTCTCACTCAAGACCCTTCTTTGATTGCATCATGATTTGTGTAGATTTGCAATCAAGCTTCCTTTGTATAATTGCTTGCAATAAATCGTTTCTTTTATGGTATCCACGAATGTGGATCCTTTCCTTTTGTTAGTTGCAAAATAGGAAATCTCATAATATATAGGATTCTTTCCATATTTTAATGGCATATAAAGAAAGATCATCATGTGAACAATATGCATAATCAAATAATATTTCCCTTTAAAAAAAGGGATAAGTGTAATAGAAGTCCTAAAACTTGTTACGAAAATGCAATTCAGTCCTAAAACTTGCAAAAAGTGCAATCAAGTTCTAAAACTTATCAAATTATTTCAATCGAGTCCTAAAGTTAACACCGTTAGCATTTTTAATGGAAAATGTTGATGTGGCGTTGACTTAACCTTTTAAATAATTTTTCTTTTCTCAGATTGATTTTAATTATTTTTTATTCATTTTTTTAAAAAATAGATTTAAAAACTAAAAAGAAAAGTTAAAATTTATTTTTAAAAATTGTTAAAAAAAAATTAGCGGCTCCTCCCCTACTGCTGCCTATCGCTGGAGGGGGGCGATAAGCGGGGGTGAGCGGGGGATGGCGGGCGATGGCGGGCAAGGCGAGGCCTTGCCAGCCCCAAGCAAGGGCCGACGAGGCCTTGCCCAGGGTGGGCAACAGTCGCCAGCCCCTCGCGAGGGCTTGCGTGCCTAGATCTGGGCTCCCTCGCCCGAGCTTGGTGAGGGCCGGCCACCACCGCCCAAGGTCGGCGGCCGTTGTCGGCGACCGTTGTCGGCCCTTAGGCGATCGGCGGTAGTGGCAGCAAGGGAGGAGCTGCTTTATCTTCTTTTTTATTTTTTTATTTTTTTTTATTTTAACAATTTTTAAATATAAATTTTAAATTTTGTTTTTAGTTTTTAAATCTAATTTTAAAAAATTGAATAAAAATAATTAAAAAAACCCACGTGGAAAATGAAAAACTATTTAAAATGCCACATTAACATTTTCCGTTAAAAATCCTAACGATGTTTATTTTAGGACTCGATTGAAACAATTTGACAATTTTTAAGACTTGAATGCACTTTTTGCAAGTTTTAGGATTCAATTGCATTTTCGTGATAAGTTTTAGGATTTCTATTGCACTTATCCCTTAAAAAAATTCTCACTTCGCAGCACATGATAAAAATAGAGAACATAAAATCAATTCAAAAATCTAAATTATCTCTAAAAAATATATCAAACAATTAGATATATACTATTGATCATATCTCATGAACCACCAAAAATGCAACATGCCATTTGTTCTTAAAAGATATTAGGGTCCAACCAATTATAATTTACATAGCATGTCACAAAAAGTTTAGTCTAGCACAAAAGGTAGAAATAATATATCAAATGAGAATTTAAAAACATACCTTTACTTACCAAATTTTCTTTCTCTTTTTCTTTATTCCCTGCAAGAAGAGCAATTCATCTATTTTTTGGTACCCAAACAAGTTTGGGTCCTTTCTAGTTAGAGGAAGCATCAAATCTCCAATTGATTGACTTGGATTTCCTCCACTCAAATGGACATTCTTGCTTAAAGTGATTAGGTTCACTACAATTCAAGCAATTATAATATTGAGATCCAATAGGCTTGACAAATTGCTTACCATAATGATTTCGATAATGCTGGATTGGCAATCTTCGCCCTAATCTTTTCTCGACTTTTGGAATGTCATTTTTGATCTCACTTGCATTTTCGAAGCCGACGCCTGATTTGTTGCGGCATAGCATTTGTATAGAGAGAAAATTTCTTGCAAACTTTTGAAATTTCTTTCTTATAGGAATCGACTTCTTTTTGCAAAATATCTTTCTCTTCTTTGACAGAGGAATTTTCCTTTTCCAACTCAATAGTCCTTTTCTCATACGTAATATTTTGTTGTCTCAATTTAGAGACTTCCTTTTTCAACTCGGAGATCTTCTTCAACTCTTTCTCGTGTTCCATGCATAACTTTTCAAAAAGATCATCGTTATCTAGAATAGGATTCGAATAAATCATCTCATCTTCTTTAGATTCAATGTCTGCCATTAAGCATAGATTTCCTTACTCATCATCTCTAGATTCAGACTCTATGTTGTCTTAGCTTTTAGAGCTTTCTTCTTCTTTTCAAATTTCTTCTTAATTTTCTTGAATAAAGGACAATTGGGTTTTATGTGACCCTTTTCCTGTACTTGATAGATATTATGTCTTTACCTTCATTATTGTCTTTATCATAAAAAATTCTTTCTCTAGATTTCTTTTGGCTTCTTTCCTTTGGAGTTTCTTCTCTTTCTCGTAAGGTGTTGAAATCTTTTGATTAGCAACTTCATGTCCTCATGGTCATCTTGACTTTAAGGTGATCAACTTCTTACCTTATGGATCTTCCTCATTTAGTCGTTCTTCTTCATAGGATTGGAGTGTTCCTATGAGTTCATCCACAGAGAGAGAGGTGATATCCTTTGAGTTTTCCGAATGGACATCCTAATGTTATTTCCTTCTTTTAATAGTCCTCAAAGAATTTTGTTTACTTTCATAGGATCTGATATTGGTTGCTCTCGATACACCAGCCTGTTGATGATGTCAGTAAATTTGCTGAACATGTCAGTTACAAATTCTTTAGGTTTCATCTTGAAGACATCATATTGCTAGAAAAAAATGTTTATCTATGTCTCCTTAACCTGACATTTGGGTTTTTTGCTCGACAAAATAGGAAGCCCTAGATGCCTAATGGCCCATGCCACGTTAACGAACTTGTCGTCGGACTACGCCGAGTTGTCACCAAGCAACAATAATTTCATCTTATTCGGGAATGCATCTACATTACTGAACCATTGCCACTACTCATCGTCAACAACTTCGATGTCTGTTTTCATTGCACGATGTCGCACCGCTCTCCAGTTGACATTACTTTTGGCACCTGTGAGGACCGCTCGACGACCAGCTCGAGTGATTAGCAAACTCACCGAATCCTTCATCATGGCATGAAGATCATGAGTAGCATAAGAGAGAAAGCTGCCCCTTCATTACTAGCTTCTTTCGTCCTCCCCGGAGCTCATCATTGCCACGTCCACTACACAAAAATCAATAGCTTGATCAGTTGTCCAGCCCTCTGAAAACTCTTGAATTCTCTCCATCATTTGAAGATTTTTGAACTTCTCCCCTTACTCTGCAATTGCCACGAACAAGACCACATTTCTAGTAGGGGTATGCAACCAGACCGGGTATACTCGGGAACCGGATCGGGTATACTCGGGAATTGGATCAGCCCGCCCGAAAAACAGGGTTGGGAATCGGTTCTCGTCGAAACCGGTCCGAGAACCGGTTTGAACCAGTTAAACCGGTCAGGGAATAGGTTCTGAGTGATTACCCACCCAGAAATCGGCTCTCGGATGGGTTTTGTAAGTAGAGGTCCAAAACCCTTTTTTTCTCCCAATTTCTATTCTTACTCCCGCAATCACATGGCGTTTTTCCTCTCGGCTCTCTCAAACACGTACGACACTTCTCTTTTGTCGTTCATCTTCCTCACTTCCTTCCCTCCCTCACTGGCTCCCTCTCGCACCATCCAACGGACAGACGATGTTCATCCCTGCCAAATTCTTGTGTACCACATGGATTGGCTTATCTAATTTCTCTTTTGTAGGATGAGTTATGCTTGCATAAATGAGTAGCTTCATGTAGTAGTTGTGGGAATAAGATTAATATTAGACCCATGTTTGTTGTTAATTCTTTGCCTTATGATTTTATTTATTATAATTAGCCCTGTGGATCCTTAATTTTCATTTAGTCAAAAAGTTCATGTATGTATTTATTACAAGTGCTTAATGTTTCAATACAAATTAGGAGAATTACATTATTTTCTTGTGTATTAATATAAAATTCAAAATCATATAGGATATTGAGAAATTACAAAATGGGTTCCAATGGAAACATGGTTGATCCTGAAAATATGGTGGGTTGGGTACATGGTCCAATACAAATAGGGTTACAGGGTTCAGGTCTAGACCCTACCCACCCTAGACCGATCACCCCTACTTTCTAGTTGGCATAGGATAAGATAATTTAGTCAATAAAGGCTGCCCAAGGTGAGGTAGCGTTGACCAAAGGAAAGGGAGAGAGAGAGAGAGAGAGAGAGAGAGAGAGAGAAGAGGGAACCACTCGTCCCCTGCAACCACGCCGTTCTTCAGCACCTTCGTTTCTTTTCTTCTCTCTCTCTCTCTCTCTCTCTCTCTCTTTCTGTTGTAGCTGTGACACAAGAAGCCAACAAATGAGTCCTTCCCCATTTCCTTTATGATGTGAAGCCAGCACCTCATACTGGTAGACCAGAGGCAACCAAAGTCACCAAACCAAAGCAACGAAGACTGTCCCTCTCCGTCGTAGCTACTTGCACCGCCACCCTCGACCTCGCCTTCATTACATCAAGCCACCACTGCGATGCACTAGGACCCGAGACAAGGAGATATCCTCCGTTCTATCCTATACCGATCGTTTATTGTGTGATGAGGAGAGTTTCCTCAAAAATTGGTTGGAATTCAGAATTAAACTTGTGCTGGGACTGAGGGTAGGTTTGGATCCTAGCCCAATGCCGAATTTGTACTAACTTATGTGGTGTAAATTTCTTGGGGTGCTCTTCACGAAAGTCATTCCTTATTGGCTATTCTATGACATACTTTAATTTTAGAATTTTTGAATTTCGTAAAATAAAAATATATCTAAAAGACTTTGGGATTCAAAATTTGTTTTTGGGTCCGTTGGACCGACCTTTTCTATTTTTCATTTCCCACAAATTTCTCGGTCTAGAATTCTAAAATGGATCCTCATGAAAGTTGTAGAGTACATCCTAAGCTATCACATATTAAATTTTGAAAATTTTTTTTGTCTCATTTGGTCGGCGAAATATTATTTTCCTACTCAATTTCATTATGGAAATTTTGTCTCTTTTGGGCCTGGTTTGCAAAAATTATCTAGAATTGTATGAGCTGAATTGTATTTCGAGTTGTTCATGAAAAATGTTCCTCTAGTCTTGTGACATCATGAATTTTCAACCTATTTTCTACTGAATTAATCGGGCATTTTATTGATGCACCTATAGGGCTATTCTTAGAGTTAATCACTCTCAAGATAACTAGACTAGCTGGGTAAGCCATTAAGGAATTTTAAGACAATTAACTTGAGAATTCGATCAGGAATTGACTTCTCGACTGTACTTATCTTTAGAGGCCATTACGGCACAATTACAAATCGATTTGAGATCATCAGAGATAGGTCGGTTCGACTGATATATATGGTCGATCATGGGTGACTCCACTAAATTAGGAAATTCTCATCGACTGAAACTAATTTGATTTTACTGTCGTTTTGGTACCTTGCGTCCATAATTAAACCCCCCAAGATTTTCACGATAATCGAGAGTCGCTATTGTGTTGAATGGGTTCATTGTGGCTAAAAAAAATCGACCACAAGCCATTTGCCTAAAAAGTTCAAAAAACTACCCAAGTAGTTTAGGTCACGCTAAAAACACGCTGAATGAAAATTAACCGTCAATTTGAGTCCAATTTTAGAAATTGAAGATTCTGTCATGTCACAATGAATTCTAGGACCCACAACTAAGTCTTAGAAGATTTTTCTGCAACCTGATACTTTTTGGGAAAAAGTCGTCATCGGGTCGTTTTGTGAAGAAAAAACCGAGGGTTGTTTTTGATGGCAAAATTGGTAAGCATGATGGATGTATTGGTGAGGAAAAATGCTAAGGTGACTGATGGTAGGTGGGTCGGATTTATGAGAGTTGATTGAGAATGAATCAAGAGAGAATTGATGTGCAATTGAAGCCTTCTTGCTAGGAAATTCGTATGCCTCCATGAGTTGTGACTTTTGGACCAACTCAACCCTCTACAAGGGGCAATTTAGGCCGAAAATGTGTTGCTGGAAGATAGCTAGGGATAGGGATCAAGATGAGGGAACAAAAGAGATATTTGTGTGGAAATTGTAACTAAATGGGCCCTCCATCTCTTGTCTCTATCCTTCCTCTCTCTCTCTCTCCCTCTCACTCCACCATCCATCTCTCTCTCCCTTTCCTCCATTTGTGCAACCACCAACCAGCAAGGAAGAAAGAGTTGTAGCCAGCCATGCCAGCCAACCGCTAGTCGCACGCCAAGTTGCTGTTGTTGGTCGTGCCATCGCCTGGCCGCGTGTGCCATCCGCCTGTGACCTCAACCCCTGCAGCTTTTGTTCGCTTGCTGGAGGGACTGACTAGCCACCGTGAACAGCTGAAGAGGCCTCCGGAGTAGTCGTGCACCTCGCTGAACCGTCGCTTGACCTTCCCCCAAACCTTGCCGTCCTAACCGAGGTTGTTTTCTTCTATTTTGCGGCCATTTCCAGCCAAGAACAACAAGAAGAAAAGTTGGTCTTGCAGCCACTTCAAGGCCCGTTTTGAAGGTGTTCCGAGTCTTGAACCCTAGGCTTGCTTTGGAATAAAGCGTCCCTTGCGACGTCCCTGACGTTTCAATCCGAGCGGATTGTAAAATGGGTGAGTTTAGCTCACTAATCCTCGCTTAGTAGACTAATGATGCATAAGGGTTGATTAGTGTTAATTAAGTATAATTAGGTGGTTAGATTAGAGTAGATTAGTGATTATTAGTTAATTGAAATGCATGTTAGGTGGTTAGACATAGACATTAGGAAGTAGAAATGCTCTATTATTTATTGAATGTTTCTCGAGATTTTTCCCGACCCGTCTCGGGCTCCAATTAGACATTATGGGCCTAAATTGGATTTATTGCAATTATTTATTAATTTTTAAAATTAATTATTTTTCGGAAATAAGGTTGGGATAGTCGACGACCGAAATTTTATGTTGATTGTCATGGTGCAGTCCATTTATTTATTTGAGCTCTACATTGTGTTGAATTGAATTGATTGTGCAATTTGAGGAATTATTTCTAAATTGATTGAAATTGAGTAGTTGATTAGTAAATGGCCGAGTATGATTATTTAGAGCTAATAATGATTTGATGGGCTATAAAGTGGAGAAAATTGTGAGAGTGAACTGGAAATACTCTTGGCTAAGACCAATCGGATACTATATGATTGGGTATATTAAAGTTAAGGAAGAATTAGGTAGCATGTGGCTCGGTGATTAAGTACATCACCTTGGCGAAAACAACGCTAGAGAGAGAATGCATGTGACTTATGGACATACATGGCTCGGTGATTAAGTATATCATTTTGGCGAAAATGGCGCCTATGATAATGCACGTAAATTGTTTATTATATATATCACTTGAAAAAGACATGTGGTTCGATGATTAGTACATTACCTTGGTGAAAACGGCGCCTTAGAAAATGCATGAGATCGGTGATCGGTACGTCGTCTTGGCGAAAACGGCGTCTTAGAGAATGCACGGTGTCGGTGATTGGTGTGTCACATTGGTGAAAACAGCGCCTTGGAAAATGCACATGGCTAAGTGACTAAGTATATTATACTGGAGATTATATAGTATGGTTGAGAATGATCATGAGATGGTCCGATTGACATGTAATCGACTAAGTCGATTTGATCAATGTTTCGATCCGTGCTATTTGATTGGGTGACTACTTGAATTGTGCTAAATTGCAGGTGGAATCTGAGGCCAATGTAAGTCTTTTGCCCTTTGTGTGCTTAGGCAGCCCATAGTGTATTGGTTTCCTAATCGGGTCTTAGGGGGTAGAATTTGCTGAAACATAGTCTCATTGGTTATTAAATAACCATTTTAGGCTCGTAGATGGTAGCACTTCCATCTCATCGTCCTCCTATGCATTTTAGTATACCCAAGGAAGTCATAGAGATAGAGACCCACTTCCCGATTCACCTTCAGCTTAAAGGACTAGAGTACATCCTGGTTGAGTTGACCGTTTGGGTCAATGTAGGTAATGACACTTTGAGACCCCACAAGTATCGATCGTGGTATCATGAGTATTATGACGGACGGAGGGAGGGTCCCATGTTAGAAGGTGATGTGCCTATGATCGTTTTGGAGGAAGCATTCGAGAAGGGGAGGGCCGATCATAAGGATGGGTCAGTGGTGGATGCCAAGGACCTTAAGCTCGAGAATGATCAAGACTCTCCGGTACCATCAGTAGTAGACTCCAGCTGGAGCATGCCTGAAGAAGAAGTTGATCAAGAGGAGGTGTACCTTGAAGAGAACTGGGAGGAAGAACCAGAGGAGGAGGGGCCAGAGGAGGATTACCTATTAGATGACCCTGATGATGAGCCAGAAGAAGATGAAGAGTTGGAAGAGAACAAGTTTGACTCTGAAGAATCAGAGGAGGATCGGGATGATGATCTCGAGTCCAACCTGGATGAGGACTGAGATCCCATCCTCTTTTGTGAACCCTATATATAAGTGGTTGAGTGTGAGACTAGACCTTCGTGAATAGTATTATAAAATACTATGAGTTGTGCTATGTATAAAAGGAAGGTTGTGAATTTCATTATGAAAAATATGGCTATGCTTTTCTATCCCATTGCTTTATTGTTTGGGAATGTATAATTGCTTTTGCATGTGCATATTTAAAATGAAAGGGTTGGCGATAAGCCTTGAGATATCGCATTTAAAATTGACCAAGCTGAAGGATGGGCACGTGCCCGAGGATCGAGGCGTGATAAGTCTTACCTACCTCATACTAAATTTTTGTAATTTTTGAAAATCGTTTACCTAGACAATAGACATCGCTTCTAAAGGCGTGGGGGGCGCCTTATAAGGCTAGTTTAGGCTTAGGATGTGGAACCTTCCTTACAGTTCACTTGATATATGTACGGATGAATTTATATTAGTCTAAGGGATGAAAATGATTGATGATTCATTAGATGCGTGCTTGAATCCCTGAATAACAATGACATTAACATACTTTTAATTGGATTATGGAAGTGCTGCATCATAGTGTGAATGTGTGATTGAAAATATCTTTGGTCCTTGGGACGACAATGCCTTGGGTTGTAGTAAAGATGCTTGGAGGGATATTTGGATTGCTCCAGATGCCTAAGGGGTGTAACATGATTCCCCTAGATGCCTCGTGATGTCAGATGGGTATGAGATATCTAGGGGTAGCAGGGTTCCCTAGATGATGATGACATGAAATTATATTGATTATGACTTTGAATTTCTGAATTGAACTATTGGTTATCTATAGGAAAAGTTATTACTTGTATTGATTGATCATTTATTTTAAAAAGGTTCTTAGGTAAGTTATTGTGCATGTGATTTACCAAACTTTCTATTGAGGCTTTCTTTGTTAGTATGGTGATCGATTTGTGTTGTATAAACCAGTGGACCTTCTGCTTGCTGGGTTGTGACTCAACAGTTGTTGACTTCATCTTTTTAGATCAATAGAATGTCAATCCCATCTACCTCCCCGATAGTTCGCTAGTAGACTTCATGTGGAGAGCTAGATTTTTGGAGCTAAGAAGATTTTTGACGATGTCAAGGGCCAAGGTTAAGCAACACATGTACAATTAGGTGGAGATGGGTGACCGACGTATGGTTTAGTATGATCAGTAGTACTAACCTTTTGAATTTTCCAAAGCACCCCACTTATTGCTGGATGTACATATATAAATAAATAAGAAATTAAGTTTTGTTTACAGAAAATCGCGTGTACCCTAGGATTTTCTTTAGTCCCTTATGCTTCCGCATGTTTAAGACAAGAAAAATGAGAAAGATAATGGTGCTAGTAGTTCTACAATAGCCGAGACGTGCTGAGGTCATCATAGATCAATTCCTTCGTATGTCACCCGCAACTTGTCTCAAATTTCTTTCACTGATTCACATGAGGAAATTTGGTTATATTTAGAAGGAGATAATGCACAATAAAAGGAATAAATTGCTTTCGCATATAATGCTTCTCTTTTTTTTTACGTCCGCATCGTTGAGACTTCTGGTTTTTTACCTTATTTGGTTTAAAAAATTTAGGTCTTATGCCTTTTAGAACAACATCCCACTCGAAGGGATCCTTAGAACTGATGAACTCTTTTATCTTGTTCTTCCAAATGTTGTAGTCTTTTTTGTTGAAATATGGAGGTCATGTATGACTCTATCCTTCCATCAATCTTGGTGCAATATTACTAGCCATTGAAATATTGTTAATTCATAAGTAATTAGACACTTCAATAAAGAGTAACTTACTTTGATACCAATTGTTATGGCTAAATCTATCAGCTAGAGGAGGTGAATAGGTGATTGTATGGAAATGAAAGAATTTAAAGAAGTATTGTAGCAAAACAACTTTTGGTGACAGAAAACATAGTGGTCAGATTTTACCGATGTTCAATTTTATCACAATAATTAAAGAGAGCAAGGGATAAAGAATTGCACATCAAAAAATTATAGTGGTTTCCCTTTTACAAGTCTATGTCCACTATTATGTACTATCAGCTAATTGACTGGAGTCCACTATCCAGAACCAATCAAAGGTTATAAAATTTGAGCAATGAATACTCAAGCTCATGTGAAAAACACCTCACACTTTTAACCTCTAAATAATTACACAATGATACTCATAGAGATGAAAATATTTGATCGGAAGACACTCTTCAGACTTTGGAATTAAAAGCTTTGAATCTCTTGTGTTATTTTTTTCCTTTTAGTTTCAAGACCTCCTTTTATACTCCTTTCTATCAGGTGATTGTTGGACATATCTGTAGGAAGATTATCTAGCCAATCTACCTATTGGGCTAGATCTTGCTTTGAAGATCTAATCGCCTCAAGGACGCCGAGAATAAAGCTTCCTATAGATTCCGCCACCCATATATAGTTTGGGTTTCCATAAGTCGAGTACTTCAACTTGAAAAAAATGTTTCGCCTCAAGTTTATCGTTATGGAAAGTCAAATCTTTGAGAGATATTTTGGAAAACTTTCCTTTAAAACTCCTTATATATGGGGCAGAAAATCTAACCAATTGTCATTAGCTGTTGCACGGGGATTTGTCTCATTCTTAGCCGTTTGATAGAACACATAATAAAAGAAATAATTAAGGCACGACTCTAATTCTGATTAATATTGTCTGATTATATTCCATTGGACTTTTCAATTGAAAAATACTTATTATCAAAATCAAAATCTTTATTGTGGATAAGTTTTGTCAATCTTCAAAATCAATTTAGGAAATTCCCTCAACACAAAGAAAGGGTGTAGCTGCCGTGTCTTCTTCAAACCTCGACATGGGCCAACCACCTGAGTCATGAGCGAGCGCCTCTTGCCCTCTCTCAAGCGACCCTCGCAATGCCGCACCTCATTTCAAAACATCACAGAAGCACAATCCACATGCATGAATTTGATATCTGTTAGTTTATCATTGTATCAATGGCAAACATACTGTTCATTCTCCAAAAGTGGAAAAAAAGAAAGAAAAAGAAGTGCATTGGATCTCAGCAATCCAACTGAAATATATTGAAAATTCAAGCATCAAGAATATGTATACCATGTACACATCCAGGACTATAAAATGCGTTGGTTCCAATCAAGGTCCAGGAGCAGTAGTTCTTTATTCTGGCAACATCAATTCACCTCTTTCCTCATTTAGCAAGAAAATTAATAATGGTTTTGGAAGACTTCTACAACATGTTAAAGCCAAAATTCAAGTAGATCTAAAAGATACGCGTTACTCTACCATAGAGCAAGTTGCAGCTACGTATTCAGACGAACACAACTTGAATGCCATCCGGCAATTATGAGTTCCAACGTACAGCTGTAATTTCTGAAGAACATCTCAACAAAAGTCGGAAGCTCATTCACGTGAGTTATTTTATCCCTAAAGCTCTCTATGGCGATTCCGCGTTGGAGCTCTCATTCCATCATTGCAACTCCCCCAGAAGCCTTTATTTTCTCTATTATGTCATTTGCATCTTCCTTGGTGACACCCTGTTTAAGCAAAATGGGGACCTTCTCGACAAGGTCCTTAGCCTCCTTCAACCCCAAATTGGTGAATGCCCTTGACTTCTTTAATCACTTTTATCTTTGCAGCCGAGTCCAATTTCTCCAACTTCACATCGAATGCTGTTTTCTCTACCTTCTTTTCCTCGACCTTGTTGGATCCTACTTTTCCCTGTGGGCCTAGATCCATGCCTTCTTTGGTAGAGATCGACTGCATCTTGGGATGCCTTAGTCTGTCTTGAATAGCAAGTCCAATTCGAGCACGTTCTTCAGGTGGCATTCCTGCCATGCGCTCGGCAAGCTGTATGATTTTATCTGCGGGTGGAGTTCTTGGGCCATATGGATCATATAAAGCTGGGTATTTATACCTCTTAGGATTGGCTTTGGGATCTCTGGGGACAAAATCATGTTGGAATGAGCGTGATTGCAATGGACCTGTAATGCCCCTGAGACCGAGCCGAATATATGCAGATCTGACAAGTGAATCAAGCTTCATGCTTTGCAGTCTTAGTGAAGATGACAATTCATGTAAACACAGCCAAAGAGAAAGCAGTTCGCTAAAATTGTGAATTCCACTCTTATGGTAGTGCCATTCTTAATTTGGTAGGCATTTTTCGCTTCTGATCACCACGCTTCTCCTTTCGACAAATGAAAACCTCTTGATGAGTTTCAGTATGACCAAACCAGATATAGGAGATAACATGCACGCAAAACAAATTATATCAACACTGACATTTAGTCAAACACTTGAAAATTAAAATCTGGATCAAATGACAGAATGAACTAAATCCACAATGGTAATCTTTTAAATTTCTATCTACCAAAACCTACACACTCACCGAGTTAAGCAGATCCCCACTATCCAACTACATCTTCTAGCTACCAGCATTCTAGTGATGGGCGTAATTTCTAGACCAAGAACCTATAACCTACCCTATCAAGCTGGTTCCCAATTTTTGGAATAGGAATCGAAACGGTGGACCCTGGAACCGGCCAGTTCCAAGCCAGTTCCACAATTGACCCAGAAACTGGCCCACATTTTTTTTCCTGTATATCATACTTACAATTTGAGGAAGACAACAAAACGGATGCAGCTATGTTTCATGCTTCACGAGAGACCCAGTATTCCCTTTATCAAGCTAATCCCATGCGTCCAGAAGGGTTTATAGTGCTGTAGACGATTGTTCTCTCCAGCAATCAATTTATCTCATAAATCCCAAAAAATGATGATATCCAAGAAAATATGAAGTTCCATTCGCCTCAAGTAGCGGATAATGCAACGATTTAAAAAAAAACAGATCCAAAAACCAGAGGCTGAAGGGTTCTAAAAAGTGACTAATGCACTGACATAAGGACAATATCCAGTTCCTCAAACATCATATCGCAACTTCAAGCTATAGGTAATAGCTTTCAACATTCCAAACTATTCATATACCCAGAGCAAAAGAAGAAAAAACAACACTTACCTTCTGCTTTAAAGATTCCACATGATGCTGACTGAAGAGAAACCCATGTGAAGTTTATTTTGGCGCCCCCCCCCCCCCCCCCCCAAAAAAAAAAAATTATTAACTGTAACCAAAGAACATCCAACTCGGTCGCAAGTTCCATAATAGTGGATGATAGATCTAAATTTCACAGAAGGAAATGAAAATACCACTCCAAATTAAACAAGAACCTCTACCAACACTACAACACAGGCTCACATTCTAACTACTCACAGTATCAAGCATTCACAGTTAAAAGTCACCACATCCCAATTCGCTTACCCCAACTCGTGAGCCACCCCACAATGAAAAAGTAAAAAAAACAAAAGAAAAAAGAGAGAACTGAGAATTAAAAAAAAACCTATTTTCACTCCTTAATGCTTCAATCCAAAAAACCTTTTGGCATATGACATCAACACTATCTGAACAAAATCTTGAACTTACCCCTCCACATTAGCGCGTAGGTTTCAGGGGAGTAGGTTCTGGACCAGGAACCTGAACCTACCTTGTTAGAGCCGGTTCCAGTTTTTGAAATTGGGAACTGCATTGCAGACTTTGGAACTGGCCCGGAACCAAACCTGCCATGTCCAGGGAGGCCCAAGAACCTGCCGCCTTTTTTCCGATTCATTTTTTTATTTAATTGATTGAAGACCTTTCCACTCCAAAGTAGCAAACTTTAAACCTTAACTCAGTGACTTCTGGGCTTGACAAATATGGCACACCTCCCGTTCAAAGAATATTCATGTGAAAAATCATTCAAACACCATCGAGCGTTGGCTTGAATGAAATATTTAGAATAAAGAGGCATTTCACCTAACATGTGGAGTGCAAGTAATTTTGTACAAAAACTTCAACCCCTTAATTGATTGGAAATCGTGTCTTCTTATGGGCTACAGTCTACAAACTAAACATCAGAAAAAATAGAATCCATAATTTCATTTAAACATAAACTCCGCCGTCCTACAAATAAGCAATTAATAATTTAAGGAAGAAAATTAGCTGCTGAAAAAGGTGAGAAATCTTCGGACTTGCTAATTAATCAAGGACATTAATTCAAATCCTGATTTTCAAATTGAGAGAGATCAAGAATTCTCAATATTTCTTATCAGACAGCAAATATAATTCAGAGAAAGGTTTTACATCCACTACACCAAATCCCGATTTGCACATAGCTGAGCGTGACACAAGTGCACCTTAGCCTTAACAGATTACTAACCAATCAATCTAAGTCGATAATCAGCCACGGCATCACGAAAAATGATGTTGACACCAGGAATAAAACCAGCTTCATGCAATCACCTTTTCCTAAGCTTTCCACAAGCGACAGATACTGCACCCCAGTTGAGGACTTTCTCTCGGCATAACGAGAAGTGTTGATGTATCAAGACTGCACGTGTTGTTTTTCTCTTTTTGTTTTGTTTAGTCAGTTTGTTGGTGTCCTGTTTTTTAGGAGTTGGTTAGTCAATCTTATCTCCTAGAGCAGTTAGCTGCACGTATTTTAGATATTCTGATTTGTTGCTGATTTTGTGGATCAAGCAAGCCGTTAGTTGGCAACGTGGGTTTGTGGTTACGTTCTAGTATGTATTTTGAACATTTTTTTTTTCAATTTTTCTAAACACGACGCTCTGCTTCTGCTGTAAACTTGTTCTCTGCTTCTGCTGTAAACTCCTTTTTCTGTTTTTGCTGTCTACGTGTTCTCTGTTCTTTTCAAAAGAAGAAAACAACACTGGTATTAGAGCTCTCTTGATCTTAAGGGGCTGTGAGTGACTTGTGAGATTGATTGAGAGGTGTGTCTACATCCATAGAAGGTAAAAGCAAGATAGAGGCAGGATCGAGTGATTTTTCAGTAATGGCTCCGCCAGTGTTTAATGGAGAAAATTATCAAGCCTGGGTAGTGAGAATGCGAGCCTATCTAGAGGGTTGTGATTTTTGGGAAGCTGTAGAATGAGATTATGAAGTTGCTCTCCTTCTTGATAATCCAACCATCAATCAAATCAAGTTTCACAAGGAGAGGACAACAAGGAAAGCAAAGGCAAAGTCTTGTTTATATGCTGCTGTCTCACCTACCATTTTCAGCAGAATTATGGCTTGTGAATCAGCCAAAGCTTGAGATAGCTAGTATAAGCACATAGAGGGAGGGTGAATAGGTGTAAAAACAATTTCTCGAGATACGGAAGCGATACTAGGCAGACGATAGAAAAAGAGTTCTCTTTTGATTAACAAAATGAAATACGATCAAAGTAAAGCAAATAGTAGGGAAGAGAAAATTGAACATAAGGTTTATAGTGGTTCGGCTTATTCCAAGCCTATGTCCACTCTTCCGCACTGATAGCCCACCGGCTGGATTTCACTATGAGCAAAAGAGATGTTACAGCAAAGTTCTCCCTTGATTCCACAGTGTAGATACTCTGCCACACTTTCTCAAGGATTCTCACGAATATGAACTCTCTTTTGTGTACAAGATTTCGCTCAACAAATGAATTGACTAAGAACAAAGAGCTTCAGATTTTGGAATTCTTCTATCGCACGCACACTCAAAACAACTGGAACGTCTTCCTTATATATTCTTTTATGCCATCATACCCGTTGTTCACTTATCAAAAGAATTCCTCTAATCTACTCGTTAGACGGAATCAATTAGGAAGATCATTCAAGCTATTAAAGAAACATATCGATAGTCCATCAATTCTATTCGCCCATACAATCAGGATCTCGGTTTCCATAAGTAGAACCTTTCAAGTATACTTTGCCAATCATCGAATCCTTAATCTTCGAATCAATCATGATCAAATAAAAGATTCCGTTATGTCATATCCAGCCAAGATATCTTCTCCAATTGATAAGGTTACATCCTTAATGGAACATCAAGTTTTGGATAACCTTTCTTCAACTGATTAAAAACTATCAATGAGGATAGACTTTGAGTCTTGAGTTTGGCTGTCCAGAGGTCTTCAGACTTTAAATAGTAGAGTCTGCAAATCTTCAGACTAGACTGATGGAAATGTTTTGTCAGTTTCAAAACACTTCACGAAGATTTCTCCAACAATCTCCCCCTTTTTGATGGTGACAAAACTTTCCTGCAGATTTGGATAACTTTGACCTACAAAATATTACTCAAACAAATATGGATATCTTATAAAGATAAATGGCTTAATTAATGATAACGCTAGAATCTGCAACCACAGAAATTAGGTTAGTCTTGCATGTGATAAAGCCATCCATAAGATATCAATAGTAGTTAATATAAGTAGTCAAGTCCAAATCTAAATTCAGTCCACATCCAGACACAAAAGTAAAGTCAAACATCAAAACAATCTTCAAATATCAAAATAATCCAAAAGTTCAAAAGTTGTAAAGATTCAAAGTTTTCAAATCTCGCATCTCTCCCCCTTTTTGTCAGCATAAAAAAGGTTGAGATGAAAATGGAGTAGAGTCAATAATGCTTGGGAATACAAACAAGCTGGAAATCTCCCATTGACTGAACGATGCCTTCCAGCCTTTTCAAGTCTTTATTTAGTTGTGCAACATCCTCACCCTTAGCATTAGCCTGAATTTGAAGAGAAAGGGCTTGGATCTGATCATTCAAGGAACCCAAAGAAGCTTGACCTGCATTCTGCAAATTCTGAACTTCGTATCCCAAAGCATATATCTGACCTTGCATTTCCAAAAGAACATCCATAATTCTGCGAAAATCTGTTGAATTATTGATCTGTGTACTAGCTTCGGCACGATCTGATGGAGTAAAGGCAGACGATGGCAGATCAACATAATCACGCAGATTTGGCGAAGAAACATCATGTCCTTCATCAGGAAATTGAGAGGCATAAATGTCATCTGGATCTGCTGGAGAGCGACTGACTCCCTCACTAGTAGCGAGATATGATGACATTTCTCTTCTCTCTTGGTCTCCCTTTGTTTCCATGCCTTCAGGTGGAGAAGAGTGTTCCTCATGTTCTCCTTCCTCTTAATCTCTTTTCTCTTCTTCTCCTTTTTCAACTCTTTCCTTCTCAGCATATCTTTCTTCTTCTTCTCTCTCCTCTGTTTCTTTTTCCTCTGCTTCTTTCTCTTCTCTTTCTCTAGTCCTCTGTTCTGAGTCTTTCTCTGGCACAGAACGACTCAGATTCTTCAATGCCATTGCAGAAATGGTGATGTTTTCCTCATCATCTTCATCCTCAATGATGAGAGCTCTTTTTTTCTTGGATGGAGCAACCATGGGCTCCTTCCCTTTTCTTTTGCTGCGAAGAGATTTGATGAGTTTTGACGGAGTCTTCTCCTTGAATTTCTCCAACGCCTTGCTTAGTTCCTTCAGACGCATTTTAGTCACCATTTTCAATCATACCACCATATGATCACACGATCGAGCACAGAGAATTTGTGGAGGTTGAATATTCAGATGTTTGAATAACTTCGTCACAAGACCTGGATAAGGAAGTTGACCTCTGTCCTTCACCACTATTCTATACATGTGGAACATAACAGTGTGAGGAAGAGAAAACTTTTTTCCAGTGATGATGGCATACATCAACTTTGCCTCTGAACTTGAAACATTAGTCTTTGAAGTTGATCGGTCTGAGGCAATTGATCACAATCTTGTGAAGCAGAATGTTAAACGCACTCATCCTCAAGTAGGAAATCTTTTCCTCTGTTTTTCTATCCTTAATAAGTTCCAATGTAGCACAAGCAATAGAAACATTGATAGGTTGATATCTCCCTCTTTCAACCCCAATGACATCCGCCAGCATATCCATATCCACCACAAAGTCCTGATCTTGGACACTGAAAGAGAATCTATTCGCATTCAGAAAACTAAGATTCAAATAGAAATAAGGAGTCAATTCAGCATGGGCTTTTGTGGTGTCAGAGCAAAACTGCTCAAGTTGAAGAAAACCGAACTTTTCTCTCAAATTGACATTTACAGCATCAAGGAAATCAAAATCCACACTCCTAGGGTTTATCACCCCACGCTTTAACAATTTGGAGTATAGAACCTTCTGTTTCTTCGATCTAAACAACTTTGTCCTTTTTCCTCAAATTTTCGTTGCAACACCCATTTTCGGTTGAAATTGACTGTACAATTTGTCATCATCATTTCCATCTATTGGATTAAATCCCCCAACACGCGGATCACTTGGGATATTTGTAAGGGTTTCTTCTGTCAACCCTTTAGGAGCAATTCCCAAACACTCCATTTTTTGCAAAAAGATATGTTCATTCCCATATCTTTTGTCCTTAAGAAATTCATCTATGTAGTTCAATGGAGTACTAGTCCTCTTTAAAGCACGATAAAGCTTATAAATAAAAGATGGCCTTTGAACTCTTACAAGATCTGCGTCTTCAATGATTTCTTCATCTTGTTGATGACTAACACCCTGTGGACTAGTTGGTGGAGAATGATGCTACTGAGAATGTTGTGGGCTCTGCTGCTGATTTGGAGACCCTTCTTCCTCGGTGAGATTGAAGTGCGTAGGCTCCTCACTCATTCGCCGTGGTCCCCTACTTGCGATCCTCGAAGACTTTCTTGAAGACGACATCTTTCTCAGTCTTTGAAAGATTCCTTGCTTGACTTTCCCAAGAAAAATGACAACTTTTTCGAAGATTAAACAAGAAAAGAAAACAGGAATGGAAGATCGGTGCTTTTTAGGGTTTTGGAGTTAAGCGAAGAGAAACCGACTGTATATAGCTCAGTCGAAAGGAGGGAATACTAAACGTCGTAATGGAAAGTGAAAAGATGCATTTTCAAAAAATAACTGCCTTTTTCGAGAAAATAGTCATTTCAAAATAACTCATTTTTCGAAAAGGAAACATTGCAATAATCATGTCAATTAAAGATAGCAATTGAGATAGTAATAATCAAACACGGTTGATGATCGTACCTTTTCAAGATGAGATTCGAGAGAGAGAATAACTTACAGTCAAAGTCTTGTATACTTACAGTCAAAGTCTTGTTTGTTTGAGTCTGAGAGTCTCTAGACTTTAACTTCTTCAAACCTCAAAATGTTGAGTTTGGAACGGATGATTTCAAATTGATTTTTCTCCAAAGGCTTTGTAAATATATCCGCCAGTTGGTTCTTTGAGTCAACAAATTGAATCGAAATTTCTCCATTTTGAACATGATCTCTAATGAAGTGATGTCGATCTCTATATGCTTTGCTCTTGAGTGAAGAATTGGATTTTTGGTAAGATTGATTGCACTGGTGTTGTCGTAGTTAATCTCTGTGCATGAATCTTCAATTCCAAAGTCTCTTAGCTGTTGTTTTATCCACAGAATTTGTGAACAATAACTTCCAAGAGCTACATATTTTTCTTCTGCTATAGAAAGAGCTACTATACGTTGCTTCCTTGAAAACCAAGACACTATCCTGCCTCCAAGTAGTTGACAGGTACCCGAGATGCTCTTTCTATCAACTTTGCATCCAGCTAGGTCTGCGTCTGAGTATCCAAGAAGAGTAAAGTCTCTCTTTTTAGGATACCAGAGACCAAAGTTTGAAGTTGATGTAATATATTTGATAATACGTTTTGCAGCATTTAGATGAGATTCTTTAGGATCTACTTGAAATCTGGCACAAATGCAAATACTAAACAAAATGTCAGGTCTAGAAGTAGTAAGATAAATAAGTGAGCCAATGATACTCCCTTATAACTTCTGATCGATTTTTTTCCTCCTTCATCTTTGTCTATCTTCAAGGAACTTGACATTGGTATATCAGCCTTTTTGCAATTGTCCAGTCCAAAATTTTGGACAAGATCTTTAACATACTTTTCTTGATGAATAAAAGTTCCTTCCTTCAGTTGTTTTACTTGAAGCCCGAGAAAGAAGGTTAACTCACCCATCATGCTCATTTCAAATTCATCCTGCATAGTCTTAGAGAATTTCTTGCACAGACTTTTATTAGGGGATCCAAAAATAATATCATCAACATATATTTGACCAAGCAGAAAGCTTTTGCTTTCTCTTTTGATAAACAGAGTAGTGTCTACTTTACCTTTTACAAATCCATTTTGAATTAAAAACTTACTCAGCCTGTCGTACCAAGCTCGAGGTGCTTACTTTAAACCATACAATGCCTTTTTTAGTCTGAATACTAAGTTTGGTTTCCTTGGGTCTTCAAACCCAGGTGGTTGTTCCACATAGACTTCCTCATGGATAAATCCATTTAGGAAAGCACTTTTGACGTCCATTTGGAATAACCTGAAATTCTTATAACAAACAAATGCAAGTAATAATCGAATTGCTTCTAACCTTGCTACTGGTGCGTAAGTCTCGCATAGTCTATCATTTCTTCTTGCGTATATCCCTTGGCCATGAGTCTCGCTTTGTTTCTTATGACTTTTTCTTTCTCATCCATCTTGTTCCTAAAAACCCATTTAACTCCAACAATAGATTTACCTTTTGGTTTAGGAGTCAACTCCCAGACATCATTAATTCTGAATTGTCTGAGTTCTTCTTGCATAGCTTCAATCCAGCTTTCATCAGATAAAGCTTCTTCTATGCTTTTAGGTTCTATTTTAGAAATAAGAGCCATAGCATTAGACTCTTCGCGCCTTTTGGATCTTGTGCGAATTCCTTCATTAATGTCACCAATAATAAGATCTTTGGGATGACTGGACTTATGCTTCCAGTTGCTGGTTAATTTGTCAGGTTGATAATCACTTCCTTCATTTGAATCTTCAATAACCATTTGTTGCTGGTCTTGCAGAGTCTGAGCTGCTCTTGAGATTTAAACTTTGTAGAGTCTAGAGCAAGTTCAGATTCTTCAAGATGAGTCTGAATAGATTCATTTTGCATAGAATCTTGGAATTTAACATTCATTGATTCTTCCATAGATTGAGTCTTCTTGTTGTAGACTATGTATGCTTTGCTTGAGGTTGAATATCCAAGGAAGATGCCTTCATCTGACTTTTATTCAAACTTACCAACTCGATCATTTGCATTTTTCAATATAAAACATTTGCATCCAAACACATGAAAATATGAAACAATAGGCTTCTTTCATTTGAATAACTCATAGGGGTTTTTTTTTTTTTCTAGAATAGGCCTTAGAAAAACTCTATTAATAATATAACATGCTGTAGAAATTGCTTCAGCCCAAAAACATGAAGAGATATTGCTTTATATTAAAAGAGTTCTAGCCATTTTTTGAAGCGACCTATTCTTTCTTTCCACAACTCCGTTTTGCTTTAGAGTATATGGAGAGGAGAACAAGTGCTGAAAACCAGATTCATCACAAAATTTTGTAAAATCTTGATTTTCAAATTCACCTCCATGGTCTGTTCTTATACTTGAAATAACATACCCTTTTTTATTTTGAACATTCTTAGCAAAATTTTCAAAGTAAGAGAAAGTTTCAGACTTACTTGTCAGGAAATACACCCAAGTAAATCGTGAGTAGTCATCCACAATTACTAGGCAGTATTTCTTACCTCCAATGCTCTGTATTCTGGTTGGTCCAAAAAGATCCATATGCAGAAGCTGCAGTACACGGTTAGTGAAAACTTGATTTAATTCTTTTTACTTGTTTTCCCAATATGCATGGTGTACACAGATCAAACTTTTGGTATGATAAATTGGGTAGATCGCGAACAAGCTTCTTTGCTGAAATTTTGGCTATCTGCTTCATAATGATGTGCCCAAGCTTTCTGTGCCATAAGCTTGCTTCGTCTTGGATTGAGATTAGACATTGCGATTCATCTGGTTTCACATCCAAGAGGTAGATATTTCCACGTCTTCGACTCATGAATGATTGAGTAGAATCTTTACTAATTCCTGAACATATTTCCTCTTGAAAGTTGATTTTGAAACCAGTATTACACAGCTAACTAATACTAAGCAGATTGTAGTTGAGTCATTCTACTAAAGAAACATTGCTTATTGTGAGATTTTCAATCTTTACAGTTCCAAATCCCACAATTTTTCCTTTGCTATTTCCTCCAAATGAGACTTTTCCACCATTTACTCGAACAAGCTTTATGAAACAATTTGAGTCTCCTGTCATGTGTCTTGAGCATCCACTATCCAGATACCATTTTACCTTTTTCTTGATAGTGACCTGCATTTAAAAAAGAAACTCAAACTTTTTTTGGTACCCATATTTTCTTGGGTCCATTGATGTTAGTATGATATACGGTTTTTGCCTTTACTTTCTTGACAGGTTTCCAAATCATAGGATATTCTTTTTCAAAATGATCTGCAGTATTGCACTTTGAACATCTGAGAGCATTGCGACCTACTGGTTTCACAAAGATCCTTTTTAAAATGACTTTTGTAAGCATCTCTTATGGGTCTTTGCTTAATTCTTTCTTTCACTTTTGGAAAATCAATTAAAGGAATGGTTTCATCAGTCATTCCTAAACCAGATTTATTGAAATAAGGTCTTTGAACAGAAAGTATTTTTTCCAGTTTCTCAGGTCCTATAGAAAATCTTTTGGAAATATTTAAGATATCATTTTTCAAGAATGCATTTTATTTTAAAAGATTATCTTCACTTTCTTTAAGAGAAAAAACATTCTTGTCTAAACATTTCATTTTTTCTTTCAAAACATTTTCTTGTTGTTTTAGTGCAGAATTTTCCTTTTTGAGTTCAGAAATTCTTTTAAGAGAAATCTTAAGACTAAAACACAATTCATCAATGTATTTTGAAATTTTAATAGGGATTTTGAAGTTACTCACCTCAAATTCGCTTTCTGAATATGAATCTATCTCGGAGTTCGAATCTGAATCCGATTGTGCCATTAGACATATATTGACATAATCATCATCACTTTCTTCACACTTTGTATCACTCCAGGATTCTGTTTTAAGAGCCTTTCGATACTTTTCAGCTTTTCCTTTCTTCTTCCTCAGAAGAGGACAGTTGGGTCTGATATGTCCCTTTTTTCTTACATTCAAAGCAGATTACATCTTTGTTTGATTCATCATCCTCAACAGACTTAGTCTGTTGCTTTTGAAAACTTTGTTTCTTTGGATTGAATCTTCTTTCTTTTCTGTTCAACTTTCTGAATCTTTTTATCATGAAAGCAAGCTCCTCATCATCCATATCGTCTTGAGACAACGTAACATCGAATCATCATTGGATTTTAATGCAATGGATTTCTTACCTTTAGGGTCTTCGTCTTCATTGATTCATTCCACTTCATAAGACTGAAGAGTCCCAACCAACTCATCAACAGATAGTGGCATGATTCTTTGGGTCTCTCTGATTGAGGTCTTTATGTGATTCCAATCCTTGGAGAGTCCACGCAGTAGCTCGTTTACCTTCATGGGATCAGAAATTGATTGACCTTGATTTTCAAGACCATTCACGATTTTTGTAAAACGACTAAACATATCAGTTATAGATTCTCCTGATTTCATTTTGAAAGCTTCGTATTGCCCAAGGAGAATGTTGATTTTAGTCTCTTTCACTTGATCGGTTCCTTCATAGGTAATATGTAATCTATCCCAGACTTCTTTAGCTGTAACACAAGAAGATATTCTGTTATATTCAGTAGGTGATAAAGCACAATATAAAGAATAAATTGCTTTTGCATCAAGAGCTTGTCTCTTGATTATCTCTTCCTGAGTCATTTCACTAGACTTAATAGTATCTTTTCCTTTCTCTGAGACAGGTGCAACTTTAGGAATGATTCCTTTTTCTACAACGTCCCATTCTAGAGGATCCTTTGATCTTAGGAACGCCTTCATCTTGTTTTTCCATATGTTGTAATCCTTTCCATCAAAGTAAGGTGGTCTGGTATTACTTTGCCCTTCAACCAGCCTTGGAGCCAACATATTAGCCATGGATCTTTAACTCTGAAGTAAAACACTTCAAATAAAGTGAGTACACGAGCTCTGATACCAATTGAGATAGCTAGTATAAGCACCTAGAGGGGGTGAATAGGTGTAAAAACAATTTCTCGAGATACGGAAGTGATACTAGGTAGACGATAGAAAGAGAGTTCTCTTTTGATTAACAAAATGAAATACGATCAAAGTAAGCAAAGAGTAGGGAAGAGAAAATTGAACACAAAATTTATAATGGTTCGGCTTATTCCAAGCCTACGTCCACTCTTCCGCACTGACAGCCCACCGACTGGATTTCACTATGAACAAAAGAGATGTTACAGCAAAGTTCTCCCTTGATTCCACAGTGTAGATACTCTACCACACTTCCTCAAGGATTCTCACGAATATGGACTCTCTTTTGTGTATAGGATTTCGCTCAACAAATGAATTGACTAAGAACAAGGAGCTTCAGACTTTGGAATTCTTCTATCGCACACACACTCAAAACAACTGGAACGTCTTTCTTATATACTCATTTATGCCATCATACCCGTTGGCACTTACCAAAGGAATTCCTCCAATCTACCCGTTGGACGGAATCAATTAGGAAGATCATTCAAGCTATTAAATGAACATGTCGATAGCCCATCAATCCTGTTCGCCCATACAATCAGGATCTCAGTTTCCATAAGTAGAACATTCCAAGTATACTTTGTCAATCATCAGATCCTTAATCTTCGAATCAATCATGATCAAATAAAGGATTCCGTTATGTCATATCCAGCCAAGATATCTTCTCCAGTTGATAAGGTTACATCCTTAATGGAACATTCAGTTCTGGATAGCCTTTCTTCAACGGATTAGAAACTGTCAATGAGGATAGACTTTAAGTCTTGAGTTTGGCTGCCCGGAGGTCTTCAGACTTTAAATAATAGAGTCTGCAAATCTTCAGACTAGAATGATGGAAACGTTTTGTCAGTTTCAAAACACTTCACAAAGATTTCTCCAACAAAGCTATCTAGGACTTCCTAAAAAATGAGTATCAAGGAGATGAGAGGATTAGAAGCATGAAGCGGCTAAATCTGATCACAGTATTCGAGAGACTGCAGATGAAGGAGTCTGAGACAATTAAGGAGTATTCTGGTAAGTTGATAAGCATTGCAAATCAAGCAAGAGTTCTAGGCACTGACTTCTTTGATAATAGGCTAGTGCAAAAGATTCTTGTCTCCTTGCCCGAAAGGTTTGAGGCAACCATTGCCTCTTTGGAGAATATTAAGGATTTGTTTCAGATCAAGTTGGCAGAATTGCTAAGTGCTTTGCAAGCACAAGAGCAAAGGAGGTTAATGAGGGTGGAAGGAAGTATAGAAGGAGCTTTGTCGGCCAAAGAATAGCAGAATGTAGGAGGAAAAGTTAACAAGTGGAAAGGGAAGAAGGAAATGGCAGTAGTGGTTCAGAAGCTGCTACAAGAGAGAATAGTGCGAGCAACTCCAAGAACAATTGGGGAAGATATTCCTCATGCCAGTGCTGTGGAAAAAATAATCATCCACATTTTAGGTGTTGGAAGAGACCAGATGTAAGGTGCAGAAAGTGTCATAAGCTTGGACAAATTGAGAAGTTCTACAAAGAGAAGAGAGATCAGCAGCAGGGTGAGGCACATGCTGCAGTTTAGCAAGAGGTAGATCAACTATTTATTGCCTCTTGTTTCTCCTCTAGTACTCCATGTGACAGTTGGCTTGTTGATAGTGGTTGCACAAACCATATGACAAGTGATGAAACGCTGTTTATAAACCTTGACAAGTCATTGAAGTCAAGAGTGAGGATTGGGAATGGGGAGTACTTAGAAGTGAAAGGTAAAGGGACTGTAGTAATGGAGAGTTGTGCTGGAACTAAGCTGATTTCTGATGTGATGTATGTGCCTAAAATTGATCAGAATTTGCTGAGTGTGGGGCAGTTGGTAGAAAAGGGATTTAAGGTGATATTTGAAGAGGAGAAGTGTTTGATCTTTGACTCCAATGGTCAGGAGTTGTTCAAGATAATAATG
This sequence comes from Eucalyptus leucophloia subsp. euroa, assembly GCA_017140325.1. Taxonomy (NCBI): domain Eukaryota; kingdom Viridiplantae; phylum Streptophyta; class Magnoliopsida; order Myrtales; family Myrtaceae; genus Eucalyptus; species Eucalyptus leucophloia. The sequence continues at coordinate 1,697,656 of CM029477.1, read as the reverse complement.
CAACAAAAAAGTTTTTCTTTGAATCCTCTTGAGAAAGAGCAGATGGCATTCAAGTGTCAGGCTAATGATTTAGAATTATGGCATAAGAGGTTGGGGCACTTTCACCATAAAGGCGTGCTGTTCATGCAGAGGAATGAAATGGCAACCGAGTTACCAAACCTGGAGGAGCAGATCACAAGGTGCAAAGCTTGTTTGCTGGGCAAGCAAACAAGACTTCCCTTCAAGAAATCCACTTGGAGAGCGACAGAGAAGCTGCAACTGATTCATACGGATCTATGTGGTCCACAAGTGACTCCTTCATTAAATGGCAGCAGGTATTTCATTATTTTCATTGATGATTATACTAGAATGTGCTGGATTTACTTTATGAAGCAAAAGTCAGAAGTTGCTGAGGTATTTAAGAAGTTTAAGAAATGGGTTGAGAACTAAAGTGGCTGCAAGATTCAGGTCATTAGATCTAATAATGGAACAGAATACACTTCATAGAGGTTTAAATCTTTCGTGAAGAGGCTGGAATTGAGCATCAGCATCGCTCCTTACTCTCCACAACAAAATGGAGTTAGTGAGAGGAAGAATAGAACTATTATGGAGATGACTAGGTGTTTGCTTTATGAGAAGAGTCTACCAAAAAAGTTTTGGGCAGAAGCAGCAAGCATAGCAGTTTTTCTACTGAATAGATTATCTCCGAGGGAATTGGAGATGAAGACACCCTTTGAAGCCTGTCAAGCCAATTCTAAGAAATTTGAAGGTGTTTGGCTGTTTGTGTTTTTCTCATATTCCACGGGTCAAGAGAGACAAGTTGGGAGAGAAAGCTGAACCTGGGATCTTTGTTGGCTACAGTTTAGTATCAAAAGCTTACAGGATCTATCAACCACATATAGGGAAGGTGATCACTAGTAGGGATGTTCAGCTCCTAGAAGATGAGAAATGTGATTGGACAAATGAGCCACAAGGCAAGCACAAAGAGGTCTCATTGGAACCTGATGAACTGGTGGACGATGTTCCAGTTAGAGGTACCAGATCTTTGACTGATATATATCAAAGGTGTAGTGTGGCTGTTTTGGAACCTACAGGTTATGAAAAAGCTAAAAGCGATTAGAGGTGGATGAATGCAATGAAGGAAGAGTTGGCTATGATAGAAAAGAACCAGACATGGGAGCTAGTGGAGAGGCCTCAAGATAGAAAGGTGATTGGAGTAAAATGGGTTTTCAAGACCAAATTTAATCCTGATAAGGCCAGGTTGGTGGTGAAGGGATATGCACAGATTTGGGGAGTTGATTTCTCAGAAACCTTTACTCCTGTGGCAAGACTTGATACGATTAGAATGATTCTTGCTTTGGCAGCTCAACAAGGATGGAAGGTATATCAGTTAGATGTGAAATCTGCATTTTTGAATGGAGTGTTGCAGGAGGAGATTTATGTTGAGCAGCCAGAAGTCTTTGTCACACCAGGCTAGGAGGAGAAAGTTTATTTGTTGAAAAAGGCTCTTTATGGCTTGAGGCAAGCTCCTAGAGCATGGTACAGTAAGATGGATGAGCACTTATTGGGTCTAGGTTTCAAAAAAAGCCTCAGTGAATCCACTCTATATGTCAAGAAGTTAGTATCTGACTTAGTGGTGGTGTCTCTTTATGTGGATGATGTACTGGTGACAGGGAGTAATAGTGCTCAGATTACTGCATTTAAGCAAGAGATGATGAAGATGTTCGAAATGACTGATCTTGGTGAGATGTCATATTTTCTAGGAATGGAAGTTGGGCAGACTCAGAATGAAGTTTTTATGCAGACTCAGAATGAAGTTTTTATCTGTCAAAAGAAGTATTTGAAGGAGATCCCAAGGAGATTCAACATGGAGGAGTGCAAGAGTGTGAGTACTCCAATGGATCATAAGGAAAAGCTTCAGAAGGAGGATGGATCAGCACATAAAGAGAGTTTATAGAAGTTTGATTGGTTGTCTTATGTATCTCACTGTAACTAGGCCAGACATCATGTTTCCTGTAAGTATCTTATCTAGATCTCTCAATTGTGCAAGTGAGTTGCATATGGTAGTTGCAAAGTGGGTATTGAGGTACTTGAGATGTACTCTTTCATATGGGATTAAGTTTTATAGAGTTCAGGAGTTTAAGTTGTAGGGGTATTTTGATAGTGACTAGGCAGGATCAATGGATGATATGAGGAGCACTTCAGGTTATTACTTTACATTTGGGTCGACATGTTTTTCTTGGTGTTCAAAGAAGCAAGAAATAGTGGCTCAATCAATTGCAGAAGCTGAGTTCATTGCAGCTACTGCAGCTGTGAATCAAGCATTATGGTTGAAGAAGCTAATGGATGATCTGCATATGCAGCAAGAAGAAGATATAGAAGTGTTTGTGGATAATCAAGCTACTTTGGCCATTTCACAAAATCCGGTATTTCATGGAAGAACAAAGCATTTTAAGGTCAAGTTTTACTTCTTGAGAGAAGTGCAAAAGGTGAAGAGGTGAAATCGGGTGTACCGCAATTCAGAAAACCAAATTGCAGATATATTCATGAAGTCATTTCATGTTGGTCGATTTGAACTTCTCAGGGCAAAGCTAGGAGTGTGTAGTACTTGATCCAGGAGGAGAGTGTTGATGTATCAAGACTGCACGTGCTATTTTTCTCTTTTTGTTTTGTTTAGTCAGTTTGTTAGTGTCCTGTTTTTTAGGAGTTGGTTAGTCAATCTTATCTCCTAGGAGCAGTTAGCTGCACATATCTTAGATATTCTAATTTGTTGCTGATTTTGTGGATCAAGCAAGTCGTTAGTTGGCAATGTGGGTTTGTGGTTACGTTTTAGTATGTATTTTGAACATTTTTTTTTTTTAGTTTTCTGAACACGACGCTTTGCTTCTGCTGTAAACTTGTTCTCTACTTCTATTGTAAACGCCTTTTTCTGTTTTTGCTGTCTACGTGTTCTCTGTTCTTTTCAAAAAAAGAAAACAACAAGAAGCAACAGCAGATCACCCAGCAACAGAGCACCAACAACATCACTAGACCACAAGAGACTACGAAGACCAGGACACTAACCAACAGTTGAAGTTGGAAAACTAACTAAAGAATGCAAAGAGCATTACTTGTCCTAGTTCTAAAGAATTCAAAGAGTAGGCAAAATGGCTTGATCAGAGGACTGAGCTCATAACCACTGAAATGAATTCGCCTCTCATGCTTTGAAAGCAAAACCAACTAACGATTCGTTTGTTTGAAGGAAAATTGTTTTCAGACTTCCTGGTGTTTGGATTACAAAAAACTAACTAATTCACGGAAGATGTTTTTCATGGACCGAAAACAAGAAGCTTAAATAAGGGAAAAATGCCTTCCTCTTTTAACAAGAAATAATCACTTTCCTTAAATCACCAAACAAACGAGACATTTTCTTAAAAATGATTTTCATTAAAATATTTTTCTTTATCATTTTTTCACTAATATCCCTTCTGCTTTACAGATTTCACTTGATGCCGACTGTAAAGAGACACCTCGTGAAGTTTATGTCGGGGCAAAAAAAAAAATTACTAGAGATATAGCCAAAGAACAACACATTGCGCGCCTCTGCCGACTGGTAGTGTCCTTCTCCAAACCCTAAAGCCTCACATCTTCAAAATCCCTACATCCCTTGTTTTTTCATTATCCCCCTCTTTCTTTTCCTCCATCAGTACATCGGAAAACAACCACAAAAAGAAAAACAAAAACAAAAACCTTCGCATCTTTATCCTTCAATCCAGATCCAATGGAACAGTAGGGGTTTCTCGAAACATCTTCCCCCTTGCTGTGTCGAGTAACCCAGTTGAATCATGTATTGAGGCACATATCTTCATGGACAGAATGGTATGGTCTTCGATTCTCCATGGGTTGATGGTTTTCCAGAAGACGCGGCTTCATTAGGTGGGTTCCCAGCTCGTACATCCCATCATCATGCCCTAGATTATCTTGGTATCATTTTGCTCTGTGGCTGGCAAATTATGGATATCGAGGGCCTGTGGTAGATGTATTTATTTGTCCTCAGAACCACCTATAATTGAGCGGTAACCATGTAATTAGTATCAATGGAAAGTAAAGAAGAAAATGAACTCAGAGTGATTGCTTTATGTAAGAAACTCGGGCACCTGTGGTCGGAGGAGGATGTGGTAGTAGTAACTCCTGAAATTTCTACACAAAAAAAGGAGGAATGCGGCCGCATTCTCTTCGGTAAGCTCTACTCAAGGCCGAACGTCAATTATTTAGCCTTCTTAACAGCCATGAAAAAAGCCTGAAAAATAGACAACCTCATCTGCACCCAAAAAGACCCAGGGCATTTCACCTTTATATTCTCATCGGCAGCCGAAAAAGAGAGGATATTGAAAGCATCACCTTGGAATTACTCCAACAACCTTTTGGTCCTGAAACAATGTAAACCTGAACTTCCAGAACACTATTATGAATTTAATCATGCTGCTTTCTAGGTTTGAATTGGTGGTATACCCCCTGGATGGAGAGTTGAATCAGTCCTTCAAGATCTGGGAAGCAGAATAGGAGATGTCATGGAAGTGCAAACAGAATCAACAAGCAACTATCCACAGAAAGGAGGTAGAGTGCGAGTTAATATTGACCTGAGAAATCCTTTAAAATCGGGGGCAATTCTGGATATTGGATCAAACTGGCTATGGGTTGAATTTAAATATGAACGCCCCCCGCATTACTGCTATTCTTGTGGGAGGATCGGCCACTACGCCCTTGATTGCCCAGAAATTCCATATGTGCATTCTCCCTGGGCTGCTAATGAAATTGGACCATATGGGCCATGTTTAAAATCTGAAGCAATTGAACATAGCCCATATTGGAATACTTATTATGGGAACCTTGAAGAGTTTAAAGTGGAAACAGTAGTACCTGTCACTCCTTCCCAACCTAGCGGCATGGAGATCATAGTTCATGGGGAAGCAAATCTCCTGATATCGGAAACCTGCCACAAAAGGAGTTTGGAGGTGGTTTATGATCAGGAGATACGGGAAGATGTGCGGGGGAACACCACAGCAATCCCAGACAAAGGAAAACAGGTTCAAAATCCAAAAACTCAGATCGAAGAAACTGTAACTATGCCATCCAACCAGCCTAGAGGAATGGAGATGATTGCCAAGGAACCCCTCCCTGATATGCAGATAGTGGCCTGTTGTAAAAAATGATCAGAAGGTGGCCAAGAGGAGGACGTCAGGCCAGTTCATGTTCCTTGCAAAGCAGTTACTCGAGAACATGGCAAACAGGGCGTCATCCCTGAAATTCAAAAACCAGTTTTATTCCAAGTTGGTAAGTGCAGCAAGAAAACTATGAAAGTGCAGAAATCGAAGAAACAAAAATGTATTCCCGAGACATCCCAGCTACTCTTAGATGAGACAGAATTTCTAGAAACTCCAGTGAAATTTATCAAAGATGGACACAACTGGGCTTTGGTGGCTAGCCCTAATAAGCCACCAAAGACGCCATGAAAATAGTCAGTTGGAATTGTCAAGGGCTGGGCAACCCCCTGACAATCGGGAACCGAAAGCACTTGTTGCCCTTGAAAGGCCTAGTTTACTCTTTCTCATGGAAACAAAAAATAAAGCTGCCATGGTGGAAAAGGTTTGCAGGAATTTACAGTTTCAACATCTCTTTTTAGAAAATCCTATAGGGATTGCAGGGGGTTTGGCTATTATGTGGCAAGAGGAAATTGACTTAAGGGTGCAAGCTAGTTCAAAACAATTTATCGATGTGATATGTACCGATCCTGAAAGCAGAAAAGCTATACAGATTACCTTTGTTCACACCTCAACAGATTTTGGAGCAAGGTTGGATTTATGGAAGCAGCTGGGGACCTTTAAACCTCATCATTCTAATCCCTGGATGTGTATGGGAGACTTCAACGAGATTCTATATGTCTAGGAGAAACAGGGGAAAAGAGAAGCAGATGTTAACAGAATGATAGCTTTTAGAGAGATGCTCAATGAACTTTCACTAATGGATGTGGATAGTCATGGATGTACCTACACTTGGTCTAACAATAGGGAAGGGGAGGAATTGGTCAAAAAGTGACTCGATCGTATGCTTTGTACCTTAGAGTGGAGGGTTACCTTCCCTAAAGCAGTAATCCAAGCTCTCCCAACTATTGACTCGGATCACATCCCTCTCATTCTTCACCTTTATCCTGCAACCAGGTCGAGAAAGAAACAGTTTAAAATAGAAGCTTACTGGACATAACATGTAGAGTATCAAGGAGTCATCCAGCAAATTTGGTCGAAAAAGCACACCCAGCTAGCCTCTTTCTCTAGAAAACTAGGGGAAACTTCCTAAATGTTGGCCAAATGGAGCAAAGAAACTTTCACCAATGCAGCTGTGCAGATTAAGGATCTCAGTAAATTATTAAGAGATATTTCTAATCAAACGCCTCAGATTACTAGCAAGGAGCAAGTGTAGAAACTCAAGCATAAAATAAAAGTTTTGCGATAGTAGAAAGAACAGTACTGGGGCATGCGATCATGCATTAAATGGTTGCAATGGGGTGATAAGAACACAAGCTTTTTTTCATGCTACTACAATACAGAGAAGACAGAACAATCGCATCACAATGCTGCAATTAGAAGATCAAAGCTGGTGTCGGGATCCTGTGACTTTACAAGACCATATCCTATCTTTCTATGAGCAGTTATATACGACTGAGGGTCTAAGAAACTACCAGCCAATTCTCAATCAATGCCCCTCACCTATAACTGATACTATAAATGCTGAATTGGTGGCTCTACCTTTATTAGAGGAGACATATGCAGCTGTCTTTCAGATGGGGGCTTCAAAAGCACCTGGGCCCGATGGCTTCAGTCGAATCTTTTATCAGCAATCCTAGGACTCCATTAAAGCTGATCTGTTGCAGCTAGTTCAAGATTTCTTTCAAAATTGTACTCTTGATCCTCGCCTTAACCAAACCCATTTAACCTTGACTCCGAAAGTCAAAAATCCTAAAAACATAAGCCAATTTCGACCCATTAACCTCTGCAATTTTAGCTACAAAATCATATCCAAAATTCTGGCCAATAGACTAAAAAAATGGCTACCACTTATCATTGAACCTGAGCAGAGTGCATTTGTCCAGGGAAGGCAGATTCAGGACAACATCCTTATTGTACAGGAGGTTCTGCACCAGCTGCGCATAAAAAAGACCACAACAAAGCATCAGGCAATTTTAAAGCTTGATATGCATAAACCATATAACAGGATCGAATGGGACTTTGTGAGGGACAGCATGTTACACATGGGCTCTTGTCCTAAATGGGTCTCAATGATTATGAAATGCATTTCTATAGTCTCCTTTAGTGTGAAATTCAACGGTGAACCTACCTCTTTCTTCAATCTTTCACGAGGCCTAAGACAAGGTGATCCCCTCTCGCCCTATCTCTTTATTCTGACATCCAATGTTTTGACCTGGTTAATGAAAAAAGCATTAGTAGATGATAGTATAAAAGGCATTTAGCTCAATCAGCATTGTCCCCAGCTGTCACACCTTCTTTTTGTTGATGATGCAATCTTTTTTATAGATGGCACTCTTGTGGAATGTCAGAATTTATCACTTATACTCAACCAATATTGCTATGCTATGGGGCAAGCCATTAATTTAAATAAATTAGGGATCTACTTCAGTGCACAGTGTCCAAATCATTTAAAAATGAATATGGCCACAGAGATGAGAGTAAACGTATTGGAGAAAACAAGCAGATATTTGGGTATTCCTACAGAGTGGGGCAACTCTAAGCGAGAATTGTTTAGCTGGATTTTAGCCAAAGTGAATTCTAAATTAGAAGGCTGGAAAGAGAAATTGCTTACCAAGGTAGGAAAGGAGGTCTTGATAAAAAGCGTAGTGTAGTCCATTCCTACCTATGCGATGTCTATATTCAAGATCCCTATTTCTATCTGCAAAGCCATAGAGAAACGAACAACATCATTTTGGTGGCAAAAAGGAGATGCCAAAAGGGGATTGCATTGGAAACGATGGGAAATATCAAAAACCAGAAAAGATAATGGTGGGCTAGAATTTAACGATTTGCTTGCCTTCAACAGGGCTATGCTTAGAAAGCAACTCTGGAGATTGGCCACTTCCCCAACAGCACTCTGGAGTCGCCTCCTTAAAGGAATTTATTTTCCTCACGGCGATGTATGGACAGCAGCTAAGGGCCACAGATCATCTTGGGGATGGCAGGGACTCATGATTGGCAGAGAAACCATAGCAAACAACATAAAATGGTCAGTGGGGAATGGAAAGTCCATACGCATTAGAAAAGACAGATGGTTAACACAAGGATTTATTGGTGGACAAGCATCCCAAATAGAACCCTTTTGGGTATTAGAACTAATTAACACAGAAACACGTGAATGGAAGCAGCAGGTAATTCAACAGCTTTATGAACCAAGCATAGCAAATGAAATCTTAGCGATTCCTCTGAGTCAACAACCTCAGCCAGATATGTTACTCTGGACAGGCACCAAAACAGGACGGTACTCTGTTAAAAGTGGCTACAATATTGCAACTCAACAAGCTACTAAAACAGAGCTCCAGAAACCCTCTAGTTCCTACCAATAGCCACGCACCTTGTGGAATAAAATCTGGAGCCTTGATGTCTTTCCTAAAATCTGAACATTCCTCTGGAGCTTGTGTCAGAATGCTCTCCCAACCAGAGAAAATCTGCACCAAAGAAAGATCGTTCAAGACCCATTTTGTCCATTTTGTCACAACAACATCGAAACAACAGAGCATTTGTTCTTCTTGTGTCAATGGACAAGGAAAATATGGCAAGATTCGAGATATGCAGAGATTCGGCCAACTAAACACATTCAACGCTAAGATCTGTGGCTCATGGAAGTGTTTCGAGGTAAAACCTCTTTACCTGCTCGAGAAATGATGGCCCTGCTTCTTTGGAACATATGGAGGGTGAGAAACCACTGGATCTTCCGCGGAATAAACCCACAACCAGCAGATCTGATCACCACGGCAGAGGAACAATTCGTTTTGGTTAGTCGCAGCAAGGGGAAAAAAATTTCAGAGCAACATCACCGGGACTCATCTGTTCAAGGGATTTCCCCGATGAAGCCAGTAGATCTAAACACCAAGGCACAGGAACAACTCGCTCGGGTTAGTCGCAGCAAAGGGAAAACAATTTCAGAGCCACATCACCAGGATTTACTTGCTCGATGGATTCCCCTGGCAGATCTGAGCACCACGGCACAGAAACAACTCGATTCGGTTAGTCGCAGCAAGGGGAAAAAAATTTCAAAGCAATATCACCGGGACTCACCTGCTCGATGGGTTCACCAAACGAAGCCGTACTTGAAACTAAATGTTGATGCGGCTTGGAACTCTGGTGAATTTCTGGGCTCGGTGGTAGGGATTGCATGAGATTCATCCGGCCGTGTGCTTGAAGGGTTTGCTTCCATGGCTAGGGTTTCCTCCCCACAAGAAGCAGAAGCGGCGGCGATTCTTCACGGTATTCTGTATGTTTGAGAACTCGAACTCTCCCACGTGAGTGACTTCCGAAGCCGTGGACTTCAATGGCTTATTGACAGCAACTGTTCACCGGTTGTTGATATGGTTTTGGGCCGGGCCGAAGCTTCATGGAATCTAACAATCCCTGTGCAGAATTGTAAAGAGCTATTGGCCCAACATACCAACATATTGATCCAACATTGTCCACGGGAGACTAACGCTGCTGCAGACTAGATCGCGAGGCACCATCGACAACACAAGCTCCCTCTTAACTGGAGGATTTACCCCCCACCCCCTTTATGGCATATTTTATGTTCCGACCTTCTTGACAGCTTTTCTTGTAAATACTCTATATAATCGTTAATATCAACCACTGCCTTTTCGACCAAAAAAAAAAAAAACTCGCAATTTTTGTTTTGACCAAAAAAAAAACTCGCAATTACTGTCAGAACACTACGGACCACATTATTTCCACTATAATTGAATCAAATTTCGCATAAGCAAACGAGAAAGAATCAGATTCCTGGCAAGCCCATGCATTTTGAAGGATCAACTGCATTCCAAAATATCCACGCGGTTTCACAGCGTGTGATTGAATTGAAGTGATATTAATTTCGTATTATCGAGAACGCACAGTGAAATGAAATTGATGTTCATTCGCTCAAGGCACGAATTCTACACCGAACAAACTTTTTGCTTCGCATCGCAGCACGCCCCAAATCGAAACTTTCGATGACGACGTAGGAAAAGGAGACCGACATAGAGAGGGAGTGCCTCGGGGCGGAGATGAGGAGGAGGAGGAGGAGGACAGCGGATCTCGACCGGAGTGGACATCGGGCGGCCGCCGGAGCAAAGCGGACGAGAGCAGTGGAATCGCGAGAGGAAGTTGAGATCGGAGGCGCGCAATGGCACCGCGGTTAAAAGATTCAAAGTACGTCGAGAGTGAACCGGTTGAAGGCCGATCCTACTTTTCCATTTGGAACCAAACCGGTCCCCACGTGAATCGGATTTGAACCGGAGATCGGTTCCGAATTAATCTGACCCGGTTGGACCTGGGAACTGATAGAAGCGGGCCTGACCGGTCCATATATGGGCCGGGCCTTATCTACATTTCAAATTTTTGAAAATCTATCATCAATATTACTTTTTTTTTTTCGCTCCATTGTAATAAATGCTATTAAGAAAGATCATTAGGTTGGGTAAAAATAATGAAAAAACTAGTTAGTCATCAATTGATATTATAAGCCGGTGTTGCACTTGCCCGGTTTACTTTTGGCTCAGGAGAAAACTACGAACTTCGGGGTAAAACATCGTCGATATATTTTAAAAATTCAAAATCATCGGATCTTGTGGAATTATTGATACAAAATGATTGCATCCTTTGATAGTGAAAGCCTATCATCTGATTAACTGTAAGAAAGTTAATAAAATCGTTTATTAATTATTATGTGTAGTCATCAAATCTATCAAATATTTATCCACATGAGAGGATAAATTTCGGCAAAATAGGAATTTCTTTTTTCTTTTATTAATTTCCATTTGATACAGCTGAAATATTGCTGTGATGACTTACAGGGCACAGGCCTACAGGGGAGAGGACGTTTCAGAATTGAATACAGCAGCAACTAAGCAAGAAATGTAACATCTATTATGCAAGTTCTTTATGCTGAAACAAGGGGATTGATCAGTCTTGTATTCTCCGCTGTTGCCTGGGACAGAAGCAGTCTTTCTTGAGAGTGATCCAACCGTTTCTAGGCATTCTTTTCATGCGATTTACTGTGGCACTTTTGTGTGCATAGAGTACATGTCGTGCTTCGGTTAATTTGATGGCATTGTAGCATTTTCCCGTACCTCAAATCAGCGACTTTGATTTGCCACAGAATATTCGTATGAGAATGCGCATTGATCAGCTCATTAAATTTTCTTGAAATCATGAATGTTGTGCGTGGGTATGATCCTATAAGTACGACAATTTACAGCTCTATCCTCTCTGAAAAATTGAGATATTCCTCATATCCTTGAACAACGTCCTCCTGGGGTGATTAAAGGCTTAAATTTCCTTCCAGCTATGTCGAGTATGTCAAGCACAAAGATGTATTGCCAATGTTTGTGCAGCAAAGAATTTATCATCAGAGAGAAACCCCGAGGAGGAGGAGGAGGAGGAGGAGGAGGAGGAGGAGTCCCGAATGACCTTTCGAGAATTGGATTGTGCTGGCGATAAGTTCCTGATAACAGGAATGGTGTTGCCGTGTGCTATGTGATTCAAAACATGAACCACCTGTAATTGACTTCAGTTGATTAGCACCTCTGGCCTCTATGAACTCAAAATACAGAGAGAAAGTGAAGTTGCCTCCCAATCCTAGAAGACATTCCTGACAAATAGAAGATGGTGGAAAATAAAAGCTCGCCAGTAGGAAGCTTGTGAATCTCTATCATTTCATGTGTATCGTGCGACAAGAGCATGGATCTCCATGTTCTTTTCAGTAATTAAATAGAAATGAGGGTGTATGTTATGAGTACCTCCGCGTGGAAACTTGGAACTAGCAAAAATGCAGAAATGGTGAGATTAACACTTCAGAAATACCTTCTCTATTTTCTAAGATGATTTACAAATATGATCATGATAAAGAGTGGCCGCGTCACACCTGTTCAGCATACTCAATGTTGAATAAACCAATTTCCAAGTATTGATTATACAGAACAGGAGAAAAGTCAGCCCCACTGACCTGGTCCATGGACATTCTCTTGTAAGGATTCCTGATCAGGCACTTAACCGCCACTTGAATCACCCAAGCAAGTTGGTTGACATCGCAAGAGTTGGTCAGGCAGTATTCAATCAATTCTCGGTAGGTTTTCTCTTTTACCAAAGGTTTTGCCCACAAAACATCGAGCTCTCAAAAAGGAAGAAGAGCAGTCTAATAGGTGTTTAACCTGTCAGTGTGGCCAAGAAGCAATCTTTCACAGAATAAATCATGAAGGGCATCTTATCTGGATTCCTTTTATTTACTGTTCATTAAATGCTAACAAGATGAAAGATTTGAATGACATGCATTTTTTGCCAAATGTTTCATGCTTAGTTTGATCACTAGAAGTCGCACATGCAGGCAGAGACTGTATAAGAAGCATTGAGGCAATTACCCATTCGACAATATTTTGCTCTCCAAATAATGGGTCTGTACTCCTTAGTCCTGTGATCAGATTTAGAAGTATGATCCCGAAGGAATAGCAGTCACTCTTTGGAGACACTTCACCGGAATCTGCATATTCTGGAGCCGAGTATGGCATAGTTCCAATCCTCGTCTCAGAAGAGAAATCGGAGCCTTTGCACATTTCAAGGCCAAAATCTCCTAGCTGATAAACAAGTTAACAGCCTATTAGATGATTTGATGTTGCAAATTGCTTTGCTGGTCAAATTGGAATCACTTCGTGGAACAAATGATATATACTTGTTTTGATCGGCTTTGCACTAGTCACTACAGTCTACTAAGTTATTCCCCTGCTAAAGTTCATGACACTACTGACTCTTCTTCATCAATTATTTGCTGCCTCAAGGATGAAATGAATTTTTTGGAGTATAAATCTTGTCTCAGTTTTCTGAACATGGCTATCCACATGTTTACAAAACTTTTAAAATGGAGTCTGTATTATATACTCGCTTATATTGAAATATACAAAGACCATATGATGTGAATGAAATCTCAAATTGGTATTATGCTATGACTATAGGCAAAATATGCTGCATCAATTTTGGAGCAAAAAGTGCTCAGTTGTTTCGTCCACAAGCCAATTATATAACAAGTTCCATTGCTTTCGTAAGAGTCACTACGAAAATTGTGAGGCACTCTCACCAGTGGTACATAATCATGAGTTAAGAGGATGTTGTCAGGCCTCAAATTTTGGTGGATGATGTTGTTTTCATGCAGATATTTTAAGCCTTTAGCGGTTCCTAAGGCGATTTTCATCTTTTGATCCCACCTGAGAAGTCTACTGGGATTTCCTGCATTATCAAGACATACATCCTATTGATTAGGCACTCCATTCTAACACATGCACAGATGTCATAGTTGCGCATGACGTCAAAAAGGTATGCGGTATTAACTTACTAGACAGATGATTGTCCAGTGAACCATTGCAGACATATTCATACACAAGCAACCTTCGATTTCCTTCTGAACATGAACCTAACAGCATGGCCAGATTTTCATGTCTCACTTCACTGAGCATACAAACTTCAGATTGGAATCCCTTTTCACTACCCTGGTAGCGTGCGTTTTTGTGCTGCTTAACGATAATTTTCAGTCCGCTCTCCCCTGTAGGCTACTCCGAAGTGCAAAGCCATTTTCTGAGAAAGACCCTTGGTAGAAGCCTTAAGCTCCTCAAAAGCAAAGTCTCTCTTCCATCCCATCTTTGGACGTCTGTTGTGGCAAATGGAACAAATGTAGTGCCTGCTCATCAAATCTGGTTCATCACTTCCTGTCAACTTGCTAGAGTTGCGTATATGTTGCATCGGCAAATTTTGTACTCTTGGCTGTCTCAGCTCCTCAATGGTGTGATCGCGTTTCACTATTGAAATTCCACATGAGAGTCTCAGCATGAGATAATCCTTGTCTTTTTTCATTTTCCTGTTGCAAGGGTTTTTTCAGAATGTTAAAAATATTAGGAACTAGGGTGTGCTCATGTAGGGAAATTTTAGTATCTTTCGAGTCTATTTGATAGATTACCAGCTCAAAAACGGCAATCAAGTTCAGGAAACATGTCATTTAGCCTGGCCTCTGTAGCTATTTATTTCAAAATCACCGTTAAAGTCATCCTGTAATGCAGTAGTGAATCTATCCCACAATCAAAATCCGTGAAGGACTTTGTTAGCTTAACACGTGATTATTGTCAATCAATTTATTCCATTTAGCTCCTACTACCTCAGAGCTGTGGACAGTTAAGATGATGTAAAATCTCTTTTCCGCTTTATTTAACAGTGAGATATGTATCTGCCATGTTCCTCTTGTCACTACTATCTTGGTCTACAAATTTGCTGGTAAGTTGTAGACTACAGTGTAATGAAAGGTATAAATAGTAAGATTAACTCTCGCAGTAGAAGCGCCAATCAATACTCAAAATATCCTGTGTTGGTCTCGTGACCAAAAATATGACAAACCTATCGAGCAGTGGAAGCACCAATCAATACTCAAAAGTATCCTGCGTTGGTCTCGTGACCAAAAAGTTTGACTAACCTGTCTAGTATTATCCATGTTGCCCTGAAAGTTATAGCAGCTTTTCGGACTTCTTTTGGAGAATCTCCTCCTTGGACATCTATATCCAGCTCAATCTGCAATTTGACAAACAAAGAGCCATTTAACTGACAGAATCAAATTGGGGCACATTACTCCTATAATAGAAAGTTCTGCAGCACATAGTTGTGCACTTGCGCGCATTGTGGAACTGCGCTTGAATTTTAGCAGGTAAACCGGGCTGTATCCTCATGTTAGAAGAGAAGGATGCACGACCTACTTGTAACATAAACACAGTTCTGTTTACTGGTTAGATCAATAACTTTTGTGCATCCTAGGTTGATATCCACGTTGTACAGTTACATTTTAGAGTGACTGCAGTTGTCAAACATAGAATGGCTATTTGATAATCAGAGATTGGACAGCCGAAAACTTTTCACCACATGTTCACAATGTCTTTTTCCATGTACCTGCTCAATTGGATGTTCCACTTTCAACAGAAAATTGACCTAGTTACAATTTCTGAAGACTACAATGCAGAAAGGCATTGCCTGACCTTCATAGCTTTGCATTGCTGTGAAACCTTCATAACGTCATCATCCTTGATGTACTCTTCTCGCTTCCGTGCAATTTCTTCCCTCACAATTTTCTGGCTTGCTCCAAGCCATGATCCTGAACCCATCTTGATCTTGTAACCCACTAAAGAAAAAGGGATAAGGTGAAAAGTGTGGAGTTCATAGAAAAAGGTGAGCAAGATCAATGTGGCGATATTTCTTTTTTTTTTTTTTTTTTTTTTTTTTTCTTATGAGTTTCTGAGTTGTGGATGCATTTTACTCATGACCATTTTCTCTCAAGAGTTTTATGCAGCTTCCTAGCTTACTTACTAGGGTGGCTAACTTTGTGGAGAACTGTCAAGAGCATAAGCTTGTTTCCAAGGGAAAGCATGGATCCTTGTAAAATGTATTTGATCGTGTTCAGGCTAATACTTGGTGAAGGGTCTTCAATCACCAATACTCTTTGACCTTCTGCAGACATGATTTCTTATCAAGTCAAAGCATTGAAGCTAGATAGCAAGGCTGTGATATTCCGAAATTTGGCCATATTTCGAAATATACGAAGTGGTTATGGTTATTGTGTTGATGCACTTATAGTTACTTTACTCTGAACTGATCACTCACGAGTTAACTAATCTATTAGGCGAGACTAGACCCGTTAAACGGGTGGGTCGGGTCGGGTCATAAATGGTCCGACCCAAATTGACCCATTTAACCCGTTTATGACCCGTTTAATGTAATGCAAAAATTTTGACCCATACCCGACCCGACCCATACCCAACCCATACCCGACCCATTTAATTAAACTTAATTTATTATATATATAAATATATATATATATTTATAAAAAATGGTATTGCTAAAATAATTTTATAGAACACAAATTTAATTGACAATTTTTATAATTTTTAAAATAAATATTTAAAAAATCGAATTTTAATTATTTTTTTAAAAATAAAATTTTAATTATTTTAATTTTTAAATATAACTTTTCTTTTTCTTTTTCTTTTTCTTTTTTCTTCTTTCTTCTTCTTCTTTTCTTTTTGGCCGGCGGCCGGCCACCGGACGGCCGGCGGCCGAGCCACGCCGAGCCTCGAGCTTGCCCCGCTCGCCGACGCCGGCGAGCTCGAGGCTTACCAGATCCGGCGAGCTCGAGCTCGCCCAACGCCGGCGTGCTCGAGTCTCGCCCAGATCGGCGAGGCTCGAGCCTCGCCGGACGTCGGCCAGGCCCTCGCCTCGCCGGATCCGGCGAGATTCGAGCTCGCCCGACACCGGCGAGCTCGAGTCTCGCCAGATCGGCGAGGCTCGAGCCTCGCCGGACGTCGGCGAGGCCTCCGCCCCCCAGATTTGGCGAGCTCGAGGCTCGCCGACGTCGGCAAGGCCTTCGCCTCGCCAAATCCGGGAGCTCGAGGCTCGCCGGCATCGGGCGAGGCTCGAGGTCGCCGGCGTCGCGGGCCGACGCGGCGAGCCTGCGACCTCGAGGCTCGCTGGTCGGTCGGCCGTCGCCGCGCGCCGGCGACCGGAGGAAGAGGAAAAAAAAAAAGAAGAAAGAAAAATAAAAAAAGAAAAGAAAAATAAATGGGTTGCACAACTCATCTTTAGACTTTAATGGGTTTGTAAATGGGTCTTAAATGGGTACCCATTTAAGACCCATTTATTTTAGTTCTTTTATTTTTAAAACCCATTAGGTACCTTATTTCTCAAGGCCTGACCCATTAACGACCCATTTATGCTTAAATGGGTCCATAAATGGGTTGCACAACCCATTTAACACCTCTAGGCGAGACTATATAAGGTCAAAACGCGAAAGAATAGAAAATTTGATCAAAAATCGATTGATTGACCATAAAGATCTACAAGAGTCAATACTACATTGTTATAAGTCAATTAGTGAATGAATATAAATTAATTTGACGGAAGTACGTAGTCGACTCACGGGTGATTCTACACGATTACGATATTTGTGTCAAACGACGATAAATCAATTTTCTATTAATATTGTATTCAGGGTACGTAATTGAACTATTGCGATTACATGACAACCGAGGATCGTTTGCGATTCGAAAATACACAAATGTGAATCGAAAATTATTGACCACGGATCAACCGCTTGAGAACCCTTAAAAGCCACCTGATAGATTAAGTTGTACTAAAGTCACGTTCGATTGATTTTTAACCACGAAATTTAATTTGATTTCGGGTATCAAATTTTTGAGGATTTCAAGATTTAGTTATTGGACGTTGTCTTATCATTCGTCGAATTATCGGCGAGTCCAAAATTTTTGGAAAAGGAATTATCGAACAAAAAAGAAGAAGAAGAAAATCGGATCAAGAAGCAAAATTGAAATTTTTTGACCAAAAAGATTGTTTTTATGAAATTAGAAATAAAAAGAAAAGTGGGGACATAATACTAGGCTAAGAGGGTTTTAAGGGCAAGTGGGTCAAGAGTATGATGAGATTTTGAGGAAAATATCTTAGAAATCCACTTGTTTTTTTTTTTTCTCTCTCTCTCCCCCCTCTCTTTTCTCTCTTTCCCTCTATTTTCGCTTTCCCCCCTTCTCCCAACCCCCTCTCTCTCTCTCTCTCTCTCTCTCTCTATTTCTCTCTTCTTCCCTCCACCCAACTCACACCATTCCCCTTTCTGTTGCAGCCGAACGCCATCCCCATCTCCCTCATTCTTTCTTCATCTCATTCTTCATTTCTTCTTCTTCTTTTTTCCCCAAAAGCCGACCCCCATCACCACCATTATCATCCACGCCATTTCACCATCCTCACCTGCACTCACCACCATCTTCATCCCGCACCACCACACCCGTACCACCAACTCTACCGCCAAGCTTCCAAGTTGCCGCCACTCGAGCAGCCTATCCATCGAGCCACACACGCCACCACCATCATCACCATCGAACCCTCTCTTTTTGGCCGTGAGCCTTGAATTATGAAGCATGGACATGTTGCCGGAGCTTTCGTGTCATGTCTGACACATGTCGACGTGTCTGACATGCTTGGACACGTTCGGAGACTCGGTCAACATGTGTTGGATTTTCCGACATGTGGTCAACTTTTCTTGACACGTTCCGATACGCGTGTCCGAGAGAGAGGAACGATGGAGGGTAGAGGCGAGGCTGAGGGAGCAGAGGTGAGGCCGAGGGAGCGGAGGCAAGGTTACAACGGCGAGGGAGGGCCAAAGGAAGAGCATAGAATGAGGCGATCTAGAGTGTAGCGATTGTGATGTTGCGATGGAGGGCCGGCGGTGAGGTTGTAATGTGAAAGAGGAAGGGCTAGAGGCCCTTCGACGAGCGACTGCAATGAGGTGATCGGGAGAGAGTTGTGCGACGAGGAGGAAGAAGAGGTCATGGTTAGAATTTTAACAAGAAGAGAGGGAGGGTGGTGGGAGAGGATGGAAAAACCAAGGCGGGAGAGGGGGTGGTGTGATGATGGAAAGAAACTGGGGGCGGGGAGAGGGGGTGGGGGGAGAGATAAATTGAGGGGGCAGGGAGCGGGGGTGGGGGTGATTGATGGGGAAGGGGAGTAGGTGGTGGCGTGGGTTGGGGATGATTGATGGGGGTGGGGAGCAGGACTTGTCGTGGGGGAGGGGGAGCGGGAGTGGGAGGGGGAGAGAGAGAGGGTGCATTTGATTAAACTTTTGGTGAAAGTCATTGAAAAAATGCAAATGACTTTAAGTTAAATGAATTTTTCAAAATGTAAATTGTGTTTGGTAAATTTTAATTTAAAAGTGTATTGTGAAATATCATTTGCCAAAATAGTATTTGGAAAAATTTACATTTACAAAGGATTTTTATGATAAAAAGGAAGGAAAAAAAAATAGTTGGTCGGCGAAGGGTAGGTAGCCACCGGCATCGCTGTGGCCAATGTCTCAAGTAGCAAGACCTTAGTAGGCTATTGGACACCACCAACGAGGCTCGCTTGGGGTCGGGCGACCCCTAGTGAGGGCCGCTTGGTCGTGTGACCTTAGGCGGCCCTTCATGGTGGTCGCGGCATGGGTCACCGAAGGTCGCGACGACCGACCTTGCCGTGACCTAGGTGACTTCCGTGACCTCTACGACCTAGATCTAGGTCGCGGCGAGGTTGTGGGTCGTCGAAGGTTGCGGTAGTAGACCTCGCCGCGACCTAAGCGACCTCTGTGACCCAGATCTAGGTCGCGCAATTGGTCGGTGACGGTCGCTGGGGTGCCACGACCACGCCGGCCTCTCTCCAACCCGTTGCCAACCCTTCGCAACCTCACCGGTCAACATATGAGAGTCTGACGAAGAAGAAGATGAATAGTGCATTAGCCCTTCCGAATGCTGACAACCCAAGGCAGTCTAGGACCTACCTCGGGCTTTCAGCCTTTGGAAGGCCAACATTCCTTGAAGGTGGGTTTAAAAAATGTTCCCAAACACCTAATATTTGAGCAAATGGGTTTTGGACACCCAAAGGTACTTGTAAAAGCTTATCCCAAATGCAACCAGAGCAGGGAAGAAACTGAGGGGGGGGGGGGGAATTTTGGGGTGGCGTGGGGGATAGGGGGAGAGAGAAATGGGGGAGGGAAATCATTTTAGAGAGAAAAAAAGATAAGTAAATAATTTTTGGGAGGTTTTTTAGGGAGAATAACTTTTGAGTGGCAAAGTTATTTTTGTTATAAAAATAAATAAATGAGTTAAAAAGTGATTTCAAAAATAAAAATATTGAATGTTAAATAATAATAAATTTTGATGATTATAGAAGATCATAGATATATTTAAATAAAGTTGATTCTATTTTTTTTTTTTTTATTAGTCATTAGTCTCATCCATAATTTTTGTTAAAGTTAAAAACATGTTCCCAAATATGGGTACGCATTAACTATGATTATGTCTTTCAAATTTTCTATGAATAGATTTATTAATATTATTAGTAAATTTATTGTAAGCTCTTTTTATTTATTTATTTATTTGTGAATTTGAATCAAATTAATTAAAAATGAAAATATTTATTTAATAATAACGTGTCCCAACGTGTTGAAATTCTCTATTTTTGAGAAATGACGTGTTGGCGTGTCATGTTGTGTCGTGTCATGTCGTGTCATATGCCCGTGTCACGTGTCCGTGCTACTTAGGCCTTGAAAGGCTTCATCGCTGCCATTTGAGTTCCTGTTCAAGCCGGGAATGCCATACCCTTGACGCGTCATGCCGCCATTGCCGTGAGCTCGTCGTCATCGGAAAATCGTGAGTTAACTTCCTAATCGTGGATTAGGGCGTTAATTACGTTTAGGAGGTCGTTAGTTTAATATTAATGACGGTTAGAATTAGTTAATCTTAGTTTATTCTTAATTGTGATTAAGGATGGTTTAGATTAAATTTAATTATGATTAGTTTAAGTAATTTCGATTAGATTAATTAATCATGGTTAGATTAATTAATTGAGTTTAGTTTTATTAATCGCGATTGATTTAATTAATCGTAATTAGCCTAATTAATCGTGATTAGCTTAATTAATCATGATTAGTGTAATTAAATGACAGATTAGCCGTTAAGTAGAATTTTATGCTCGTTTTCCTAGATGAGATTGTGTGTAATTTTGGTTGTTTGCATATACGATGTTATGCTATTGTGTGTAGTTTTGTTGATTGATTTGGTGTTTATTTTAGTTGCTTTCGCATGCGTTTAATTAAAATATAGAAAGAATGGGATGGTGACACGTTCTAAGACATTGTATTTTTAATTGGCCATCGAGGGATGTTCGCGCACTCAGGGCTCGAGACGTGACAATGGCAGGTGGGAAAGGCTCTCAAAACTCAATTCTTATTTTGAATATGGCATGAGCTTTAACCAGCCAAAGCAAATGGACCTTGGTGAATCCACATTGCCCAATGTCCGAACATCTATGAATAGATGTGTATATTGCAACTTGCACGTCAGAATATCCGTCGTGATTGTAAGAAATAATTGCGCTTGTTTCCATATTAGGTATTTCCAATGCTTAGGATGATTATTTCGTTGATTGATGGCCTCAAGACAGGAGGATTATTTGTCTCTTAAGAGAAATCATTTCCTTGAGAAGGAGGTACGAACATCTGGAGTTTCAAAACTTGATATGAAGGGACATTTAAGTATAAAAAATTTCGAAATGGACAATTAAGTGTCAAAATTGGAGCAAAATGAATTATTTAAGTGCTAATCCAGCCAAATTACTGACGTTGTAATTTTTCAGTGAGATGAGTACAAAACATCGTCGTTTTACATGCTGATGTAGCTAAAAAAATGCAAAAATGATGTCGTTTTATCTCTGATTTAATAAATAATTAATATAAAAATTAATTACATTAAATTTAAAATTAAATTTATTTAAAATATTAAAAAAATTAAAAAAAAACTTAAAATAAAATTAAAAAGGGGGGGTGCCAAGGGGAGGCGGCTAAGGGCGAGCCCTTGTCGCTACCGCCGGGAAGGGTGGTGATGGAGGGGACTCCGGCCGATTGGCGGTAAGGGTGCGAGCTCTCGTCGGATCTAGGCGAGAGCCGCGACCCTCGCCCTAGATTTGGGCGAGGGCTCGTGAGCCCTCGCAGCCTCCCTGTCGTTATCAGGAAGGGCCGGCGATGCTGGGGGGAGTGTCGGTTGGGGTTCTTGGGCCCGTGAGCCCTCGCCATAGGTTGGCTAAGGGCTGGCGATTTGGGCGAGGGTTGTGGCCCTTGCCTAGATCCGGCAAGGGCTCGCGAGCCCTCACCACCGGTTAGTTAAGGACCGGCAACCCGGTCGACGCTCCCCCTTCGTTGCCAAACCTTCTGGGGACGGCGGGGAGGCGGGCGGCGGCGGCAAGGGCTCGGCCCTCGGCCGCCTCCCTTGACCCCCTTTTTTTTTAAAGTTTATTTTTTATTCTTTATTTTGAATAAATTTAGTTTTAAATTTAATTTAATTAATCTTTATATTAATTATTTGCCATGTAGAGATAAAACGTCGTCGTTTTTGCATTTTTCAGTTACGTCAACATGCAAAATGACGTAGTTTTGTACTCATCTCATCGGAAAATTGCCACGTCAGCAATTTGGCTAGATTGGCTTTCAAATGATCCATCTTGCTCCGATTTTTGTACTTAAGTATCCCTTTAGAAACTTTTGGCACTTTAAGTGTCCATCTGTGCCAAGTTTTGGCACTTAGGCTGTACTTTTGCCCCTTAGAAGTATGTCGTTTTGTTTACTTCATCCTTAACGCCGTTGTCCCTAGGAATGTAGTTAACAGCCGAATGGAACTACATAGAGAATGAGTTAAACTGCTGACTCTACATAGCGATTGGTGGGTCCTTTTTTGTATCATGTGCTTCAATGGAACGGGGATAAACCGAGAATATGCTTTGCTTATGTAAAGCTATGGCTCATTATCTGGCCATGGAAATAAATTTAAACAAGTGAAAGTGCTATTATTCCTCTCAAATAATCTGACTATGACCAGGGACTCTCGGTGACCAAAGACGCAAAATTAACTTGTTCTGAAACTGATTAAGAGGATGGACAACAAATATTGGTGATTAAATAGTTTTTGCTGGAATACTATTAATAATGGGAGCATATGAGTTAGTTGAGATCAATATGGAATTATTACCTCAACCTAGGAAATCAAGATTGGGATCCCGTTGATCTGGCTGAAGCGACCACTTCGGCATGGACAATAACAGCTCCTTTTCCATAGCCTGGCCCGCGAACTCTTAACTAAGATAATTCATAGTTTTTCACAGAAAAAGAAAAAGATGTGAATAATGATTGGATTGATGATAAAATAAAATCCTAGGTCGTATCCAACGGAGCTTTATATATGTACTGTGGGGGAGAGTGGCAAAGTTGAAGTTAAGTCTTCATGCGATATGAATAGGCTAGACTTTTCTACGGCCAAAAAAGGAAAACAAAAAAGTAAAAAAAGGAGAGGTTAAACTGCTCATCTATGATCACTTCTGCAAAACAAGATTCTCAAGAACAGCGTACAGTTATTTGACGACCTCTCATTGGTCGAACATGGAAACACCTTGAAAAAGTTTTTTGGGGGGAGTAACAAGGATCATTATCCAACTTATCTGGTAAGGCAGAGCTTCTCATCTTAACAAGATGATTCGACAATTTATTCTTGTATGGACTTCAAGTGGACCTCGTTATCACCATCTGCCTGTTTTGCAGCTCCAGTTATAGCAAGAAGAAAGATGGCATGTTTAGTAAGGAAGAAGTGCTGCCCTATGCCCATAAAAATTCTCCTGGAAATTGGACGACCCCTGAGCTCGTCCAAAGGTCGCATATTTAACAAAGAGAAATACCTGAACAATAGAAAGGAGAATTAAGGAAAAAAAAATCTCAAGAATGGTGTTGAGACTGTGCAGCAGGTAAAGATCTCTAAGGAAGAGGCCAAGTTCAAGCCTGACAACACATCCAGTTTAACCCACTTTCACTCAAAAGATTAAGCCAACTAAGACATATTAACATGTGCATCCTAATAAGCGGTACTTCGCAGATTCAACTACGTAGTTCACGTGTTCGCCTCTAGAAATTAAAAAGGCTTAGAAATCCAGGAATCCAATTTGTACACCTACTTAGAAGCAATGGTAGTGCTGAAAATAATCAAATTCCTGTAAATATTTCGCGAGTATAATAAGAAGCAAAAGTAGTGGGTCGTATGCACTAACGACTATGTAGATGCCTAAGCAATATGGAGACATGCTGATTCGCTTTAGAGCCAAGTTGATTCAAGCAAAGTACTGGTGTTCAATCTCAATCTATTATTTGAAAAAAAAAAAAACTAGATTAAAATAAATGCTGAAGCTACATAATATAAGATCCAATTTGTACACATTCCATAGCAGGCAAACAAGATATTCTTGACAAAATGTTATTTTCATCCAGATACTTTGAAGCTCTGGCAGCTCCTTCAGAATTGCAGTGGTTTGTTTAAATGCCCCAACTTATAGTTATGCTGTCATCCTTCTAGTGTTGTTTCTTTCTTTTGGTTAACTTCTTCACCATTGATTTCCTGCTTTGCTCCAGACACGGTAACACGCATCCACCTTCATCCTTTTACCCACAGAAGAAATGTGTTGGTGAAAGTGATGAGTTGGAAGTTACTAGGAATCATCACGAAGTGACATCAACTTGTTTGTATACTATGGTGAAACAAACCATGGCCAGAATTCAAGATCTCTGAAAAATCATAAATGGTGTTGCAAGGGTTTTAATCAAGATTAGGAAATCCAAACAAAAGTCTTTGGACCATTGGAATTTGGAGTTGGATATCCAATTGTGTTCCAAGGATTGCTTCGTTGGAGGACACCGCTAATTCAGCTTCACATTGTGCTGTTACTTCCTAAGCTTAAATTCTGTTCCTTTAGCCCATTTGCTAAAAAACAGACCTCGGCATGGCGGGATAAGTTCCTCTCATAGAACCAAACCTCTTAAGAATTTTTCTTTGTTTCATGCAAGTAAAACACCCATGACAGAAGAGACATAGTATTCACCACATTAATTCAGCTAAGAAAATGGTCAAAATGTCCTTTTGTTCAAATCAGTTCATCAATGTTTGTTGTACAGAGTTTGTTTTTGTCAAGGATGACTGCTTTTATGTGTGGATGTGGAAAACCTCACTGGAGCTGATCTTTGGAAAGCAATAATAAAGCAATGTATCACAAAAACGATTTCTGGGAAGGATGTACTTTTATTGTGAGTATCTCGACAACTGAGAATCTCTACGCTACTATTAAATGGCAATTGTTGTCATGTAGTATTCTTTTGCAGTAATTGATGGTACCAATCCTGTCGTCAGATCATCCATTCCACCTGGAGATGATGGTCGTTGCATGGACCTATCATCGTTGTAAAATGAATCAGTGGAAGCGCTGGAGTCACCAATTGATTCCGGTCGTGGTTGGTCCCTAATAACCGGAAGAGTTTTTCCTTCTACCAAGTAAGTTAATGCATGAAGTACCTGCGTTGAAAGTCAAATAACAATCAGACTGCCTATACCTGGGTAGAAGAAAATTTGAACCAGTGGAAGGCTGTGAAGATATTAAAACTCTAGGTGACATGTGAACATGTTGTTCGTGCTAATGCAAAAGTAGTGGCCTGATGAGAACAGTCACCTGATGCATATTAGTTTCACCATTCACTATGCAAATATTAAAAATCAGAGGTTTAGAAGTAAAATGCAGAGCTGTTCGTCAAGAACATTTCGATAAAAACAAGATGATAGAGATGCTCCAACTACATTAATAGAGGTGCTTCACAACTGATCGTAAGGATTGTATGATTCTTCATAGAGACAGATGAGAAAAACTAAATGAATTTTCTTTATTCTGATAACAAGACAGAGAACCATGCCTAGTGTGATATCAGATTGCTTATCAATGAACTATTAAACAGTGTTTCTGCACTTCAATCATGGAAGACACACATGAAAAAGGAGAGGAGAAATGCATCTGTGCAGAGTCAATAGCATATATTAATGAAACTTATTACTTGTGACTCTGACCTGGTCCATAGATATTCTCCTGTTGGGGTCCTTTTTTAGGCACTTAACCACCACTCGAATCACCCAAGTGAGTTGGTTGACATTGTAAGAGTCGGTTAGGCTGTGTTCAATCAATTCTGGGTAGTTTTTTTCTCTTAGCAATGGCTTTGCCTGTAACATCTCAAGCAGAACAATGTCAGTACTAGAGTTTTCAGACTCAAAATTAAAGCACTCGTTCAGAGAGCGAAGCACGCAACATATCTATTCAACAGTAATATTCTACTTACATTGTTAAATGTAAAATGAACTGGAATCACTTTGCATTAATTTTGTCTTGCTTTGCTAGATCAATAGAATCACACATGCAAGCAGACTAGGTATGAAGCATTGAGACATTTACCCATCCTACAATGCTATGCTTTCCAAATGATGGATCCGTGCTCCTCAATCCTGTTATCAGCTGTAATAGTATGACACCAAAGGAATAACAGTCGGTCTTTTGAGACGCTTCACCAGAATTTGCGTATTCTGGAGCCAAGTATGGTGTAGTTGCAATTCTCGTCTCAGATGGGAGATCAGAGTCCTCATGTAGAGTCATTTCAAGGCCAAAATCTCCAAGCTGATACATAAGCAGTACGGCATAGCATGTGATTTATGATGTCACATATAAAGTGGTGATCAGATCAGGATTTAATCATGAGTGTGTAGTCTTCACTTCGCTTGACCTACTAGTTTCTTACCCTAGGTTATTTCTATGATATCCCTAAATTAACTCACTCGAGATATTGTCTGCTCTCTGAGTCTCACAGTTTTATCCTTTGGCGGACTGGCAGGCACTTTCTCAGGAGCTCACCTATACTGGTAGTGCTCTAGCTTGGGCTCACTTAACTTTGAAGTTCCAAAACAAAGCTTACTATTATGTCAAAAGGTGCCTATGTGAGTTTATTTCGTTTTTGCATATTTATTCCAATATCGCTCTCCCCTCATTTGGTGAACAGTTCAGTTCATTTCTACTTCTTTTGCCATCTTAGAAGCCTGCGAGAAGCCGCTCTCTATCCAAGCCCTCTTTGGCATCGGCAACCACTCCCCACTCTCGTTGGACCAGGTCGTTACAATTTGTTTATAAAAAGTATAAACCTTTCGAAAATTGTTCTGATCTTCCTCCTTCAGGTATTGATTTAAACAGAAATGAGTTTTCCGTTTGCTTAAGTCTACACCTCAAAGACTTTAGTGCGCTAACGACTAGCATTTTCAAAAGGCAATAGATAAAATATACCTATTTTGTGAGTGGGTTTGCATTCCCTTCGCTATAAAAAGCTTTACGAAGGGGTCACAAAACAACTGAGTGATTATCTCGTTTATCCCTAAAACTAAGTCCACAGCTTTCATATAGAATCATGGCCAAGCATATTAAATCATTTATTTTTTTGACCCCATATTGTAGGGTCATCTCGAAAAATATGATTGAGTCATTGGGTTTCCAAAATTGCGTTTGAAAAAGAAAAGTGTTTCGAATCTTTGCTATTTGGCTCAGATCTGCTCTAAAAAAGTCAAGGCATTGAAGCTCTCACCAGAGATTCGTAATCATGAGTTAAGAGGACATTGCCGGATCTCAAATTTCGGTGGACAATGTTGTTGTCATGCAGATACTTCAAGCCCTTGGCAGCTCCCATCGCAATTTTTATCCTTTGATCCCATGTGAGCAGTATACCAGGATTTCCTGCATTAGTTAAACCAAATATCTTATTGACTAGGTTCATGCTCTGAATTTATACATGAGGCAAATTTCCAACATGCAAACTTATTTTGAGACGTTGACGGTTATGTGCTCTTAACTGTGGTTTTTACTCGATAGATGTTGGTCCAACGAACCGTTGCAGACATATTCATAAACAAGAAACCTGTGGTTTCCGTCTGAACAGGAACCCAATAAGGTGACCACATGTTCGTGTCTAACTTCACTGAGCATATGAACTATGGATTGGAATTCTTTATCATCTCCCTGAAAACTCGCATTTTTCTGCTGCTTAACAGCAATCTTCAGACCATTTAGCTCTCCCCTGAAGACTACTCCAAACCCATTTTCTGATTGGCAGTTATTAGCAGAAAATCCGTCAGTAGCAGCATGAAGTTCTGCGTAAGTGAACTCTCTCTTCCATCCGCTTTTTGGACGTCTGTTATTGCAGATTGAACAAATGTAATTTCTGATCTCTGGCTCCTGTTCATCTCCTCCTGCCAAACCACTTGAGTCATCTATTTGTTGTTTCTGAGGACTTTGTGTTTTTGGCTGTTTAAATTCATCTCCTCCTATCAATTCACTTGAAACAGGGATGTGTTGTTCCTGAAGATTTTGAGGTTTTGGCTTTCTCATCCTTTCCAAGGTGTTGTTTCGTCTCACTATCGAAACACCGCATGAGAGTCTTGCAATGAGATAGTCCGTGTCTTTTCTCATTTTCCTGCAACAAGGATACTTCAGAATTACAATATACAATCTCCTAGCGTCCTCACGTTGGATATCTTTATATCCTCCATTGTATTTGTGAAACTCTCTTTCGAAAGGTACTAAACTTTATGAAATTATGTCCCTAGACAAATATCCTTGAATAAATTCTTACCATATAATCATTCTAGTCATCTTTTACTACAGTACTTTCTTAACCTCGCACACAGTATATGTTTTTTGCTCTTACCGTCAATCCAGAAATATAGATAATCAAAGTGTTCCCTATTCGCTCTTATTACCTTAAAACTGTGGACAGTCGAGTAAGGATAGATGCATCATCTCTTTTCTGATTGGTTCATCAATAAGGATCGAATCTCCTGGATTCATCTATCTTTTCGTATTTCATTTTGGTTCGCATAATATTTTGGCCTGTCATTTTATTTGGTGAGTTTTAGACCCTAGAGTGTCATTTAGGATGCAACCTAAGATACAGATACAAGATGCAGTCTAACAGTAGAAACACTAACAGCACTCAAAACATAATGAAATGGTCTCATGACCTCGACTAACCCGTCCAGTATCACCCATGATGGCTTAAAAGTCTTAGCAGTTGTTAGGACAACTTCCTTTGGGGAGGCTTCTCCACGGACATCTATGTCGAGCTCAATCTGAAATTAGACGAACAAAAGACATGCATTAGCCACTTAATTAACAGAACCAAATCGGGGCACATCTCATCTAGGATGGAATATTTTCTTGAATAATGCTGTAGCGTTCCCACGGTTGCTGAAATATTAACAGTTGAACAAGGAAAAACGTTGAACCTCACGTTGTAGAAGATAGAAAAATCAAGAATTCTTCATTCTGTAGTTCTGAGCTTCGTATACAAGAAGGAAGCATGGATATCAGCTCGTGACCAAAGAACTCATAGACTAATGCCATTAAGACATGGCACGGTTACTTAACACTCAGAGTACATCCTTAGCATGTGCTTTCCAGGTATCTATCAAATGGATCTTTCACTTCAACAGAAAACTTCTCTACTTACAACTACTGAAGTGCACGATGGAGAAAAATATCATCCACATTAGCAATGAATCATACTGGACCTTCATAGACTGGCATTGCTTGGAAACCTCCGTAACCTCATCGGCATGAGTGTATTCCTCCTTCCTCCGTCCCACTTCTTTCTTAACAATTTTCTGGCTTGATCCGATCCATTCACTTGAATTGGCTTTGATCTGGTAACCCACTGTAAGAAAATAAACGGACACGGAGTGAAATCAATACATGATATTTCAGCTACTTCCCTCGCATACGATTTTAATTTTGGGTGCATTTGTGAACTATCATGTTCTTCTGGGCCCAAAATGTCTGGCAACTCTCGTGCGCATATTGCTTACTTTACTTACACGGGTGGCAAACTTTTCGAAGAACTGCTAGGAGCACAATCTTGTCTCCAGGGTGAAGCGCAAATTTCTGTAAACCGCATTTGATCGCATCCAAGCTAATCCCACATGAGGCGTCTTCGACCACCAGTACCCTCTGAGCCTCCAACGACATCACTTTCTTCACGAGTCGGATGGACAGAAAAGAAGAGCTCTCAAAAAATCACTTCTTATCATTTATACCCCGTGGACCTGAACCGCCAAGACAGATGGAGTTAGGATGACAACATTCAGAAATGTGCAGACATAAACTAGAGGTTGAAATTAGATCACTACAGAATGTTTCATTGCTTAGTTGATTGGTGGCGTCAGGAGAGGAAGGATGCTCGTACTTATTCTAGGAATATTTGCCTTGACATTTGTCTTTTTGTCCATTCTACCAGATTTTAGGGGTGTGGATGGGCCTTAGTACCAAATGGAACTAAGCAGATGAATATAGGGAAGTCCGACGAACATAGTGATTGGCGTGCTTCTTTTTGTCATTTTCAGGTATTTTGGCTGAACAGCGATGAACCCGAAAACATGCTTTGGTTTTGTAAAGGCGTTGCTCATCATCTGACAGCGGAAAGGGGGATTAATTTGACAATTGCAAGTG
The DNA here is from genome assembly GCA_017140325.1 of Eucalyptus leucophloia subsp. euroa. Taxonomy (NCBI): domain Eukaryota; kingdom Viridiplantae; phylum Streptophyta; class Magnoliopsida; order Myrtales; family Myrtaceae; genus Eucalyptus; species Eucalyptus leucophloia. The sequence continues at coordinate 1,667,447 of CM029477.1, read as the reverse complement.
CCCTTTCTTAGATAAGTTAAACATGAGCGGGAAAACTTGTCCCAAAACGCGCGCGCGCGAGTGGCATACTCGTTTCATAGCTTTCTCAGCCGTGAGACAATTGCTTTCCAGCTTTGCCTAGTTAACAAATAGCTGGTGGAAATACATCTTTACCAATTCTGAATATCAGAGACAACTGTCAAAAGTGACAAATCATGCTATGCTTCTCTTCTCCTAATGTGTGATATCACCTCACCATTAATATTACAATTTGCAACTTGAGCATCATTTTTCCATTACTTGAGTGACATGAATTTTTTTCTAATACTTGAGTGCTATGACTTCTCAAAATACGTTTATTTGAGTGCCGTGATTTCTCAAAAAGGTTCTTTTGAATGTCATAGCTGTGATTGAACATTTGAGCACCATAAGTTTTGAAAATGATCACCATAAGTGACATGCCACATCAAATTTCCAACACTCGTGATGAACTTTTTAAAAAATTATGACACTCAAGTGAACTTTAATTTAAAAATTATGGTAATCAAATGATCAATATATATATCATGCATGTAAACTTTCTTAAAATCGTAGCACTCAAGTGATTGAATAATAAAGTTATGGCACTCAAGAAAGACGTTTGCTTCATGCTGAGCTTTCGCAGGAGACAAATTTAACTACTAACAGTAATAGTTCATGGTATATCTATTTAGATCCAGGCAATAACTAAGAGGCATACGTTATTTGAAAAAAATTCACATCCTTTTAGTTTCGCTATGCTATAAATGTAAGTCGCAATGTCCAGGATGATCACATATGATGAATACAATGATGTATGCAAGAGGGCAACATGTGGATGAATGTTTCTGCATGCCAGATTCATGTCCTTTCTATTGGGCAGAGATCATTCCTGCTCCTAACCATAGTCCAATGAATCAAGCGAGACAATGTAAATTTAACCTCCCAAAAGCCTGGGAAATTGACTTGTTCTTGACATGCAGCATATCTTGCAAGACTACGTAGTCAGCAATAAAACATCAAACATGCGACAGCTTCTTCGTCAAAAACATGGCCCCATCGTCTTCTTAGGAATGCTTTCTTCTCTTCCGTTCTCCTTGGTATTCTAGGATATCTTCTAGACTAGTGCATAAGCAAGAAGATCACGTACCCAAGCATTATCTTCTTCCTAGGCTTGTCCACATGGTCGGGGTATGGTCACAAGACACAGCTTGCTTAAAAAATTATGCCCTTCCGCAGCTGGAGTTCTTGCTGCTTTCCAGGACTGTACCAAAGAAGTATAAAAAGCGTTCAGTTCCTCATTTGGAGAATTCTCATCATTCGTGGACTAAAACATCTTGAAGAAGCCTTGTTGGGGATTTCAACTAGGCATATATTTCTCTCTTTAACAAGATAAATGCACGAATGATTCTTATTTGGACTTATGTGATCTCCATATCACCCTCTGTGCCTTTTTTACAGCTGCTATTATAGCGAGAAGAAGGGCAGCAGCAGCTTGTGTTTGTGGTTGTTTATAAGGAAGAAGTGCTGCCCATTGATAGTCTCTCCTGAATGGGATCAGTCGCACGTTCTAAAAGAGAAATACCCGAGGGGTAGAAATGACAATAACCACAAAATCAACAAGCAATATTACTTGTAGTTCAACGACTCACTACCTAATCTGTTCGGCTACATGAGATGCCATAGCATAACTTGTTGCAGTATTTCCCATACACTGGGCCTGTCTTCCGAATTCTACTCTTAGTACTCCCGTGTTTGAAGTAAGATGTTGTATAATAAGTACATGTATTACGCATGTCTGAAAAAGCTCTATTGCTATTTCCCCTGGCGATCCACATCATGTAATGGAAGCGAGTGTCCTACAAAATGACAGAACGACCTGAATTGTTGACTCAAGCAAAATCTCACCCTCTTTGCCTCAATTACATCCGTTAATCACTTGTAAACCCCATCATGACTATTCCTCACTGATTGAGGAATTTCCACTAGCAAAGAAATTCAACCTCCAATCAGTCATACCTAATTAGAAAGAATAATGTTTCTGAAAATCAATTTATTTACAGTGAATATATGTAAGAGAAGCAGCAAGCAAAAAATGTATCGAATGTAGTAAAAAATAAATGACGCCAAAGCAGCAAGGGTCCATTTGGGTTCAACTAAAGAATTTACTTAATCAATACATTAGCGTCGAGAGCCTAGTCCCCTAAATAGAATAATGATAAATAAAATCAGACAATGAAGGTGCACAAAAGTACCACCTTTTTTGTACATGGTTCGCCACAGGTATATATTCTTACCAAAATGAATGGCATGCACAACTTGCAGGATGAAGAAATCAGCTATATGATAAACCAGTTGCAGCAAAGCAGTGCACTCCACCCTTGAGATGACAATTTTATAACCCTTTGCACAGTAAACAATTTCAGAAAGCAAAACAGAAATTGCAAAATGTCCACTCCACTCTGCCAATGATTGAAGCATCCGTTCTGTACTGCTGTGCCTAGAAGCAGTTGGTTCTGTGCCATGGACGTAGTTAAAATTTCAGACAGAAAACAGAAGCCCCTAATCACATATTATACATATTAGATCAGCCACATGATTCAGTATGAACTCTTCAAACAACTCAATACATTTTTTGGAGAATCACTATAATATAAACATGAATAAACTGAGTGACAAGTACTATTTTCTGGACCCATGTGAATGATTTTTACCTATATTTATATGATCTGTTGCTTACACTCACAGTAATGGATGAAAAAAAAATGTGCCGAATTACCTTTCCCCAAAATCTGGTGGTGAAAAGACTTCTCTCAACTATACTTTTTTGAAAACAACTCTTTGCTATCACCACACAGGATAATTTCTTTTGCTCATTACTCAAGAGTCACCATTTCCTTCAGTTTATGAACTTCCCCATTCCCTCGATCAGTGAAATGTAAGTGGCATCATCTGGAGTGATGCCTTTATTAACCATTTCCTTGAGGAGTTCTTCTGCATGATCTCCTTCCTTATTCTTGCATAAACCTTGAATAAGGGCATTGTATGTGAGACGTGTGGGATTGAACCCAACATTCAACATCTCATCCCGTGTCCTAAAAGCATCATTCATGTCGCCACGTCTGCTATAACCACTTATCAGAGTGTTGTAACTGACATGATCAGGCTTTATCCCTCTTCTTTTCATCACACCTAGAAGGTCACGTGCTTCTTCAACTTTACCCTCCTTGCAAAGTCCCTGCATTAGTGTATTGTAGGTGACTTCATCGGGCTTAATCTTAAATTGATCCATTTTCTCCAAAAGCGAAAATGCACGCTCCATGCTCCCATTTGAACAGTGTCCATCGATCATTGCATTAAACATCACAACATCTGGACGAATACTCTCACCTATTATTTTCTCAAATAAATCATCTGCTTCCTTCATTCTGTTCCGTCTACCCAGAACATAAATAAGTGAGGTATAAGTTACTCGGGTAGGCTGGATCCCTTTAACCAACATCTCGTCACGAAGAGCAAAGGCCTTTTTAGCATCGCCACACTGGCAATACCCATTAATTAGTATATTGTAAGTGAAGGCATCTGGAGCCAACCCTTTTTCACCCATTTCTCTCATCATGTTATCAACTTCAAGAGTGTTTCCATCCATTAACATTGCATGAATAAGCAAGTTAAATGTCGAAATAGTGGGCCTTATACCCCTCCTAACCATCTCATCTCTATAACTCAAGGCCGTCTCTAAATCCCCTTTGTTGCAGTACCCATCGATCAAAGCATTATAAACCACAGCACTGGGGACTAACCCAACTTCCAACATTTTACCCAAAAATTTGGATGCCTCCTCAAGTCTCCCCTCCTTACACATCCCATTAATGATTGGTCCATACGTATAGGAATCCGGATCAATGCCTTTAGCTTTCATTGCCTTAAAAATCATTAGAGCGCCTTGAACCCTCCCTTTCGAGCAATACCCATGTACTAACGTGTTGTATGTGACAACATTAGGCTTTATACCCAAACCATCCATCCAACCAATAAACTCCTTCGCCTTCTTCAACTTTCCCTCCTTGCACAACAAATTGATCATTATGTTGTAAGTGTGGACACTCGATTTAATCCTCAACTTAAACATCTCAGCATACAAAACCCAAGCGGTCTCTCTCCTGTCCAACTTCAATAACAGACTCAACATGCTATTACAGGTCTCTGTCTTTGGCAAGATGCCCTTCTCTTTCATCATGTCAAAGCACTCCAACGCCTCATGACCCATCTTCAATTCACAACAAGCCCTTACCAAGAAATCAAAGACAATGCTACTTTTCGTGCCCGACTGACCGCGCAAGCTCACCAGTTCATCGAAGACCTCTTTCACGGTGGCATCGACGCTGCCGATGATCCTCTTCACGAGCTGCAGCGCGGGCTTCGGATCCGGGAGCCGCGAAACGATGGCAAGCGCGAGGCAGGAGGTCCTCGTGTCTAAGCACCTGGTGTCGACGCGGGTCACGAACCCGAGAGCAAGTTCGGGCCTTTTCTCGAGAGCCGAGAGGGTGGTCGAAATCAGGGAGGGAGTGAGGCGGTCCGAGACCTGTTCGACGAAATGCCACTGAGAAGACTGGACCGAACCCAGCAGCGTCCGCGGGGTGATGGCGAGTTGGGGTTGGTCGCAGGCGCTTTGGGAGGCAGACGAAGAGAAATGGAGGGAGAAGAGAGCGTCGACGGTGGAAGGGAGAGCGGCGAGGCATTGGCGTTTGAGGTCATGGGGACGGCGAAGGAGCTTGCCGGGTTTCATGTTTTGCCCAAGATCTTCTCTTCTGGATCGTGTCAGCTACGGGGAGGTGATGTTACCCAACTTGTCGCCTCGGACGGTTTCGATTGTCCCGCTGCTTTTGCTGGTGCCGGAAGAAGAGTCTATATATTTTTACTTAACGTGTAATTTCTTCCCTGAATTTTTAATTAGCTCAATTTGATCCATAAACTATTGATAAATATTTGATCTAGTCCCTGAACTTTCGATCGACTTAATTTGGTCCATAAATTATTGATAAATATTCGATCTAGTCTTTCGTTACTATTTTTCCTTTTCTTTTTTTGCTTCTTCTCTCTTCCCTTCGTCGACTTTGGTAGAGAGAAGTCGGCATTCGATGAGGGTCCCCCTCACTGAACACCGGCTTCCCTCTGCCGGAGGAAGCAAAAAAAAAGAAAAAAGAAGGAAAAATAGTAATGAATGACTAGATAAGACATTTATCAATAGTTCAATGATCAAATTGAGCCAATCAAAAGTTCAGGAACTAGATCAGACACTTATCAATAGTTCATTGACCAAATTGAGCCGATCGAAAGTTCAGGGATGAAATTGCATATTAAATAAAAATATAGGGACCATTTGTGACATTTTCCCTAGAAGAAATTGAAGATCGAGTGGGCTTTAGACAAGCATTACAGCATTTCTCGAGCCCGCTTAGGTTCATTGTCAGGTCCAGTCCGATCGGACTTGTACAATGTAATCCAGTCTCTTCCGGATCGTAAGTGGATCTGGACCAGCGTATTTCGGACACGGTCTGAAATTCATTCCATGATCTTTCGGACAAGAAGAATGCATGAAGAAAAATGAGAGCTTTTTATCAAATGGCAATTTGCTCTTTGCAAGCTGATGAACTGGGTAATTCGCTCATCACCTGTGTCATCGTAATCTTATTCCTTTCTTTTTTCTACAATCTCTAAAACCTCAACACACGTATTTAGCCTTGTGCCCAATAAATGACAGGATTAATAACTAGTACAATTATGATAAATTTATTGCAAATTAATGTTTTTACTATTAAAAGTCCAAAACCTATACGTTTGTGATAAATTTACCCTCCATAAGTTTCCGTCAAATTTTATTGTTAAAATTGCTAATCCAGATGACACATGATGACATAGATATCTATAGGTAAATATCACGAAAAAACCCCATACCAAGTGACAAATTGACTTTATTAGTTTGATTTTTTTGTAATATTAATCCTATGGATTTCCATGTGAACTTACCACATCACCATCTCACATCACCATGTGTCATCTAAGTTAGTAAATTTAACAGTAAAACTTAATCGAAGCTGACAAATCATAATATGTCACATGAATACTACTTTGAGATTTTTAGTGATAAAAAAATTAGTTCAAGGAAATTTGTAAGTATACAAATTCGAGATTTTTTTTTGTGTTAAAAAAATTAATTTGAAATAAATTTATTATAAATGTATTAATTTAATATTTTTTAAGGTATTAACCCTAAATAATATCATCGCAATATCATCCCTTTTACATTGACTCCTCGCATTAACGGATTAATATAGCAAGCGCACAATTCCCAAAGCATAGTAAGCATCCCATATCAGGTGTTTTAAGGGCATTTTTCAACAGGAATAGAGATTGGGAAGCCCCGGCCCATCTCCATTTTTAGGAAGTCTACAAACATAATAGGGCCTTGGGAACATTATGTGAAGAGCTCCACAGCTTTTGGTCTTTCGACGGAGTCTCAACACGTGGCTCACCGCGGCCAATACAATGTCATTTTAACCCGTGATATTAACCAATTTTACCTCCACAATTACCAAAACTTCCTCAGAGCACTTCATTTGAAAGTTGGCAACTTCAGTCTTAAGGGCCATGACCCAAAAAGAGGTTTGAACTAGGTTTTACATTTTCTTATCGCAACGCTAGTCCTGTGAAAGTGAATGCACGCGCACGTATATGTGCCTTTTTTAAATTCTGTTGAGAAGTCAAAAGTACCATTTCAATTTCACAAACTTCACCACCTTTACAATTTCAAACTGTAACTTTTCCAATTCGTTGAACTCTCCCTACATCCCTACACCATGGAAAGAAATGAGTTGGGGGGGGGGGGGGGGATCAGACAACACCAATTTCTAGCTCCAAAGAGTGAGATTCGACATGCATCCAATGCGAAGGAACCGAACAAATTTCCCTAGATTCTTATTTAGCCATGTATATCTCCAACAAATACACGAACGCAAACTAGAAATGAACTGAACTTCTAACGGATAGCATGGGTAATCTTGAAACCAGGAACCCCATCCAATCGGCAAAATGATAACTTACAAGTTAACAAGAAAGGATCTGAAACTAACATCGCAAATATGTGAGAAAGGAAGAACGGTATAATACAAACATCACACCACATCAGTGAGTGTTCAAGACATACGTGCAGCAACAAACCCATCCTTTTGGCTTAAATGACATGCATAATATACATATTCCCGACTGCCAGATGTTTCAATCTAGCACAAACATCCCAATGGCCCCAAAAAATTCAGAAATGCAAGCTCTTTTTCCATACCTTCCAAGTTATAGAATCCGTCTTAAAACAGCTTCATGTCAACAACGACCTTGACCAGCAAGATACTTTTTCTGGTAAGGAACTCCGAAAGCAGCTCTCCCTCAATATTGGCACAGGTGGCAAAAAGAATTATGCAGCGCTCAAACAGTTCTCCCAAGTCCCATACTTTGAGCTGAAGCTGCCTCCCCCTCTCTGCTGAGCATATTCCAAAATAACCGCACGGGCACAATCGTCCCAAGTTCTTGCTATGTCCCTCAGTGACATCGGTTGTGAAAGGCTTCGGAGGGATATGCTGAACCTTGACTTCGCCTTAACGGAAAGATCTTCATATTCTTTACTGAAAAGTCACAAGTAGATGCAAGCTCTCTAAGATAGAGTATTTGATGTTCAAATGCCTCCCATACTTAAATAATGATTTTACCCAGGACATAAAAGGAAAAGAACAATGCCCATTGCCTTACCTCACTTCAACAGGAAATTTGTCCAAAAGCACAGGGGAGCAATTGGGGTAATTTGTAGGTACAAGCAACCGTAAAGGCTGAATTGGTGACTATTACAAAAATAGCACATAAAAGGTCAGCAACATGGCATCTCTCTCATGATAAAGTCAAACTGTATAGGGTACAAAGCCTACCATTTGTGCTGAAGCATACTGTGACCTCAAGTTTGGGCTCAGAGCAACAGCATTGAAAGAGCACTTGACAATGACTCCCTCCCCTCCCTCTGCGACAGCAACAGTTGCAGTTGGATTAACATCTTCATCACTAATATCTACCACAGTATCTATAAGACGCTGATTTATTTCTCTTATTTCTTCCAACAGGACGTGGTTTGCCTGAAAAAGAAAAGAAAAAGATCCATGTCCAATCAATTTTGATAACTGAATTTGAGAAGTAAAACCCAAAACCAACTCAATGGACAAGGAGAAGGGTGAATAATATCATGGGTCATGCAATGTAGGGAAGGCACAAGATATGCCTCTAAATGTTATATCATTCTTGAGATTTTCCCCAAGACAACTCTCTTATTTGTGCATAACTCTGAAGTCAAAACAATATAGATTAGTATATCTCGTGTACTTTTGCTCATTTTGTTCATGATACAATTGCACAAACATGAGGCATTTGGGTTTCTTCACTAAATAGCCAAGGCAGCCTCTAGTTGTGGAGAAACCCCAACTGGAAACACGATTATAACATATATTATATCTAACTATTTGCTCATATGTACCAAGTTCTTTCTCTTTCTAAATGAAGTTATATGAAGTTATAACATATATTATATCTAACTACCAAGTTTTTGTTGAAAAGCATGCTGCAATCCTAAATTTTGAATGTCAATAATTAAAAGCAACTACTCTAAAAGAAGACATCTGGGATACTGCCAGACATATTTATCTTTGTTTAAGACTCCACAAAGACCATTCATTTTCTCTTGCCTTTGGCAACAACTATTCTGCAATTACTCCAGTCCAATCTATGCTCTAACATAATTAGACACATTGGCCATCAATCTTACTGATACCCTTGTACTGCCATCCAGATCTAGTTCCTGTGAAACTGTCTTGTCTTACGACAATTCGTGTGATCAAACAAATACTGTCCATACTGCTGAGTTAAAGGCATCTACAGACCCGCAGGAAGATTAACCATTCAGCTAACCAAGTCAAGCATGGAAGCAAAATGGGTATTTCATTCTCACAAGAACTTTCTGCACTCAAATACAAAACCGCAGATAAAAGGACCAATAGAGAGAGAGAGAGAGAGAGAGAGAGAGATGGATACCTCAATCCTTGGCCTTTTGACACTGGATGTTGCAGTTGACTCCAAATCAGAAGACTCTGCACCTGTGAACTGCTTAAAACTATCATTTACACTGCCAGCTGATGATACAACATTCAAAGGCATTGCACTTGTGTGACGCCTCATTTTCCTATTTCCAGATGTCCCATCTTGTGTCATGAAATTTCTGGCTTGCAAGCGACATTTAGTCATAGCAACTAGATCCTCACCAACAGCAGCCCTAGATCCATTTCCAGGAGCTGATCCTGCTATCCTATCAACCATGCTAACAACTGAACCAATGTCATTGACTGCAGCATTCAATGCTTGGGGTGACATTGATTTAACCTGAAATGAATAACAACAGCTTTACCACACCCAAATGTTTTAAATCTTATGCACGCAGAGGTAATGAACAACATCAATTAATAGTAAGGGTAGGAATGATAATCTTGCTTGACTAACCGCTTTAATTAGTCGCTCAATAGGCTGCTCAGTCACGGTTGACTTGCTGGAGACAATAGCAGATGCATTACCATGAGCACCGTCTGGACCAAACTCTGCGAGCAGAGGCGAAGCCGATATACCAGGAGTGCCGATGGCAAGGGAAGGGGCTGGTGCTAAAGCAGCACTTGGTTGCTGATTTCCAATGTTTCCAGCATTAGAAAGGGAGGAAACGCCAGATATAGGTTTCTCAGACTCCCCTGGCATGGGCGATGGAGCCAAGGGAGTAGCTGGAGATGGAACAACAAAAGGTGAATTTGCAGATTGCAAAGGAGTTCCAACTTTAGTTAAAGAATGCGCATTCTGCTGATCAATCTGTGGAGATGAATTCTGCTGAATTTGAGGGGATGCAGCCTGGAGAAGCTGAGGGGAAGAGGTAGGAAATGAAGTTCCTGATTTCAGCTGTTGATGCGGAAAAGAGGAGCGCTGTGTCGCTGAGTGATGTTGCTGAAAGACTCCTTGCTTCACTCCCATGCCTGGTCTTATTTTTATATCACTTCCATCATTCACCTGATGAAGTTGTGGTATTTGATGAGTCTGCAGTTGTGAAGGAAGCTGCTGCTTAGCCTGCTGTAGCTGATGCTGATGCTGCTGTTGCTGCTGCTGCTGCTGCAGAAGCTGTTGTTTGATTTGTTGCTGCATTTGACGTTGCTGATACTGCTGCTTGAACTGCTGCTGTGTCTGTAGCATCTGTTGTTCCTGTTGCTGTTTGATATGCTGATGTTGAAGCATATTGGAATTAGACTGATGGGTGTTAACATTTGATTGTAACATGCTTACCCCACCCTGTTGCGGCATGGTGCTCATGTTCACCTGCTGTGGAGCACTAACAGGATTCTGCTGCATAGGTCCCATACCAACCTGCTGCATTGTATTCAGGGCATTATTTTGTCCAGAGTCCATATTGGAATTCGGCTGTAGTGAACTAATCATGGTTTGCTGTGCATTTGAAACCCCAGACAAAGAAGACATGGAATTATGATGCAAATTTCCCATATTGTTCTGCTGCATTGATGCTACAGATCCTTGTAAATTCATTGATTGTAACTGAGGGTTCATTTGATTATCACGTGACTGCACTTGAGTAATTTGAGGTTGCGATTGCTGCTGCTGCTGCATTGAGTGCATATGAGGAGGGGGAAGTTGCCCATGCTGCATAGCTACTTTCCTGGGCCTACCTGTGTTGATAAAGTTTATAATCTGTTTCTCATAATGAACCAGCTTCTCCTTGAAAGAAGGCGTTATCTCAGCTTTGTTAATTTGCAAAATACTAATTATGCGCTCCAACATCAATTTAAAATTTTTCAATTTGTCAAGCTGATCTGACTTTGGCTGTTGCGGAAGAGACTCATGCTGCAATGTATAAGAATAACATATGATAAGAAAGAGATCAAAAAGGATGATAGACCATTTAAAGATTTAAAAATCAATTATCAGTCTGCCTTTCTTAAGAAATGTTTACTCCATGTAACAAATTAGGAAAGAATCAAAATTAAGCAATAACTTTCTTGGAACGTTCCCAATAGCAGACTTCATTTACATACCTGCTGTAACTTCATAGAGATTTTCTGGTTCATCTCAGTCAATTCAGGTAAATATGCATCTCTCATGGATTTCATCTGCAACAAAAATAAGTAGTGTATTGATCAATCCAAACTCCTCCCGGGTCATTTTCTTCTACCAATCAAATAACATATATCTTCCAATACTTTATTGAGAAAAATAACTGCAGACACTCACATTACCAGCAGACAACTTACAGTAAGTTCCACTGATAGTATTTCTCCAAGGCTAATTATCATATGATCTATACATTTTAGCTACAATCATCTTCCAAGAGCAAAGAAACGTGAAATAAGGAACAGGAAGAAGAATGAAAGAGAGGACAAAATGAATTCAGCATTTTCGAATTACTGGAAACAGATAATCACATGTTAGTACTCACAATAAATATCTAAATAAAGCTCAACTCTTATATCAGACTAGACCGTATCAGTGTCATTTATGCATAAGCCAAGAATGAAGAATAATAAAGATTAGCAACTTGCATAAAGCTACTGTTTCATCAGAATGCCAACCACCACCTGGATAACATTAAAAAAAGCAAGTAAAACAGGAAAAGGAGATTAACTGACACGGACAAAATTATGGCAATTTCTTTTCTACATTAAGACATCAATGGCTTTATCTTTTATTACTCCTTAATAAAGGAAAAACAGCAATCTTAACGCAACACAGAAACATTCTTAAGTAAACACGATTCAGTAGTTAAATAACTTCTCTTTCCATTGCACAAAACTACTCTTTTTCCCTCTTCATAATGTCATGAGAAAAAGGGGAATGCCGATCAGAAAGCACTCTGTGGCAACTTCTCATGCTTAACTTACAGATTAATAGCAGCATTATCGATACCTGATCCTCACAACATATAAGCTTGGCTAGACATTGCAGTTTTTTATAACAAGAATTGTTAGATAAAGGTTAATGCGACTGGCCTGGAGTCACTACGTAATTAGAAATTCATCTTTGGTGGAGGGACTCCTAGGTTTACAAACCATAAGCACCTGTCCATACTACACTATGTAAAGAATTGGCTAACCAAATTCCACTCAAGGGCTTTCATATTTCTCTGATTTAAATTCCTGTCACCAAAATGTATGATGTTATACAAATTCTAGCAAGGAATTGGCTCCTGTTCAGCAGTTCTTATTGTCATACTGGTTAGTGCACGAGGCCACATTACTATCCCCAAATAGTTCATTATGCAACTTCCCCACATTCTGATACTTTGGACAAAAGATTATGCTATCGACATTCTGTTGCCAAATACCCATTTCTGTCTCACAGCTATATTTGCTATCAAGTCGATTTCCAAACCAATATCTCATGTGAATGAATTCCTTTCCCTGGCTAGACCTCATAAAACTACTAATACTCTTATCTGTGCCTTTGTACATTTGTATCCTACTAAATCATATATGTAAAGTCTAGCAAGAAAGGTCAGTCACCAACAAACCATTCAAACCTGTAGAAAAATATGAGAAGTATCACACATAATACATGCATTCCATGAAATTTAATGAATAAAATAAAACAGTGGCGCAAAACCTTTTGGTAAGCCTCCTCTTGCCAGTCACCCCCGACCGAATGCCCCGTTTGGGCAGAGCTATCAATAGACACTACAAAAGTAGAAGAATAGCTCTTCATCTATCATTTAAGATCCAAGAATATTTTGTTTGCCAGAGAACATAGGAAGAAAGAACCAAAACTAGAACAGTTACCAGAGAGACTTACTTGTCGATGTCTCTGACAGGGGTCTTTGTGATGGGTACAATTGCTTTTGCTGATCAATCACATTCTGCTGTTGAACCAATGATCCAGATGCTTGAAGTCTCTGATGCATATCTCGCTGCAATAAATTGGCCTGTTGTTGCAGGCCCGCCTGTTGTTGCAGGCCCACCTGCTGCTGCAATTGTGCAGGTTGCTGTTGAATCTGTGACATCAACTGTTGCTGCATTGGCTGAGCTTGTGATTGTTGTCCTTGAGAGGCTAGCAAATTTGATGCGCCACCTTGTATTTGTTGCTGTACAGGAACTTTGGACTGTTGAAGCACGTGAACTTGGTGCTGACCAACCTGCATGCTAGAGTTACCAGATTGAGACCCAACCATTTGTTGCTGCTGATTCAACCCAGGAACATTACTTTGAGGAGCCATTTGCTGAGGATGAATATTTGTGAGATTGTTTTGTTGAGGCATCAACTGCTGCTGCTGCTGCTGCTGTTGCTGGATGTTTTGCAGATTATTCTGTGGGTTAAGCAATCTCTGCTGCTGCTGCTGCTGCATATCTCCCATGTTATTTTGTTGACCGGCCAACTGGTTCTGCTGCATCATCTGTTGACTTGAAAGCTGATGCTGCTGTTGCTGCTGTGAAGTCAACATTGGCTGCTGTGACAAAGATGCTTGCTGTTGATGAACAGCCTGCTGAGACTGCTGTTGCCTCAGACCTTGATGTTGCTGAAGCATGGACTGTGTTGACTGTGGAACTGAAGACTGTTGATTTTGTTGGAGACCAGCTAGAGGAGCTGGTTGCATTGATGGCGGCTGCATGACAGAAGATGGTTGGAGGACAGACTGCTGAGAAGCCTGCAGCTGAGTCGGCTGTAGCATATTCTGTTGCTGCTGTTGCTGCTGCTGCTGTTGGAATTGAGATGACATGAGCGTATGTGGGACCGGCTGAAGCTTCTGCTTCAAAAGCTGCTGTTGGTATTGCTGCTGCTGGTAAATATACTGCTGTGAATTCTGAGACTGTTGTTGTTGCTGTTGGGAAACCATCTGTTGCCTAGCTTGAAGTTGCCGAGAATTTACGAACATGTTGCTATTGAGACCTTGGCCCATTGAGTTCCCCAGTGAGTTCTGAGAAACACTAGGCATATTTTGCATGTTGTTGTTTTGTCCAATAGTATTCGGGATGGAAGATTGGTTCAAGCCAGAGACAGATGGCAATGTAGACGATAGACTGGCTGAAGCCTGAACTCCAGATGGAACATTATTCTGAATATTCTGAACCAATAACTGTTGACGTGCTTGAGGCTGATTCACAGCTAAGGAATTAGGAATTGATTGGCTTTGATTTTGAATTTGTGACTGCATAACTTGAGATGACATACAATATATACAAGTCATGTTAGTCAATCAAGAAACCAACCAATTCAGTACAGCAGCATTAACTACAAATAGCACGAAGAGACAATTGAATGAGAGATAAATGCACCACAAGTACCACCTTAGACCATTATGTATTCCAACTTGAAATTTTCTGAGCAAGTGATACTGGATGGATAATGGACATGCAAACACAGACAAACAATGACCACTCATTTTCTTTTCAACAAATACTAAATAAAAGTCTTTGTGAAATTTATGTACTTGAATTGATCTTGAAATTTACAAAAATAAATAAATAAATAAAGGACAAAGTTAATCATATTTTCAAGCACACATCTTCTGATGCCATAGGAGACTCACTTTAACAAAGAAGAAAGATAAAATTTGAGGCCAAAAAGGTGGGAGGAAGTTACAAAAGATGCAAGCATTTGTCCCTTTCTAGTAAAACTTAAGTCTTGCTGCCACTCTTTGAAAAACTTGCTCTTCACAAATGCAAATCTAATTCTACTGATGAAACAAACTGATTTTTAGTTCTTTAATCAATATATTACAAATTTAAAAGAGATATTCAAATGTGCCACTGCCCATGGTATAAATGTGCATTTCAGGTTACAAATGAGCAAGATTGGAAAAAATTTATTAAATTCAGGTTACTACAATGAAAATCCACAAGCAGCATGGCTTGTAGCGAGTATACATGTATACTATGTAAAGCCCAGTAAAAGCAACAACAGGGCAAGTCCTAAAATTTGTTATGCTAATGCGCTTAAGTCCTAAACTTTCATTTTGTGCATTTAAGCATAAAACTTGCAAATGTCGATGCCCTTTAGTCATTCCATTAACTCTGTCAATTTTAAGTTGGATGGAAGATTTCACATGGCTTTCTTTTATGGTTTTCTTAAACCAAAGTGGCTGTTAATATTATAAAAAAAAAAGGCCACCTAGATTTTCTGTCCACTAAAACCTAATGGAGCCAACAGAGCTCACAGAAGAGCTAAAGTAAATGACTATCACAAGTCTTAGGACTTAAGTGCACAAAATAAAAGTTTTAGGACTCAAATGCCTCTATCATAACAAGTTTCAAGACTCCTGTTGTAATGTCCCCCCAAAAACTATGTATACAAAAAAATAGTACAATTACATAAATGAATAAACACTATATGAGGGGATAACAAAACGAAAATTCTAATTCCTACATTAATGATACCAAATAACAGGAACTTAAGTCGTACCCGGGTCCTTACTGCTATTCCCAGCAGGGTTAGATGGCAAAGCATTAGGTATGGTATTCTGAGACTTTGTCTCCATTGTCAGCATCTTCAAAGATATCTTCCTTAAATAATCGGACTAAAAGGGAAAGGAAACAGAAATCACTTCATCACTTAATCAAATTGGAAAGAAAATGAAGCATATATAAAACCTTAGCACAATATTACAGCAATGAGTAAACCTAATTTTCCTGGGGCAAAGCTAAACGTAAATATTTAACAGTTCCAGTTACTATATGGATGCGTGCATGAATGATAAAAATTCTCAACAAATTATGCAGATAAAAGAACGCTTCTCTTAATTTTAAGCACAAGCCAATCCAGTTTGTTTATGCATCCTCCATCCACATAGAAACTCCGTACCAATTAATCACAAAAGGCATGGACATCATATAATACCTGGCTTATTGCAGCAGTGTAAATTTTTTCCTCAAACCGCACGGCAATTTTCTTGAGTTCTTGCAAACCCTCTGGACCAGAAACAGGAAGGTGTCTCTTCAAGGTCTCCATTCTGCATATCAAAAGAGATTTGCACTTGAGACGAAATTCTTCTTACTAATAATTTTTTCTATCCTCAACGATAAAGAAGATTTCATTAAGAAGGTACCAAGGGTGGCACCCCTAACAGAATGGCTTTAGGTAGAAGCCACCCATAAACAAATTCATGGACAAAAGACTTTTCTTAACATTTCCAACAAACTAGACGTATGAAACTGGACTTTCCTGCTACCAAAAGTGAGGAGTGTACAACAAATTATCCCTAAAAAGAATCCCACAAGTATTCAATTTCTTGAAATGCCCTTTTGTTCCTCTCTCTCTCTCCAAATGAGCCCAAAAAAAAGGAGAAATAGTGATCACTTTCTTTCTGAACCACAAACTGAAAGCCCCTCTCCAAGCCCAAATTTCATGTCGCAATGTTCACTCCCAATATTGCAAAAACCGCGGCCCATAATCTTTCTGGTGCAGGTACAATGTCAAATTGAGTGATTCACGCTCTCTTCTTCAGTCTTTGCACAAAAAACACCCGTTAGCCTGTATTTTCCTCTCCTCTGAGCATTATCCAAAGTAAGAATACATCCCCAAGCATCTCAAGCAAAAAACAAACCATTCAATGGGACCTTGACATTCCAAATTGATGTACATGGGAAAAGCATACTCTGTAGTAATAGCATCTGAGTAGAAGGAGATCAGAAGAATAGCATTTGACAGAAAAAGTTCCCAGAGTCACAGCAATTCCACGTAGCCTATCGTCCTCAAATCTAACCTCAGTCGATAAGACAACCCAAAAAAATTCAAGAAGCTTCATGCTTCTAATCTAGAGCACTACGCAAGATATTAATCTCCCACGTCATTTCTCCCAACAATCATCCACCCTAGCTCTCTTGTTTCTTTCTAGTGCATACCCATCCAGGAATAACTGTTTGAACGCAGTGCCTCCACAGCATATGTCATCCCATGACATAGTACTCCTACTATTCCCCAACTCTAATAGAAAGTCCGCTTTCAAAAGCATCCCATCCTTGCTCAATGTCGAATCCATGTTCTCCTCAACTAGATTTAGTCATCTACTCCTGTATCTTTGAAACCAAGTACCCTCCTCCAGTTCTAGTTTTCTCCCCATTAAATCAACACAACCATTTCCCAAGCAAAGCTTCATATACAAGAACCGACAACTTTACCCCAACCCCTCATTAGCACCTCATTGCCCACATACCTCTTCTAGTAACAGCTTATACAGACCAATAAATCTGAGACTAATACAAAATAATAAAACCCACAAGCAATGAGACGCTTAAAATTCCTCAGGTTCCGGATACATGAATTTTTGTTACCAGCATAACAGGAAATCATCCTGCAATCGATTTCCTCCCAAACCTTACCTCTACACTTAAGAAAGAATTACATCCAAAATACAATAACAAGAGTGGCCCCCCTAGATACCTGCTAAATCCCACATTGCAACATACTAAACCTAACCTAAACTATCTAACCAAAAAGAATTTACAGCGAAAGATTCCTCAGAATTCATGTTGGGCCTCGACCAATTAACAGGACCATATTGCAAAACCATTACTTCCTTTAACATACTAAACCATCGGAAATCACTCCTAAGCAAGGATCCCTCATGAACTCCACACTTGTCCCTGCAAAACGATGAGACATTAAAAAACCCAAGCCAAGGAAGGAGGCACTCACATCTTGTTGACGATCCTATCGCGCGATTCGGGCGGCAATTGACCCCTCCAATCGCCCCCGTCGAGCGCAGCTTCAGCGCCCCCGCCTCCCACACCGGCCGGCGGCGTCGGCCTCCAGTTATTGTTATCCATCATTATCACTCCTCAACGAACCCAACACTCGCAAGGGCCTTAATACAAGCAACAAAAAAAACCCACAATCAGCACACACCCCACCCACCCGCCCAAACGCAGATTCGAGTAACGCAACCGACACAAAATCAGCTCCGATTCAGGAACCCAAGAAAAGAAAAACCCACCACACCCCTCCACCCACGTCTCCTCCCGACAAAGCCCTAGAAAACCCAGAAACAAGAGTCGATGAAAAGCGCGAAAGATCACTTTTTTCGCCGAAATGCGAAGGGGGGGAAGGCGGGGGAGGGACGCAAGTCGAGATGATTGGGCGAGATGAACCCAAAAAGCAAGGCTGGCTTGTCTGTTCCCGTTCTTGTGGTTCCTTATTTTCTTCGCCTGAGGGGAAGGTGGATTTGATTTGGACTCTGTTTCCGTATGAAAGAGCTGACGAGGTCGTTGATTTGATGATACATAATTTATAGGCAAATGCGAAAGAGAGCAGCAGAAGATTCGCCGTCATCGAGGTGGCCACCTGTGCGTTGGTCTTTACCCCGGACCTCCTCGTCCGAAAACGGGTCGGCCCGGGTCACGGGGCATGGATCGGGTTCAAGGTCGCCCCGATTCTTTTTCCAATGACTTGGATCAGTGGACCAAATCCCCCCGAACCAGACCAATACTTTTTTGAAAAATTGACTTCATTTCCAACATTTATTCCGAAATTTCTCTTTAATTAATAGTCCTAATTGTGAATTTGAGCTCCAGCATTGATTATTTTCGAGCATAGTGTGGTGGGGGTCTTTGGCTGCAACTAAAGTTTCTCTAAATGCTACTTAACTGAAGCCTGAAGCCTGAAGCCACTTATGCTTCAATTGAGCAATTAATCCACGGATTCTACATTAATTAAGAAAATATTAAAAAATTAATCTAAATGTCACGGATACTTTAGAATGATCACTTGAAAGTAGCAACAACTTTCAAACTTAGTGTCTAATCTAGAAATGACCATAGTGATCCTTAGAATATTAAAATTAAGCCAATAATAATTGTTCTTCCTTGAGATTATGAAAAAAAAAATAATTATTCCACTTTTCACTTATGGCCCACTTCACTTTACTTTTAAAATGTAGCAATTTTTCATTGCCCATGGAACCCACTTCTCTCTTTAATTCTTGAAAATAAAACAATCATTGGAAAAATTGTTCATCAAATCTTCCTAATCTTATCGAGAGAAAGAAAATAAGTGTACACGTACAGAGTGTGCTTGAGATCTTCTCGTTATTGAATTTTCTTTAAACTGTTGTCATAAGCCAATATCAAACAATTATCAAAAATCAATTATGGCAGAAATTCTCCAGTTCAGTCTCATCACAATGAATAACCATAGGATTGAATATAGGACATGTTTTTTTGACTTACAAGAGCCTTTTCTTATAGCCTTATGTTCTAAATTTCCAAATAGAAAAGAATCTCTATACTGACCATAAAAGTACCACATTCATATATTTTGAAATGAAAGTCAACTATAAAACACTACAGAAGGAAAAGAAGAACAAGCAAAAGCCAATTTCTAATCACATATTTATTGATTAAACATTGAAACTGCCTAACTTTGAAAACATAAACAATAATATTGTTATAGAGGCGAAAAATTCAAAAAGGACTCCTTGGCTGATTTAAAAGCATCCTCGATACTTCTTCCCCCTAGAAAAAGGCAAATAAGAAGAGAGAGAGAGAGAGAGAGAGAGATAGAGGAGGAGGAAGAAGAAGAAGAATCCTGCGTGCTGGTATAACAAGATCTAAAGCTGGGTCTAAAAATAACAATTCTGATACTACCCACTGAATCAGCCTTTTAATCTCGTTGGACTTTCAAGCTTCGAGTTCTGCATGGGTCTGTCCTTGCACTTGGAATGCATTTGCTGGTGAGACCCTGCACGAACCGAAAGAGCTGCGAAACCTCAACACTCGACCAGATTTACCAAGCACTCGATTAACATTGGAAATAACCAAGCAGATGCAATTGGAATCTGAGAACTCAAATTTTATCGTCAAAACATCCATCCTCTATCAGAAATGAACTGTTCACGAGACATGCGAAAGTTGCAGCTCAAGTTACCGGGCTCTAAACCAGCCTCGAGATCTCTCACAACATCCGTAACATAACAACATTCAATACTCGTATGCAACCCTCGGGCTTCGCCTGCCCCTTCTTTTCTAATCAACAAAATCTATGGTGATAAGGTCATTATTAATAGCTCAAAAACTTTCTTAGAATCTTGCACCCCGCACTTGTCGATGAAAAGCAAACATGAACACTACGATTAAGGTCTCCCGGTACTCACAGAAAATCGAGTGCCTTGTGCAGCTCTCTCCTGTTCATTTTGTTATTCATTTTTTTCCGAACTCTTACTTTCTACGTGATTTCTTGAATTTATATTTATGGAGATTACATAAAAATATACGTTATATCCACTTCATAATCCACTTATTCATGCACCCAAAATTTGCACCTGCATGGATTATCGTACATTTAAAGCAAAGTCGCAACTCTCTGACTAAGCTTTTCCCTACTCTTTTAACCTCAAAATTTATGTGATGTGAGTTGAGCAGCAGATCCACCATTTGCACCATATTCGACTCAAAATATTTTCAAAGTAACATAAATTTCGTGTTAAAGTGTGAGAAGGTTATTTTGATCATTAATACTGATAAGGTTATTATGGTCATTCAGTGTTATTTAATTAATATTAAAGTGCGGGGAGTGACAAACACTAATCAATTTGTATGCTCTCTTCTTTCGTTCTATATCAATTTCTACATGGTATCAAAGCCACCAAAATAAAAAATAAAAAAATCTAGTCATTGCAGGTTCAAATCTAACATTGGCAAGTGTCGTCTAGCCTAATCTAGAACCGCCCAGCCTTGTTGAGTCTAGATTCGACAGTAGGGAGAATTGTTGGCTTAGATCCGATGTTGTCGAATCTTTTCTAGCTCAAATTTAGTGTCATCTGGCATCGCGTGTTCTCGTTCATCCTAGACGTAACATTGACCAGCTAAGATCTTATGCCAGTTGAGCTCACGTCCCTCCCTTCGAGTTGATTTGCACTCGGTGGTCACTAATCTAAGTTCCTTGCTCCTCTAGGGTTTGTTTGTGTATTTATTGTTCTCTATGTTCTTTAAAAAAAAAAAAAAGCAACAGCTTGCTTGAGGGGGCTGCTTGCCCTATTCACCTCGAAATTGATGTTGGATAAGGTAGTTTTTGTTTGGGCATAATCTATAGTTTTGTTGTATGTTTTCATGATACAAATGAATTCAATTGAAGTGTGGTAGAGATTTGAACTGTTTGAAACAAATCGCGATAATTTATTAAATTTAATTATGGTCGGTGGAATATGAGTTTGATTAGTGTGTTGAGAATTCTTGTGTTATTTTTGTACACATTGGGTTATGGCAGAGAATAAAGGTGTAGTGGCTGAAGTTGTGTCTACATCCTCTAGTTGACAAAGAAGAAGTAAGAATTTCAACAATGGAGGAAAATCGTGTTGTTAGTATTGACCGAGAGAGAGCAACATAATCATCTAACAAGTAATAGGTCTGCCCCTTATACAGATTAGGAAACTATGGATGCCAAAATTCTTGATCAAATGTTGAACTCCATGGAATCCCAAGTTGCAGATTTGGTTACAAATTTACGCAATGAAGGAGCTGTGGGACTACTTGAATTTCCTTTATTCTAGGCAAAATAATCTTTAAGGATTTATAAAGTATCCCAAGAATTGTATGGGGTTAATAGAAAGGGCTGGCCACTAACCTAGTATTTTGCTGATTTTAAACGGATATATGAAGAGCTTAATTCTCTGCTATCCATTACCTCTAGTGTTAAGAAAAAGTGGGAACAACGAGAGCAATTGGCTGTTATGGGTCTTTGGGATGACTAGGACCAAAATATGATGTAGTCTGTTCCCAAATACTTGGACATTCACTGAGATGTTTGCTCGTGTCTTGAAAGCCTCATGTAAACTACCTAGGGATGGATTCTTCACAGGTTATAGCTCAACATTGACAGCCCAAGGAAATTATAGTAGTGGTCGAGGTCGTAGTGGTGGCCGAGGTTTTGGTAGAGGCCAACCACCCTCATATAGTAATACTTACAGTGACACATGAGGTAATATCGAATTTATCTGGACTTGTCATTACTTGGTTTACTTGAACACATTCAAAGATTTTGTTATAAGCTTCACAAAAGGCCGCCTCAACTAGATGTAGCTAATGTAGCCGATGCAATAGAATCTAGTACCTCTATGTAGCCCTCTAAAGTGGGAAAGGTGATTAGAACGACGAAGAAGGAATTTGCTAGATACAATCATTTATAGATTTCTAAGCTAGTTTCATGGTCCTCCTCCACTTGTCCAGATAAGTAATACAACATCATGCCTTTCTTTTACCTCTCGCCTTTGGGTTATCGACTCAGGTACCTACCGATCATATGACTAGAGTTTCAAGTATCTTTTCTAACTTTCACGAGGCTATGTCCAATATTATATTAGCTAGTGATTTATTATTCACAATAAATTGGATAGACACAATTCCCCTAACATCCTCCATATATTTATCTTTAGTCATGTATCTCCCAAGTTTTCCATATAATCTTATGTATGTCAGTCATCTTACCAAAACATACAATTGTTCAGTAACTTTATATCTCGGTTCTTGTGTTTTTCAGGACTTGAAGACGAGGAAGATGATTAGTAAAGGACATATGTCAGGGGGCTATACTTATTTTATGATAATACCAATGTTGCTTCTTTTGCGGCTTCCCCACATCAGATCCATTGTTGTTTGGCCCACCTCTCATCAAAAAGTTTAAAGAAGTAAGATCTCAGTTTCATTCTTTATCTAGTCTTAAGTGTGAGTCATGTCAATTTGGCAAATTGCACCTTATTAGTTATCATCCGAGAGTCCATAAATAGACTTCTTAGTTGTCTATGTTAGTTCATTTTGATATATGGGATCCATGTCCTACTTTTTCTAATTTGAGTTTAAAGTACTTAGTTACTTCTGTAGATGATTATTCAAGAGCCACTTGGCTTGTTAGCGAAGTACATCTTCAATTTTCAATTCATGTTCGTATTTTTCAAAGTGATAATGCCAAAAAATGTCTTTCTAATCTTTTTTTTTTTGTATTGTAATCTTTTTGAGAAAAAAAAATCATGATCCAACGGGGCATCCATCATCATTCTTCCTATTCGAAGTTAATTGATCATTGATGTTTGAAATGAAGGTAGACAAATCCTTTTAGGCTGACGCTATGATGACTATATGTTATCTTATCAATTGCACGCTGTCTCTACTCTAATGGTGCAACTCCACACTCTTTTCATTTTCCTTGTAAATCCTTTTTTCACTACCACTTTGTATACCAGTCAACTGTCACAAAAATTGTAAATTGTGACAAACGGAGCATAAAATCCCAAATTGATATACCAATCAACTATCACGTGTCATTTAACTTAATAATTTGACAGTAAAATTTAACGAAAACTAATAGAGGGTAAATTTATCACAAGTGTACAAATTTGGAGTAAATTTGTCAAAGTACACTACTTTGGGAAAAAATAGTTTTGGGTAAATTTGTTATAGGTGTACTTTTCGGGGTATTAACCCTATAAATTTTATGGTTACAAAATGCGTCTTTTTGCTAAAAAATAAAAGCCATGTTTGGAAACATTTATGTTCCTCTATTCTTATGTTCTTTTGTTCCCCAAAAAAAAATATAATAAATAAAAAATAAAAGTCCATTTGGTAAGCTAATTTTTCTATTCCCTAAATAGATCAATAGCCACGAAATAGATCTCAATTAGAAATGAGTAGAAAAAACTTGCTTGTTTACAGGAACCAGAAAAGAAATAAGGTTATTTTAGAAAAACAAACTTAACATAACCTAATAGTCATTTTACACAATCAACACAAGGCCAAATCTCCTTATCCGATCCGAGTCCCAATTTTCAAAATAAATAAAAATAAAAAAAATAAAGAATTTAGGGAAAAAAATTAGAATTTAGATTTTGAGTAGTTTTACTAGATTTTAGTGTTAATTGTAGTTTTTAATTAAGTATAAAAAAAATATGAAAATCTTTTCATGAGAATCAAATTCAAAATTGAATAAGTTTTTAGGGCTTGAATAGGAACAAGCATATTTGGAGAGCATAGTATAACGAGAGTTGTATGCTGCATTAAGGAAGGGTGAATCACTCCAGAAAAGGAATCTACTGATTTTCTCCCAATTGGTTTAAGTCCATGATGGCCCAGCTGCGCCAAGGAAAAGAAAATAATAGAAGAAGCATTTGACTCCTTCATGCATGCTCCACTTGGCTTGGGGGGATATAGCTCAGTTGGTAGAGCTCTGCTCTTGCAATTGGGTAGTTGTGATTACAGGTTGGATGTCTAATTATCCAAGCAATAATGATAATATCTTGTACCTAAACCGATGGCTCACTTTTTCTAAATAATGGGGAAGAAAACCGAAACATGCCATCGAAAGACTACTGAGACAAAGATGAGTTGTTAAGAACGTAGAGGAGGTAGGATGGACGATTGGTTAGATCTAGTATGGATCGCACATGGATGGAAGTTGCAGCCGATGGCTTTCTTAGGATTCCCTCATCTAGGATCCTTAGGAAAGAGGATCAAATTGGTCCTTGCGAATAGCTTGATGCACTATCTCCCTTCACACTTTAAGTGAAATGCGGCAAAAGGAAAGAAAATCCATAAACCAATCACATTGTCTCCACCCAGTAGGAATTATGAGATCATCCCAAGGACGCCTTTGGCATCTAGGGGTTGCGGACCAACCATAGAATCACGTTCAATAGTAGAATGCATTAGCTGTCCACTCTTAGGTTGAGCCATAAGGATCAGAGAATGGCAATCAATCATTCTTCAAAAGAGCATCTGACCGGGGAGACTAGAATAGAAGAGTCCGTCGACTCTTTCTAGAAGATTGAAATAAGTGTCTGTAGACGCAAAGTAGTGTGTTTTAATGTATGGTGTTCTTTGTCTTTTTTTAGTGGGGATCTACTCCGATGCTTACTGGAGATAGACTCCTATCTATGCTAGCTAAGATCTACTCCGATGCTTACTGGAGATAGACTCCTATCTATGCTAACTATCTTTGTTTGGTTTTATTTGTTATGTTTGCATGTATGGGAAAAACCCTAGTGTAAAATGTTTACTACTTATGCTAATATAATTATTATTTTACGCTAGGAGATGAAAAAGTCTTCAATGCCTTTTTTTTGGCGTAGCGGATGATTTTCCATTAATTCGATTGTTTTGGCGAGGTTCCCATCCATTAGGCTATTGTGGATCATCGCACAGAAGCGATCTCATAACTTATATAATATTTTGATTTTTGAATGTCGTTTTCTCTTAGAGAGAATGCTAGGTGACAAAATCTTCGTGGCGACTCCAAGCACTTCTTGTGGCTAAGAAAGCTCAAAAGGTTTATGCACCTGTTTATTGTAACACCCAAAGATTTACTATTACCCTCCTCATATCGTGAGTTATAAACCACCGCTGCCATTTTCAACCATCATCTTTTGTTCTATATCAATTTCTACACTATGAACGAAAAAAAAAACTTCGATATAATAGATGATAACTACTAATAACAGCAAAGCCCAAAACAGCATTCCGGAGTTGGATGTTGGAGCTGCTGCTTAGCCTGCTCTAGCAACTGCATCTGTTGTTCCTGTTGGTGTTTGAGATGCTGATGTTGAAGCATATTGGAATTAGACTGATGGTTGTTAACATTTGATAGTGTATGCCCCACCCTGTTCTGGAGCACTAACAGAATTCTGCTGCATAGATCCCATATCAACCGTCATTGTACTCAAAGGCATTACCTTGTCCAGAGTCCACATTGGAATTTGGCTGTGGTGAATTAATCATAGTTTGCTGTGCATTTGAAACCCCAGATAAAGAAGACACAGAATTATGATGCAAATTTCCCAAGTCACTGCTATTCCCAGCAGGGTTCGATGGCAAAGCATTAGGTATGGTATTCTGAGACTTTGTCTCCATTGTCAGCATCTTCAAAGATATCTTCCTTAAATAATCGGACTAAAAGGGAAAGGAAACAGAAATCACTTCATCATTTAATCAAATTGGAAAGAAAATGAAGCAGATAACACAATATTACAGCACTGAGCAAACCTAATTTCCCTGGCACAAAGCTAAATGTAAATATTTAACAGTTCCAGTTACTATATAGATGCATGCACGAATGATAAAAATTCTCAACAGATTATGCGGATAAAAGAACGCTCCTCTTAATTTTAAGCACATGCCTATCCAGTTTGTTTATGCATCCTCTAACTACATAGAAACTTCATACCAAATAATCACAGAAGGCATGGACATCATATAATACCCGGCTTATTGCAGCAGTGTAAATTTTTTCCTCAAACCGCACAGCAATTTTCTTGAGTTCTTGCAAACCCTCTGGACCAGAAACAGGAAGGTGTCTCTTCAAGGTCTCCATTCTGCATATCAAAAGAGATTTGAACTTGAGACAAAATTCTTCTTGTCAATAATTTTTTTTCCTCAATGATAAATAAGATTTCATTAAGAAGGTACCAAAGGGTACCACCCCTAACAGAATGGCTTCAGGTAGAAGCCGCAAATAAACAAATTCATGGACAAAAGACTTTTTTTAACATATCCAACAAACTAGATGTATGAAATTGGACTTTCCTGCTACCAAAAGTGAAGAGTGTAAAACCAATTATCCCTAAAAGAATCCCACAAGTATTCAACTCCTTGAAATGCCCTTCTGTTCCTCTCTCTCCAGATGAGCGGCCACCCCCCTTTCCCCTGGCGGAAAAAAAAAAAAAAAAAAAAAAAAAAAAAGAGGAGAAATAGTAATCAGTTTCTTTCCCAACCACAAACAGAAAGTCCCTCTCCAAGTGCAAAAGTTCCTATCGCACTGTTCACTCCTAATATTTCAAAAACTGCAACCCAGAATCTTCTGGTCCAGGTAACATGTAAAAGTGAGTGAGTCATGCTCTCTTCTTTGGTCTTGCTTCAAAAAACATCTATTAGCCCGTATTTTTCTTTCTTCTGAACATTATCCAAAGTAAGAATACATCCCCAAGCAGTCTCAAGCAAAAAACGAAGCCTTCAATGAGACCTTGACTTTCCAAATAGATGTCCATGGGAAAAGTGTGCTCTGTTGTAACAGAATCTCAGTAGAAAGGAGACCAGAATAATAGGATTTGACAGAAAAAGTTTCAGAGTTACGGCAATTCTGCATAGCCTATCATCCTCAAATCTAACCTCACTTGATATGACAACTTAAAAAAAATTCAAGAAGCTTTGTGCTCCTAATCTTGAGCACTACGCAAGATATTAATCTCCCACGTCGTTTCTCCATTGTTAGTCTTCCAACAATCATCCGCCCTAGCTCTCTTGTTTCTTGCTAGTGCATGCACATCTGGGCATAAGTGTTTGAAAGCAGTGTCTCCACAGCATATGTCATCCCACACAACATAGTATTCCTACCATACCCCAATCTAATAGAAAGTCTGTTTTCGATAGCATCCCATCCTTGCCTAATGTGCTTCCAAAGCCCGAGTCCATGTGCTCCTCAACTAGATTTAGTCATCTACTCTGTATCTTTGAAACCAAGTACCCTCCTCCAGGTATAGTTATCTCCCCATTAAATCAACACAACCATTTCCCAAGCAAAGCTTTAATACAAGAACCAACGACTTTACCCCCAACCCGCCATCAGCACCTTGTTGCCCACATACGTCTTCCAGCAACGGCATATACGGACCAATAAATTTGAGATTAATAGAAAATAGTACAACCTAAAAGCAATAAGACGCTTAAAAATCCTCAGGTTCCAGATACATAAATTTTTGTTACCAGCATAACAGGAAATCATCCTGCAATTGATTTCCTGCCAAACCTTACCTCTACACTTAAGAAAGAATTACATCCAAATTACAACAACAAAAGTTGCGCCCCTACATACCAGCTAAATCCCACATGAGACATACTAAACCTAACTAAAACAATCCAACCAAACAGAATTTACAGCAAAAAATTCCTCAGAATTCATGTCGCGCCTCTACCAAATAACAGGACCATATTGCAAAACCATCACTTCCTTTAACATACTAAACCCTCGGAAATCGCTCCTAACCAAAGATCCCTCACAAACTCCACGCTTCACCCTGCGAAACGATGAAATATCAAAAAACCCAAGCGAAGGAAGGAGGCACTCACATCTTGTGGACGATCCTGTCCCGCGAATCGGGGGGCAATTGAGCCCTCCAATCGCCCCCGTCGAGCGCAGCTTCAGCGGCCCCGCCTCCCACACCACCCGGCGGCGTCGGCATCCAGTTATTGTCATCCGCCATGATCGCTTCTCAACGACCCAACACCCGCAAGGTCCTTACACAAGCAACAAACGAGCAATCAGCGCAGCCCCACACGCGCGCGCGGAAACCCAGATTCGATTCTCACAACCAACACAAAATCAGCTCCGATTCAGGAACCCAAGAAAAAACCCACCAGACCCCTCCACCCCCGTCCTCCTCCCAAAAAGCCCTAGAAAACCCAGAAACAAGAGTCGATGAAAAGCGCGAAAGATCACCTTTTTTTTTTTTTTTTTTTTTTTTTGGCAGAAATGCGAAGTGGGGAGAGGAGAGGGAGGGAGGGACGCGAGTCTGAGATGCTTTTTCTTGCGGTTCCTTATTTTCTTTGCCTGGGGAAGGGCGCATTCGATTTGCAAGAAATAGGGACGACAAAGGATGTCACCATCGATTTCTAAATCCATCCCCAGACCGGACCGGCCAGTCCGATTCCAAAACCCGGTGAGCAGCTTCTGAATTCCATCAACTGAGAATCGACCTATTTTAGAACTGATCACCCCCAACATGAACTATTCCCTCCTGTTGTGCTAGTAATTCATGTACGCCCATCTAAATGCATTTGCCGAATTTATTGCTCCAACCACCATTAGCCCCACCGTTGCCATTGCTAGTAGCCATACTTTCACTAGCAATGGGAAGTTAACTGTGCCCTTAACGACGGCACCCGTGTGCAGGTTTACTTTCTCAAGCATTAGGATGACCACTTTGAGATCCGCTAAGGATCTTATTTTTAAAAACCCAACTTCATTTTTTATATCTATTCAAAAAATTCTTTAATTAATGTGGGTTCATAAACATTTGAAATTTATGAAAATGAACATCTCACTTGCTCCAAAAGGAAAAATCTATTTTAAGGAATATAAATTTCATATTATTATTAAACGAATTTCTATTTCAGAAATAAAAATTTTGTATAATTATCAAACACATTTTTTGACTAAAAACTTGTGTAAAAATAAAAATAGAAAAATTGATTTTAGAACATAATTCAATTTCTGATCAAAATAGTTATCATTTATGCCCTAAATGTCATTCAAATAGAATTCGACCAATTTGCTGTTCAAATGCCCATGAAACTTACGTGTAACTACACTTGAAGCCACACCATGTGTGTCAACATTTCATGAGGAAATTGATTAAATTACAATAAGAGTGTATTAATTGAAAGTAAATTAAAGATCATTGCATCAAGTGAATGAAATTAAAGTTTAGCAAGCCTACACGAAAGCCAAGGTCGACATTCTCAATTGAATGTATCGTCGTAAGTTTTGCAACCCATCCATAGAAACCCATCAAGAAAGCAAGAAATCAATTTCCTTAGACCTTGACCTTGTTGAATGATCCAAGAGAATTAATTGCTGAGATGGAGTGAAGTCCGAACCTATTAACATATTCAGTTGAAATCCATTCTCACTCAAAAAGTGTAAGTAAATAAGTCAGGGACAATTAAAATATATTAATCACTTCCACGCCACATCACTTCTCCGATGTTTAACTTTCCAACACCATTCACATTTGTATCTTAATAATAAGCATATTTCAAATTTATGATTTGTAAAAGAAATAATGACTAGTACAACTCGACAATAAGTTCACACAAATTCATCAATAGTTTACATTTCTTTAAAGGGTTAATACCCTGAAAAACTTCAAACTGGTACACTTGTGACAAATTTACCCCAAATTATTTTTTTAACCATAAAAAACCCCAAAATGGTATAACTGTACAAATTTATCCCGATTGACTATAAAAATCATAAACTGGTACATTTATGATAAAATTACTCCAAAATGGTAAATTTGTGACAAATATACCCTTTGCTAAATTGGATTAATACCACAAAAAAAATCACAAAAATTGTGAATTGTGACAAACGAAGTATAAAATGTTAAATTGGTATACTAGTTAACTGTCACGTGTCATTTAACTTAATAATTTGAGAATAAAATTTAATGAAAACTAACAGAGGGTAAATTTGTCACAAGTGTACCAGTTTTTCGTAAATTTGTCAAAAGTATACTAATTTAGGGTTTTTGATTATCAAAAAAATAGTTTGGGGTAAATTTGTCACAAGTGTATCAGTTTGGAGTTTTTCAGGATATTAACCCTTCTTTAAAAATAAAATAAAATGAGAGGCCAAGTCCTTTTAATTCAAATCTTAGGATAGAGATGGAGGAGGGACAGATTTACTCAGCCTAATCCAACCTGAACCCGGCCTAATATGACCTTCGTCGCCCGACGAGCGCAACATTCTGAATCCAAAGAATTGATAGTAGATTGATAGGCCATCCCAAACTCAGCCGACTATAAAAGTAACGTTTCTTTATTCCGAAAATTGGCGGTTATTTTGAATATCCAAACATTACGTTCCGAATTCACATCATTAGATTTGATAGGATTCACCCGGTGACGGGAGGACGAAGCACCCCAGAAACATAGCCCTTATTTTGAAGACTTGACCGTGAACATTAAGTGAAGTAGTTATCGACTCCGTGCCCTTTTATTCATGGAAAGATAAAGATATTATCAGCCTCCTGGCAAGCATGATTCTGTGTAGGATACACCGACATTTAATCTATTTTGAGGCGCTTTTTCTTCCCTCAACTTATGACTTCACGGATTGAAAGAGAGAAAAAAGACATGATTTTTTATGAGAACCTCAAAAAGTTTTGAAGGAAAAATTATCCAAAAAATCTTACATTTATTGCATTTTTACTAATTCATTCGTAAAATTTTTAATTTTGTCAATTTAGTTATAAACATTTTCATTTCTTATCAGTTGAGTCCAACCGATTAATTTTGATAAAAAACTTAAACGTGGACGTCAAGATCGACGTAAATAATTTTTAATAATATTTTATTAATTCTTTGAATTATTATTATTTTTTATTTTTTTTTTTCTTTTTTTTTTTTTTTTTTTTTTGCTTCTTCTTTTCCTTTTTCAATGGTCGGCCAACCACTGGCCACAGTTGGCTAGCTAGCCTCGCTCACCACAGGCGGGGCTCGGCCAGGCGAGGGCAAGCCCCAACAAGAGGAGCCCTTGCCCAAGCCAGGTGAGGATGACCTACACCCAGGCAAATGTCGGCCTTGCCCAGACCAAATATGGCAAAGCCGGTCCTTGCCCAATGTCGCCATCGTCTTTTTTGATGATGACAATTTGTACAAGCAAAACTTTAAAAAAGATAAAATATTGTGAAATATAAATAGCTTTTAAATAAAGCCAATTTTAAAATGAGGCGCAATCGAATTATAAGAATATCTACGTTGAAAGAATTTTAGCAAAACTCTTATAACTAATGCTCTGAATTAAAAGATAAGGGATAAGAAATATTTTAATCAATTAAAAGAGTCTTAAAAGACCTAAAGAAAAAGTGTTAGTGCAGTAAAGTTTGCAATCTTAATTCTGCTGGTCCACTTTCTCTCCTTTTTGTCAACAATAAAAAAGATACTAGATAAAGCATAATATTATAAGCAAACAAACCATAGTACGAAGGTTAGTCCAAATAAGTTCAAATAACAACCCACAAGCATTACAAAACAAACGACAAAACAATCCAAACTTTGAGAAGTCTCTAGCCTATATTCCAGATCCTGACCCAAACAAAACATCCTCGTCCGGAACAAGGAGGAACAAGGAAGTTTGTCATTGCCTAGGTAGTTTCTGCCTACTTGTGTTGATAAAGTTCATAATCGCTTTATCGCTATCGATCCAGCTTCTCCTTGAAAGTAGGCACTATATCAGCTTTGTCAATCTTGTTCATCAATTGGTCCAACATCGCTTGAAATAAATCAATTTTTCAGCTTTTGACTTTGCAACAGCAATTGAAGCTCCAGCATGTTTCTTTCAATTTGTCAAGCTTCCGATTTGGCTTCAGCTGTTGCGGAAGAGACCCATGCTGGTAATGTATAAGAACAACATATGATAAGAAAGAGATCAAAAAGGATGATAGACCATTAAAAAATTTAAGAATCAATTATATAGTCTGGCTTTCTTAAGAAATGTTTACTCCATGTAACAAAATTATGAAAGAATCAAAATTAAGCGATAACTTTCTCAACAATGCTTAGTTGGAACATTCCCAATAACAGACTTTCTTTACATACCTGCTGTATCCTCATCGAGATTCCCTCCTTAATCTTATTCAATTCAGGCATATATGATTCCCTCATGGATGTCAACTGCAACAAAAATAATTAGTGTATTGATCAATCCAAACTCCTCCCGGGTTGTTTTCTTCTACAATTCAAATAACATATATCATCCAATACTTTATTGAGAAAAATAACTAGACATTCACAAGCAGACAACTGAAAGGAAGTTCCACTGATAGTATTTCTCCAAGGCTAATTATCATATGATCTATACATTTTTAGCTATAATCGTCTTCCAAGAACAAAGAAACATGAAATAAGGAACAGGAAGAAGTATGAAAGAGAGGACAAAATGAATTCAGCATTTTCAGATTACTGGAGACAGATAATCACATGTTAGTACTCACAATAAATATATAAATAAAAACCAACTCTTATATAAGACTAGACTGCATCAGTGTCGTTTATACATAAGCCAAGTATGAAGAATAAAAAAGATTAGCAATTTGCATAAAGCTACTGTTTCCATCAGAATGCCAACCACCACATAACATTAAAACAAGCAAGTAAAACTGTAAAAGGAAATTAACAGACACGGACAAAATTATGTAATTTCTTTTCTACATTAAGACATCAATGGTTTTATCTTTTATTGCTCCTTGATAAAGGAAAAACAGCAATTTTAACACGATTTGGTAGTTAAATGACTTTTGTTTCCATTGCACAAAACTACTCTTTTTTCCCTCTTCATAATGTCATGGGAAAAAGGGGAATGCCGATCAGAAAGCACTCTTTGGCAGCTTCTCATGCTTAACTTACAGATTAATAGCAGCATTATCGATACCTGATCCTCACAAAATGTAAGCTTGGCTAGACATTGCAGTTTTTCATAACAAGAATTGTTAGATAAATGTTAATGCAACTGGCCTGGAGTCACTACATAATTAGAAATTCACCTTTGGTGGAGGAATTCCTAGGTTTACAAACCATAAGCACCCGTCCATACTACACTATGTAAAGAATTCACTAACCAAATTTCACTCAAGGGCTTTCAAATTTCTCTGAGAAAAATCCTGTCACCAAAATGTATGATGTTCTACAAATTCTAGCAAGGGAATTGGCTCCTGTTCAGTGGTTCTTATTGTCATGCTGGTTAGTGCACGAGGCCACATTACTATCCCCAAATTATATTTCATTATGCAAATTCCCCACATTCTGATACTTTGGACAAAAGATTATGCTGCCGACAGTTTGTTGCCAAATACCCATTTCTGTCTCACAGCTATATTTGCTATCAAGTCAATTTCCAAACCAATATCTCATGTGAATGAATTCCTTTCCCTGGCTTGACCTTATAAAACTACTTATACTCTCATCTGTGCTTTTGTACTTTTGTATCCTATTAAACCATATAAGTAAAGTCTAAGCAAGAAAGGTAAGTCACCAACAAACTATTAAAACCCGTAGAAAAAGTATGAGTAGTATAACACATAATACATGCATTCCACAAAATTCAATGAATAAAACAAATCAGTGGCACAAAACCTTTTGGTAAGCCTCCTCTTGCCAGTCACCTGACGCCATTAGCACCTGATTGCCCACGTACCTCTTCCGGTGACAGCTGATACAAACCAATAAATTTAAGATTAATAGAAAATAATACAACGTGCAAGCAATAAGACACTAAAAAATCCTCAGGTTCCAGATACATAAATTTTTGTTACCAGCATAACAGGAAATCATCCTGTAACTGATTTCCTGCCAAACCTCACCTCTACACTTCAGAAAGAATTACATCCAAATTACAATAACAAGAGTTGCCTGCATACATACCTGCTAAATCCCACATTGAGACATATTAAACCTAAACCATCCAACCAAATTACAATAACAGGACCATATTGCAAAACCATTACTTCCTTTAACATACCAAACCCTGGGAAGTCGCTCCTAAGCAAAGATCCCTCATGAACTCCACACTTCTCCCAGATCTAAGCTACCGGACCCCATAGCGCCAATCAATAGATAGATATACAAACCCATGTGTTGTGCTATAATTGCAAAAAACCGCAGGTCCAGTCATAGAGCTAAAATTTATCACGCCGATCAACAAGTAAACACTGCATATTTCATCTCAGACAACAAAGCTCTAGGTAATGTTGGTAAATCACATGCCTACTGGTTAATCATCATGGCTTCAACAAATGATCAGACATGTGAAAACTAGACAAAAATAAATGGCCATGAACGACACAACCAGGGAGAAAATTAAAATCTGAATTCACAAAACAGTTTCACAGACCACACCATCAACAAAGTCATACGAACTGAGTTTCTATCACATGCAAAGTCAAGGTCAAACCATTCCCTGAACACAGCGTTCTTCAAGAGTGCAGATCAATTAAGAAAATTTCACAAAATCGAATTTTGGGCAGGAAGGACAAGCATCACAACGAGGAAGCAGATTGCATCACTGGGCATACGCAACCGGTGGCATCTTCCAACCGAAAAGCTAAGATCAAAGCTCAATCAATCAGGAAAACCTTACCACAACTCTGCTCTACAGCTAGAAGAACAAACCATCGAAACAGAAAACCAGCTTTGAAGACACCTAGAGAGCTGAACAACTACACATAAAGGTCCGAAATTTAGCCAAATCTCGCGAAGAGGATTGGAATCTCATCGCCATAAAAATTCATCGACGGAGAAAAAACCAGATCAAAGCTCAAATCAATAGAGACAAAGACCTCCTATTCAAACAGCAAAAACGATCGAGATCAAAAGAATCGAGAACAATACCTTGAAAGAGAGATCTGAAGAGATACCGAGAAATCGGTCGATTGAAGAGAGAATTTGACTGAGGGCAAAAGAAGCCGAAATCGGTCCGAGGTGGGACTCGATCCATGCCCGTGACCCGGCCCCGACCCGTTTCTGGACGAGAAGGTCCGAGGCAAGACCGTGCACGTCGCGAAAACGAAGTGACAGGTGGCCAGAAATTTCTGAAGTTTCAAACCTCATCGTAGGTGGACAGCAGGCTGCAAACTTCAGGGGACCATTTCAACCATCGAAAGTAATGGCTCGAGGCTTGAAACACTTGGATTCAAACCGTCTTTACTTTCTCTGAAGGTGTTCATGTTATTTTATGTTGTTTAGCAAGAAATTCTGCGTCATTCCCCTTACTTGGTCTGGAGTTTCTACTGGCGAATCTCTTCCTGCATCATGGCGGTTTTGTTCTTTTGGCCATCAGTGCATCCGACTGGTAGTGAATCAAATCTGATAATAGCAAATAAGATAATATTAATTTTATGCATCAATCAGTACTTCACCTAGTACAGACGAACACAGTTTGACATTCTCAAGTTAGCTTTCAGCAGCAGTTTCATTCCATTGTGTACTTCAAGCCAAGATCGTTCAGTCATTGAAAGTCTTTAAATTTTTATCCTTGTCTTAGGAAGGTCCTTTGTGCTTTATCCGTTTCTACGTATCTGAAGCAATTTTCAAGAGCAGCATGTGCTCATGCTCCTCTTCTATTTATGCTTAGCCCTGATGAACAACTTTATTTTACAGCTTCTGGTTCGGAGTACCCTTGCTAATTTAGGCACGACTCTAGGGCTCTCCGTCTACGGATGCATGAGTAAAGTGAATATCGCCCGTTCCTCATCAAAATCGGTGTTTGGTGGAATGTTTACTTAGTAGGGAAACTCATGCCGAGGGGACAACAACGAGGAACAAGATCCCGTCTGGAAATATGTAAAACACCATCTCATGTCTTAGCACTGAGTGAACACACAAAATTCTCATTTTACTTAGGGATTGAGCTTGAACATCATATTTAGGCTTTCATATTGTTTTAGGCTTTTGTGCGACGTGCATGTCTGGACCTGTTAAGTAGAGAGGAAGATTGAATTACTGTAATGATCACTTTCTATCTTGTCCTTCAGATCAAATAAAAAAAGAAAAGAAGATGTGAAAATTTGGGTTTGTCAAAGTTGATCATTGGGATGGTTAAACTAATTTATGATTCTTGGACTTCCATGTTGAAAATCTATTATGACTATAATTATCACCTAGAGAGAGATGAATAAGTGATTGCGCGGAAATGATATAATATAAACAAATATTGCAACGAGGCAACTTCTGATGAATTAGTTAGATCTTACTAGTGTGCAACTCTATCACAATAAATAAAAAGAATAAGGGATAGAGGATTGCACATTAAAGATTATAGTGGTTTGGTTTTTGCAAGTCTACATACACTTTCCCATACTACCGTCTAGGGGTTGGAATTCACTAATGAGAACTAATCAGAGGTTAGAAGTCTTGAGATATGAGCACTCAAGTTTGTGTGAACGACTCCTCATACTTTTAGCCTCTAAAGGTTTACATAATATCGCGTAGTTGAGAATAATGTATAAGATCACAAAATACTTTTCAAACTATGGAATTAAAGTTTCAATTCTCATGAATGTGAATTATATCACTTCAACTTTGAGACCTCCTCTTATATTCTTTCTAGGGAAAAGTACTAAAAAGTCATAAACCTATTGTATTGGTACCAATTCAGTCCTAAACTTTTCAATTAAATTAATTCAGTTCTATACATTTTTACATCGGTACTAATTCGATCCATCCGGCCAATTATGGCCTGCCGATCTTGATGTGGACATTACGCAGTAACTGGACGGAGGACTTTGAGAGGCAATTTTTAAATATTTTTTATTATATATTTTTTGAATTTCTTATTATTTTATTAATTTTTATTACTTTTTTCCTTTTTCTTTTCTTTTTTCTTTTTTTTTTTTTCCTTTTCTTCCTTCTTCCTCCTTGGACTGTTCTGGCAGTGGCCGGCGAGGGGCCTAGAAGCCCTCGCCTACCACCGGCGAGGGTTGCCGCCCTCGCTCAACCTCTCCTAGGGCCGCTGGCAAGGCAACTTCGCTTGAAGCCTCGCCTTGGCCCGTCAGCATCCGGTCACTGGCTGATGTCCACGTCAGCGTCGACAGGCCAAAATAAGTCGGATTGACTAAATTAGTACTGATGTAAAAAGGTTTAGGACTGAATTGATCCAATTAAAAAGTTTATGACTAAATTGGTACAAATACAATAAATTTATGATTTTTTTTTTTGGTACTTTTCCCTCTTTCTAGTCCAAACTGACCATTAAACATATCTCCAAAATGATCATTCGGCTAATTTACCCTTGGCCCTAGATTTGGTTGAGAAGATCTAATTACTTAAGGATTGTCGAGGGTAAAGCTTCCCATATGTTCTGTCGATCATATAGCAATTTAGGTTTTCAAAAGTTAAATGTTTACGAATAGAATGAATGTTTCGCATCTAATAAGAAATTCCAAAAAGGTTGAACCCCTTATAAAAATTAAGAAGACTTTTCTTTTGAAACTCTTTATAAATATGACAAGAATCCAATCACCACAAGCTGTTGCACGAATGTATTTAACTCTTTCCTAACCGTTTGACAAAATATGTAAGGAAGGAAAAATAAACCACAACTCTTATCCTGATTGATACCATCTGTTCCACCTAAAAATAATTTTTATCATAAACATAGTCTCTAAGTTTTGTCAATCATCAAAACTGCTTAGGGAATGTTTTCTGAACAATCTCCGCATTTTTTATGATGACAAAACTTGTACGAGCAAAACAGATAAAAAAATGCGAAATTGAAATAGCTCTCAAATAAAGCAAATTTTAAAATGAGGCGCAGTCAAACTATGAGAATATCTGCATCGAAAGAATTTTAGCAAAACTCTTATAGCTAATGCTTTGAATTAAAAGATAAAGGGATAAAATTTTTTAACAATCCTCTTAGCTTTGCGATGCTCGAAGTCTTAAAACCTGCAGAAAAAGTGTTAAAGTGTAATAAAGTTTGCAATCTTACTTCTGCTAGTCCACCTTCTCCCATTTTTTGTCAAAAATAAAACAGATACTAGATAAAACATAATATTATAAGCAAACCACAATACAAAAGTTATTACAAACCAAACGGCAAAACAATCCAAACTTTGAGAAATA
Organism: Eucalyptus leucophloia subsp. euroa; assembly: GCA_017140325.1. Lineage (NCBI taxonomy): Eukaryota > Viridiplantae > Streptophyta > Magnoliopsida > Myrtales > Myrtaceae > Eucalyptus > Eucalyptus leucophloia. Next base: position 1,629,018 of record CM029477.1, on the reverse strand, counting down.
ATGCAAACATAGAAAGTTATTTGGACTAGGATATGGTTGGTTTGGGTCAAGGTTTGGAATAGGAGCTGGAGATGGAACTGGAGCAAGAGACAGAATTCCATTCCTGGAGGTAGTTGAACAAGGACATAGTATTGCATATTTTCCAAAGTACGCTCCATGTTTGTCATTCTGGTGTCCAGTGCTTCAACTTGAGTGCATATGAGGAGGGGGAAGTTGCCCTTGCTGCATAGCTACTTTCCTGGACCTACTTGTGTTGATAAAGTTTATAATCTGTTTCTCATAATGAACCAGCTTCTCCTTGAAGGAAGGCACCATATCAGCTCTGTTAAATTGCAAAATAGCAATTACGCGCTCCAACATTACTCTAAAAGCTTTCAATTTTTCAAGCAACTCTGGCTTGGGCTGTTGCGAAAGAGACTTATGCTGGCAATGTATAAGAATGACATATGATAAGAAAGAGATCAAAAACGATTATAGACCATTCAATGATTTAAAAATCAATTATATAGTCTGCCTTTCTTAAGAAATGTTTACTCCATGTAACAAAATTAAGAAAGAAGCAAGATTAAGCAATAACTTTCTCAACAATGCTTATTCAGAACGTTCCCACTAACAGACTTTCTTGACATACCTGCTGTAACTTCCTAGAGATTTTCTCGTACATCTCATTCAATTCAGGCATATATGATTCCCTCATGGATCTCAACTGCAACAAAAATAAGTAGTGTATTGATCAATCAAACTCCTCCCGTGTTTTCTTCTACAAATCAAATAACATATATCTTCCAATACTTTATTGAGAGAAATAACTACAGACATTCACAAGCAGACAACTGAAAGGAAATTCCACTAATAGTATTTCTCCAAGGCTAGTTATCATATGATCTATACATTTTTAGCTATAATCATCTTCCAAGAGCAAAGAAACATGAAATAAGGAACAGGATGAAGAATGAAAGAGAGGACAAAATGAATTCAGCATTTTCAGATTACCAGAAACAGATAATCACATGTTAGTACTCACAATAAATATATAAATAAAGCCCAACTCTTATATAACACTAGACTGCATCAGTGTCGTTTATACATAAGCCAAGTATGAAGAATAAAAAAGATTAGCAAGTTGCATAAAGCTACTGTTTCCATCAGAATGCCAACCACCACCTGGATAACATTAAAAAAAGCAAGTAAAACTGGAAAAGGAAATTAACAGACACAGACAAAATTATGTAATTTCTTTTCTACATTAAGACATCAATGGTTTTATCTTTTATTGCTCCTTGATAAAGGAAAAACAGCAATCTTAACGCAACACAGAAACATTCTTAAGTAAACACGATTCAGTAGTTAAATAACTTCTCTTTCCATTGCACAAAACTGCTCTTTTTCCCTCTTCATAATGTCGTGAGAAAAAGGGGAATGTTGATCAGAAAGCACTCTTTGGCAGCTTCTCATGCTTAACTTACAGATTAATAGCAGCATTATCGATACCTGATCCTCACAAAATGTAAGCTTGGCTAGACATTGCAGTTTTCCATAACAAGAATTGTTAGATAAATGTTAATGCGACTGGCCTGGAGTCACCACATAATTAGAAATTCACCTTTGGTGGAGGAATTCCTTGGTTTACAAACCATAAGCACCCGTCCATACTACACTATGTAAAGAATTCGCTAACCAAATTTCACTCAAGGGCTTTCAAATTTCTCAGAGAAAAATTCCTGTCACCAAAATGTATGATGTTACACAAATTCTAGCAAGGGAATTGGCTCCTGTTCAGTGGTTCTTATTGTCATACTGGTTAGTGCACGAGGCCATATTACTATCCCCAAATTATAGTTCCTTATGCAAATTCCCCACATTCTGATACTTTGGACAAAAGATTATGCTATCAACAGTTTGTTGCCGAATACCCATTTCTGTCTCACAGCTATATTTGCTATCAAGTCAATTTCCAAACCAATATCTCACGTGAATGAATTCATTTCCCTGGCTTGACCTTATAAAACTACTAATACTCTCATCTGTGCTTTTGTACTTTTGTATCCTACTAAACCATATAAGTAAAGTCTAGCAAGAAAGGTCAGTCACCAACAAACTATTAAAACCCGTAGAAAAAATATGACAAGTATCACACATAATACACGCATTCCATAAAATTCAATGAATAAAACAAAACAGTGGCACAAAACCTTTTGGTAAGCCTCCTCTCGCCAGTCACCATAGGCCATTAGCACCTGATTGCCCACGTACCTCTTCCGGAAACAGCTGATACGGACCGATAAATTTGAGATTAATAGAAAAAAATACAACCTACAAGCAATAAGATGCTCAAAAAACCTCAGGTTCCGGATACATAAATTTTTTGTTACCAGCATAACAGGAAATCATCCTGTAACTGATTTCCTGCCAAACCTTACCTCCACACTTAACAAAGAATTACATCCAAATTACAATAACAAGAGTTGCCCGCCTACATACCTGCTAAATCCCACATTGAGACATACTAAACCTAACCTAAACTATCCAACCAAAAAGAATTTACAGCAAAAGATGCTTCAGAATTCATGTTGCGCCTCGACCAAATAACAGGACCATATTGCAAAACCATTACTTCCTTTAACATACTAAACCCTGGGAAATCGCTCCTAAGCAAAGATTCCTCATGAACTCCAAACTTCTCCCATATCTAGGCTACCGGACCCCATAGTGCCAATCAATAGATAAATATACAAACCCATGTGTTGTGCTATAATTGCAAAAAACTGCAGGTCCAGTCGTAGAGCTAAAATCTATCACGCCAATCAATAAGTAAACACTGCATATTTCATCTTGGACAACAAAACTCTAGGTAATGTTGGTAAATCACATGCCTGCTGGTTAATCATCATGGCTTCAGCAAATGATGAGACATATGGAAACTAGACAAAAATAAATGGCTATGAACGACGCAAGCAACAGGAGAAAATGAAAATCTGAATTCACGATACAGTTTCATAGACCACACCATGAACAGAGTTATACGAACTGAGTTTCTACCACATGCAAAGCCAAGGCCAAACCATTCCCTAAACACAGTCTTCTTCGAGAGTGCAGATCAGCGAAAACTGAATTTTGCCCAGGAAGGACAAGCATCAGGACGAGAAAGCAGATCGCATCTCCAAGCAAAAAGCTATGATCAAACCTCAAATCAATCAGGAAAACCTCATCAAAACTCTGCCCTACACCTAGAGAGCTGAACAACTACACATGAAGTTATTCCATCAACGGAGGAAAAACCAGGCCAGAGCTCAAATCAAGAGGAAGAAAGATCGGATTGAAATAGCAAAAAAACGATCGAGATCAACATCTCCCGTATTCCTGCTGGTTAATCATCATGGCTTCAGCAAATGATCAGACATATGGAAACTAGACAAAAATAAATGGCTATGAACGACGCAAGCAACAGGAGAAAATGAAAATCTGAATTCACCATACAGTTTCATAGACCACACCATGAACAGAGTCATACGAACTGAGTTTCTACCACATGCAAAGCCAAGGCCAAACCATTCCCTAAACACAGCCTTCTTCGAGAGTGCAGATCAGCGAAAATCGAATTTTGCCCAGGAAGGACAAGCATCAGGATGAGAAAGCAGATCGCATCTCCAAGCAAAAAGCTATGATCAATCCTCAATCAATCAGGAAAACCTCACCACAACTCTGCCCTACACCTAGAGAGCTGAACAACTACACATGAAGTTATTCCATCAACGGAGGAAAAACCAGGCCAGAGCTCAAATCAAGAGGAAGAAAGATCGGATTGAAATAGCAAAAAAACGATCGAGATCAACATCTCCCGTATTCCTGCTGGTTAATCATCATGGCTTCAGCAAATGATCAGACATATGGAAACTAGACAAAAATAAATGGCTATGAACGACGCAAGCAACAGGAGAAAATGAAAATCTGAATTCACCATACAGTTTCATAGACCACACCATGAACAGAGTCATACGAACTGAGTTTCTACCACATGCAAAGCCAAGGCCAAACCATTCCCTAAACACAGCCTTCTTCGAGAGTGCAGATCAGCGAAAACCGAATTTTGCCCAGGAAGGACAAGCATCAGGACGAGAAAGCAGATCGCATCTCCAAGCAAAAAACTATGATCAAACCTCAATCAATCTGGAAAACCTCACCACAACTCTGCCCTACACCTAGAGAGCTGAACAACTACACATAAAGTTATTCCATCAACGGAGGAAAAACCAGGCCAGAACTCAAATCAAGAGGAAGAAAGATTGGATTGAAATAGCAAAAAACGATCGAGATCACCATCTCCCGTATTCCGAAGGAGAGAATCGAGAACAAATACCGGAGATTGGAACGCCCGTAACGCGCCATCGGGCGCTTGCAAACCCCCATCGAGCAGCTTGTTTATCGCGGTCCCTTATCTTCTTCGACTGAGGAGGTCGTCGATTCATAAAAAGCTTTTAGCGAAAAGAAAAGAGGAGGACGAAGGACTACGGAGAAAGCAGCTTGCTTGAAGAAGACGCCGTCCTTCAGTTGGCCTCTTCTCGTCTCTTTCGTTTTCGTCGCGTCTCCTTCTCGTCCGAAAACGGGTCGGGCCGGGTCACGGGCTTGGATCGGGTTGAAGTGAAATAGTTTCTTTTAGAAAAAATTAAAAAAAGGGCTCAAATGGATCTTTTTTTCCCCAAGAAGGTCCCAAAATGTCCAATTTAATTTCAATTAATACCCTAAACTCATCGGTAGGATAAATCTTCGCAAGCATGCTCGTTCTAACGAATGAAATATGTTTTTTTTTTTTTCCTTTTCCTTTCTTTGCAAGCCTTCTCTTCGTCAGCTTTCTACACTAGGAATAGGAGCTTGAACACCCAACCCACTTAAATCGCACCCGTAAATTGCCAAATCCAATACATAAAATAAGGGTGAGCATTGGAACCGAACTAAACCAGCCAGAACTAAACCAGCCAGCTCAGGAATTTGGAATAGATGATTGTTCGTTCGATTCTTGGTTCCAAGTGTGGACCAAACCACCCGAACCGAATAGATACTTTTTTCTTATTAGCAGGTCAATGATATTTAATCATATTTTATCACACCTTTAGCATCTTTCCATCGGGATTTTAATTTATTAAAGATCCAAAACACTAAAAATTGAGAGTTTAGACTATGCAACAATACTTGTAGTCTTGCAAGGAATAGGGAAGAAAAAAGATATCACCATCAATTTCTAAATCCATTTCGGAACCAAATTGGATCGGTCAGTCCGATTTCAAAACCAGGTGAGCAACTTCTAAATTCCACAAATTGAAAATCCACCTATCTTAAAGCTGATCTTGCTGCGTTGCACTTGTCCACGCAAAGCAAACATGAATACTATAATTAGGATCTCCCGGTATTCACAGAAAATCAGATGCCTTGCGCAGGTTTATTTATTTATTTTTTTTTTGGTAAGATCTCTCCTGTTTATTTTGTTATTCATTTTTTTCCGAAATTTTACTTTCTACGTGATTTCTTGAAATTTATTTATGGAGATTACATGAAAAATATATGTTCTTATCCATTTCATAATCCATTTATTCATGCACCCAGAATTTATGTGATGCAAGTTGAGCAGCAAATCCACCGTCTGCGCCATATTCAACTAAAAATATTTTGAAAGTAACATAAATTACGTGTTAAAGTGTGAGAGGATTATTATGATCATTAATATTGAGAAGATTATTATGGTCATTAAGTGTTATTTAATTAATATTGAAGTGTGAGGAGCGGCAAACACTAATCAATTTGTAGACTCTCTTCTTTTGTTCTATATCAATTTCAATATGGTATCAAAGCCATAATAAAAATAAAAATAAAAATTTAGTCATTACAAGTTTAGATCTGACATTGGTGAGTGTCGTCCAACCCAATCTGGAGTCACCCAGCCTTGTTGAGTCCAGATCTGACATCGGTGAGCATCGTCAGCTTAGATCCGATGCTGCCTAATCCCCATCTAGCTCAAATTTGGTGTCATCCGGCATCGCATGTTCTCGTTCATCCCAGGCCTAACATCGACCAGCCAAGATCTAATGCCGGTCGAGCTCACGTCCCTCCCTTCATGTTGATCTGAACTCTATGGTTGTTGATCAGAGCTCCTAGGTCCTCTAAGGTTCGTTTGTGTATTTGTTGTTCTCTATGTTCTTCCAAAAAAAATAGGAATTTATTATTGCCCATGTAACCCACTTCTATCTTCACTCTTAGAAAATAAAATGTTTTGGTACATCTTTTTTTAGATAAAAATAATACGATCACTCAAATGATTTTTCATCAGATCTTCTTAATCTTTTGAACACGTGCAAAGCGCATGCTTAAGATGTAGCTGATGGTTAATGTTCTTTACATAGTTGTCATATCCCAATATGAAAAAATTATCAAATACCAATTATAATAGAAATTCTTCAGTCCAATCTTATCATAATGCATAGGGGTACGATTTAATTGGGGTATTTTTTAGGGTTGAGCAAATGGAACTGCCAGAACCATATTAGATTAGTCAATTTTGGACGGTTCTCAAGGACATTGGTCCGGTTCCCGGTTGTATGAGTGGAACTGGCCACTCGGATAAAAAATCTGTAAAAATTCCATCAAAAAGTAGTCAGAAAGTGCTAGAAAAGCTTTTAGCTGATAGAGAGATCTCTCTTCTCGCTTCCATTTGCTTCATCTCGTGAACGGACTGAAGGTCAAGGTACGGCCCGATCCTTTGCGGTTAGCTGCATAATCTGCTCTCCTGATGATTGCCGAGTGCGGAGTGAATATCATCTTTGATCTGTGATCGTAGTTTTGAGCTTCGAGTTTTCGAACCGGTCAACTTGGGGTGAGAAGTCGGTCTAGGTCTGCTATGGAGTTTTCTTTCTATTTTCTTGAACCAGCCAAATTTTGCTTTCATTCGAGTTTTTTATTCCTATTTTCTCTTGAATATGTACAGGTCCCGCTGTATCCCTTCCTTCCAAGGGTTTTTAGGTTGTGTCTGTGTTGTTTTTGAGGAAAGTTTGTAGCTATTTTCTTAAGAAGTAATTGTTCACTAAAAATTCCTAATCGATCTCCCATTGCAGTCACTCACGCAGGCACACAGCAACTCAAATCTCACGCTTGCTCTTCATATGCGACTAATTCCACTAGACCAGCCGATTCCAAAACCAGGTGGTCTATTCCCGGTTCCGGGGTGGAAATTGGACCACTCAAGAATTCCCACCTTGAAACCGATTATTCTTTTTTTTTTCCTTGCAAAAGTATTTTTTGTGATAGCCTTCCATTCTGAATTTTGAAATTGAAAAGAATTTCTATAATGAAAATAAAAGTACAACGTTCATATGCTCGAAAAGATTATAGGTATTCATGTTAAATAAAAGTCAAATTTAAAACCCTACAAAAGGGGGGGAAAAGAGAGAGAGAGAAGCAGAAGTTAGATTTCTAATCACATAGCTATTGAATAAACATTGAACTGCCTAACTTTGAAAACATATACAATAATATCTAGAATGATATATTCTTATGGTGGCGGAAAATTCAAAAGGGACTTCTTGGTTAATTTAAAACTTTAAAGCGTCCTTGATACTTCTTCCCCTGGACAAAGACAGATAAGAAAAAGAAAGAAAGAAAGAAAAAGAATCCTGCGTGCTTGTGCAACAAGAAGATCTAGATCTGACTCTGGACATGACAACTCTAAAACTTCTTTCTGCCATAATACCCACTGAAACCGTCGTTCAATCTCATTGGACTTTCAAGCTTCGAGTCATGCATATTGCATGGGTCCATCTTTACACTGGAATGGAGTGCTGGACACCTAAAGTGTCAAAACTTGACATGAATGGACATTAAGTGTCAAAAGTTAAGAAAGTGATACTTAAGTGTCAAAATCTGAGTAAAATAAATCACTTAAATGCCAATTCATCGAAAATTCGGCCAAAATGTTAATATGGCAATTTTCTGGTAAATAAGTGTAAAACAGCGTCGTTTTACATGCTAACATGACTAGACAATGCAAAAATGACATTATTTTTGTGGTGACGTTATAAAAAATTAATATAAAAATTAATAAAATTAAATTCTAAATTTATTTAAAACATCTAAAAATACGAATACAAATATTTAAAATAATAATAACAACAACAACAACAACAACAATAATAATAATAATAATAATAATAATAATAATAATAATAATAAAAAGGGAAGGGAGGCGGCTGAGAGTTGAGCCCTCACCATCGCCGTCTCCCCGTCGCCGCAGGGAATCTATCGACCGGGCCAACCCTCCCCCTTTGTCGCCAGCCCTTCTCGGGGTGTGGCGGGGAGGCGGCGGCAAAGGCTCGGCCCTCGGCCGCCCCCCTTTTTTTTTTTTTAAATTATAATTTTTAAATATTTGTATTTTATTTTTAAATATTTTAAATAAATTTAGTTTTAAATTTAATTTTATTAATTTTTTTTATTTACGCACCAAAACGACGTGGTTTTGGTATTGTTTAGCCACATTAGCATGCAAAATGATACCGTTTTGCACTTATTTTATCGAAAAATCACCATGTCAACATTTTGATTGGATTTTGGTCAGATTGGCACTTAAGTGATCCATTTTGCTTCGATTTTGATACTTTAAGTGTCACTTTCCTAAATTTTAGCACTTAAGTGTCATTTATGCCAAGTTTTGACATGGGTGTACTTCTGCCCACTAGAATGAATTTGTTGGGAACTCCTTGCATGAACTGAAAGAGTTCATGCAACCGGATTTACCAAGCACCCGATTAACATTAGAAATAACAAAGTAGATGCAATTGGAATCACATATCTCAAATTATCACTTGCAAACATCCATCCTCCATCAGAAATGAACTGTTCAGACGATAACAAAGACATGTGAAAGTTGTAGCTGAAGTTACTGGGCACTAAACCAACCGTGAGATCTCTTAGAACATCCGTAACACAACGACATTCGATACTCTTATGCAGCCCTCGGGCTTTGCCTACCCCTTCTTTTTGGGAGAAGTGTTAAAAAAGTTCTAAACATTTTGTAGTTGTGCAAATTTAATCTTAAACCTTTTTTTTTTGTGCCAATTTAGTCATTAACATTTTTTACTTTGTGTCGATTCAGTCCTTTCCGATCAATTTTGGCTAAATTTTACTGACTGGACGCCGGCCGGCTAACGTGACCTGATTGGTGCTGACATGGATGGACAACTTTTAATAATATTTTAATATTTTTTCATTTTTCATTTTTCATTTTTCCTTTTCCTCCGGCCGGTTATCGGACCTCGATGACTAGCCAAACGGAACGGCCGACGAGGTTGACCTCGTTGAACCTCGTCGGCCACTGGCAAGCCTCATCGGCCACCTTGCTAATGGCCATGAGCATGACCTTACATTGGGCGGCAAGGCTCAACCTCGCCGGTGCCGCCCAATCCGTGATTCGACAAGGTCAAGCCTCACCAACTATGGGCGAGGCTCGACCCTATCCCGCCCGGCGCGAGACCAACTCAAGGCTGCCCAGGCCTCAAGAGCGGCCTCCCACCGGATCCGGCGAGGGCCAAGCCTCGCTAGCCATGGGCGAGGCTCGACCCTTGCCAGCCTAGCACAAGGCCAGTTCAAGGCGCCCAAGCCTCGAGGGTGGCCTCTCGTTACGGAATTGGCGAGGTGGTCGGCGAGGCTCAGCCAAAGGAAAGAGGAGAGAAGAAAAACATAAAAAGAAAAAGAATAAGAAAAAGAATAAAAAATTCAAAAATTTAAAAATATTATTAAAAGTTGTTAACGTTAGCGCCGATCGGGTCATGTTCACCGGCCGACACCCAGTCAACAAAATCCAACCAAAATTGGTCAGAAAGAACTGAATCGGTACAAAGTAAAAAGATTTAGAACTAAATTGGCACAAATAAAAAAGATTTTAAGACTAAATTAGTACAAATACAAAAGGTTTTTGACTTTTTTAACACTTCTCCTCCTTCTTTTCTATTCAAGTAGAGAAACTTACTGCGATAAACTCATGACTAATAGGTTTCGGACTTTTTTAACACTTCTCCCCCTTCTTTTCTATTCAAGTAGAGAAATTTACCACGATAAACTCATGACTAATAGCTTGAAAACATTCTTAGAATTTTAGTGTTAATTTCGGTTTAGAATTAGTTGAACATAAAATAAAATAAAAAAGTGAAATTCTTTTGATGAAAATTAGATTTAAAATTGAATAAATTTTGAGGGCTTTACAATATGAATTTTTGAATGCCTTTTTCTTTAGAGACAATGATAGGTCGCAAAAGCATGGTGGTGACTCCAAGCAACATTTGTTTTTCTTCTTATAGCTAAAAAAACTCAAAAGGTTTATGCACTTGTTTATTTTAATGCATAAAGATTTACTATTAACATCATCATTTTGTGAGTTATAAACTAATGGAACTCTTGCTGCCATTTTCAGTTATGCATCTTTGACTAAGTATTTTGTTGGATTTTCTTAGGCTATCTTAGAATATTTTAATCAATTAAATCATTACAAAAGTCTAATTTTATCCAAACATGAAATGTTAAGTCTCCACTGCCATTTGGATAATTAAATGAAAATACATTTCTTTAGAGTCATACCAAACACATTACCTTTTTCTCTTTCTATTTTGAAAATAAAAATTTTGTGAGATTACCAAACATATTCTTCTACTCAAAAACTCATCTAGCCAATACAAATAGAAAAAAGAAAAATCCAAATAAGAGTACAAAGTATCCTCATTTTTTCAAATAAAAACTTCAAATGGATTGTGTTTCAAATAAGGGCCTGAAGTGGTTATAATCATTTCAAATAAGGGCCTAGCATCGTCGACTGACAAAAAATTCCGACTGATCAGGGGATGTTAATCCAAACACAATTTAAATTAAATTAAATTAGAATATAAATTATAAAAAAACAAAAACAAAAGAAAAAAAGAATACATGATTGGGAGGCCATCGCCCCATCGCCGATGGGATGGTAGCGAAGGCTAGTAGGGTCATTGGCTCCTAGAGAAAGGTTGGCGACCCTACCCAACCAAAGGTGAAGGTCGATAGGCCCTCACTAGAGGCGAGAGAGGGTGACAACCCTCTCCCAAATCTAGGTGAGGGTTGCTAGTGGAGCTAAGTGAGGGCTGTCAGGCCTATGCGAAAGTAGGCAAGCCTCACCTAGATCTGGGAGAGGGTCACCACCCTCTCCCACCTTTAGCAAGGGCCTAGAGCAGGGCCTCTCGCCTGTGTTTTTTTTTTTTTTTTTTTTTTTTTTTTAGTTTTTTAGTTTTTTTGAAAAGGAAAAAACAAAACAAAAGAACGAAAAAAAAAAAAAACTTCAAAAAATTTAAAAAGATGAAATTACCCTTCACATTTAGTAAATTCAAGCCCTTATTTAAAACCGATAAATGCATTTCAAGTACTTATTTAAAATAAAGTCCACTTCAAACTCTTATTTAATAAATTAATGGCATTTTCGACCTTTATTTAAAGCAATGCCCACTTTAAACCCTTATTTAAGAAAATGAGAATACTTCAAGCCCTTATTTGGATAATTATATATGAATAGAAATTATTCATGTTAACATAAATGTTATCAAACACCCCTGAAATGGCCAAAAATAGATTTCTGAAACAGAATGTTTATCATTCGACCATAAGTCTTATTCAACTAATAATAAAAGTGTGAGGAGGGGCAAACATTAATCAGTTTGTATGCTCTCCTCTTTTGTCTTCTATCAATTTCTACACTAAGAGAGAAGAAAAACTTTAATATAGTAGATGACAACTAATAATAACAGCAGAGCCCAAGCTGCATTCCGGAGTTGGATGTTGGAACGCCTTTGATGAGTCTGCAGTTGCGAAGGAAGCTGCTGCTTATCCTGCTGTAGCTGCTGCCGCAGAAGCTGTTGTTTGAGTTGCTGCTGCATTTGACGTTGCTTATATTGTTGCTTAAGCTGCTGTGTCGGTAGCATCTGTTGTTCCTGTTGCTGTTTGAGATGCTGATATTGAAGCATACTGGAATCAGACTGATGTTTGTTGACATTTGATTGTAACATGTATACCCCACCCTGTTGCTGCATGGTGCTCATGTTCACCTGTTGTGGAGCAACAGGACTCTGCTGCATAGATCCCATACCAACCACCTGCATAGTACTCAAGGCATTAACTGTTCCAGAGTCCATATTGGAATTCGGCTGTAGTGAATTAATCGTGGTTTGCTGTGCATTTGAAACCCCAGACAATGACATACAATAATGATTCAAATTTCCCATATTGTTCTGCTGCATTGATGCTACAGAACCTTGTGAATTCATTGATTGTAATTGAGGGTTCATTTGATTCTCATGTGACTGCACTTGAGTAGTTTGAGGTTGCTGCTGCTGCATTGAGTGCATATGAGGAGGGAGAAGTTGCCCTTGCTGCATAGCTACTTTCCTGGGCCTACTTGTGTTGATAAAGTTTATAATCTGTTTCTCATAATGAACCAGCTTCTCCTTGAAAGAAGGTGCTATATCAGCTTTGTTAACTTGCAAAATACTAATTACGCGCTCCAACATCAATTTAAAATTTTTCAATTTGTCAAGCTGATCTGACTTTGGCTGTTGCGGAAGAGACTCATGCTGCAATGTATAAGAATAACATATGATAAGAAAGAGATCAAAAAGGATGATAGACCATTTAAAGATTTAAAAATCAATTATTAGTCTGCCTTTCTTAAGAAATGTTTACTCCATGTAACAAATTAGGAAAGAATCAAAATACAGCTACTTTCCTGGGCCTACTTGCGTTTATAAAGTTTATTAGCTGTTTCTCATAATGAACCAGCTTCTCCTTGAAAGTAGGCACTATATCAGCTTTGATAATTTGCAAAATAGTCCCTTTGAAAGCTTTCAATTTTTCAAGCTGGTGTGACTTTGGCAGTTGTGGAAGAGACTCGTGTTGGCAATGTAAAAAAACACATGATAAGAAAGACATTGAACGGGATGATAGATTTAGAAATCAATTATATAGGCTGCCTTTGTTAAGACATGTTTACTCCATGCAACATCATTAGAAAAGAATCAAAATTAAGCAATGACTTTCTCAATAGCGCAAGCAATGACTTTCTCAATAGTGCTTAATCAGAACATTCTCAATAACAGACTTTCTTTACGTACCTGCTGTAACTTCATAGAGATTTTCTGGTGCATCTCATTCAATTCAGGTAAATATACTTCCTTCATGGATTTAATCTGCAACAAAAATAAGTAGCATATTCATCAATCCAAACTCCTCCTGGATCAATTTATTCTACAAATCAAATAATGTATATCTTTCAATACTTTATTGAGAAAAATAACTACAGACACACACATTACCAGCAGAAAACTGAAAGGAAGTTCCAATGACAGTATTTCCACATGGCTAATTATCATATGATCTATAAATTTTCAACTATAATTAAGCAGCAGGAAGAAGACTGAAGGAGAGGACAAAATGACTTCACCATTTTCAGATTACCGGAAACAGATAGTCACATGTTAGTACTCACGTGGATATCTAAATAAATCTCAACTCTTATAAAAGACTAGACCGCATCAGTACCGTTTATACAAGAAGCCAAGTACGAAGAATAAAAAGATTAGCAACTTGCATAAGCTGCTGTTTCATCAGGACGCCAACTACAACCTGGATATAACATTAAAAAAAGCAAGTTAAACTGGTAATGGAATTTAACTGACACAGACAAAATTATGGTAGTTTCTTTTCCAATTTAAGACATATCTACGATTTTATCTTTTACGACTCCTTGAAAAAATGATGGGGAAAAATTAAAAAAAAAGCTCTCTTAACACAATGCAGAAACATTCTTAAGTAAACACGATTCAGTAGTTAAATGACTTCCCTTTCCATTGCACAAAACTACTCTTTTTCCCTCTTCATAATGTCATGCAAAAAATGGAAAAGCTCATCAAAAGCACTCTTTGGCAGCTTCTCATGCTCAACTTACAGATTAATAGCATCATTATCGATACCTGATCCTCAAAAAAACATAAGCTTGGCTAGACATTGCAGTTTTTCATAACAAGAATTGTTAGATACATGTTAATGCTGACTGGCCTGGAGTCACTACATAATTAGAAATTAACCTTTGGTGAGGGGATTCCTAGGTTTAGAAACCAAAAGAACCTGTCCATACTACTCTATGTAAAGAATTGGCTAAACAAATTCCACTCAAGGGCTTTAAGGGCTTTCAAATTTCTCTGAGAAAAAGTTTGGTGACCATAATGTATGATTTCTAAAACTTCTATCAATGGAATTGGCTCCTGTTCAGCAGTTGTTATTGTCATACCAGTTACTGCACAAGGCTATACTACTATCCCCCAATTTTAGTTCATTATGCAACTTGCCCATTATCTGATACTTTGGATATAAGATTACCCTATCAACAGCTCGTTGCTGAATACCCAATTCTGTCTTGCAGCTATATTTGCTTTCAAGTCAATTTCCAAACCAAAATCTCATGTGAATGAATTCCTTTCCCTGGCTTGACCTTATAAAACTGTGAATGAATACTCTCATCTGTGCTTTTGTACTTTTATAACTACCAAACCATATAACAACAAACTTCAGTCACCAACAAACTAGTAAAACCCGTAGACAAAAATGAAAAGTATCCCGCATAATACATGCATTCCATAAAATTTAATCATAAACAAAACTGTGGCACAAAACCTTTTGGTAAGCCTCCTCTTGCCAGTCACCCTCGGTCGAATGCCCTGCCTGGGCAGAGCTATCAATAGATGCTACAAAAGTAGAAGAATAACTCTTCATCTATATTTTAAGATCTAAGAATATTTTGTTTGCCAGGGAACATGGCAAGAAAGAAACAAAACTAGGACAGTAACCAGAGAGACTTACTTGTCGATGTCTCTGGAAGGGATCTGTGTGATGGGCACAACTGCTTTAGTTGATCAATCACATTCTGCTGTTGAACCAATGATCCCGATGCTTGAAGTCTCTGATGCATAACCCGCTGCAATATATTGGCCTGCTGTTGCAGGCCCACTTGCTGCTGCAATTGTGCAGGATGCTGTTGAATCTGTGACATCAACTGTTGCTGCATTGGCTGAGCTTGTGATTGTTGTCCTTGAGAGGCTAGCAAATTTGATGTGCCACCTTGTATTTGTTGCTGTAAAGGAACTTTGGACTGTTGGAGCCCATAAACTGGGTGCTGACCAGCCTGCATGCTAAAGTTACCAGATTGAGACGCAACGAATGGCCGGTGCTGATTCAACCCAGAAACATTAATTTGAGGTGCCATTTGCTGCGGATGAATATTTGTGAGGTTGTTTTGCTGCAGCATCAGCAGCTGCTGCTGCATCAGCAGCTGCTGCCGCATCAGCAGCTGCTGCTGCTGCTGGAGGTTTTGCAGATTATTTTGCTGGTTAAGTAATCTCTGCTGCTGCTGCATATCACCCAGGTTATTTTGTTGACCGGCCAACTGGTTCTGCTGCATCAGCTGTTGACTTGAAAGCTGATGCTGCTGGTGCTGCTGTGGAGTCAACATTGGCTGCTGCAACAAAGATGCTTGCATCAGCAGCAGCTGCTGCTGCTGGAGGTTTTGCAGATTATTTTGCTGGTTAAGTAATCTCTGCTGCTGCTGCATATCACCCAGGTTATTTTGTTGACCGGCCAACTGGTTCTGCTGCATCAGCTGTTGACTTGAAAGCTGATGCTGCTGGTGCTGCTGTGGAGTCAACATTGGCTGCTGCAACAAAGATGCTTGTTGTTGATGAACAGCCTGCTGAGGCTGCTGCTGCCACAGACCTTGATGTTGCTGAAGCATGGACTGTTTTGACTGTGGAACTGAAGACTGTTGATTTTGTTGGAGACCAGCTAGAGGGGTCAGTTGCATTGAATGCGACTGCATGCCAGAAGATGTTTGAAGGACAGACTGCTGAGGAGCCTGCAGCTTAGTCGGTTGTAGCAAATTCTGTTGCTGCTGTACCTGCTGCTGTTGTTGGAATCGAGATGACACAAGCGAGTGCAGGATGTTTCCTGGCTGAAGCTTCTGCTTCGTAAGCTGCTGCTGGTAAAGATACTGCTGTGGATTCTGAGACTGTTGTTGTTGCTTTTGGGAAGCCATCCTTTGCGTAGCTTGAATTACCCTCTCAGAATTTACAAACATGTTACTATTGAGACCTTGGCCCATTGAGTTTGCGAGCAAGTTCTGAGAAAAACTTGCCATATTTTGCATGTTGTTGTTTTGTCCGATAGTACTAGGGAGGGAAGATTGTTTCAAGCCAGAGACAGATGGCAATGTAGACAATAGACTGGCAGCAGCCTGACCTCCAGATTGAACATTATTCTGAACATTCTGAACCAATAACTGTTGATGTGCTTGAGGCTGATTCACAGCTAAGGAATTAGGAATTGGTTGGCTCTGACTTTGAATCTGTGACAGCATATCTTGAGATGACATACAATATATACAAGTTAGTCAATCAAGAAACTGACCAATTCATGCATAGCAGCATTAACTGCAAATAGCATAAAGAGACAAGGAATGAGAGATAGATGTGCCACGAGTATGACCTTTAGAGCACTATGTATTCTAACTTGAAAATTTCTGAGCAAAGGATACTGGATGGATAATGGACAAGCGAACACAGGCAAACAATGACCACTCATTTTCTTTTCAACAAATATCGAATAAAAATCTTTGTGAAGTCCATGTACTTGAATATATATATATATAGATAAAGGAGACTGGTGAATCGTCTTTTCAAGCAAGCATGCATCTTCCGACACCATAGGAGAGTCACTTTAACAAACAGGAAAGATGAAATTTGAGGCAAAAAAAGTGGGAGGAAGTTGCAAAAGATGCAAGCATTTGGCCCTTTCTAGTAAGACTTCAGTCTTGCTGCCACTTTTTGAAAAACTAGCTCTTCTCAAATGGAAATCTAATTCTACTGATGAAACAAACTGAGATCCTTTAGTTCTTTAATCAATATATTAAAAATGTAAAAGAGAAATTCAAATGTGCCGCTACGCAAAGTATAAATGTGCATTTAAGGTTGCCAATGAGCAAGATTGGAAAAAAGAAATTAAATTCAGGCTACTACAACGAAAACTCGTAAGCAGCACAGTCCTAAAATTTATTACACTAATGCGCTTAAGTCTTATACTTTCATTTTGTGCATTTAAGCATTAAACTTGCAATGTCGATGCAGTTGAGTGGTTCCATTAAATCTGTCTATTTTAAGTTGGACAGTAGATGCTATATGGCTTTTTTTAATTGTCTTTTCATCCTAAGTGGCTGTTAATATAAAAAAAAAATGCCACCTAGTTTTCTATCCACTAAAACCTAATGGGGCCAACATAGCCAGCAGAAGAGCTAAAGTACATGACTGTCACAAGTCTTAGGGCTTCAGGGGCTTCAGAGCACAAAATAAAAGTTTTAGGATTCAAGTGCCTCTGTCATAAAAAGTTTTAAGACTCCTGCTGTAATGACCCCCAAAAACAACGTAAAACAAAAAATAGTATAAATACATAAATGAAAATATACTATATAAGGGATAACAAAACAGATATTCTAACTCCTACATCAATGGTATCAAATAACAGGAAGTTAAGTCGTACCCGAGTCCTTACTGCTACTCCCAGCAGAGTTAGATGGCAAAGCATTAGGTAAGGTACCATGAGACTTGGTCTCCATTGTCAGCATCTTCGGAGATATCTTCCCTAAATAATCGGACTAAAAGGGAGAGGAAGCAGAAATCACTAAAAATCACTTCATAACTAAATCAAATTAGAAAGAAAATGGAGCAGATATTAAACCTTAGCACAATATTACAGGATTGAGCCAACCTAATTTCACTGGCACAAAGCTAAATGTAAATATTTAAACATTTTCAGTTACTGTATAGATGCATGAATGATACAAATTCTCAACAGATTATGCGGATAAAATAACGCATCTCTTCATTTTAAGCACAACCCTATCCAGTTTGTTTATGTATCCTCTATCTACATAAATACTTGATACCAAATAATTAAAAAGGCATGCACATCATATAATACCTGGCTTGTTGCAGCAGTGTAAATTTTTTCCTCAAACCTCATGGCAATTTTCTTGAGTTCTTGCAAATCCTCTGGACCAGAAACAGGAAGATGTCTCTTCAAAGTATCCATTCTGCATATCAAAAGAGATTTGCACTTGAGCCAATAAATTTCTCGCCGATAATTTTTTTTTTTTCCTTCAATGATAAATAAGATTTCATTAAGAAGGTACCACTGGGGTACCATCCCTAACAGAATAGTTTTAGGTAGAACCTGCCCTTAAACAAAATTATGGACAAAAGACTGTTTTTAACGATTCCAACAAACTAGAGGTATGAAATTGGACTTTCCTGCTACTGATAGTGAAGAGTGTACAACGAATTATCCCTAAAAGAATCCTACAAGGATTCAACTCCTTGAAATGCCCTTTTGTTCCTATCTCTCCAAATGAGCAAAAAAAAGGAGAAAAATCATCTTAGTAATCTGTTTCTTTCCAACACAGAAACTGTAAGTCCCTCCTCTCCAATCCCAAAGTTCATGTCACACTGTTCACTCCTAATATTGCACAAACTGCAGCCCAAATCTTTCTGGTCCAGGTACAATGCAAAACTGAGAGATTCACGCTCTCTTCTTCAGTCTTGCACAAAAAACACCTATTAGCCGTTATTTTCCTCTCTTCTGAACATTATCCAAAGTGACGTCACATCCCCAAGCAGCTTCCCAAGCGAAAAACGAAACCTTCAATGGGACCTTGACTTTCCAAATAGATGTCCATGGAAAATGTGTGCTCTGTTGTAATAGCATCTGAGTAGAAAGGAGATCAGTATAATGGGATTTGACAGAAAAAGTTTCAGAGTTAGACCAATTCCACCGTAGTCTATTGTCCTCACATCTAACATTGCTTGATACCACAACTCGAAAAAATCCAGAAAGCTTTGTGCTCCTAATCTTGAGCACTACATAAGATATTAATCTCCCACATTGTTTTTACATTGTTAGTCTTCCAACAATCAGCCACCCCAGCTCTCTTGTTTCTTGCTAGTGCATACACATCTGGGAATAAGTGTTTGAAAACAGTGCCTCAACACAGCATATGTCATCCCACAACAATGTGTTACTACCATTTCCCACTCTAACAGAAAGTCTGTTTTCGATAGCATCCCATCCTTGCCTCATGTGCTTCCAAAGCCCAAGTCCATGTGCTTCTCGGCTAGATTTAGTCATCCACTCTGTATCTTCATAACCAAGTACCCTCCTCCAGGTCTAGTTTTCTCCCCATTAAATCAACACAACCATTTTCCAAGCAAAGCTTTATATACAAGAACCAACGACCTTACCCCCACCACCCCATCAGCACCTGATGGCCCACGTACCTCTTCCAGTAACAGCTTATACGGACCAATAAATTTGAGATTAATAGAAAATAATACAACCCACAACCGATAAGACGCTTAAAAATCCTCAGGTTCCGGATACGTAAGCTTTAGTTACCAGCATAACAGGAAATCATCCTGTAACTAATTTCCTGCCAAAAAGCCACGCGACCCTACCTATATACTTAAAAGATAGAATTACATACAAATTACGATGGGACCTAAGCACTGTAACAAGAGTTACTTACCCACATTGAGACTTGCTAAAACCAAACGATGCAACGAAAAAAGATTTACAGCGAAAGATTCCACAGAATTCATGTCGCGCCTCGACCAAATAACACGACCATATTTGCAAAACCCATTACTTCCTTCAGCATATACTCCACACTTCTCCCCGCGAAACAGAAAAACATCAAGAAACCCAAGCGAAGAAAGAAGAAGGGCACTCACATATTGTCCACAATCCCTTCCCGCAATTCGGGCGGCAACTGAGCCCTCCAATCGCCCCCTCAAGCGCCGCTTCAGCGCCCCCATCCCCCACACCACCCGGCGGCGTCGGCGGCCTCCAGTTAGTGTCGTCCATCGCTGCCAGTCCTCAAGAACCTCCACAACCACCGAGCATTCAGCACACGCACACGCACACGCACACGCAGACTCGAATCGCACAACCAACACGATCCACCCCGATTCAGGAACCCAAGAATCCACAAATCCTCCTGTCCCACGCTCTCGTCGAAAGATCTAGAAAACCCAAAACAAGAGTCGACGAGTAGCGAAAGAGTAGTGTCGAGATTGATTTTATTGTTGAGATTTGATTTCATTCTTGATTTGAATTGATTCTGTCAGGATGTTCGGAGATAAAATAGGAAATTATAATCGGATTTTATTCTTTCCTTAACTTCCTTCTCGTACTATATAATTGTATAAAGATGTGCACAAGAATCGGGAACACTTCAAAACCGTACTAGAAATTGAAAATGATGGATAATAGTCCGATTCTCGGTTATAGTGTCGAATTGACCACCCATCCGAATCGGACGGAAATTTACGTTTAGAAAAAATTTAAAAATTCCTAATTTAAAGCTCAACACTTATTAACTAATTACCTCAACTGAATTGCCTCTCTATCTCTTATAGCTTTGACTCTCAACTTTTAATATAAGCATAATCTTTTTACTAATCTTGAAAGTTAGAATAGGAAAAATTTGTGTTTTTTTTAGTTTACTTTTACTTGCTAGAAAATATTGCGGTGAGTGCATGAAGTTTGGTGCGATCGATTCTATGGAATCATCTGGAGATTGATCCGGAGTTTCAATTTTTTGTAATCAATCCTTAGTGGTTGATTCTCGATTCTAATGTAAGAACCGTTCACTTGACGTGTACATGTATCAAGTAATATAAGTAATATAATTATATTTTTCCTACAAAATACGTCTTCGTCCTTCAAATATGACTTTTTTGGCTGAAATGTGATGGGGAGAGAGAGACGCAGGCTGAGATGATTGGGCAAGAGAACCCAAGAGGAGGCTTTGCTCATTCTTTTCTTCGCCTAAAGAGGGTAGATTTGATAAGGACCTTGTTTGGCACTATGAAAAATTTCCTAAAACGGAGCTATTTCCTTCATTTAAAAAAAAAAAAAAAAGAGCTCTGAGTAAACTTTGTGCTATGAATCATTCAATTTAATTTTGAATAAGACCTTAAACTCATCAATAGGATAGGTCTACGCCAGCGTATTTAATTATAGCGACTAAAATGAGGGTAATATTGTCCAAAATATTTCAATTGAAAAGCATAATATGATGATGGCAAGTGGGAATTTGGGATTTGTCCCTCCAATACGATTATGCTCTAATAACAAGAGCTTTGACTGAAAAAGGCCAACCCCTTTGTTTTGTTTTCCCCTTGTCCTTTTTGGATTGGGAACAAGAGCTTTGACGCCTACCCCGCCGAAGCCGCCCCCATAAATTGGCAAATCTAGTACGCGAATTGCTCACCCGTGTTGTGCCAGTAAGTAAGTTCATGTAGGCCCACCCAAACGTGTCCGCACGGTTCATCGCGGGCTTGGTGGAGCTCGAAGCAACCATCCCCAGCCTCATCGTCGCTGGCACCAACAGCCACATGTTCACTTGCAAGCTCCTTGGCTCCTCTAAAACTATCACTAGGACGATGAGATTGATGGGAAGGTTAGTGCGCCCACAGCGACACTGGTGTGCAGGTTCATTTTATCTAGCATTAGCAGTAGGATGTCGATGGAGCTAGCCATGGTAGCTAGCGGCCTGGGCAAGGAAACAGACGCCCAAGGAAATTAAAGCTCAATTTAGGCTCCGTTTGTTTTGCAGAAAATAATTTTCAAAAAAATGTTTTTAGGGTTTCCGACGTTCATTTTATGGAAAATAAATTCCTTAGGAAAACATTTTCCATGAAAGGAAAAATGTATTTTAAATTAGGGGCAAACATTTTCCACTTTTCAAAAGTGGAAAACGTTTTTCTCACTTGATCTATCCTATATCACACTTTTACAAATCCTCACTTCCTTCTCCCATTTTTTCTTCTTCTTTTCTTTTTTTATTGGAATTATTTTTAATTTTATTTTTCCTTTCTAATTCAAATTATTTTTTTAATTTTTTTTTTTTCTTTCTTTCCTTTTTCTTTTCTTTGTTTCCTAGCTTCTTCTTTCTTGGCTAGTTGCTAACCATGGTGAAAGCTGGCAATTGGCCATAGGCGAGTCTCGAGCTCACCGGCAAGCACAAGGCTCGCCTACCTCGGCAAGCTCGGGCTCACCGCTCGTCGGCCACAAGCTCGCACTCGCCAATTTGGTGAACCTCGACCTTGTTGGACTCAGGTGTCGCCAAATTGGTGAGCCTTGTGCTCGTCGGTGACCTCGAGGCTCGCTTGTGGCCGGTCACAAGCCATCGCCGTGGCCGGCGACCGGCCAAGAAAGAAGAAGATGGAAAACAAAGAAAAGAAAGGCAAAAAGAAAATAAAATTAAAAAAAAATTGAATAATCAATTTTAAAAATTAAAATAATTAAAAATCGATTTTAAAATATGAAAAATAAAACTTTTAAAATAAAATAAATAAATGAAACAGAGTATATTGAGGAAAATATTTTCCTTATCGAACAGTGACAAATATTTTCTACTTCATTTTGGGGTTTCATTCGTATATCAAAAAATAACTATCTTTTTTTTGGAAAATGACTTATTGAAAAATATTTTTTAGAAACAACATATTTTTCGCGAAACAAACGGAGCCTTCATATATCCTTTTTTTTTTTTTGTTGGTTCTCTTGAAAATATGTTTGGTTGGTAAAAACAAGAACTTCGGATAGAAATCAAAATTTAGACATGTTTGTTGTGTCTTTGCAATCCATCATTTTGTACTTCCTTTGAACTAATGATCCATCTTTTCATTTGGTGATTACAAAGTACCGTAGCCGGCTATCAAGAAAAATCGTCTTATCAAGTAGGAGATGCTGATGAAATTTTTACCATGAGTAATGCGACTTGCTTTATTTACCTTTGAAATAAAACTAATAAAATATCCAATTTCAAGAAGCATCTAAACCTCTCCTCTCTATACATGCAACAAAAATCTTGGATATAGTCAAAGAGCCTATGAATTACTTAAGTACTCAACAAGGACCCAAGCACGGACCTAGACTCCCAAAAAGCATACCCAAACACACAAGAGCATAAATAAAAGATCAGTAGGACCAAAGCTCGCGCGTACTAGTCAGCCGTGAGCTTTGACCTAATGCCCACCCATAAACTGAGCACAAGGGCTCGAGGGAAAGTCCTACATAGCTCAAATGTGGCCCTACAGTGGATGGCAAACAATGGACGGACTCTAGTGACAGTGGATCACTCTTTCAAACTCACTATCTCTTTAGCTCACCTTCTCACTAGAGCTGGCAAAATGGGTCATAAACCCATATTATGACCCATTTTTAGTTAAATGGGTTATATATGGGTAAAGTGAAAGTTAAATATGGGTCAAAAATGGGTTGGAATAAGTAAAGCACAAAAAGAAATGGGTTTGAGAAAGTAAAGCATAAAAAGAAATGGGTTTGAATGGGTTATTAGGAAACTCACTTTGAACTCATGGCCTTCCCTCTTTAACTTCATAAAAATGTTTCTTTTTATAAAAAATCAAAATTACAATTATTTTTCATATTTCAATTTTCTTTTCTTTTCTTTTTCTTTTTTCTTTCTTTTTCTCCCTTCCTTAGCCAGCGGCCGGCAAGGCGACGATCAGCCGACCGGGTGAGGCTCAAGCTTGCCGGATCTGGCGAGACTTGAGCTTGCTAGTGTTGGGCGAGGCCTCAGCCTTGCCAGATCGGCGAGATCGAGCCCCACCTAACACCGACGAGCTCGAGTCTCACCAAATCCGATGAGGCTCGACATCTTCGACGACTAGCGAAGCTCGAGCTCACCAGCGTCGGGCGAGGCCTCGGCCTTGCCAAATCAGCAAGATCGAGCCTCACCGATAACTAGCAAGACTTGTGCTCACCAATGTCGAGCGAGGCCTTGGCCTCTTGGATCGGCGAGATCGAGCCTCGCCCGACACCGTGAGCTCAATCTTGCTCGTGTGGCCGGTCGTCGGCCGTTGTTGTGGGCGGGCCGGTCGAAGAAGAAGAAAAAGAAAAGAGAAAAAATAATTATTAAAAATTAAAAATTATAATTTTAAAAATAAAAATGATAATATTATATTTTAAAAAATAAAAATATTTAAAAATTATATTTAAAAAATAAAAAAAAATCGATTTTAAAAAAGAAATATCTTAAAAATAATTATAAAAATTTTCCATTATATTTGTATTGCATAAAAATGATTTAAAAATACTTTTTTTTATAAAAAATCATAAAAATGAGTTTTTTTAGGTTTAGTTAAAAAAATTTCATTTTACAGTTTTTAGTTATTCAATGGTATTTTCACTTCAAATAAGAGAAGCATGTGCATGGTCTAATTCTTTATAAATAATTCAATTTATAGGTTTTTTTAAAACTTTTTTATTTTATTTCCTATTTTTAATTTAATTTGAAGTTTTAATCCAATTAGCATGTAGTAGAGGTGGGTTTTCCTAGAATATTAATAAGTTTTAACAATACAAATAGGGCCGATTATGGGTTGGATATGGGTCGGGTTAGGTATGGATCACTTGATTTACACTACATGAATACAAGTCAAAATGAGTTAAATGGGTCAAATATGGGTCGACCCATTTTCGACTCGACCCACCCATTTGACGAGTCTACTTCTCACTCTCTCCATCTCTCTCTCTCGATTCCTCAACCTCTATTAAAGATATTTATCTTTCCTAATTGATTCTATTTAATTTTATTTGATATTGTAATATTTTATTACTTTAGATAGTTGTTTAGAACAACCTATAAATAGGTTCTTGTATCATCAATATTAGACACACAAAAAAACATAGAAATTATCTTTTTCACTTTATTCTATTATAATTCTATCATGGTATGAGAGCCAAGTTTTATTTGAGGAAAGGGGTTACCGTGTAATAGTAATATTGTCATAGCTACGCTGGTACCCATCACCAAATAGTCGTCCTTGATCACTACTAAGAAAGTTGTCACTTGTTTTGAAAATCTAACACCATCATCATGTTTGTCTATCCCAAATGAGTCAGACTGTGAAAATTCATCACGAACTAACTCCAAGAGAAGCCACACTCACCGTCATGCTTCGCCGCATTACTGGTCCACCGATGCCATCGGTTGTAAGTGAGACTTTTAAAGTCAATATGAAACCTTTTCAACAAAAAAACCACCACAAAAAGTTCTACATTCTCCAATAAGTCCAAAACAGCAACAAACGTTGCTGGAAAGCTGCCCATGTGTCCTCATGGGTCGCCCATACCTTCTGCACGTGAGATCCACACGCCTCGGCCTCGCACATGATTCGCTACATCTGTCAAGTAGTGATGTCATCCTCCACGTCATCTATACGTAAGCATCACGTCATTCTTCATTGCTAACCAACATTGACTTGACTGGTTTGGCTCAATTCCGATCAGTTCTCAGGGTTTTCTAACCGGTTCGGCCCAATTCCGACTAGTTCTCAATGTTTTCCGATCAGTTCGGCCAAATTCCTGTTGATTCTTATGGTTTTCTAACCGGTGCAGCTTGACTCTAATCGGTTCGCAATGTTTTCTGATCGGTTTAACTAGATTCCGATTGATTCTTGGGGGTTTTTTGATCGGTTCGGCCTAATTCTAATCGATTCTTGGCATTTCCAAATCAGTTCTTGAGGTTTTTCGATGTTCTCAATCTATTTTCCGCATACTTTCTCCATATAAGCTCTACAAGTATTGGTTTTCTTCAAATTAATTATAGAATCTACTAAATTTACTAGTATATTGCATATCATAGAGAGATTAGAAGTCTTAATACCCATTCAGACCATCCTGAATGGATCAAACTATGTCTTATGGGTTCAAGAAATTTCAAGTTTTCTAAGGGGATGTAAGCTTTGGCGTTATGTTACCAGAACTATTCATGTGCATATTCAGGTCATTGAAGAGGATGATGATACATTTGCTGAACATTTGGAGGAGTGGGAGAGCAAGAATCACCAAATGCTCACGTGGTTTCGAAACACTTTGATTCCATCTATCAAATTTCAATTCGATTGCCCAAATATTGCAAAAGAAGCCTAGGATCTTCTTGCTAGTCGTTATTCCACATCAGACATTGCTCATCAATATCAACTATTGGGGATCTTACATCGCTTGCATCAGGAGATAAGTCAGTCTATTAATGAATTTATTTCTTCCATGCATGCTCTATGGGATCAGCTAGCTTTATCTGATCCAACATGGGATTCTACTATTGATGCTCATAAGTTTGCTAAATAGCATGATCGTATGCGAGTTATGCAATTTATGATAGTTCTTAATGATGGATATGAACCTGTGTGAGCTTCACTTTTGCATTGGGATCCTTTTCCTCCTTTTGAGCCAGTTGTCTCGAAATTAACTAACAACTTTAAAGGCACAACATGCTACTCCACTGGTCTCCATTCCTACTGATGCAGTGCTTCCCACTTCTAGCTCATCCTCTTGGTGCAAGCCTTACTGTAAGCACTGTTGTCGACTCAGTTATTGTGCATCTAACTATTATCAACTACAATCTAAGCAACCTACAGAAACAAACAACTGATCCCGTTTTAGAGGTCCACCTGCATGTCGCCCATCCACCATAGAAGATTATTCTAACAGTTTGTTTGTCACACTATCATTAGATTATCTTCAGTTTATAGTTCATTCCATTCTCCAAGAAACCGGTACTTCTAGCCCTTCTGCTCTATCAGTCACTCCAAGTACTCCTAATTCATGGTTATTTGATTCTATGTGTTATAATCACATTGTCGCGATCAAATTTTCGGGTGTAAACCACTTAGAGTTTGGCTAATGGATTGTTAAGCCTAGACTTAACTCGGGCTCTCTCAAGTCTATACCAATTCGCGACTTAAATTCAAAATTCTTAATATGCAAATGGATTTTTTTTATCTAAGAGTCGCCACTAATTAGTTTATTGTAGGTCGATTAGATATCTAAGTAAAATAATGGGAAGATTATTTCAGTCCTACAAACTAGATACTTTAGGTACGGGGACTTTGTTACACTAAACTTCTCTAATGCCCTTTTAGTACCATTTCTTTTTTATTTTCAAAAATATTTTTGCAGGTAACTTGGATTGATTTTAAATCTATTTCCCTAACATATAAGATGATCATGTGGGTGCACAAACTATCAATTTAACACCCAAGAAAGCAATGAATAAATTACAGGACTTACCTCGTAACAACGAAAACATTTGTAATGTTAACTTCAAAATTCGCATCAACAATCCTAGATATGATTCGCAATCACTCAATCTTTTTTAGGATTTTCTCTTGTTTTATAAAAAATCTAATCTATATGCAATGCAATCTAACCAAATGACCTAATTCTAATGATGGACAATTTCTAACTAAATGGACCTAGCAACAATCACTAAATAACATGCATTTCATGAACCTAATTCATAATTAAAAATGGCCTAATTTTTTTTATGTATTTTTTATAAAATTCATAATTAAAAATGGCTAAAAATAAAAATCTAACTAAAGTGAGATATTATCTATTTTAAGTTATGAAATAGACTAATATTAATCCTATCTTAACTTAGAAATTTATCTCGACATGCAATTTAATTCAAAGATATTATCTAACCTAGATACCATCTAAACATGCATTCTAATATAATTAGAAAAGTATCTAACTATTCTATCATGCAATTCCATCTAGGAAATCAGTTCTAATCTACATGATATGTAAATGCAATCCTTTTTTGTGTATTTTTTGGGATAGATAAAGGAATTAAAAGATAAGCACCAAATCATTCACGGTCATCAAAGACATTACTCATTGTTCGAATTAGGAAATAATGTTTAATCACTTTGATTATTTCGCTAATAAAATCGATAAATTGATCTTAAGCCTTAAAGATCAAAATATCAATTTTATTCCCACGTGATTAATTATTCCTCTAAAGCTTTATATATGGAATAAACAATCGATGTGCGGTTGTGGATTAAGAAATAAATCTTAAATGAAAGTTATGTCATGTTGAACGCAAATTGTGCAACCTCAAGATCTCCATAACTAGAACAAAAATATGCATAATTGAGTAGAACGATTAACGCACCTGTTTTGGGATCAATTATTCTTGAAGCGGAAGCGAAAATACAATGTTCCATGTGTAAGTCCTTATCCTCTATTGCCATTTGTATCACTGGTTCAATGAGGCGGCCCCCTCACGTGTAGCGTTAGGTAAACGCCCTTAGGTGAGGATACAGGTGAGAATTAAGGTTAAAGGAGAGACTTGAGCACTATTTATAGAGTTTCCAGCCAGTCCTCCTCATTAAGGGCCAGGCTCAACTCGGCCCACACTAGCCAGCCCATATTAGACTAATTAAGAAACCTTATATCTCACTTTAGACCAACCATGTTTTACGGTAACCATAAAAACAGTAAATTACAATATCAATTAATTTAGTCCAGATTAGAAAAACTCTTACATGCTCCCACTTGGACTATATTAATTGAAATCGTAATGTATGTGCGCACATTTGGTCCAAAGATAATTCTTAATAGTCAATCCTATCCCATAAAGTCTTAAACACCGAATCATTGCGGTAACTGCATGTATACACATAAAACCTTCCATGGTCATGAATGTTCTCAACTTTATTGATATGGATTCAATATGGTAGTGTGGCAAATGGATAACATCTCTCATAAAGAAATCCCATTTGTCAGTCACCATTCTCTTACCTTAGGTGTCACAAAAACTTGTGCCACAAGAGAATGCTTTATGATTCCAATGAACCCACATATGTCTTGTCTTTATGGTTAACCTTTCTTTATGTATCATAAGATATATGCACAAGGCTAATAACCGGATGCCCGGATGCCCCTAGCCTTCACTCAAGTTTTTATATAATCCCTTGAGACTTTATCAATATGTATTTAACATAATAACAACACATTCAAAATAATTTATTGAATGCAAAAGTTAATACATATCAAACCGTTACAAAGTATAACGAACACAGATAAAACATTTATCAGAGTAAAGCTAAAATAGCTCCCACTAAACAACAGTATCCGAAGATACTCCTAGGCCCATGTTAATAACATGTTACTCAAATACACATTGGCGTAGGCCTTTAGTTAATGGATCCGCAATCACATCATCTGTGAAAATATGTTATATTATAAGTCACATTTTTGTACCATTTCTTTATGGTCAAAAATATTTGACCACCATATATTTAGACCCCTTGAGACCTTTGTAGTAAATAAATAATACTACAAATTTGTTATCTCAATATAACCGTATGGGTCTATTCATCAAATTAAAACGATCAACTCCATCATGAGGTTCTGAAGCCTAATAGCCCAAATAACAACCTAAAATAATGTTACTAACACTGCATACATAGTAGAATATAACATAAAACTTTATTTACTGCACTTCCTACTAACATAAATCTGTATCTTGTTATTGATATTATATTATCAGAACAGCCAGCAGATTTTACATCTAAATACCCTACTAACTGCAAGAATTGAACATGTCTATAAATTAACATATAATCTCTTGTCTTCTTTAAGTACCTTAAAACCTTCTTGACAGCAACCCAGTGATCATATTCGGGATTTGACCGATATCTACCTAGAAGTCCCGTCACAAAGACAACATTTAGTCTAGTGCAAATTCGAGTATACATTATATTTTTAAGTGCACTGACATAAGGTACTCCCTTTAATTAGATTTTCTCAATATCTAAATAAGGACAATGTGATAGATTCAATCCATCACCCTTAACAACAAGAGTAATTCCTGAATTGCAATGATGTATATTGAATATTTCCAAAATACGATAAGCAAATGTCCTCCGAGAAAATCTAATATAAAATTCAATATATGTGACAAAAACAATCCTTATAGACCTTAGTGCAAAAGATGCCTCAAGGTCACTACTTGTAAACAAAAATCATGTATATAGAGTATGAGAAAAAATAAATTTCCTCCTACTGACCTTGCAGTATGTTGAATTACTTTGTTCCTAATTGAACAAAATAACAATAGTATGAAACTTTAATAATATTGTCTGGAAACTTGCTTAAGACTATAAATAAAACTTTTTAGTCTACACACAAGTTTACTTGAAACATTTGTTGCAAAATTCTCCAATTGCACAATATAGATTTTGTATCTATTTGGCGTAACTTTATATCAAAATAAATTATTAATGACACATTCACTCTGAAAGTTATGTCTATCACTCATAGATATGAACACTAAATATAAATAGACATATATTAGGCAATAAAATTTCCAAATGTACTAGAGATGTGCATCTTACCTAATTTGAGGATATTCTTTCCAAATTTGGACCAACTGTGATCGGACTAGGATCGCAATCAGAATCTCAACGGCAAACAACAGCAAGCGTTATGTGCACGGCGACGATGCAGGTTGACACGAAGCACGGCTCCACTACCAGTAAACGGCAGCAGCGCTCGTGCCGATAAGGCTAGCGAGCAAGGCTATGCACGGCCAAAAACTCAACTAAGGACCCGCAAAACGGAGACAAGACACCTCGGGTCGGGTACGAACTGTCAGTGAGTAAGTGGCTCGACACGCGTTGGGGCAGCTAGCGGTTTGGCGGACCGACATGGCTTCTTAGATCGCCAATGCCGCTGCCCTCTGTATCTATTTCCTCTCGGGTAAAAGTGGATGGAGTGATGACGATAGATGTACCGTCCAAAGAACACATTTGTGCATGGGATGGCTTTTTGCATGAATCCTGAGAAAGAAATAATATATTAGTGGAGTATCAAGATGATATTTTTATGAAGAATTACCCTTCTTTTGAATGCGTCCTCCCAAGTGTAAGTGTGCATCGCAATGTAAAGTCCACGCCGTAAGATGGCTTCACGGGCTGGATGCAGCGGTGGTTATGGGTCGAACTCGCAGGAAGTTTGATTGGCCTTCGCAGCTCAGTGATGGTCTTCCGGTCGGACCCTTGATTTGGTGGACTCGGACGAACCTTTGTGGACCTGTGAAAACAGAAACTCGGGTGGAACGATTAGCAGCACGAGATGGCGCAGCTGATCGTCTAAGTTTAGCTTGCGACTCGATGGATCACAACAGCAACAGCTCGCTATGTGCAGCAGGTCTTGAAAAGTGATTCTCCGTTCGGGCTCAGCAGGGACGTCGCTGTCACAGCGGCAGCAGGAACGGGAACAGCAAGCGCTGCCCGTGAATCTCTGAATATGAAGACTTTCTCACGTGTAATGGCCCTCTGCTCTTACGATTTATCCTTCCTTCGTGTACTCTCTCTACTTCTTCACGCGTCACTCACGAATCACACCTGCAAAGCATGAATTAATACCAGACCACAGAACAACCCGATAAAAAAAAAAAAAAAAAACTCGGCATGGGCTGATTAGCGGCTATTCAAGACTGAAGGGCTGCGGCAGAGGGCGCTTGGCGATGTTCGGCAAGGCAGCAGTTTCTCGGCTTTGTCAGGCAGCAGCGAATGGCAACATGGACGCCGATGGCAGCGGTGAAGATTAACATGGCCGCGAGAATGCACGACGTAAAGTACTTCCCTCTCCTTCTTACTCTCTATTTAGGTGCATTCTCCCTAGTGCCTTCTGAATGGTGAATTGCCGGCCTCCCCCCTTTGTCTACAGTGCGCCCATGTTTTATAGGTCAAGGACGTGACTGAAATTTCCTGCCTATAATTTATTTCTTTCCTTCTTTTTTTTCGCTCCAATGGACGCACAAAATCCTGTCTGTGAGCACCTATGATATATATTGAAATTCCTTTTCCTTCCTCACCCTTGTGCATCATGCATTTGTAAGCCGATTTTTCTTTACTTCCCATTTCTTTTCTTTTCAGCTCACATGGGAAATCTACCTTGACCATGAAATATTTCTTGTCTTGAAACATTGAATATATCGCTCAAGATATGCCCCACGTGCAATATTCCCTCTTGATATTTCAACCTTAAACTTTCAATCTTCAGTAAAATATATCGCTTAATGTATAAATCACATGCATATATGAAATATTTACCGAATATTGGAAGGACAATACTGAATTGTCAACTCGTAAAATTGAAGCTCATCCGCCACTGATCAAATGCAAATGCGAATAAAAAAATGCTCCTAAAACTAGATGTTATGCAATTTAATTTTAATATTTTTATTTAGGGGTTAAAAATTAATCCCTAATTTTTAATGTGGTAAATGACTAAATGGGTTGCCAAAATTTAGGTGTCAACACACATGACCTCCAATTTCAATTTATTCAAGTCAAAATCATACACTTCACAAACACCTATTATTCACATAGCTAATAGCTCTTAGATGATAGTTGGTCATACAGGCAATGTTTCAACTCCCAAATTGTCCTTACCGGGGAACATTTATGTTTCACAAACTCTCATTAAACTTGATATTTGTGGGTCTACTATGTGAGCTTGTTTTGACATTCATTTCTCATCAAATAATTGCCGTGTGCAAGATCCATGGATGAAATAGACAATTGGGATAGGGTGTAAAGTGGGACAGTTGTTTGAGCTTGTTTTATTAAAGTTTCCCAACTCTTTCACTAGTTGTGCTGCCATAATACCATCTAAAACTTGGCATTCTCGTTTGGGGTCATCTTTCTTTTTCTCGATTAAGTTCTTTGCTTTTAAGTGGTCATTTACGTTCTATTGACGATAAAACTATTGCTTGTCTACCTTGTAACTTAAGAAAACATCATGCTTTACCGTTCAATCTCAATGAATCTGTCTCTTATGCTCCCTTCAATCTAATTCAGTCGGATATTTGGGGACCATCTCCTACTCCCACTATGGGAGGATCTCGTTATTTTGTGGTTTTTGTTAATGATTATTCACATTATACATGGCTTTATCTTATGAAAAAATCGATCTAAACTTAATCATATCTATAGTAATTTTGTTGCCATGATGAAAAAAAAATTTTCTTGAAATGTCAAGGTTTTTCATACCGATAGTGCCATGGAATATAGAACAGAGAGTTCCTTAAAATTCTTTATCAAAACGGTACTATTATTCATCATTCTTATCCAGGAACTTCCCAACAAAATGATTGAGTAGAGTGTAAACACAGGCATATCTTAGATATTGTACGCACTCTTTTAATCTTAGCATCTTGTCCAGAACAGTTTTGGAAGGGAGGCCTGTCATACAACTATATAAACTATCAATTGTGTTTTGTCACATATTATAGGTAACATTTCTCCATACAAGCACTTGTATGAGAGTGTTCCTAATTATAATCTACTTCGAGTATTTGGTAGTGCATGTTTTGTGCATCTTCTTCCAAATGAACACACGGAGTTAGAATCTCGGGCTCGTCTTTGTTGCTTCCTCAGATATGGCATTGAACATAAAGGGTATAGATGTTGGGACCCTATCCCAAATTAGCTTCTCGTGTTCCGTCATGTTATCTTCTAGGAACATAAGATGTTCTCAGCCTTACGTTCTTTTGCATCTTCTCCCATTGTTCCAACTATTCGCTTCTTTACCAATCCTTCTATTGATCTATTTCCTAAAGATGACACTCTCGCATCTTCCTCTTTAGAATTGTCCTCACCTAATCTTGACATAGGTATCTCTGAAAATCCCACT
The DNA here is from genome assembly GCA_017140325.1 of Eucalyptus leucophloia subsp. euroa. NCBI lineage: Eukaryota > Viridiplantae > Streptophyta > Magnoliopsida > Myrtales > Myrtaceae > Eucalyptus > Eucalyptus leucophloia. The sequence continues at coordinate 1,595,346 of CM029477.1, read as the reverse complement.
TTGGCAGCTCCTAATATGTGTATGCCATCTGTGGATTCACAACAATTAGATGTTCCTTCCATTCATCATTCCACCAGTATAAGTCAACTTTCTATTCAGTTTTGTGATTCACTATTATTTTACCATTGCCTCTTCTCACGAGCCTCGCACATATAAAAAAGTTCATACTAATCCTCTTTGGCAACAAGCAATGATGTGAGTTGAAAGTATTAGAAAAATCTCATATTAGGATTTGGTTGATTTGCCTCCTAAAAAGTCAACTATATGTTGTAAATGGGTGTACAAAATCCAAACTAAGGTAGATGGTATAGTGGAATGCTACAAAGCTAGACTAATAGCGAAAGGCTTTACTTAGGAGTATGGCATTGATTATGATGAAATGTTTGCTCCACTTGCACGTCTTACTTTTGTTTGTAGCCTCCTTGCCATCGCCGCTTAATAAATGGCCTTTATTCCAAATGGATGTCAAAATGCATTTCTTAATAGAGATCTCACTGAAGAAGCGTCTATGGAACCACCTCCTAGATACACTCATACTCTTGGTAAAGTGTGTCATTTACATCAAGTATTATATGGACTAAAATAGGCTCCTCATGCATGGTATTCTAAGTTTAGTTCTATCATGGAATACCTTGGATTTGGGTCCAGTCCCTATGATGATGCTCTATTCGTTCAACGAACATCTCATTGGAGTATTCTACTACTGTTATATGTAGATGACTGGGTTATTACTGGCGATGATCACAATGGCATTACAAAACTACAACAGTAATTGAGTCAATAGTTTGAATTGAAAGATCTTTAAAGGCTCAGTTATTTTCTAGGATTGGAGGTTGCTTCAGATCCCTTTGGCTATTATCTTTCTCAAGAAAATAATGCCAAATTTAAGGAAAAAGATGGGACTCCTCTTTCAAACCCTACACTTTATCGATAGTTAGTTGGCAGTCTGGTATAACTCACTACTACCCACCCCGGCATCGCTTATGTTATTCATATGGTGAGTCAATTCATGACTACACTGCAGATGACTCACTTTGCTGCTATTCTTTGAATTATTTGCTACGTCAAGGATACCTTATTTTATGGTCTTCACTTTTCCGCAAACTCAACCTTAGAGTTAACATCTTATTTTAATGCTAATTGGGATGGTAATCCTCTTGATCTTCATTCTACTACAAGCTATTGCTTCTTCTTAATAAAGTCCCTTATTTCCTGGTGAAGTAAGAAACAATCTACTGTCGCTCGATCGAGTATGGAAGCGGAATATCGTGCTCTTACCGATACAACTTTGGACTAATTATGGTTACTGCCGTTATTAGAAGACATGGGAGTTCGTCATAACAATGGAACGGTCATTCATCGTGATAACCAAAGTGCCATCCAAATAGCTCATAATGACGTTTTCCATGAGCATACCAAATATATTGAAATAGATTGCCATTCGATACGCTCTCATGGGCTTCATGGTACTATTTGTCTTGTTCCCACCTCATCAACTAATCAGACAGCTGATGTTTTTACTAAGGCACATCCACTTGGGTGCTTTGAAGATCTTTTCTCTAAATTCTAGTTAACCTCTCTTCTACGTCACCTTGAGTTTGAGGGGGATATTAGAGATATTTATCTTTCCTGATTGATTCTAATTGATTTTACTTGATATTGTAATATTTTATTACTTTAGATAGTTGTCTAGAACAACCATAAATAGGCTCTTGTATCATCAGTGTTAGACAAACAGAAATATATAGAAATTCTCTTTTCCACTTTATTCTATTATAAATCTATCAATCCCAAGCCAAGAAGAAGCTCCCAAATTAATTCCTCCTCTATCCTTTTAAGTGTGGGTGGTAGGCGCACATGGCCTCTGCCACCGCCAGCTGTCTTGCCGGCGTGGCCCCGATCATCGCTAATGTACAGCCTCTATACCGCCTCTCCCCCTTTTTGCATACTGCAAGCAATGCATTACGGAGAAGGAGGAGGGAAGGGGTCCGTGGATTGGGCCAAGGACAAAGAGGAAAATGGGCTAGGCCCAAACAGCAAAAAGGAAGAAGGCAAAAGAAAGACGGTCCAATCGGCCTACCCCTAGCTTAGTCTCTTTTTTTTTCAAAAATATTTTTTTAAATAATACTATTTTAATTTTAATACTAGAAATGCACATGCTGCTTATGTCTATATGCCATGCAATTGAATGAAAACGTGATGCATTTTGATAAAAATTATTTATTTTACTTTATACTTTATTTTCTTTTAGAGACTAATTCCTAATTTTCTATGCAATTGAGTCATAAATAAAAAGGGTAAAATTTAAATGTTAACTTTTAACTCTTTGTCCAAAATTTCTCATTAACAAATGAGAGATGGAAAACTCCCTAGCACAAGCTATTCGAGCGCGAGCCTTTTTACTATGAGAGATGGAACATCCCTAAGCATAAGAAATTGACAAGCATAAAACCATTAAGGGCGATTTTGACGAAGAGTAATGGAGAGCAAATTTAGGACTTAAGTAAAAGTTTGTGATTTTTTAAAAGACAAAAAAAAAATTAAAGTGAAATTGAAACAGGACCAAAAGTTGGATTTTTTTAGGCAAAAAATAGTTTATGGTAGAATTGGTATTGGAATTAAAGTTGAAGGTTGTTTACGATATAAACAAAGTTTATGGTAAAATGGGAACCGAATTTAGCATCAATGAAGTTCATAATATGTTCCACACAATCATCAATTCCCACCAACTGTTTGGGAACATTTATCAAAAATGGTCCTTTTAACTCACTCTTAACTTTCCGACAATTGTTTTAACTAATGTTCTTTCATGCCTGTCAAAGAACAATAAAAATTTCAATATGTGATGGAAATATTCATATTCTTTTTCAAGTAAGACTAGTTATTGTAGAATTGGTATTGGAACTAAAATTGAAGATTTTTTAACAATGCAAAAAAAGTTTAGGGTAAAATGGGGACTAAACCTAAAGTCGGAGATTTTTTATGAGACAAAAAAAAAAAGTTTAAGTTAGAATAGGGGCAAACTCTAAAGTTAGAGGTTTCTTATGAGCCAAAAGATATACTTGGGACAAGAGCTAAAGTTAAAGGTTTTTTAGGATACTAGGCCGTTCCTTTTTTAGCCGAGAAGAAGAGTGAGTCATTTGGAAAACATACAGTAATTCACTTTCTTCAAGCCACCCAGTGAAAGACGAAGGTGCTTTCCAAACAATGATTTTTTGTGCCATGAGCTTTACATCCACTTAAATTGTTTATTGTAGGTTTGAGCTTAATCTATATGTGGAAATCACTCAAGCATCAATAAAAATAACTCTGATAGATTATTTACTACTAACTCTCCTTAGGGAAAAGGTACCGACGCTTGAAACTAGATCACGTAAAGCTCTATTGTTTCATATTAATTTAAATTGCAAAATCCTATAAGTTTCTCATTAATTTTACAATAAAGGTCCCCAAGGAACCTTCATTTTCTCTACCATTTCTCATGCAAAAATCAAACAAGAGTTGGTCAATAAATAGCTTGCTTTCTTCCTCAAATCCCACTCCACGACGTCAACGACATTTCCAAAACTCTATAGCAACACTTTCAAGGACAACCCTGTGGGTTTTCTCGGATGCTCCATTGCCCCATGGTGGCCATCCGGCAAGACATTGACGACGTCATAGACTTGGATGTCCGGGGTTGACTGGCTCTCGACAATGGAGGGAAAATGACGCCATTGGACTTGGCTGTGTTTTAGAAAGAGATGCGGAAGTTGGGGCTGGACCTAGCCAGCTTAAGGAGGTTGGCGAGAGGCCAAGGGGGGCTGCCAAATGGGAGCGCAAGGACAGCAACAAGACCGTTAGGAGATGTGTCAATAGGTTAGTTTTCCATGATACCTAATCCAAAACACTATCGGAGTGTGCTTGACTTAACCTAACCCTAGACCCAAAAGACATACGACCCAAGGAATCAGGTTGGTCCAAGTCTTTTCTTTTTCTTTTTCTTTTTTTGTTTTTTGTGCAAAGGTTAAGACAAACATTATTGTGACCTCTCTTTTGTTGTCCGAGAGAAAACGAAAAGGTTTAGGAGTATTTGCCTAAGGAGGCGAACCAACGACCTTAGATTAGGCGCGATCTCTCTCAAACCCATACCTCACGCAGCCTTGGATTTTGTATTTTAATTCTTAACAACCTATATATTTCTAGGAGTCGTCACTAGCCTATTGGGGTCGGTTAGAAACCAATCAAGACGCGGGAGTGTTGTCTCGATTCCTATGCAACCAAAGATTTCAAGGAACGGGGACTTATTTACACCAATATTTCTATTAGCGCCCTTGCGGTACCACTAACTTGGAAGGTTGTTTATCTAAATGGCCACAGAATCTTGACTACCAATTACAATACTCATGAAACCACTAAGCATCCATGCAAATGTTTTTGTAGACCTTAATGTCTAGACTAATCCTAACCTTAATGTCTAGACTAATCCTAACCTAATTTAGAAGATAAATTTACACTCAAATTTACGAAAAGTGGTACAGTAAGTAAACATCCCAGAAATTGAAATGACTTGAACATAAATGTGGAAAAGGAAAACCCAATACAAGTCGGGTAAATAATATTACATGGCATTGTTATCACGCGCCGAGATAAGACCCCCACGAGCAAAATGGGAATTTAAATATGCATGAAATTACTCTAAATGCATTAAACTACTCTAAGTAATTTTAATCTACACAACATGGATTATTTACAAAAAGGATTATAAAATACCAATATAGCATTAAATTAGGAAAAATGATCTTATAAAATTAGGAAAATCTCCTAGATGTCATTTTTGCCTTAATTTGATACCATCCATCATTTTTATATTTTTTTTTTGAAATTTTTGGATTTTCTCAATTTTTTTATTTGAAAATAATTCCCTAAACCAATCTATGCTTGATTTACACTAATATGGAAGAGCCCAGTACATGAATATCTCAAGAACTGAGCTCAAATCGACCATTTCAAGATCGAAGCTTAGTTTGGGCATTTCGTCGAACATTTGGTGTGCATTAAACTAGCCCAAGCAATCTCTTCAAGCCATGTTTGTGGCCTTCAATCCTGACCCATAAGCAATCTTATGTGGAACTAAAATATCAAGGTTATATTATCACATGCAAAGAGCAAGATTAGATAGAAATCATAGCCTAAAACACATAAGAACTAAGTTGAAATCGGTCTCAAATATGCAAGTTTGAGCTAATTTTGCATATCTGGGTTTGAACCCAAGTCAAGCAAACGGGTTGCATGCCAATATTCAAGCCCCAACACTCATCACATACGAGATCTAAAGGAAACATTACTTGATCCGAGTGAAAGTAGGTAACATGGACTTTTAAATGTAATAAACATCATATAGAATGATCAACCGAGCACATCGAAACGACCTCTTCAAGAAGCACACAAGCAAAGTCCACACCAACCAACCATGAATCAATGTGGATAGGCTTGGTTTTTTGCTCAAGTTTTAGATGGTCTCATGGTTCATAGGACGATTTACAAACCAATCCAAGCTAACCTTAGTATCATTTGTACTCCCATAGGACATTCATCAAGGTTGTGGAGACAAAAAAATGTGTGCAAAGGGGAGTAGCAAGTCAAACATATATGGCTCTCGAATAGGCTTCAAACAGTTGAAAAAATTTTAGCCTCAGAAATTAGTCTTTCGGACTGGTTTTCCTATTGCTTTTTCACGTTTAAAACATATTCAAACTTGACCAAAAATACATCTATGATTTTTACCTTGCTGCCTAATTTCTTTTGCAGTGGCTTTTGGCCAAGGAAACCTAGAAATTATCCTCCGGGGGCACGTGGAAGTTGGCTTCTTCGAACTAGAAAATGAGATTTGTAGAGAAAAAACTAACAACAAAGGTTTTTGTTGGTCTCCAAAATTAGACTTTAAGACCTATTTTGTTGGCCAAGTTAACACTAAGCCAAACTATATATATTTTAGTTTGGGCTGCAAATCATGGTTTTCCTCATTTGTCTTTTACTTTTCTCAAAAATACTTGCTTTTCCTCACCCGTGACCAACCGGACTCAACACTAAAGATAAATTTTTGGACTTTCTTGGCCCACAAGGAGGGAAATGTTTCGGGAGGCTTTAGGAAGCCTTCCCAATCTCTATTTGGGACATGCGACCTATAGTTGGAAAGATCTTTGAGTGAAGTTTCACTTTTTAGTTAAAGGTTTTGGCTAATTTTGGCCGCAAGTTTGTGAAAATTTCACTTTTCTTTACAAATGTTGGTTTCGAATTTCTGCGTTTTGCTTTTCTAGAGTTGCTTCTAGAGGTGTCCTTGGGGAACGATTGTGAGTTTTTCCTTCTCCCCCTTGTCTCCTGCTTTTCATGCCCTAAAAGAGCTTGCTTCAGTGATCTTATACCTTGAATTAAGGGATTTTTGGTTGGTCTTTTGTCTACCTACCAAGCCTACTAACAAAGCTACTTTAAAAATTTTCTGACTTGGCCAAATTTTCAACTTTTATAGCTATTGAGTGTGTGGATTTTGCTATGATTTTCATGTGCTTCAAGCTACTTATCCCTAGCCAAATTTTCAAGAAAGTCCCATAAAGTTGGCCATTTTCTTGCTCGAGAATGCCTAATTCAATGCAAATTTGGTGTTTTTGGCCCGATTTGATTGATTCAACCTGGCCAAGTTCAATTTCAACTTAATTGGAGGCCAAGATGATGATCTAAGGGCTCGGGTGAAATTTTGCAAAATTTGCGAATTGGTCCTTCAACTTTTGGAAATTGCATTTTGGCCCCAACTTGCCATTTTGTCGCGATCTAAAATTCCGAGTGCACCAGCTATGATTTAGGCTAATGGATTACTAAGTTTTAAACTTAGCTCGGGCTCTACCAAGCCCAAACCAATTCGCGATTTATATTCAAGTTCTTACCATGCAAATGGATTTTATCTAGGAGTCGCCATTAATCGGTTTACGGTAGGTCGATTAGACACCTAAGTAAAATAATGAGAGAATTATTTTACTCCTACGAACCAGAGACTATGAGTACGGAGACTTGGTTACACTAGATTTCTCTAATGCCCTTTCGGTACAATTCTTTTTATTTTCAAAAATGTTTTTGCAGGCAGTTTGGATTAATTTTAACATAAATTACTATCATGCAAATATGGTGACCACACGGATGCTCATCCACTATTAAACATTCAATGAAGAAAATAAAAATAAATAAATTGCATCAAAAGAATTAAACACACAAAGCAAGCAATTATTTTTTAGGTTTTCCTGAAATTAGAATTTTATCATAAAACATGCATTTTAACTACATGACCTAACAAATTCTAATTAAATGAACCTATTATGCAACTATTTAACATGAACCTAATATTTTTGTATTTTTTTATTGAAATTCGGAATTAATAAAAACCCTAATTAAACTATCTAAAATGAATAATTTTCTAATTTATTTTAGGGATTAATTTGGCTTAAACCCTATCCTATCTTAGAAAAGTATTTTTTTAGAAAAATGAGATTATCAAGATGTGCAAACATTATTTAAAAGTCTGTTTATAAAAAAAAAAAAATCAATCCTAATCTATTCCACAAAAATTATTCAAAAGTGCAATCCTAAAAATGCAATCTGAATTTACTAAACCAACACACTTCGATGCAAGATTTAATTTTTTTGATTTTTTTTATGTTTTTTAAGTGTTTTTCCAAGACGAACAATTATATCTAAATAATCAAGATATTCATCAAATAAGAATTAAAATAATCGAAAAAATAATCCGTTGTCTCACGGGTTAAATTAATGATTATTTTAATCCTAAACATCACAACATAAGAGAAAGTTCAAAATAATTAAAAATTTGATCCAAAGTCTTATGGATCAAATTAATAATTATAATGATTTAACAATTAAAATACTATCAAAATACCCCAACAATGTAATTAAAAAAATGACCCGACGTCTCACGGATCAAATTAATAATTACAGCAATTTTGAGCAGAACCCTACAGATAATATATAGAATATTCATAAAATGGAAATCACATTATAATATTCCAATTCGAACAATAATAGTGAATCTTAAATAAATAAATAAATTGACATAAAATAAATAAAAAATAAAAATAAAAGCAAACCACCTAAGGGGGGACTTGGAGAGGGGGAGCAATGGTAGTGGGCGGCGTCGGAACTCGGCAAGAGCTGGGTGGCAGCAAGTCGCAGGTGCAGAGGCACGGCAGCGTCAGGCTTCGAGTGGTAGTGCTACAAGAGTAGTAGAGGCGGAGTCGAATTCGGGTGCTTGCGGTGTTGAGCGAAGGTGTAGCCGCAACGATGGCGCTCGAAGGCAGAGGCGCTCGGAGGCAAGGGCGTTGCTAGCTGCTGAGTCGAGCAGATGCGCAAGCGGCGAGAGGGGGTCGTGTGCCGGAGGATAATGACGACAGGGTGGCAGGGGACGTGGCGACCAGTGGGGGCAACGTTGGTGCTCGAGCAAATGCATAGGTAGAGGGAGGCGAAGCAAAGATAGGGGCGTCTGGTGCCGAACAGAGCAGAGGCAGCTGCTGTGCATCGTCTAGATGGTGCTTCGGTGGAGGGCAGTGCAGGTGGGGGACGAGATCTCACAAGTGTTGGAAATTCTATAATATTTGCTTATATTAATTAATTGATTTTCTATTTTAAATAATCGGATTAATGGATATTCCAATATTTGTTTAACCCTACAGTGATATGATTAAATTGGGTATTGGCATCTATTGATAACGGGCCTAGTTGAGTAGTAAAGTGTAGGCAATTATGTTTAACTGAAGCTCGTAATGGGAATGGCTCAGTTGACACACTATTGATTAAGATTTGCTAAGTCCTCTCACTAGCCTATAAAATGGTAGGTTATACCTATTAGTTGCTTTAATCCCATTGAAAGCTACTATATCGAAATAGGTCATAGAGAGAAAGATCTGGCATTACAATAGATCACTAGTTATCCAATTGATCTACTTTTCTTCAAGTAAAGTAATGGCTCAAACATGTACGCTATAATTTCACTGTGTTTATTGATCTTGGTGTTTTACAATCATATATGGATCCATTTTTCTTATTTGATTAGTTGTTTATGTGAATAAATTTCATATGTGTGGTATCAGAGCAAATCATATATGATTGTAGAATCCAAAAAAAAAATATGGAAAAATTCGAAATCTTCCTCTTTGAGCCGAATATGGGCATTTTTTTTTTGTGTGGATTTTTTTCTCGATTGATCCTGAAACCATAGGGCTTTTGTTCAACATGTCGAGATATTTCCAACAATATATACTTACATAATTTCATTGAGAATTAAGTGAGAATTTTAAATTTGAGATTCTAGGGTTTATTCATGAAAAAGCAGGAAAAACACACGCATTCGCATCTCTCGCTCCCTCTGTGCGTTGTTGATTCGCTCCCCAAAGTGAAGCCCAACCGACAAGTTTGGTCCATTCTCCCTCTCTATTTTAACCCACTCATCCTCGAGCTTCTCCCTTTTAAGCCGAACAATTAATTATTTAGTTTATGTGAATAATATTCTACACACCCATCATTGGGTTGCTCGAATTCATTCTGTGCCTTGTGCTTTTGCGTTTCTATTGCAATCCTCGTTTATGGGTGCTTCTCTTCGGCTAATCTAAGATACTACTCTGCGTAGCTCTATGAAAAAACTATGGCGTGAAAGTGTGCACGCTCTGTTTCAATGTAGATTATTTAGTGGGCCTCCTTTTTGGAAGTTTATCATGTATTCCATGTTGAACGTGTGGGGCTCACATTCAATGTTATTGGGTTGATGCTGATCTTTATGTATAGTTATCCAGCCGATCAAGTTTTGAGTGTTTTAATTGGAATAGTGATTAGGGTCTCGCAACATGCTTGCTAGAGAAAGTTGTGATTAATCTGTTTGCTGGTCGAGTATAAAATTGTTGTTAGTTCTCACAAGCAAGAGACAAATGATTTGTCGGTTATGTTCGACTCCAGAGTGTGGTAAGTACTTGTAAACTAACTAGTAAAGATAGAGCGTTGATAGCTTTTGTAATTAGAAAACCAAGTGCAAGGAAGAGAATTCTCATTGTTTTCTAGGAATCCTCGTACATGAAAGGTTTGTTATTCCACTAATTAGCATGGAAAATTGTTAACTCGAGCATGCAAATGTCCTAGCAGACATGAGTGCTCCACCATGGCTAGTCTAGGGACGTCTACTCCTAGTTAAATTAGCCGAGTTTGTTTGCTAGGACAAATAATGTTTCTGCATACATGGATGCTTCATCTTTCTTGCACAAATTCGAGAAAGGGTTAATGGACTAGACTGACTGGTGGAGGACTGATTGATGAGATACAGTAAAACAAAGAGTGCTACCGTTCCAATTAACATGTGGAGATACTCAGTTAAGTGCTTATGTTTTAGCTTGTGGGAGAAGCTTTCTCCCATCATGGGGCCGGTGCTATTAACCTAGCAAAAGTGGTCTAGCTTGAGGAAACAATCATCTGGACCTTAAATATTTTTGGAAAGTTTACATTTGGATCTAATGGACGAAAGAGTGCTTGATGAGGGACCCTTCATGGGTTTCCATTGGTGAATCGTGGCCCTCTATTTTGCTTTTGTTGGACTAGATCTGCAAAACATAGATGGTGTTGGTGTGATTTAGGCTAGATTGATGGGTTTGAGACTCATTGTATAGTAGCTTTTGCTTTGACTGGAGGGCGCGTGAACAATTCGATTTCGAGGGCTGAGCGGCTTGAACGTCTTCGGTTTCTCTTGTAGGTTCGCGTTTAATGATTCACATATGTTGGAATCTGGCGGCTAGTGTATTGATTGATGTGTGCTTTCATATCCTTGTTTGTGGTGGATTCAAGATTAGTTTTTTTTTTTTTAATGAAATTTAGACGAATTCCATTGATGGTAATCGAGGGTACTGCTTATGGATTGATGAAATTGCTTTTTTTGATGGTGGTGAACTTCTCATTCGATTATGTCTTGATAAGCAATGGTTTGTGATAATGTTCTATGTGAACGACCACTACGTAGAAGAAAAGGGAAAGTGAGCTTAAGAGGGCAATTGGATTAGAGATCTTCTTCTATATCAATCTTGATTTTTGCTAGTAACAAACAATATTGCTTGTGCCATGCGCAGGACCTTACTTTATTCACACTCTCTCGCATAAATTGACTTTTATTAATTTAAACACAAGAACCTATTGACTAAAGGTGACAGAATGGTGGGTTGTTTTCCCGTTATGAAGTAATTGGTTACAGTGCTTGCTTAGAGTGTTCTTCATTCTGTTTTAGCTTAGGTCGCGTACGCAACTTGAGTGCCATTCTTTTTCTTGTAAAGATTGTAGTTTTTGCCTGGGTATCTTTGTTTGGTATTTGGTGCATGAGTATTTTAAACTTAAATACGAAACATGCTGATTGAAGTGCTAGATGCACCTATCCTTTCTTTTGTTACGTTATTTTAGTGATTTGGACTAAAACCGTTTTTCTGACCCCCCATTTAAAAAAAAATTGTGGCAAAAATTGTTGTTTTATAAATGCAATATGATCTTGGGAAACACATGTTGTAAAATGTTTCATATTATTTGATGAATTTTGGGCATAAATTTTTGGAGTTCCCTATTGATAAAAATTAGTATATACAATTACTCGCCCAGATGGGGTTATTGTGTATATTAATTTGGAAATTAGCATGAAAATTAATTCCCATATTTGAAAGATGGGGATGTATAATTGAAAAATATTTATCTGCCCAAAGGGGATAAATGTTTTGAAAATTATATGTAATTGCCTTCTATGTTGTGATAATGGAGATATATAATTTAAATGATTTGTCTGCCCAAAGGGAATTGACCCTTGACAATTATATGTAATTCTCCTTATTGTTATTTTATAAATTTCATGTTATGGAAAATAATGACTCATTGTATACTCTGCCCAAAAAGGAGTTTATAATATACTAATTATTTTTGTTGGATTGCTTATTGCTTATAATTGATCTTTTTATATTATGTGTGACAAACAGTTACATTTGCTATAAAACAACAATAATACTATAGTTAAAAATGTTAATTGGATCAAATATTATACTGTTAAAAATTTGGTCAAAATGAGAGACATTGTGATCGAGAATATCATAACAGAGTCCATATTAGCTGATCCTCTAACAAAAGGCTTACGACTCATTTTGTTTAAAGAACATATAAAAAAATATGGGTGTCTTAGATTCTTTTGATTTCGTTTATTAGTGAGAGTTATATAATTTGTATTTATGGATATTATAGTTATATACAGACTAATAATGCTTTTATGATGTCTATTAAAACATTTATTTTCAATGATTATTATTATTAATTCTATTGTTATCATTTCTCATGTTGACTAAGAAATTGAAGTATAAAATAGTATCTTTAAACAAATTTTAGTTTAAAGATGACTAGATGTCACTGATTATGAGATGTCATGTTGGATTGTGACATAGTCGTGCAATTTCATGTTGTTTAGAAATTGCGTTAATACAATCTCTCATGTCGTTGATACCGATAAAAAATAGTGTATATTTTGATCACATGTGTCGCGACCTAAATTTTTTAGAGTGAACCATCTAAAATTTGGCTAATGAATTGTTAAACCTAGACTTAACTTGGGCTCTCTCAAGCCCATACCAATTCGCGACTTATATTCAGATTCTTAACATGCAGATAGATTTTATATAGGAGTCGCCACTAATCTATTTTTTGGTGAATCGATTAGAAATCCAAGTAAAGTAACAAGAGTTTTACTTTACTTCTACGAACCAGAAATTATGGGTGCGGAAATTTGGTTACACTAGATTTCTCTAATACCCTTTCGATACTATTCTTTTATTTTCAAAAAATGTTTTTTTGCAGGCAGCTTAAATTGATTTTAAATCTATTTCCCTAACATGTGAGGTGATCATACGAGTGCGTAATTCACCAATTTAACACCCAAGAAAACAATGAATAGATTGCAATACTTACTTCAAAGTAACGCAAGCATCTGCAATATTAAATTAAAATCCACATTAACAACCCTAGATATGGTTTCTAATTAACACGCAATTTTTCTTTTCTCGTTTTCACTTATTTAATGAAAATTATGCAATATGCGATGCATAACTAAATGACCTAACTCTAATGACATGTAATTTCTAATTGGATGGACCTAGCAACAACTACCACATGACCTACATTTCAATGAATCTAATCCTAATGATGTGCACGTGACATTTTTCTTTTTTTTTCTTTTTTTTCTTTTTCCTAAAAGAATGCAATCTATCCTAGAAAATAAAACTAATTCAACCTATGGCATTTTTTGTATTTTTCATGAAATTCGAAATTAGGTAAAATGTGAAAATTATCTAGCTAGATTAAGATCCTATTCAATTTATATTAGGAATTAAGCTGAGCCAAATTCTAATTTAATAAATATTATCTTAACCCAAATAATCCTAAAATGCAATCTATTTAAGAAAATACTTAAAATTATAATAAATTAAGAAAAATATTGTCTAAAATTAAACTACGTGCAATTTTACACTAATATGCAATGACGTACAAAAGATGCCCTAAATATGCATGATGATTTTTGTTGTTTTTTTGTTAATTTCGAAATTAATAATTGCCAAATAATTAAACATGCAATCCAAGTTTAAAAAAAAAAAAAAACTAGTAACTAAATTAATTGATTTGATTTTTAATTTTTTTGAATTTTGAATTTTGAATTTTTATTTTTAAAATTCAGAATAAAATTCTATTCTAAACATGCAAACCCTAAAACAAGAAATTAACCTAATTCTAACCTACATTTTTGGATTTTTTTAAAGAAAATTAACTTAAGTGACACGACAGCAAATCAAGCAATATTTTTTTTTTTTTTGGTAAAAGGTAATAAATATATATAGCTAAGGCAATTTACAAAAGACCAGCACCAAAAACCTACACTCAAACCTCAAAGCGAGACAGAGTGTAGGGGAGCCAATGTAAAAAGCCACAAAGGCAAACAAGAAAAGCCACAAGGGCAACAGCAATGAAAAAACAACAAGCGGGAAAGAAATAACAACAAAGCTGACCAACCCTCAGCCCACCAAAGGAAGCGGGCTAAGAATGGAGAGCCAAGAAAAGCTAGGAGCAACTCGCGCAAAACAGCAATTAAGGAGCACTGGGCGGATAGGAGAATACCGCAGGGTCAAAACCTCAACCACGTTGAAGCCTCTTATTCCTCGAGATAGGAGGAACATCTTTGAATGTTATAGCTTTATCCCTCACAACCTTAATAAGGTGGTTTTTTTAGAGCCGAGACCACTAAGGATTCGCCCTGAAATATAATCACATTCCTCTTTTTCCAAATAAGGTGACACATAGCTCCAAAAGAGAATTGTGCAATGCAATGGAAGAAGTCCTTGCCGGATAAGAACTTTAAGGCCCAACTAAGGATGTCTTTCCAACATCTATTCCGCCACGAAGGAAGCTGTTTAAGTATGCTCTCTAGGGGTCGACTGGAGTACTGTTCCTGCAGATTCTTGCGCTACTGATTCCGGCCGTTTTGACCGGTAGTTGGAGCTGTTCTTTGGCGGTCTTAGGCACCTTCTACTGCTCTTCAAACCCCTCTAAAGTATAGCCTGGTACGTGCTCTTCTGTGGGCTTTATCTAGTTGCGATGAGTTAGGGTTTTGTTCGCATTTCTGCTGTTTCGAGTCTGCTGAATCGATGGAATCCGGATCCTTCCGGGCCCATTTTGATGATGAGGGGCTGAGTAATCGAAGCCCTTCCCCTCCTGTTCATGGACATCCCTTGTTAGCTGCTCCTTTATTGAGTGAACAGAGGCCGAATCCTTCATCCCCATTTGTTGTAATTGACAACAATGACTCGCGACCTCCTCCTGCTCCTGTTAAGGCATGTGAGAAGAGTAGAGGTAGATCGAGATCCAAGCGCCCTTAATGCAGGAGTGAGTCGAAAAACCCAGTAACTCAGTCTTGGGCTGCTGTTGCTAGTGGAGTTAATAAAGAATATGATCTTGAATATACTCCTCCGACCTTTGTGAATAATAAACCGGTTATATAGATGACAGGATCTGATCTTGAAGCTACTAATCCCAAGCTCTTTGAGTGTCTTGTGGGGTATTTCATTGGAAGGCGGTTGCCGTTTAAAGTTATAGAAGAAGCTCTTAAAAAAGATTGGGGTCCAAATCTGTTCAAAATCATGTCTAGTGGACGGGGATTGTTTGTATTGTGCATACCAGATAGGGAGTTCCGAAGGAAAGTCCTTGAAGAAGGCCATATAACAGTTGTAAGGATTCCACTAGTTCTGCAACAATGGAAACCAGGTTTGGAACTCAATAAAGACACCCATCGCTCAATTCCGGTTTGGGTGAGACTTCGGAACTTACCTTTTTCATTTTGGTCAACTCAATCCATTGGAAAGGTGGCCAATGCAATGGGTAAACCACTTTATGTGGATCAGCGGACAGAGCAGATGACAATGCTAGCGTTTGCCAGGGTTGGCATTGAAATAACAGCCCAGCAACTAACTTGTGAATCTATTGAGCTGCTCCTTGATGGTAAATCGGTGGAAGTGGAAGTCGAATATGAATGGAAACCTCTTGCTTGCTCTGTGTGCAGTATCTTTGGTCACAGCTGTAAAACAGCTACTCCTTGAAACTCTACTATTCCTCCTGTAGAAGGAAAATCTACATAAGCTAATCAGGTCTTGAATGCTGGTGTTGGAATTCATCTTGCTCAAGATAAGTCTTTGCATCCTAATTCCTCTACTCGTCCAGATGGTCTTGCCTTCTCTCAAAATCGTCAAAAATAGGTTATGGTGGACTTACAAGTTCCACTTACTATCCTAGGCATGGACATAATCGATCTTGAGATTGATTCTCATCTGCAACTGCAGGCAACCGCACAGGTTCCTCCTAAGCCTTCGAAAGATCTCTGTTGTTGGGGTTTTTACATTTGAGGATAATGGTGAAATGGTGGCTATGTCCTCAGCTCCTGCTGCTGATCCAAAAGGGAAGCAGGTGAAGGGGAAAGGCAGGAAAAAGAAAAAGCATGCTAAGAAGGAAGCTGCCTCTTTTGGTCTATCCCCAGCAGTTGAAGGAGATGCTCCTACCCCTTCACTTTCAGTTGAAAGCTCAAATGAAATATGCAACTCTAGTATTGAAATGGAATTAAATGATGAAGATGTATTATCTGTGGGTTCCCCTTCACTAAAAGGCCCGGCCCCGGTCGGTGCTCGAAGTATACAAGATCAGCTCATTTTGCTTCTTCCTAACCCACCACCCTCGGTGGTTTCAAAAGCACCTGCTACAGGTCGTGGGTCTAAGAAGAGGTAATTATGTCCCCCTATCCTTTTGATATGTTTTTTGGCTTTTAGAATATTAGAGGCATGGTCAACCCTCTTAGGCGTGCGGTGATCAGGAGATTTGTTGCTGTTAATATGCTCTGCCTGATTGGCCTTTTTGAGACTAAGGTTCCTGAAGAGTCTTTTGATTCTGTCTCGACTTCCTTACTTAGGGGTTGGAAATGGATTGCAAACTATAAGTATTCTTCTCATGGTAGAATCTAGGTTGGATGGAACCCGGATCTTGTTTCTTTTGTGCCTATCTCTATCAATGACCAGACTTTGCATGGTAGCTTTAAGCTTAATATGTTTGGTGTGAGCTGTTGCATCTCTGCTGTTTATGGGGAGCATTCGTTTGTGTGTTGTAGACCTTTGTGGGAGGACCTCCTCCACTTCAATGACTTGATGTAGGATTCGGCTTAGCTTGTTGCTGGGAATTTCAATGCCATTAAAGACCCATCCAATCGAGTTGGAAGCTCCAACAACTGAATCCCTTATTTTGATGAGTTTCCCCGATGCTTAACACGAACAGAACTAATGGATCTCAGATATGTTGGCCTCCGTTATACTTGGTCTATCTCGACAGGGGATGCTAGGAAGATGAGGAAGATCAACCGTGTTTTGGTTAACAAAAAAAAAATCAAGCAATATTGATACTCAAATTAACGAACCATATCTCACACATGAGATCGGATTGGCCAATTTTAAAATTAAATCACGAATCGAATCTCAAACGTGAGATCAGATTGTCAATTTTTGCAAGAGATTATGAGTCGGATTTCGGGCACAAAAATCAAACTGTTAATCCCTAATTTGAGGGGCCATTTCATGTCAGAATCCCAACCACACGTCCAGGAAAAATTCTACTAAAGAAAACAAAGTAAATAAATAACATAACAAAGTAAAATGATTATAAAAATAAAAAAAACTACCTAATTTGATTTTCTTTTTTTTTTTCTTTTTTGCTGTTACTTTCCAATGGCCGCTGGTGGATCTCTAGGGACAGCAAGTTGCCGGAGCTCTGGTGAGAGACGACGGCAAGCAGACCAGCAACAAGCAGACCAACAGCGAACAGGGACGCTGGTCGAGGCAGCACAGGCAGAGGCTGACGCTCGGGCGGAGACTAGGATCGGCACAGCAACGGCTTCGTCGGGCTGGTGGGGCAGCTTAGCAATAGGGTGAAGTCGTGGTGGTGCTGGTGCAGTAGACGGCAGGGTGCTTCGCTCGGAGGGATTGCAAGCGGCGGCTCGTGAGGAGGCGGTGGCAGCTACAGGGGCGCCGGATCGTTGCGGGTTAGCGCGGGCTGAACAGGGGCGACGTTGGGCGGATCCGCGGCGTTTGCAGCAAAGGGCTTGGCTGCGGGGCATCGCGGTTGAAGACTCCGGGTGTGGCAAGGAGGCAGCAATGGGGCACAGCGAATCAAGAACGTCTTGTTGCAGGCGGGCACGGTCGGTTGGAAATTCGGTGAGTTGCAAGCGGCAGCTCGTGGAGGAGTCGCGGCGGGGCGTCGGGCTACGAGCGTCGATGGCGCGAGCTCGTCGGTGAGGCGGTAGCGCGAGTGTTGAGCCGGCTGCTGGTGAGGGGGGCTCGGTTGGGCGCAGCCGGCGGTAGATGAGTCGACCGGGGAAGAACAACAGTGTTCTTCCTCCCCCTTCTTTTTTTTTTTTAATTCTTTCTCTCTCCTCTCTTTTTCTCTATCCACTGCCGACCAGTCACGCTCACACGACCCTCTCTCTGCTCCTCCTTCACTTTTTCTGCAGAAGCAAAGGGGCTGCATGGAAACACTTATGTTCTTTTTTTGTTCTAGAGAACAGAAATAAAAAAAAAAAAAGTGTTTGTTCAGGGAACAATTTTTGAATAAAAAAACGCGTTTAGTAAACTTGTTCCGGGAATAAAAAAATGAACAGAAACACGTTCAGTAAATTTTATTCTTTTTTATTTCTTTTAATTTTTTAATATTTTTATTTTATTTTGCATTTCTTCCTTTCTTTTTTATTTTTTCTTCTTTTGGCCGGTCCCCGCCTCGGCGACCGGCCGACGGGGTCGGCGGCCTCGCCCAGCCATGGCAAGGCTCGCCGGCCCTCGGCTCAGCCGAGCCTCACCGTGGTTGGGCGAGGATGAGCCTCGCCAGATCCGACGAGGCCGAGCGTCGCCGGCCCTCAACGGCCGATCGTCGGCCATGGCCGAGGCGGCGACTGGCGAAAGAAAAAAGAAGAAAAAAAGAAGAAGAAAAGAAGAAGAGAAGAAGAAGAGAGAGAAGAAGAAACGTTTCTTTAAAATCGTTTTTGGAACAAGAAACAACTTTTTTTTGTTTCTCATTTCTGTTCTTTTTGTGTTCCGGGAACAAAAGAACGAAAAAAGAACAGAAACGCAACCAAACACGTTTCTGTTCTTTTTTTGTTCCCGAGAACAAAAAAACAAAAAAAGTGTTCCAGGAACACTTTTTAGAAATGAAAACATGCATGGCCAAACTTTTCCCTTTTCTCTCTTGACTTTTCTTCTTCTTTTCTTTTTTTAAAAACCCCCAGTGAGAGAACCCCTCAATGTGACCATATCTTTCTACTGAGTGGCCTCCTTCAAACCTTACGCTAAAAAAATCTTTTTATAGACCAAAAATTAGGATTTTAATCTTCTTTTCAAATCAACATCCATAAAGATTTTTTTTTCACACATAGTATCACTTTTTTTTTTCCACATATCCTAATTCTATCATCTAAAAATAAGATTGCAACCCGATTTTCTTAAATTCCAAAAATCCACCGCAATATCATTTCAAATCTCAATTTAGGTAATTTTTGTTATTAAAAGAAAACAGGCTATTTGTTTCACTAGCTTAGTTTAGCTTGCTAAATAAAAGCTCAGAACTACTAATTCAAACACATTCGTCACCAATCTAATAAATGCAAAAATAAATGTACCTAAAATTATATGCTATGCAATTAATTATTTTTCAATGATAAAATTACCTCCTAATTTTTTATTCAATAAATAAATGATCATATCACCAAAATTTATGTGTCAACAACATGTTGGCACTATTTTTTACTACACTACTAGACCCATAATCCATGAAAATATAATATTTGATTAAAGAAGGTCTTGTGTTGTGGCATTTTCTTAACACATTGATCTCCATAGTCCTATACAGAGGTTATATAGGATTTGATTGGTTTTGAGATGCCATTATTGGAATATTATTTTTTAAAAGTTATAGTCACATAAAACAAAATTTTTAGTTATTAACCCGATAGTGTCGTTTTCAATATGAAATCTTTTTCAAAATACAATAAGTTAATTAATGTAGCCCAAGTAGGAGAATGTTAGAAATTTTTCTATAATAGAGGCTTACGTTAAATAATCGGGTTAATGGAACCACCGGTCGTGGTGGCTCTACTGGGTAGGCTCCTGCCTTTGAAGAGAAAGGTCAAGTGTTCAAAACTCCTGCAATGCAAGTTGCAAGAAGGCTGGCAGACCATTAGGTGTATTACGCGTGGCGCCCTAGTGGTGGGTCCTAGACTAGCGTCACCTGGGAGTTTACGTGGCAACTGTCGGCTAAAACGGTTCCTCTGGCACAAAAAAAATAATTAAAAAAAAATGATCGGGTTAATGGATATTTCAATATTTGTTGAACCCTACAATGATCTAATTAAATTGGGTATTAGCATCTATTGATAACGGGTATAGTTGAGCAGTAAAGTGTAAGTAATTGTATTTAACTGAAGTTCGTAATAGGAAGCGCCCAGTTGACACACTATTAGGGTTTGCTAAGTCCCATCTCTAGCCCCTGACTCCGACGCCGACGCCGACGCCCCTTCGCCTCCCTCTCACGACCTCCGCTCCGCTCTCTCCCTCTTTCCGCTGCGGAGCGCCCAACCCCGATGCCGATGAACCCCTGCTCGCGTTTTGGCCCCTCTCCGCGAGCGAAGGTCGCTCTGCTTGCTCTTTCTCTTTCCTCCGCGAAGCGCCCCCTGCTCCTGAATGCGGACACCGCCAACGCCGTTGCCTTCCCAAGCCCCACCGATAGACATCCCATTGGCAACTCCCGTACGTCCCAAGGTTCGTTTTTTTTTTTTTTCTTTTTTTTGGATTCTGCTTGGTAGAATTCGGTGCCATGTTAATACTCTATGGCTTTTTCTTCTGGGATATTTGGGGTTGTGTGGATAAAAGCGGTTAGTGCATGATATTAGAAGAGCACCGACTAGGCGATGTAGTGACAGAAAATGCTCGACAAATTGATATCTATGTATGTGTTCTCAGTTAAGTTTTTCTCTATGCATGCCATCCTTTCAATCTGATTCTGGAATTAAACTTTTTATATCAGGATGTTCGTGAATTCTGTGAAGAGACTTCGAATTAAGAGGACTTCCGAGGCTAATAGACTTGGTACTGAATTACAGAGTCAATTTTCTGAGACTTGATCATGTACATGGTTTTGTATGATCATGATATTTAAAGCATTGTTGAGGATGAGTGCTAACCTTAAGCTGGGTAGCTCTGAAGCTGTCCAGATCCCTATTGAGCATGGTTGTGAACTTTTGAGCGAACGGTGTGTATAGCTTGCCCATTATACGGTTGTGGAAATGAAAAGACTGGATAAATGGAGCATTTTGAAAATCATGGTTGCTCCTCTTGGTGTCCCTTTTCTTTATATTTTTGTTGAGGTGACACTACCCTTTCCCAACTTTTGTCACTGCCGATTAAATCAAACTTTGGAATGTCCTATGTATGTTGTGTGTACATATATTCTCGCAACTTATTTATTGTTGATATGTGAGAGAGAGATGGACACTATTCTTTCTTGTGGATTGTTTATTGGTTCTCCATATTCTCTGCAAAGAAATGAGATTTCATATTAAGAGTCTTTCTGATCAAGCCCACTTGAATTGCTTATCAAACTGGAATTTTGGATGGCATGAGATTGGGCATGTAAAAGGCCGCAAGTCTAGTATTGAGGTTGAAAACTGAGGTTTTCATTTTCTTTGGAACTGAGGATTTTCTGTTTCCTCTTAACATTGATCTTTATTCATTGCTGCAACTTTCAGCAGATCCATAGGTCAGAGAAGGAGGAAATGCATCAGATATCCCTATTGATATATCAGTTTTGAACAATATGAGAAAATTTGTGAAGTACGGTCGACTGAAACAATTTGCTTTACGGGTAACAAAACTGCTCTGTAAGATTTGTTCAAGGAGGAAAGGATATTATATCATGTCAATGTCTAACAAATATTGCTTGCGGGCACTAGCAAGCACACTTGATGAAGAGGAACTTGCTGACCTCAAGGATCAATTTGCTGCAATTGATGTAGATAAAAATGGTTCTATTAGTCTTGAAGAAATGAAAGAGGTATCCATTTCTTTCTCATTCCACATTCACTCTGATGAATATTGTAATTACATCATGATCATGAGTGTTGTATGCATGCAGGCCCTTGCTCAGGATCTTCCCTGGAAAATGAAGGAACCACATGTCTTAGAGATTCTTCAAGCGGTAACTTTTATCTTTACCTTTGTTATGGCCTTGTTTTCTCCTTGTGTATTAGCAATTGAGATTTGTTTTTCTGGTGGGTTTTGTGGAATACCATTTCTGTCAGTTTCACTTTCTTCTTGTATTGTTTTGGTGATTCTCTTTTGTTCATATTCAATGCTTGAAGCTTCCATTTAGTTCTTGCTTCATGCTCCATCATTTTGAAAACTTGCTTGTGTTGTTAGCCAAGAAATGTTGGACTGATTTTTTCGTTCATAAGATGAGCTGCTGCCGAGCTTATAGATTTTGCACAAACATGTGAGTCCTGAATGGTGCATAAGAATCTCTTTTATTTTTCCTTCATGTAGATCGATAGCAACACGGATGAGCTAAGTGGATTTTACTGAGTTTGTTGCAGCTACTCTTCATGTGCATCGAATGGAGGATAATGACTCAGAGAAGTGGCAGCTGCGGTCACAGGCCGCTTTTTGAAAAATTTGACATTGATCGTGATGGTTATATAACCCCAGAAGAACTTCGACTTGTAATTTTGACTATCTTCATTTATTCATCCCTTCCACATTCATTTGCCCTCTAGTTCTCATTTGTGTCACTATGGGTATGGGTAGAGTGAAAATTAAATTACGTAGACAGGGCTAAATGTATTTTTTTTTTAATTTGTAACTGAATTTTGACCCTGTCTCTTGGGAGCTTGAAGTTTGTTTATTGCAAAATTGCCCAAAAGTTGGGATAAGTCGTCTGTCTTTTTGCATATTGGGCACAAAATAGTAGCATAGCTACTTTCTGTTGCAGCTTCACATAAAGAAACTGTTCAGCTTGTGACCTTGATAATTTGGTTATTGTCTCATCTGAAAATACTAGCCGAATGTATTGCCTCTTGTTGTAAATTCTGCACAAAGTAGTGGCGCAGGTTTTTTATGTTGCTTGGTACAAAGAAATGGTTAAGCATGTTAACATGTAACCTTGACATGATGCTCCCATGCCCTTTTCAGCAGACAGGTTTGAAAGGCTCCCTTGGTCCTCTGCTAGAGGAAGCCGACGTCGACAAAGATGGGAAAATAAGTTTATCAGAGTTCAGAAGGCTGTTAAGAACTGCAAGCATGGGCTCTCAAAACTTGCCGAGCCCATCTGGTTATTGGAATTTGAGGAAGATATAGATCCATTCTGGAGCTTTTAGGTGTTAAAAAGAGAGGAGGGAGCACGAGACAGGTTACGTATTTTGGTTACTCAAGATATACCGAGCCAACCATGATGACCGCCTCTGTACTCCGCTCCATTGCCAGTGGAAATCTCTGTACAAAAGTTAGTATCAAGGGATATTGCATGGCACCCCAAGTTAGCCGAGAAGTGCTTGAGGATGAAGGTTTGGAGAGATTGCTGGATGTGGTCGTTTACTTGGTGAGAGGGAAGGGCTATACGGGCGTACGTCTTCTAATGAGTGTGGGATGTGTAGGCTGCGAGTGTATATTTAACGCCCTCGAATTTGGGGGCCTGTTCTATTACAGAATGGGCAATGCTTTTTTACTTGTAAGGCCTTCTCTTTTCCCAATTTTTTTGGCATCGCAAATGAATTAAGTGTAAACATTTTTCAGTCTCTCTCAGAGATGGGCAATGCACCTGCTTCTGTGAAGGATTTAGAGATGTATGCTGAGCAGCCATTAATGAAAATAAATTGATCATATTATTTAGGGTGACGCTTCTTGGTTTCAAGAGCCATTCATCATCGCATTGAATGGCCAATAGAATAGCGAATGGGGGAGGTGATGCGCAGAACATAAAGAATTCGCCTTTTTCTGCTCCGGTCAATGATGTTGGGAATACTCAAAAGCATATGCTAGCTCGCATCTCCATCGGTACACTGATTCGTTACCTCTTGACGACAGCATCTCTGGAGACTTTTTTTATCTAATAACCACCAGGGCATCACAAATACACGATGCGAATGACTCATCCAGGAGTACAACCTGGCTTATGCCTCATGGCAGGTCAAAAATCGCAAGATAGTTTGGATGCAAAATCTGAGCTCCAATCAATTAGGTCATGGTTGCTGGAGCTAAACCCTTAAAAAAGTAATGAATGTGCCCTTCATTGTTCAAGTTTCAGGCATATGCTCTGAAATCTGTA
This sequence comes from Eucalyptus leucophloia subsp. euroa, assembly GCA_017140325.1. Taxonomy (NCBI): domain Eukaryota; kingdom Viridiplantae; phylum Streptophyta; class Magnoliopsida; order Myrtales; family Myrtaceae; genus Eucalyptus; species Eucalyptus leucophloia. The sequence continues at coordinate 1,571,367 of CM029477.1, read as the reverse complement.
AAAACTAAAAAAATTCCCTGGAAGTTAAAGCAAACGCAACATAATATACAACTGACCAGCCTCGGTTAACTAGGGTACAAACTACGAAAGGACTAGAAAATGAGTTAGGTTAACTAGGGTACAAACTACGAAAGGACTAGAAAATGAGTTAGGCCTGTAACAGGAAAAGAAAATTGTGGCATTAAGATTTTCTGGACTTAACACTTCATCTACTGGACTTTGGGTTGTCACTAAAAGCCTGATATGAGGAAAGCTTGCTCGGCGAGCTGCCATCAGTAAAATACTTATCTCCTTCCTCTGGGTCTGCTTGCCCTTTCTTTCTCCGGACGTCAAGTCTTGCATAATATCTACTGTTATGCATATTGTGCCAATTTACAGAGTAGATCTAACTCTGGTTCAAAATATAAAAAAAACACCTGCTGTGATGATGTTCCAGGCAACTTAAGTTCAAGGTCTGTCGCCACGTCATTTGAATCTTCGTCTTGCTCTGCAATGCTGCCCCTTTGATGATCTGAAGACCTGCTTTTGGAGTCTTCTTTATTTGACACGTGAGAACTGGAAGCATATTGGGTTGACTGCTGTTCAAATGTGGGATTGGCAGGCATTGAATTTGGGATAAAGGTAGAACACGGAGCGGGAATAGCACTTGCATTCTGATTTCCAAAGAAAGGGAAAGGCTGAAGTTGTGAGTGCATGGATATTGGACCTGGAGTGACGGGTATTGAAACTGGATATGAGTAGGCTGGACCCATGACGACGGATGGATCCATGGCAGCCCAAGGGTACATAACCCTCATCCTTTGCTGGTACTGGACATTAAGATTTTCAACTTCAGATTTCTCTTCTCTGAGCTCATTCTTCTCCTGCATCAGCTGGTTGTAATGCAAAGTTAACCTCAGGATACTGGATGAAGATAAAATCACCTCCGAGATTCTTCAATAAGAGCTGCACATTCAGCTTTCAATTTGTTAACTTCCGTGGTTAAATCCTACAGCACCTGGATTGTGTCCATAAGAATGGTTGCGTTGTCATTCTTAGGTCAATCAGGATCTGTAGTTCATATAGGAAAGGCAAAGCAGTTGTTCAAAAGTCTAGCATGAACAAAAGGCAGCTCTAATTACAGAGAAACGGCGCATGCTAAATAATATAACCACAGCATTTATGTCCCTGCAGTAGCAAACCAATGCAATGATTTTGTATAATGCCTCCTTCCCAAATACCCTTTTGATGAGACTTCGATTTTGTTTCTCCACGGTTCATCTGGATCAAATTAAGAAGCCATGGGTGGAACATCTTTTAGCCTCTGAGAGAAGAAGGTTTGTCTTTGAACATCTTCTGGCTAAGCGCGTTCAGCATCGCTCTCGACTACTGGCGTGAAGCCATTTTCCAGTCCATGACCGTTTTCATCATGGCCTTGAATTCATCATAACTAGTTCGACTGTCCTGGAATACATCCATCACTGAATAAGCGCTCTATTTCGTATATGAATGAGATATACACAGATTCCAAATTGCAGGTTGTTCTGGTTATGTATTACCTTATCTAGATCAGCATCAAAAATGATGTCTTCAATAAATTTTTCATTGTTTGGACCAAGATTGTCATCTATCAAAGCTTCTTTCAACTCATCGAATTCAATATATCCGCTTCAATTCTTGTCAAAGAATTCAAAAGCTCGAGTAAGGTGGTCATCGTTGCCAATCCTTCTCAAGTGGACTGACATAGTCACAAACTCCTTTAAGTTCAGTGTTCCGCTTCCATCTTCATCAGCCTGTTCTCATAAAAGTCGGAGTTCTATTTTTAGATGCTAATACAAGAAATCGTGACTCATCAAATTATTAGAAACCCACTTGATTTTACAAGAAGTTCTATCAATTATGTGAAATGGTGACACAACCTCATGATCAAATCTTTGACTAACTGATGAAAAATATATTTCTGTATTATGTAATCCATCCTTAATCTTCCAAATGCCTTGCAATTTAAGCAAAATCATGCACTTCACAGCATACAATGCGTCGACATGGAAGAAGAAAACATAAACCATGTCCAAAACAAAATGTGCTAAGCTGTTGAATAGGTGATCTTACTGTATCCATCAGCATCTGCACATCAGGATCAGCAACTTGCTGTCCATATTTGTGCAGGCCATGTTTCAACTCTTCAAATGTCAGATCTCCATTTTTATTGGTGTCCATCACGTCGAACAGCTCTTTCATATGATCCACTTGCTCATCAGGCGAATTGTCTACTACTACCTACATTAACAATGCAGGAAACACAATTCGAGTTAGCACTCATGCAACTCTATAGACTAAAAAGGCCATGTTAGCACAGGACCTTGCTGGTTCTGTATCCAACCGACCTAATTAAGCAACACCATTAAATTTTGGGACTTGTATTGTTGAAAACTTGCTCACTCCTTTTTCTTTTTGGGTACTGTTTCACCATTGTAATGATAATCTATAAGACATTATCTCAAACTCAAGACAGTTGCAAGTAATTCTCGGCAACATCATTTATTGCTGCAGTTGTAGTATTCAATAGATACTATGTGATGCTGCAATTGTATCACTGCACATTTAATAAGCCACATCAATTAAGACTAAAACAATATTAAAATAAACCACATAGACAACTACCTCAAATTTTCAACTAAGTAAAAAGTTTGTGCCAGGCTAATGAAAAAAATGTTGAAAATTGAGTCACCTTTAGTGCATTTTACCCTAGGCTTAAAAATGCGAAAGTCTGAATAGAGAAGCAGTTGGAAGAAAATGTCTTACAAAGAGGCAAAGGACAAAAAAATTGATGAGATCACACACATTTTAAAGGAAAGATGTAACAAGTGAAAAGCGAGAGCCATTTGTTCATGTGCTTGACGAAAAGTTCACAAGCAATTCGACTAATTCCCTTTACGGAAAAACCAAAAAAGAGAATGAGAAAACAAGAAAAATGGACACTAAAGTCAGATACAAAGCATGAGCAGAGGAGCAGAAAACGCTTATCAATAAAAGAAATGCAACCATTTAATTCAATTCCGAGGTGTTCATGAATCTAGATACACCCACCAACTATTCCAAGAGATCTCAAGTAATATCAGCTTCCCCATGTGTTTAGTTCATCGAAAGAGTCACATTAGTTCAGTGTCTACTCTTCCTATAATTTTTCTTGACAAACAGCATCTAAGATTAACTAGCTTTCAACAAACAGAAATGCCGTGACTCCCAACTTGTCCAACTCCAACAAGATCAAAATTTTCAGCAAAACCCACTTTCTTGCTCGTTCCCCTCCAATGCTCGTAGCTCATGCGAACCTGCTTTCATTCAAAAATCATACCATTCGTCATATACGGGACGTGGGGTCGACCACTCCCGCGTTAATCTTGTTGGAACCAAAAGGATTTGGAGGGAGAGAGTACACACACAAAGAGAGATTATATTATATAATATGCCTTGCAAAGGCTTAAGAGAGTACACACACTAACTTTGCTAAGTTTAAAACTCTCTCTAAAATCTCACTCTCTCACACTTTCACACACACTCTCACACACTAAAAAAAACTAACATAACCTTATATCTAAAAGTACTTCACAGCCTGGACTTCAACCTGCAAGAGTTAAATTTGAACTTTTCTTCTCAGCAGTAAAAAAAAAACGTGGGCTGCGTATCTCTTCTTCTTGCTGTCTTCAGTGAATAAAATATTGCCAGCCCACAGTTGCTTTCTTTCCTTTCCTTCACGTGCCCTTGGAGTCTTCAACAGCAACTATAATATTTTATTGTGTGCCCATTCTTTTTTTAATCAGCTTGTGACTTCTTCATGATTTTTCTTCTCCGGCGGCTTAGAGAGACGTGGTGCTGTAGCACACGTTTCCTTGACGGTTTACAAACCGACTAGCTCTTGCTTACACATAGCCAAAAAATAATTAAAAGACAAGTAAGCTAATCAAAACACAAAATCAATTTTACTATTTTCTAACAAATCTCTCACAATTCAGGCGAAACCTCACGGCCCGATTCCTTTCTTTTACTTGTGTAACATCCCCACCACTTCCCGAAACCAAACGACGAGGGAAAAAACGAAAGCAGAGAAGGGATGATGACATACCGAGAGAGGACAAAGGAGGCGGTTCGGTGTTGGGGTGATTATTGTGGGCACATTTCTTCTCGCCTGGAAGTCTGCAATGACGGAACAGGCGATTGCCCCCCCGGAAAATCTTGAAACCCCCTAGACACAAGCGATTCAACAGCTCGGTGGAGTGAAGCAGCGAGATTACGTCGGGCTTCGACTTGACGGGTTGGCCTAAGATCATGTATCCAGAAGTGGGCTCATCTTCGAATTTGCCAAGAACAGAAAAACCGGACAAGGGTATAGAGAGAGAGACAGCCGCAGTTTCACTTCTCGCGTTGCTGCGCTTAGAATCAGAAGCAATAAACCAGTGAACTTCTAATCGCAGATTTAAGTCAAGCTTTCTCCCCCAAAACAAAGATGCGAACATAAAGCCTCGGGAAATAAAATCGAACCTGACTCGCAGATTTAGGGCTTCTTGAGCGACTGCTTCGAGCAGGGCGGAGTGATTGCTTCTCGGTCGCCAGTCGGGGGACGGAGAGAGGCGAGCGAAATCGGCCGTCGGGAGAGAGCGCGATTTAGGAAGAAGTGCGCCGAGAGAATGGAGCCCTGCTGAGATGAGGCCATCGAGTGGAGAGAGAAAGGCCGTTCGTTGGGAGGGAGCGACAGTCGTCGGAGGAATCGCTAGATCGGAAGGAGCGTCGGAGGAGGAAGAGAGAGCAAAGAGGAGGAGGAGGCAGAGGAGAGAGAATGCCCTTTTCAATTTTTTAAAATGCCCGCGCGTTGGTTTAATTTGGAACGACGTCGGAGAGAGGGGAGCCGACGTGGACCTGACAGCGGACATAGTCGACCCGTGAATGGTTCAGAGAGCACGGATTGCGTGGCACTGTTAGGTACCCAATATTTTCTTAGAAAGGAGAGGTCTGTAAAGGGATAGTACCGTCGGGGAGAGAAAGGGAGAGGAGAGAGAGGAGGGAGACGGTCCCCAGAGCAGAGGAGAGAGAGCGTCAGAGCGTGTCTGCAGATAGGTGGGTCAGGTCTACAGGAGAGAGAGCGAGTTTTCAATGGTTTTACATTTCGTCTACGTGGAGTGTAAAACTCACCCAATATTTTCTCAATGGACGAAGGCTTCCTTTCTTTTTTTCTTTCTGCCTCACGTCCTCTCATGTACGTTGCTGTACCTTCTGCCCCCTTTTGTGGACCTTGTTTGGATGGATGAAGGCTTCCTTTCTTTTTCTTTTTCTTTTTTTTTTTTGTCTCTCACGCCTGCTTCCCTTTTTCTCTCACGCTTGCTTTTTTCCTTTTGCACGAATTTTTCTCTCGATTTTTTCGAATTCACCCCTAGTCACGAAAATTGTGGCTCTATTTTATTGTGACTTCGGACGACCGCTTTTCATGGCAATTTTCAAGCTTCCTTTTTCCGTTGCCTTAATTCATGGTCTGCAAATTGGAGTAAAATCTTACAATAAGCTTGATTTTTCCTCGAATGTTTCGCTTCCTTCCCTTTTATCAAACTCATTGCTTTTTTTATTCACCTGATTTTTTGACCGAGAATTTGTTTTCATATTTACTACGATTTGAATATTCACCGAAGCAAAGATGGCTAATCAAAATTTTCACATTCTATTCATAATCAAATCAGATTGATCCTCCCCTCATTTTCCTTTTATTCGCTCTGATGCCATTTTTATTTTCTTTTTTTTTAAGAGCTTAAAAATTAATAACCTAATTTTCTATGAACAAGTAACTGGGTCTCCAAAATTTAGGTGTCAACACATTTTAATTACAATTTGATCTACTGGGTTTGGCTAGTCACATTTAGATAATCAACTCCAACCTTTTTTCTTCTTTTTTCATCTTTTTTTTAAAATTTTTATATCAAGAAAATAAATGCATTTAAAAAACTATACTAAATGCCTAGGCAATCTTTATGCAATAATTTACAAGAAATATTTTTGAGCAAAAATAAGCTCCCATTTTTTTGAAAAAATGATTTTTGGGCAAAAATTAAAGTGTCAATAAACATGTTTTTCACAAATCTCTTATAAGTCTTGGCATTACACATTTTCAAATATCTTGAAGAAATAAATTCTCAATTAAGGCACAACTTAGTGTTATTGCTTTTGGTTATTTCACTCTTTTTTCTCATTTCTCAAACTTCTATCGGTTGTTGAGCCTACAGAATTATCAAAACACCCAATCGGAAGTTCTGAACATAGTTGCTACTTGATCACGTATTCCCTCACCATAAATATTTCATCATAGTTATTGTGACGTGAGTTTAATCATGTGCCTAGACTAGCCTTGGTAGTGAACTTCGTCAATCCCAATTTTGATCCTTGGCTAGGGGTGCATCCTATATGCCTTGGTTCTAATCGTTATCTATCATGCATTCATATTATTCCATTGACATCTCTTCCCATACACTCACACGTTAGTCATAACCACTCCAAACAACTCTTGCCCGTCACACAACCACATCAGAGTCCTATCATATTATGGCTCTCTCCTATCATTTTCATCTACAAATTATGATCTTCAAGAGTTTGGCATTTTGGCAAGCTATATCCTAGCTACGAGCAAAGTCTGATATTTTTGGAATAGCTCCCTTTATATGCTATATTCAATGACAAAAACCAAAGAGATAAAAGATCATGTTTTCCTCCAATTAGTGATGGAGAAATAAATGAAGCAAAAAGATATTAAAAGAGAAATAATTGGACTACAGTCTTTTAATCTACTTTAAGAATAATAGTCTTTTTATAACCACGAGAAACTAAATAACAAATTATTATATATTTTCGTGGGGTCCACTCCTTTAAGTATTTGTGATTTATAAGAAGCTGTTATTCTCATAGTAGTTCAAAAATTGTTATGCTAGCAAAGCCTATATTAAAACTTGTTCAAGGCCATGCCAATATTAGAATGGAGAGTTCATATCATACCTAGAACATCAAAAGCATTAACCATGAGTACATGAGATTGATTTATTAAACATTACATCGAACTTAAATAGACCTTAAGCAAGTAGAGGGTCTTTCACGATCAATGGTAGTTTGAGACACATCACCCAGCAGATCAATTAGAATCTGTTGCAAATTGGCCCTAGTGCACGATGCGCTTCATCAAGTGGAGATGAGTTTCACAAGGACCTTGAAATCAGTCTCAGCAATCCCATCGGGCCCCGCAGCCTTCACCAATCTCTCCCTCAACTCACCAGCCTTCTTCCTCATTTCCTTCCCATCCTCACCCCTAAACACCACCTCCAGTGCCTTCTCCATCCCACTCTTGGTTATGGTACCACCTTTTACTTTCACTCCAATCCCCCACACTTCCTCTATCATCCTCCCATTCATCATGTTGTCCGCCCAGAATGGCTTGCATACCATCGGCACGCTGCCCGCTACACTCTCAATCATCGAGTTGTACCCGCAATGCGTCACATAGACCCCACATGCCGGGTGGCTCAGCACCTGAGCTTGTGGAGCCCATGGGACAAATTTCCCGTAGGCGCTCGTTCGCTCCTGGAGCCCCTCGGGCAAAAATGCCATCGCATGTTCCTTGATGGACCATAGAAACGGGGTCTTAGTAGATTCTAAGGCTTCCCCAATAGCCGATACCTCACTTGGTGATGGCATTGCCACTGTCCCAAAGCATATGTACGCCACAGACCGAGGGTCTCTGGCATCAAGCCACGTCAAGCAACCGGCAGTGTCAGAGGTGGAGCTCGACGGTAGCGGCAGCGGGGGGAATGACACCGCGAGACACCCCACTTGGAGGAGCATCTTGAACTTGGATTTTAGGTCCACTATTAGAGGTGTTGGGGTCACTTCCGCGTAAGAGTTCATGACAACAGCAGCGGCGCCACGTGGGAGCACACGCCCCACCTCGCGCAGCATGCACGCACTCCTTGATGTATCCTGATCATCGATTAGCTCCTTAGGTAGATCTGAAATGCGCATCATAGATAATGCCGGAATTACTCCGAGGCTCTTGTCGCCGTCGTCGTCGTTGTCAATGGAGGTGCCACCACCGGAGGATTCACGATGGAGCTCACTTATGACGTCAATGTACAAGTGCGCCGCTAAACAATGCGGAGCAGGGACCCAAAGGGCTACCCAGGGAACCTGCATTTTCTCTGCCATTTCGCCTACAAAAATCACGAGAGCGTCGGTCAGAAAACAACTCACCTTCTTCCTCACATCTTGCTCTGCTACATCAACAGCCACTCGAAAATTCTCAGGAGCCGCTTTCAGGAACAACTCCACGTGTTCGCCTGAATGCTCCATCGGCCCGCAGTGGCCGTCTGGCAAGCCATCGCTGACTTCATAGACTCGGACGTTGCTAGGTAGCTTGGCTCTCAACGGCGGAGGGAAGATGAGGCTGTTAGACTTGGCTATGTTCAAGAAAGAGAAGCGAACATCCGGGGCGGCTGGGGCAAGCTTGAGGACCAGGTTGACAAGGGCCCAAGCTTGGCCGCCGAATGGGAAGGGAATAACGACAACGTGCTTTCCCGACGACATGGTGGTCTGGATTTGTAATCTTTTGCGTCGTAAGTTGTGTTGTAGTTCGAGGAAATTGGAATTCGAGATGAGTCCTCTTTTTGGATGCTTAGGGGTAGAGGAGTTTGCCTATATATGGAGGAGAGCAAAGCGCGTGAGGGAGGAGAAAATATTGGTGAGTGAAAATACTCCACGTAGGCCATGCAGAAAATCATTCACTGATGGACACGCATCGTTCGGTCTCTCTCTTGGAGAAAATATTAGCTACCCAACAGTCTACTTTTTTTTTTTTTGGTCAATCCCTAACAGTCTACTTTAAAGGGGAGCATACTCGACTAATGTTTTGGGTCGGGTCCGGTATAAATTTAACAATTTCGTCGATTTAATTCTAAATCTTTATACGATAATCCAATGCAGTCATTGCGAGTCTTGTGACCAATTTTTGACTAAAACCACTAGCTTAACAATATGCCATGTAAGACAACACAAGACAACTAGACCGCTTTGCATTAATAATTCTCGACAAAAATTAATTGTAAAGGCCACATTGATGTTTCACGCAAAAAATTTAAGATTAAATTGATAAAATTAGTATATATTATTAAGATTGCTTTCAGAAGTGACCTATGAGGCAATAATACAATACGGCACTAAATGCTGAAATTATTAAAACCTTCGTCAGATTTGCTCTTTGGAGTCATCGTGAAAATGTGGAATGCATTTGTGTGGATGTGCCGACACGCACTGTCCATGAAAGCTAGGTCCGTGCCTGGCGGGGATGGAGTACAAACACAAGTAAGGGTTAATAGTGGTGAACTATTTAGGAGATGTCCAATAGATAGATGCTTTCTTAAGAACATAAAGATGAGGATTTATTGCAGTCATCCATGAAAGCTAAGGTTCTTTCGAAGTTTGTGGGCTCCAAACTGAGGAGAAAAAGAAAGAGTTGGCTCATCTGTGCAGGAAAGAAATATAAGACTTCGCACTAAGTGTTTTTGCGCGTCATATGAGAAAAGCAATTGTAATAGTAAGTGTAAGCTCTCACTAATCATATATTATGTGTGCAATAATTTTGTGACAATTTTTTTTTTGTATTATTGATACTATATCTTTTGTTAAGCATGTCGGGACCCAAGTTATTCGTTACAATTTTCTTGTGTTGCCACTACTATGCTTCCATACCAAACAATGAATGACAAATGATGTCTAGGTTTAGAACGAATTCCCTTCCATGCTTACCTCCAGATGATTTTTTAGCCAAGCGACTGATGACCTCTCTTTTTCTTTTCTTTTTCCAATTAAAAATTTGAGCCATGGCATAATTTTTGCAATGCTCATGGCTCAAAGATAGGTAGGTGGGAACAAGACACATATGGGTAGGCACGATCACATGCATAGTACCAAACGCCATGGATGTCATAGTCGTGATTGTTTTTCATATTTTAATCCAATTACTACTAATCATCCATTTAATCTTAAATTTATTACATTAATATCAATTTAATTTTAAATTTAACAATTTCGTCGATTTAATTCTAAATCTTTATACGATAATCCAATGCAGTCATTGCGAGTCTTGTGACCAATTTTTGACTAAAACCACTAGCTTAACAATATGCCATGTAAGACAACCCAAGACAACTAGACCGCCGCATTAATAATTCTCGACAAAAATTAATTGTAAAGGCTACATTGATGTTTCCCGCAAAAAATTTAAGATTAAATTGATAAAATTATTATATTTTATTATGATTGTTTTCAGAAGTGACCTATGAGGCAATAATACAATACGGCACTAAATGCCGAAATTATTGAAACCTTCGTCAGATTTGCTCTTTGGAGTCATCGTGAAAATTTGGAATGCATTTGTGTGGATGTGTCGACACGCAATGTCCATGAAAGTTGGGTTCGTGCCTGGCAGGGATGGAGTACAAACACGAGTAAGGGTTAATTGTGGTGAACTATTTAGGAGATGTCCAATAGATAGATGCTTTCGCAAGAACATAAAGATGAGGATTTATTGCAGTCATCCATGAAAGCTAAGGTTCTTTCGAAGTTTGCGGGCTCCAAACTTAGGAGAAAAAGAAAGAGTTGGCTCATCTGTGCGGGAAAGAAATATAAGACTTCGCACTAAGTGTTTTTGCGCGTCATATGTGAAAAGCAATTGTAATAGTAAGTGTAAGCTCTCACTAATCATATATTATGTGTGCGATAATTTTGTGACAATTTATTTTATTTTATTTTTGTATTATTCATACAATATCTTTTCTTAAGCATGTTTGGACCCAAGTTATTCGTTACAATTTTCTTGTGTTGCCACTACTATGCTTCCATACCCAACAATGAACGACAAATGATGTCTAGGTTTAGAACGAATTCCCTTCCATGCTTACCTCCAGATGATTTTTTAGCCAAGCGACTGATGACCTCTCTTTTTCTTTTCTTTTTCTAATTAAAAATTTGAGCCATGGCATAATTTTTGCAATGTTCATGGCTCAAAGATAGGTAGGTGGGAACAAGACACATATGGGTAGGCACAATCACATGCATCGTACCGAATGCCATGGATGTCATAGTCGTGAATGTTTTTCATATTTTAAACCAATTACTAAAAATCGTCCATTTAATCTTAAATTTATTATATAAATATCAATTTAATTTTAAATTTAAAAATTTCGTCGATTTAATTCTAAATCTTTATACGATAATCCAATGCAGTCATTGCGAGTCTTGTGACCAATTTTTGACTAAAACCACTAGCTTAACAATATGCCATGTAAGACAACCCAAGACAACTAGACCGCCACATTAATAATTCTCGACAAAAATTAATTGTAAAGGCTAGATTGATGTTTCGCGCAAAAAATTTAAGATTAAATTGATAAAATTATTATATTTTATTAAGATTGTTTTCAGCAGTGACCTATGAGGCAATAATACAATACGGCACTGAATGCTGAAATTATTAAAACCTTCGTCAGATTTGCTCTTTGGAGTCATCGTGAAAATGTGGAATGCATTTGTGCGGATGTGTCGACACGCACTGTCCATGAAAGCTGGGTCCGTGCCTAGCAGGGATGGAGTACAAACACGAGCAAGGGTTAATAGTGGTGAACTATTTAGCAGATGTCCAATAGATAGATGCTTTCGTAAGAACATAAAGACGAGGATTTATTGCAGTCATCCATGAAAGCTAAGGTTCTTTCAAAGTTTGCGGGCTCCAAACTTAGGAGAAAAAGAAAGAGTTGGCTCATCTGTGCGGGAAAGAAATATAAGACTTCGCACTAAGTGTTTTTGCGTGTCATATGAGAAAAGCAATTGTAATAGTAAGTGTAAGCTCTCGCTAATCATATATTATGTGTGCGATAATTGTGTGACAATTTATTTTATTTTTTTTTATTATTCATACTATATCTTTTGTTAAGCATGTCGGGACCCAAGTTATTCGTTACAATTTTCTTGTGTTGCCACTACTATGCTTCCATACCCAACAATGAACGACAAATGATGTCTAGGTTTAGAACGAATTCCCTTCCAAGCTTCCCTCCAGATGATTTTTTAGCCAAGCGACTGATGACCTCCCCTTTTCTTTTCTTTTTCTAATTAAAAATTTGAGCCATGGCATAATTTTTGCAATGCTCATGGCTCAAAGTAGGTAGGTGGGAACAAGACACATATGGGTAGGCACGATCACATGCGTCGTACCGAAGCCCATGGATGTGATAGTCGTGAATGTTTTTCATATTTTAAACCAATTACTAAAAATCATCCATTTAATCTTAAATTTATTATATAAATATCAATTTAATTTTAAATTTAACAATTTCGTCGATTTAATTCTAAATCTTTATACGATAATCCAATGCAGTCATTGCGAGTCTTGTGACCAATTTTTGACTAAAACCACTAGCTTAACAATATGCCATGTAAGACAACCCAAGACAACTAGACTGCTGCATTAATAATTCTCGACAAAAATTAATTGTAATGGCTACATTGATGTTTCGCGCAAAAAATTTAAGATTAAATTGATAAAATTATTATATTTTATTAAGATTGTTTTCAGAAGTGACCTATGAGGCAATAATACGATACGGCACTGAATGCTGAAATTATTAAAACCTTCGTCAGATTTGCTGTTTGGAGTCATCGTGAAAATGTGGAATGCATTTGTGTGGATGTGCTGACACGCACTGTCCATGAAAGCTGGGTCTATGCCTGGCAGGGATGGAGTACAAACACGAGTAAGGGTTAATTGTGGCGAACTATTTAGGAGATGTCCAATAGATAGATGCTTTCGTAAGAACATAAAGACGAGGATTTATTGCAGTGATCCACGAAAGCCAAGGTTCTTTCGAAGTTTGCGGGCTCCAAACTTAGGAGAAAAAGAAAGAGTTGGCTCATATGTGCGGAAAAGAAATATAAGACTTCGCACTAAGTGTTTTTGCGTGTCATAGGAGAAAAGCAATTGTAATAGTAAGTGTAAGCTCTCGCTAATCATATATTATGTGTGCGATAATTGTGTGACAATTTATTTTATTTTTTTTTTGTATTATTCATACTATATCTTTTGTTAAGCATGTCGGGACCCAAGTTATTCGTTACAATTTTCTTGTGTTGCCACTACTATGCTTCCATACCCAACAATGAACGACAAATGATGTCTAGGTTTAGAACGAATTCCCTTCCAAGCTTCCCTCCAGATGATTTTTTAGCCAAGCGACTGATGACCTTCCTTTTTCTTTTCTTTTTCTAATTAAAAATTTGAGCCATGGCATAATTTTTGCAATGCTCATGGCTCAAAGTAGGTAGGTGGGAACAAGACACATATGGGTAGGCACGATCACATGCGTCGTACCGAAGCCCATGGATGTGATAGTTGTGAATGTTTTTCATATTTTAAACCAATTACTAAAAATCATCCATTTAATCTTAAATTTATTATATAAATATCAATTTAATTTTAAATTTAACAATTTCGTCGATTTAATTCTAAATCTTTATACGATAATCCAATGCAGTCATTGCGAGTCTTGTGACCAATTTTTGACTAAAACCACTAGCTTAACAATATGCCATGTAAGACAACCCAAGACAACTAGACTGCTGCATTAATAATTCTCGACAAAAATTAATTGTAATGGCTACATTGATGTTTCGCGCAAAAAATTTAAGATTAAATTGATAAAATTATTATATTTTATTAAGATTGTTTTCAGAAGTGACCTATGAGGCAATAATACGATACGGCACTGAATGCCGAAATTATTAAAACCTTCGTCAGATTTGCTCTTTGGAGTCATTGTGAAAATGTGGAATGCATTTGTGTGGATGTGCCGACACGCACTGTCCATGAAAGCTGGGTCTGTGCCTGGCAGGGATGGAGTACAAACACGAGTAAGGGTTAATTGTGGCGAACTATTTAGGAGATGTCCAATAGATAGATGCTTTCTTAAGAACATAAAGACGAGGATTTATTGCAGTCATCCATGAAAGCTAAGGTTCTTTCGAAGTTTGCGGGCTCCAAACTTAGGAGAAAAAGAAAGAGTTGGCTCATCTGTGCGGGAAAGAAATATAAGACTTCGCACTAAGTGTTTTTGCGTGTCATATGAGAAAAGCAATTGTAATAGTAAGTGTAAGCTCTCGCTAATCATATATTATGTGTGCGATAATTGTGTGACAATTTTTTTTTTTTTTTATTCATACTATATCTTTTGTTAAGCATGTCGGGACCCAAGTTATTCGTTACAATTTTCTTGTGTTGCCACTACTATGCTTCCATACCCAACAATGAACGCCAAATGATGTCTAGGTTTAGAACGAATTCCCTTCCAAGCTTACCTCCAGATGATTTTTTAGCCAAGCGACTGATGACCTCTCTTTTTCTTTTATTTTTCCAATTAAAAATTTGAGCCATGGCATCATTTTTGCAATGCTCATGGCTCAAAGATAGTTAGGTGGGAAAAAGACACATATGGGTAGGCACGATCACATGCATCGTACCGAATGCCATGGATGTCATAGTCGTGAATGTTTTTCATATTTTAAACCAATTACTAAAAACCATCCATTTAATCTTAAATTTATTATATAAATATCAATTTAATTTTAAATTTAACAATTTCGTCGATTTAATTCTAAATCTTTATACGATAATCCAATGCAGTCATTGCGAGTCTTGTGACCAATTTTTGACTAAAACCACTAGCTTAACAATGTGCCATGTAAGACAACCCAAGACAACTAGACTGCTGCATTAATAATTCTCGACAAAAATTAATTGTAAAGGCTACATTGATGTTTTGCGCAAAAAATTTAAGATTAAATTGATAAAATTATTATATTTTATTAAGATTGTTTTCAGAAGTGACCTATGAGGCAATAATACGATACGGCACTGAATGCTGAAATTATTAAAACCTTCATCTGATTTGCTCTTTGGAGTCATCGTGAAAACGTGGAATGCATTTGTTCGGATGTGCCGACACGCACTGTCCATGAAAGCTGGCTCTGTGCCTGGCGGGGATGGAGTACAAACATCGTCATCATTGCTTCGGGTTTGGACCACTCTGATTCCCCTTCACCATCGTCATCCATGCTCTCCCATCTTAGTAAATGTTACTTGATGCGTGAAACAAGACCAGGACATCAAGGTCTGCACATAATTGACTTTCTCGTTTTCATTCCTTTCAACTCCTAGTTAATTTCATTGTTCTTTTACCACCATTGCCCAAGCATTCTTGTCCCATCGATCCAGCATATTGGTGTACACTTCAACACCAAGTAAACTAGTTCCGCGCAATTATTCGCAATCAGATACACACGCAGAAAAATGGTCTAGCCCAAAGTACCGGGGACGCAGCCGAAGCTCTTAAGGCGTTGCTCGAGCTGAGCGAGGTCGCTCTGGTTATTTTGGAAGACCTCGTTGCAGTGACCTAACGGCTCCCAAAACGACATGGAGTCGAGCAAATTGAGATCGCTGCTCGCAGCCGACACGCGTCGGTTCAAGCACTGAAGGAAGGTCGAAGAAGCCGAATCTGCGATCGAAACACCAAAAAAATCAATCGGCTGAGAAGAAGGAAAACGCACGACCCGAAATAAAAATCGTCCCTTGCGGCTTTTCTCGGCTCAATATCCGAAAGAAACGCAAAGTCACCAGCTGTAGCAAGTGAAACGAGAAGAGATTCAACTCAGTGATGCGATTCACAGCTATAATAGCTGGATGGAACGAGAAGTCGGAACCGAGAGGGATGGGACGGCGATCGATGGATTACTGGAGGGCGTCCACGCTGCTCTGCAGGTGGCTGCTCGACGATCGATGGATTACGTGGCAGTAAGTGAGCACTGAATATTTTCTCCGGAGGAGAAAAGGGAGGAGGTAGAGAGGAAAGAGGTTTGCTCTTCGTTCGTCTTTTTCAGACAACGAAAGCACGAAGAGGAAAGAGAATATAAGACAAAGAAATAAATGTTTGCAGAGCAGGAGAGAGAGAGCGTACGGGGCTAGTGTGTGCAGGCTAGTGAAAGAGAAATGAAATTATTTCTGTGCATAAATTCGTTTGCTGGTGAGTATAAAATGCAGGTACTTGTGTAGTCTGCCTTTTGGTTTTTAAAGTGCTTTTATTGTGGACTTTATGCAGGAAAATTCACCATCATTTGGATCCCTGACCTACATTGTTGCTAGCTAAACATCTCTAAACTCTTACCTTAATATAACGTTTCTTCTCGTCCAAAAATTAAAAAAAAAAAAAAAAACCATCTCTAAACTCTCATCATCATATTGAAAGCTAATTCATCAGTTCCCTATGATTGGCCATCATTGTTCAATTTTTTAAAAGATTTTTAATCCTCGTACAGATCTTCTGTCCATCTTACTCTAATATTTGGTTCAGGTCCAATCATAAGTGATTTTTCTAATATGTCTTGCCTCATGCTATCAAAATATTCTAAATCTGCTTCTCTTTCACACCTGTCTTTTTTCTTATGTTGTTTTGTCTTTGAGTTTTTTTTTTTGGTAAGTAAGAAGTAATATAAATATAAACGTGGGGCGGGGGACAAAAACACAAAGAACCGGCTTCAAAGACTCGCACTCAAAAGAACAGTCTCAAAAGAGTGAAAGGAAACCGGGCAAAGGCCAAGTGGCCAAAAGACAACAAAAGAAAAACAACACACATTAAGACCATGAACCGGCTACACATCAAACTGTGAAGATAGTAGGGTCCAATTCCCAGGAGCGTTGTAATCTTCTGTTTCTTGGGGAATCCTCCACATTTTTGAAGGTGCATGCTTTGTCTTTGACCACCTTCATGAGATGCATCTTCATAGCAGAAGTAGAAATCTGCACACCCCTGAAGAGAATGTCATTTCTGTTCTTCCATACAATGTGGCATAAAGCACCAAAAGAAAAGCGGGCGATGCAATTATGGAAGTCCTTGCCGGATAGCAAGGCCGAGACCCAGATAATTGTTTTCTCCCACGGATTGTTCCTCCAAGGAATACCACACCTAGCCGCCCAAAAGGAGGCAACTCCTGAAGTAACCCGACAGCCAAAAAAGAGGTGATTGACCGAGTCAGGCACATCATTACAAAAGGGGCAGTAGGCAGCTTCGATCCTACCGTAGGACATGAGGAGGGCCTGAGTAGGTAGTCTCCATTTGGTGATGAGCCATAAATTAAGCTGGTACCGAGGCAGAATGGCATTGTTCCAAATGAAGCCATGCCAAGTGACTCGATCTTTTTTCCGTCTAATAAGCTCCCAGGCCGAGGCAACCGAAAACCTATCAGACGAATCCTCCCTCCAACAAAACCGATCCAAGGCATTAGTCAAGGCAGGAAGCGGCGAACCCCAGCTTTCAATCACTGACCTAATCGCCTGACCATCCTCAGCGAAGAGATCAGCAACCCTTGCCTGCCTAGATAGGCCGGAGTTATAGATGAGTGAATCTGAAAAGAAGAGGTTCAGTGGACCCCTAGGGTGCCAATTATCAAACCAGAGTGACGCGGTGATTCCATTGCCTATCCTCCAGTGGAAGCGGAGCCGGAATTCTGTCCTTAGTTGTAGGAGCTTCTTCCAGGCCCAAGAACATACAAGTCGGCTTCTTCACCACCCAAAAATTCCCTCTTTTTAAGAAGGTTGAGTGGATCCATTTGCACCAGAGTGACTCCTTATCTGAAAATAGAATCCATATATGTTTGAGCATAGCCGCCTTGTTGCAGTCTCGCAATCTCCTAATACCAAGACCCCCCTCCACTTTAGGCAGGCAGACATCCTCCCAGGATACTTTGGCACCTCCTCTGCCCAATTGAGGTCCTTTCCAAAGAAATTGTCTAAGGATCCGCTCAATCTTTTCCAGCATAGCTGCAGGTAAAATAAAGACACTCGCCTAGTAGGCCTGTATGGCATGAAGGACTGATCTAATCAGTTGAAGACGCCCAGCAACGGAAAGGAACCGATGAGTCCAAGACTCAACCTTGGCAGTGATACGCCTAACAAGAGTAGCACAATCCACATCATCCTCGATGTGATGATTGGAACTCCCAAATAACGAACTGGGAGGGATCCCGCTCGGAAGCCAAGTTCCATCAATATTTGTTGTTGTAGAGTGGAAGGACCACCATATAGGAACACCTCACTCTTCCCCTGGTTTGGAGTAAGGCCACTTCAAGAAGAGAACCGCTGAATTCCTTCTTTGAGAAGCTTAATAGAAGGCAAATGACCTTCACAAAACAAAAAAACATTGTCAGCAAAGAAAAGGTGCGAAAGGCTGGTAGGCCTACACCTCCAGTAGGATCTAAAGTCTAACTGATTCGAGCATCTCCCAAGAATCCCAGAGAAGACCTCCATCACCAGCATGAATAAATAGGGAGACAAAGGATCTCCTTGGCGCAAGCCCCTCCCACTGGGAAAGAATCCATGCAGCTCTCCATTCAACGCGATGGAGAATCAAGGAGTCCTCACACAAGTCATAATGAGGTGAACCAGCTGATCAGGGAATCGAAAAGCAAGAAGGACACTCTCGAGGAAATGCCAATCAACATATGCCTTCCTGAAGTCGACTTTTATAGCACACTTGGGTGTATAAGGCTCTACATGAAAACCAGCAAACAGCTCCTGTGCCAAAAGGATGTTATCCCCAATGCGACGTCCTTTAACAAAGGCGCTTTGAGAAGGGCTCACAAGGTCTTAAAGAACACCGCAACCCTATTTGCAAGCACCTTAGCAATGATCTTATAAACCGTGTTGCAGCAAGCGATAGGTCTGTAATCATCGACAGTAGTTGCATTAGGCACCTTCGGAACTAGCACCAGAATGGTATTATTAATTTCCTTCAGGATTCTCCCTGAAATGAAGAAATCTTGCACGGCATCCGTGACCAGCTAACCCACTGTATCCCAATTCTTCTTGAAGAACTCCACCGTGAAGCCGTCCGGACCGGGCGCCTTTTCTCGAGCCAGGGAGAAGAGGGTGTCTCGAACCTCCAGGTCAGAAATCGGACGATCAAGGATAGAGGTCTGGTCATCATTTAGTGTAGAGTGGATAACCTCCCTAATATCCGGAACCGCCGGGGACTCCTGCGCCTCTCGAGGCAAAAAAAAGACCTTGAAAATAGTCAACGAAGTGCTGCTGGATCAGTTGAGGCTCAGAAATTTGGCACCCTGCAGCATCCGTCACAGAGAGGATTCTATTCCTCAATTGCCTCTTACTGACAAAATGGTGAAAGAATTATGTGTTCCGATCACCTTCTTTTAGCCATCTGACTCTAGCCTTCTACTTAAAGAACGACTCTTCTTGAGACCGGAGTTTGACTAAGGATCGTCTCTGCTCCTTCTCTAGGTCAGCAAGAACCTCATTGGTGGGATCCTGAAGGAGGCGAACTTGAGTCTGCTTCAAAGCTTCCCTCGCTTCAGAGCTTCTAGAAGAAATGTTAGCAAAAGACTCTCTATTCAGCTACTTGAGACGACCTTTGAGGGCTTTCAGTTTGCTGACAAGCCTAAACATAGGCACCCCTAAACAAGGAGTCTCCCAAACTTGCTTCACTAGTGGTTCAAAGTTCGGGTGTTGCATCCAAAAATTAAAGAACTTAAAGGGCCTTCTTCGCATAATTGGATTCTCCACCTTGACCACCATAGGAGTATGATCCGAGATCCCAGGCGCAAGGAAAGAGGCCTCAGAATAGGAAAAGACCTAACTCTAGCAAGCGTTGACCAGGACCCTGTCAATCTTCCTCATCTTGCGCAGAGAACCTGAAGAGGTAGACCAAGTGTACCGAAACCCAACACATCTTAGGTCATCTAGCTCCGCCTGGTCGAGGCAATGCCCAAACTCATCAAAACTCGGTAGCCACCCATCTGAGCCACCCAATCTATCCGAGGGGTCCTTGATCGCATTGAAATCGCCCATTACAAGCCAAGGCACATCTTGCAGGGAAGGGCTTCTCACAACAAGATCCTCCCATAAAGGTCTACGTGCAGTGAACGAGTGCTCAGCATAGACAATAGATATCATACAGGTCATGCCAGAATCCAACCAATGAAGCTCCCCATGAAAGACCTGATCCGAGACAGATATGGCCTCAAACGAAACTGCAGAAGAATCCCAACCAACCCAGATCCTACCCCTCTCAACGTAGTCCAAATTAGCTTTCCAACACCAGTTGTTCAGCAGCTTACTAGAGATGATATTAAAAAGGTTGTGCGGCACTTTAGTCTCAACAATCCCAATCAAAGATAACCGATTCGCCAAGACAAGGTTCCTCACTTCCACTTACTTGAGAGGAGCCATAAGCCCCCTAATATTCCAACAACCTATGTACATATTTACATATTTACAAGAAAGGAAGGAACTTACCTCGTTTTGTAGGTTTTACTTCTAGTAGAAAGTGGGGACGGCTTGGGCACGGGAGGGGGAGATTCTGGCACCAAGTCTAGCATCTTGTCCTGCAATGTCGATGGAGGTGGATCCGGAGCCGGGGCAGGCCTATTCTCCGCCATAACTGCCTTTGGTGGGCAGGCCTATTCTCCGCCATAACTGCCTTTGGTGAAGGGCAAGGGGGAGGAGGACATCTTCCGAAGATAAGAGGATGTCCGATCCCCCCGTCCCCACAGTTGGGCAACCTGAAGCAGGGTTATCCAGATCTGAAGGGCTAACCACGTCATCCAAAGGTATAGAATCCTCATCCAGTTGCTCCGAAATATTTGGAAGTTCCCTAAGGGTTTTGTGTGTCAAGGCGCCAATTACTGTTTTTTCAACAGCAGTAGATTTGAGATTCAAGTCCCTGCCTTCAACACTCGCCGCTTGTAGGGACGAGCCTACCTCCACCAAGGAGTGAGGCTTCTTTTTCTTTTTGTTCATTACTTGCACCCAGCCTTGTTCCGAAGTTGCAAGAGCCTCTGGGACCAGAGCAGCATCCAAAACGGGGGCCACGGGGGCATGGGCAGGGGATTTGCCCATCTTGGTCGTGAGAGGCCGAGAGGTCTTGGAGGGCGCATCACAATTGTGGCCAAATACCCCGCATTTGAGGCATTCCACCGGCTTCCATTCATACTCCACAGCTATGGATCTCGCAACACCATCCACATTAACTTCCACCACAGAGATTCTTGGATGGTTAGCTTGAATTTCGACACACACCCTGGCGAAAGAAATCATCCTCTTGCCCTCGGTGCGTTGATCCACATGAAGAGGTTTTCCAATAGAGCTAGCAATAGCACTAATCGTCGGTGCAGACCAAAGGTCAAGAGGAAGGTTTTTTAACCTTATCCATACCGGGATAGAAGATTGCTTGCTCTTCTTTAGCTCCATTAGAGGTCTCCATTGCCGCAAGATAAGAGGTATTCTCGCAACAGTGATGTGTCCCTCCTCTAGAATCTTCGTCCTAAACACTGGGTCCGGGACATGGAAAAAATAGAAACCTTGATCGTCGGCCAAAACATCTACTAGCTTCGATCCCCAAGTACCTTTGAGTGCTTGTTCGGTGAGTTGAAAGGGAAGTCGCTTCCCCACATAGTCCCCCACTAAGAACTCATTCCACTTTGGATCAGCCGCTTGAAGAACCTCAGCGGATAAATTCACCACAGCTTTATCCCCCACCACGGTCGAGGGATAAAGGATAATTCGTAACCCTTTGCGGCCAATCCAGCCACATTGGCCCATGACCTGGTCTAGGGCGGCCTTGAAGAACTCAAAGGCTTGTTAGGGGGTCTGTTAAGAGGGCCCCGAGAGCGGCTTCTGCCCCTAAATTTGTCGACCCGAGGAGGCCTAGCATTTGGCCCATTAGAGGGGGCACTTGCAGCATGGGCAGCACCCCCCCCAGGACGGGAGGTCTGAGACGGCTTACCCGCTGGCCATTCATTAGAGCTCGGGCCTTTCCCCTTTCCTTCACCTAGACGTATCTCAAAAGAGGAAGCCGCCATTGAACTCAACAGCCACAGCAGTCCAACCAACCTCTACAGAACAGCCAGCAGAGAAAGCTCCATACCAGTGTCTCGCAAGAGAAGGTCGAGCAACAAAGCCTAGAAGCAGGGGAAGACGACGGAGAGGCCTTCCCCACCACAACGAAACCCAAGTTGAGCTCCCCAGCCCGCACTATTAGCACCTGCGAACAGGGACTCCAGCAGCGACGAGGCGGGTGAACAGCTGCTCCTAGGGTAAGTGAGATCTTCTCAACGAGGAGGAGAGAGTGCAAACCGTTCGGAGAGGGATGAGGTTAAACAAGAGGAAGAAAAACCCCCAAAAATTGTGGCAAACCAGCGGCTAGAACAGCCGAAACGAACGGAACATCAGAAGCAGTGAACAGCAACCCGATCGCCCCCTTTGAGAGAGAAAGTGAACAGTATATCGAGAAGCAACAAATGACCCCTTGTTTTGTCTCTGAGTTTATAAGGTAGGAATTTGTTTTTAGATAGAAGATGGCAAACCCAGAAGAAAACAACAATGTGAAAACTCTGGAAACACAGCCCAACATGTGGAGAAACAAGAAGTCAATCACCTGGGCACACTTCACAATAGAAATTGTGAGTCCTGGATGTAGAAGGGCATGCTGTAAGCAATGCAAGCAAAGTTTCGCTTATCAAGCTCAAAGGTTGCTAGCACCAACCAGCAAAGTAAGGTATAATGAATCATTGATTGAATTGATAATGTCATGTGCAAAAATTTCAGAATTACCTAAATCCATTGGGGATTTGAAAAACTTGAAAATTTTGAATATTGCTTACTGTAAGAAATTGAGTAGTTTACTCGGTACTACTGGCAAGTTGGGCAAAGTTAAAGTATTAATTGCCTCATTCTGCTGGAGTCAGGGAAAGGAAGTTTCTATAGATGGGTTGTCTTCACTGAATATCCTTTGATTAAGTTATACATGCATTTCTAGCTTCCCCGATGCAAACTACAAAGCTTTCTTGTCTCAAAGAACTTGATTTAAAGAACTATAGTATGATTCGGTAGCTACCAAAGCTCCCTACCCATTTAACAAATCTAGTAATCACCTATCATCTTCGCACAATGCCTCAACTTTCTTGTTTAATCCATCTAAGACAGCTCAGTTTTCATGATTGCAAATTGCTAGAATCTATGCTAGAGCTTCCCTTAGGAATATTGAAGCTCAATGTCTCCAGTTGTGATAAGTTGAAAGAGTTGCCAAGTTTGTCGAGTTTGGAACTCTTGTCAATATTAGATATTGAAGTGTGCCAAGAGCGGACAAAAATCAAGGATTTGGAAGGATTAAAATCCTTAAAAGAGCTTTATGTAATTGGATGCAACAAGTTGTCCAACCTAGACGGCCTTGAGCATCTAGAGTCTTTGAGATGCTTAGGAATGGTGGGGATAAGTCCTATCCACATGCAGGGAGTTGTTGAAACATCTACAGTTAGATGGTCCAATGGTGACTGATGATCTATTTCAAGGCCTTGACAGATTCGAAAACCTAGGAGTTGACAATCTAAAGCAGCCTCATAAGACCGGACCTTTCACGGTTAAGATGTCTGAAGCTATTGATGGCTAGTAATTGCCACAATCTAATTGAAATTAAAGGTCTTGAGAGGTTGAAAAACTTGGAAAGATTGGATATCGAGGGGAGCAAATCCTTTGAAACATTACCAGACCTCTCGTGCTTCGATAAGCTGGAATTTTTTAGCATCGGAAAGTGTTGGAAGCTTCGTGATGTTAAGTCAAATTCGTGGATAGATCGTAAAATGAGGGAGTCAACTACAAGGCCTCCACATTGGTCGAATTTCAAAGATTGAATGGAATGATGGGGGGTCAATTTTGCATGAACTTGTGAAAATCACAGAGCTCCATCATTAAGACGTTCAGGGATGCAACTTATCGGAATTTTATTTGTTCATGGCACTCCTACGGCAGAGAAAAATTGGTTCATGAAAAAGAATGCTTCGATCAGTCGATCACTTTGGCCACAAAGCCGGAACAATTCATGACTCCCATCAAAGGTAAATGAAGCGGGTGCACTATTCATTGTCTAGATGTATTGCTAATTTCATCAGCATTTCATATGCATCGTACTTTTGTCTTTGAATAGTTCGTGGAAGTTGACACAATACTTCAGGGGTAGTCATACTCTGGATCATTGGAGGCATTAAGATGGGTCATAGTACCTCATCAAATTTTACAAACCTTAAAATGATTTTACCAACGTTCCAATGAATAAATTAGCTACTGACTTTTTCTCAAATTTTACAAAAGCACTCTAATAATTTTACAAATATGTCAATAAATTAGCAAGTTTGTAGCTTCTTTCATTATGAAATTTATTTTTATCAACTAATTTTTTTCTGTAGTTAGTGCTAACAATTTTTTTTTTTTTTTTGTAATAAGCGAGCTTTTCATTCACTGAGTACGAGCCTGGTTACATTAAAAAGGAGCATCAATTAGTTTATCGCGGACCTATTAATTAGTGTCCCCTCAAAATCACGACAAACGCACGCTATGGAACCTTAGGAAGATCCTTCCTGGGAAGTTTTGTCGATGTTTAGCTTGAGGACTCGGTGGTTTCCATCTTATGGGTAAGTGTCCCGGGTTGTTTCTATTCTCTGATTCTCGGCCATTCCATTTCGAGAAATTCATAGACATAGCCATGATAGACGGCATTGTTGTTGCAGGATCTGGTAAGTGATGCTTGAAAATAGAGGAATATCTCTATGTGCAAATGTGCCAAAAAGTGACCGTGATCAGTTCGAAAGGCGGGCTTTAAGGTGATTAGCAATCTTTAATAGCCATCCCTTCAATTGAAATAGCTTCTTGCTTTGAAATCTGAATGCCAATCTCAAAGGCCAACCTTATCTATTTTGACGTTTGACTGAGAAGGAACAAATGCTTAACAATTTCAGGTTCCTATCCGCAGAGAGGGCATATCGACTCAGGTAGAATCTTCCTTCTGAATAGGTTTTCTCTTGTGGATAGGGTGTTTTGGCACACACTTCACGTGAATACCCTTACTTTGGGTTGAGTTCTTTAGATTCCATGCCTTAGTCCAGAGGGCTTTTGGAGTTTGATAGGACGATGAGGCTTGATTTGCTTCATGCTTAGTCTCAATGACATGGAGCCTCCTGCTTGGTTGCATGTCCAGACTAGCTTGTCTTCTATTGGTCTTGTTGGGAGTAGGATAGCTAGAATATTATTTCCTATATGCTCATCAAAAAGAGAGAGCAGCATGTGCTCATTCCATTGCGCTTTTTCAACATTTCTATCACCCCATTTCAACTAGTTTATTCTTGAGTGCATACCCCAATACATTTCTCCTTGTTTCCACAGATCTTCAATTTGCATTTTTAGTCGCTACATTTTGTCCCTATCATGATGCAAGCTCTGCTCATTTGCTAACTCCTAAAGCTCCCTCTTCAAGCAGTTGATTTGACTATTAGCAGTAGAGAACTTCTGCTGGTCCACTTTTTTAGGGCCTCTATTATTTTCTTCCTAAAGTGTTCATTTCCATGCCAGGAGTATTCCCCATTGAACTTACTAGCTGACCACATTCATTATCTTTGAGCCAGCATGCTTCAAACTTCATTTCTCTCTTTCCTTTTGCAAGTTCCAACTGAGAGTTTTAGCAAGATAGGACTGTGGTTGGAGCCTATAGCAGGTAATGCATATGCTTCCACTTCTGAGATATCACTCTCCATTCTACATAGCATGGAGCTCTATCTAGTCTTTCTTTTACAAAGGCATCCCCAATCCTATTATTTGTCCATGTAAATGAGCATCCTTTGCACTTGAGATCCATTAGAGAGCATGCATTTATAATGTTTAATGTCTCGAAAAGCCACTAACCTATGGTGCTCCACCATATGCTAGTCAACTTTTTCCCAGTGATACAAAAATTCATTGAAGTCTAGTCCCCCCTCCCTCCCCCCCCCTCCTCCCAAAATCGAAGGAAGCTGGTTTTGGAGACTGATTATTGGAGCATGTACAAAGGTAATTCTCATATGTTTTCCACTGTCTATACAATTGAGGTCAAACATTTCATTTGTGATTGATTTCATTATTAGCGCTACCTTGTCATTCTGTACAATTGCTGACCCCCTACTTTAATTCACTTATGCCCTACTTCTAACTTCACTCCCAAAAAATAGCAATATTTCCTTGCTCATGTAACCCACTTCTATCTTCACTCTTAGAAATGAGGAAGTCGCAGTACAGCTTTTTTTAAATAAAAATAAAACGATCACTCAAATGATTATTCATCAGATCTTCTTAATCTTTTCAAGAGAGTGAAAATCATAGTGCACGTGCAAAGCATGTGCTTGAGATATAGCACATGGTTAATATTCTTTAAATAGTTGTCATAACCCAATATGAAAAAATTAACAAATAATACCAATTATAATAGAAATTCTTCTGTCCAATTATACTCATATTGCCTAGGGGTATGATTTAATTCGGGCCATTTTTTAAGGTGAGCAAATGAAATGGCCGAACCAAACTAGACCAGCTAATTCCATAAAAATGGAATCGGCGATTTTTGGTCTAGTTCCTGTTCTAGAACCGCCCAACTTGGATTGGGCCAATTTTTTTAAATTGTTTTGAAAAAATCTGCAAAAATTCCAACAAAAAGTAGTCAGAAAGTGCGGGAACGCTTTTAGCTGAGAGAAATCTCTCTCCTCGCTTCCATTCGCTTCATCCCGTGAACGCACTGAAGGTTAAGGTGCGGCCCGATCCTTTGTGGTTAGCTGCATAATCTGTTCTCCTGATGATTGTCGAGTGTGGAGTGAATATTATCTTTGATCTGTGCTCGTAGTTTTGAGCTTCGAGTTTTTGAACCGGTCAATTTGGGGCAAGAAGTCGGGTTAGGTCTGCTATGGAGTTTCTTTTCATTTTCTTGAACCGGTCAATTTGGATCGATCCTTACACTGGAACGCATATTTGCTGGCAACACCCTGCTTGCATGAATCGAATGAGTCGCGAAACCTCAACACTTGACAAAATTTACTAAGCACCCGATTTACATTGGACACAACAAATCAGGTGCAATTGGAGTCTGAGACCTCAAATTATCACATAAAACATCCGTACTCCATCGGAAATGAACTGTCCAGACACTAACAAAGACACGCGAAAGTTGCAGCTGAAGTTACAAGGCACTAAACCAGCCTCGAGATGTCGCAGAATATCCGCAACACAACAATATTCGATACTCCTATGCAGCCCTCGGGCTTTGCCTGCCCCTTCTTTTCTAATCAAGTAGAGAAATTAATTGCGATAAACTTGTGACTTATAGCTCAAAAACTTTCTTAGAATCTTGCTTCACTGCACTTGATACTATTTTCCCTAGAAAAATAAAAAAAGGCATAAGGATACTAAAAATGTTAAAAATTTCGCACGGCGTTTATTTTAATGCAAAAAGTATTTTTCGAATCACTTAAATGCCACCTTTTTTCTCATAAAATGATTATTTATGTATCAATTCCAATTTGCATCATCGAATGTGGCCACATTTATTAATTTCTCCGACTAACATGACTTGCCAACATGTCCAATCAGTATATATACCCAAAATGGCGAGGTCTACATGTTTTGCTCTTAGCAAAAACCCTAAGCCGCAACTTACAAGGAAATCCTCAAATTGGAAACCCTAAATCGATAACAACCCTAAATCTAAACCCAGATTTGGTTTGCTCATAACATAAACAACTCAATCTTACAAATAGAAAGCAAGAGCATGACAAGCAATTCAAATTTCTTTCAACAAAGTGAAGAAGAAGCTGAACATTTGCTCCCTCCAAGCCCTAATTTTTCCAACCAATTGACGGAGTGAGGGAGAATGACACACTTGACTAAGTGAGCAAGTAGCCATGAGGGCAAGTGAGTGAGCAAAACGACGGTGACAAGGAGTCGTTTTTTCACCTAGGAGTCGATCGTTGAATGACGGCAAGATTATCTAAAAATTCTCAAACCTATTGTATTTTTATCAAATCAATTATAAATATTTCAATTTTGTCAATTAAGAACATTTGGCTAATTTTGGTATAAAATCGCTGACATGAACAACGGTCAATGCTTATTATGTGGACCTTTTTAAAAATACTTTAGGGTTTTTTGAAATTTTTAAACATTTTTTTGAATTTTTCAATTATCCTTTTTCTTTTTTCTTTTTTTTTAATTGAGGGTTTGAACTTAGGGCCGGTGATGGTCATTGACCATAGGTGAGGTCTTGGACGCTCTCACCGGCACTGTGTGAGGGCGTTACGGCCTCATCAGCTGAGCAACGTTGTTACAGGCCCTTGCTAACCCTAAGTTTAAAAAAAGAAGTAAAGAATAGAAAATTTTAAAGCTAAAAAGATTAAAAATTCAAAAAATTATTAAAAAATATATATATATATATATATATATATATATATCAACGTTAATTAAAATGTGTAGGATTAAATTAGTAAGAGTATAATGGATTTAAGACTTTTTAGACAATTTTCTTGTTGAAGGATAGTAGAGCCTATTTCGAGAGTGAAAGTGCAATGTCATGTTTTGTGAGAGTGGTGTGATGTCATTTTTAGACAACACAGCCACGTTGACTCATGCGACATCATTTAGGATGTCCACATGGACAAATTTAAAAAAGAAAAAATTGCCAACTCATATTAAAGCTTTAATTATAAAAGTCACGTAATATCATCATGCTGGAATTTTTTGCCAAACGCACTTAGATTATTATTATTTCTTTGATTTTGGTATTTAAGTGGTCCGGTGAAAACATTTAGTACTAAAGTAAATACCATGCAAATGTCACGGTCCGTGAATCCTCCCATACTCGTGACACTTGTGAGTGGCACTTGGAATCATTTAGTGAAGAGTGTGAGGTAGAAGGGTAGAACACAACTAGTCCATGGGAGTGGTGTCAAGACTGTTGGTACTAGGAGTTCTAGGATAAAAGGATTATATCACTTAGGAGCTCTGAAAACAGGATAGGCCTCCCGTGCACAAACTGGTCGGGAGCTGATGCCGCTCTCCTGATGAGGCCATGGCAGGCCGAAACTAGTTGTTGTGTCTAAAGAGATTTGTTGTCTCATTCGATGGATTAGACGCTCAAGCGAAGCTGGGCGTGGTAGGATCTTGCACGAAGAATCATTCACCGTATCGTTTGTGGAAACAGCTATAGAAAGAAGGCTGGCCTAGCAAATTTCGCTCACCAGGCGCCTGCGGGTCATTCCGAGGCCAAGCAAACTCTCAACCTGTGACAAGTGATATTAGAGCAAGAATCCCTCCAGTAAGCCAGTGAGCGAGTCAGAGAATCGAGCTTCTCGCTCTAGTGCGGGTTGAACAGATAAGTCCTAATGGGACCGGTCCTAGTGGGCGGAGAGGAATCTGCCGAGGCCAAAAGATGCCCAAATGTAGGGGCTCTCAGCTCCTAGGATGACAATGGGTACTGGGACGAGTTAGTTTACCACCAAGCCGATAGGTAGTTCGAGAAGAATTGAACCCTTGCTAAATGGGGATAACGTTCCTAGATCGATCGGTGAATACAAAGTAGGGGTGTGCAAAATACACGGAAACCGCCCGGACTGCCCGGAACCGGACAGGAACCGCCCGGAACCGGCAATTCCTGAGGGAACCGGTCCAGTTTCCGTTTCCAATTTTTCGGAACCGGTGGGTACCGGTCCGATTCCTGGTTCCATGGGCGGATCTGCCCACCTAGACTAGACCAGAACCTTTTTAATATTAAAAAAAAATTACTAAAAGAAATCCTAGATTAGCCTTTTTGGCTTTCATAGTTACAATTTTTACTAAATATAGTCGCTGAAAACTGTAGTCTCCAAACTTGCATGTTTGTGGCTTTTGCCTTGAGAATTGAAACAGTTATGAACCAAAATATGTTACAATCTTACATTTCACACATAAGATGTAAGTTGACTTTCTTTACATAAATCTCCCATAAAAGAAGCATAACCAAGAACCTAAGCAGAAAAAACTATGCCTCTGACAATAACCAGGTTGACTTGTTTTCTTTTTTAGATGCCAGACATATTAAAAGCTACTAACTAGAAACAGGTGTGTCAAAAAGGCCAACCCCAAAAATTTTGATAGCCCAATTGACCATAAATATTGATTAATATTCCCTGTATTGGATTAACCACAAGAAGCAACCATAGGGACCTCAATCACCACATGGGCATCACGAAATGCACTTAAAATTAGCTTGCACCCTGTGATTTGTTTAAGGCAATGAAATATGTCCTTCTCCGGATATTTTCCAAGAAAATGCAGATCGAAAAGCTACGGTCAAAAGGAAAAGTAACATGGCCTAACCTGCCATGTAAATGCATGAGAAGAGAGAACTTGAGCATAGACCAGTCGATGGAGCTCCTGTATAGAGAGCTCCCCCAGATTATATTGCTACTCCTCCACCGCTGTTGTTTGCCCCCTCGCGTCGACCGCCACCCTCCACTGCCGCGGAAAATTGTTTTGCGACCGTTCTATGTTGAAAACCAAATTATTTCGCATCAAGATCGGTTCCATGGATCCACTCGAAAACCGGACCGCCCGGTCTGGTTCCCAGGTGGATCCATGCAACAAATGGGTGGATCTCGGTTCCAATTTTTTGGAACCGGTCCTTAGCGGGCAGTTTCCGATTCTAGGTCGGGAATCGCCCGCCCGGACCATGCACACCCCTAATACAAAGAAGAGGTCTACTGCCACATTTTCAACAAGAAAAGAACCTCCATTGATTTGCTGGGGTCAAGATGCTGGTTAGGCTGAAATGGTACTGCCAAAAGATGCGGTTGGCAAAAAATGCCACACTTGCCAGAAAGCGCAGGTGACTGAAAGGCTGAGCGGCTGAGATCAAAAGAAGCTACTGATGGAGCAAAACCCATTTTGTTGGGTAAGCGTGACCGTTCGATGTGAATTCCCAAAAGTGGCACATCAATGGTTAATTTACGTAAGGAAGCGACAGAGCAAATCGCAACGAGGGCATTGCGAATTGAGTGGGGGAGAATTTCACGGTCCGTGAATCCTCCCATACTCGTGACACTTGTGAGTGGCGCTTGGGGTTATCTAGCCATGAATGGACCTAGACTTAGAACCAGGGAAGGAGAGTAAATTTCCTGCAAGTATGCATCCCACATTGGGCGAACAACTCCCGTTCAAGCCCTTCAGGGACAGCCTTTTAGCAGAAAACTACTCAGCCCTTTAGTTCAGAGCCTAGAGACACCCAAAAAATACCAGGATGGAAACGTTTCTAACCTACCCAAGCTGCATTTCTCGAAGGATCATACCAGGCTAGAGAAGAAGAGGGATTTAGAAAGCCATGGAGAGGTATTTTCACAAAGGACACACTTTACTTTAAGGGACTCCGCCCAGCACAATACACCCTCATGGCCTTATATAGGCAAAATGAGGTAACAAAGCAACAGACAAGGACCAAGCTCACGGGTCCAGGTACAAACAGGGGCTCCGGAATTTTCGGGAGGGAATTATTCGCACACTATGAATAGTAACTGTACTGTGAACAGTACTTTCCCTAGCCTAGTGCTACAGTAAAAGTGAACAGTGACTCTGCTACAGTGAAATTGTACGGACTCAACGGTCTCGTCCGTCGCGGGCATTGTAGCTACAGACTGAGTCTGAGTCATATGAGCTGTCTTCTAGGAGATGAGCTTCGTACTTCTGCTGAAGGGCTTCAAGATCTTGAGGTGAAAGGATCTGGTTGAGCCTTCCTGATGAGGATGCTTCATGAGCCCAATGGGATGCTTCTTCTGCTGCCCAGTCTGTGTTTTCGTCAATAGTGTTGTCAGGAAAGCTTGATTGAGGCCAGTTGGAGGGCTGTGTATAGTAGGATGTATCCATGTTCTGGAATGAGGACGAAGGTCCCTGTTCGTAGGGATCCTGGGACAGAGGGCCTCCAAAGCATGCATAGGGGTCTTGAGTAGACTAGACAATATCATCTTCACTTGTCATTTCATGCTCTTGGTACGATGCAGCTTGTCTGTACTGATCAAGTGCTTCCTTAGCCTCTGGTGCTAGGTCATAATGATCCCACGTAGTGGGTGCATTATTCCAAATGTCTTCAGGAATGGTCTTGTTTTCTTGACATAGGATTCTCTGGAGTTCTCGATACTCGTTTTCACAGAATCTGACAGATCTTGGATAAGATTTGTGGATCCGAGCTTCTCGGCTGTTCAAGTGAGGTTTATAGGATGTGGTACCTATCTCGAGTGGTCTATCAAGAATAGTACCATTATTTCTGCAAAAAGTCCATGGGCATTGAAAAAACAGGATGGTGTGAACTTTAGGATTTGGTGTTATGGTTCTCAGTTCTCTTTCTAAATCTTGTTTCCAACACGTAGGATGATAAAACCAATTAAGAAAGTCTAAGAGGTTCTTATCACATTCATTTTCGACATTTCTTCCGAGCATGAATATCCTTGTGAGATTTGCAATGAATCTTCTGGTGGGGATTTCAATGGCTATTAAGTACTTATTGGTTAAGTACCATAACAGCGTTTTGAGCTGATCAGGGAAATCATCTTCTTTCCAGATAAGAGGATGAATGAAAGGATAATTCAAATTTAGCCCGAAAGGATAAAGAATCGAACCTCCATTGAATCTGAATAGGTCTGTGTGACTTTGCCACATGAGGTTCTCCAGGTTCTCAGTAAGACTGTCGTTCTGGATTTGCTGAATAATCTCCTGGGGAAATTTCCAGCTTGGCAAATCTTTGATCTTCTCAATCTTGTACTTGACTCCATGATTGAGCATATGGAACGCAGGTCTCTTGATATACATGTTGATCTCGGCTGGTGGTTTAGGTTTTGACAAAAAATCAGCAAGCACATTCTTTTTCCCAAGAATATGCTTGGTTTCAAAAGAGTATTTTGAAAACCATTCAGCCCATCGAAGCAATTGGGGGTTTGGAATCTGCTTTTGTTTGAACTTGGTCATCTGAGGAAAAGATGCCATGTCTAATTCTACCAGGAAGTGATGGCCAATGAGATGAAATTCAAACTTCTTGATTCCATTTTTAACTGCCAGGATTTCTTTAAAAGTGGAATGGTAATGCATTTCGGATTGAGAAAACTTTCCAATTTTGTAGGCACAGAGATGTTTCTTACCATCAATCTCTTCAAATAAAACGGCTGCCCAGTATTCATCACTAGCGTCAGTTTGAAGAATTCTTTTACCTGTTGATGGTATTTGTAGTTGTGGGAGATTCTGCATAATCTCCTTAAGCTCAGCGACTGCTTTAGTCTGAGTTTTTCCCCAAGGTGGGGAGTTCTTCTTTAGCATGGATTGCAAAGGACTCAAAAGCTTTGCAATATTGGGGACAAAATCTCTGAGATAGTTGATTATCCCCAGAAATTGCTGAACTTGTTTTGTTGTGAAGTTATCTTCAGGAAACTTCAATAGCTCTTGAGCAATATGTGGCCCTGGATAGTATGTACCCTTGTTGAGGTGCATACCAAGAAATTCAATTTCTGTCTGGGCGATATTCATCTTCCTTTGAGAGAGCATAATGCCACGCTTTCTCACTATTTCTGCGAACTGCTCCAAGAGTTGACAGTGTGACTTTTCATCAGGACTGTAGAGCAGAATATCGTCGATATATAACCACCCGCGGTGGTGGCGTCGTTGGTTGAGCAAGGGACCTCTAACGCAAAGGACCCGAGTTCGACTCACGGCGTGTCGACTTTAAGTGCAAGCCGTGACTTACCCGGGGCACGTGGGTGGTGGTTCCCAGAGGGTTTACTCTCCCCGCGAAGCGCGTTCGGAGGTTCCCCCGGGTTACCAAAAAAAAAAAAAAAAATATATCGTCGATATATACAGCTGCACTCGACAATATTGGTTGGAAAATACGACACATAGCCTTTTGGAAAAAGGATTGTGCTACCTTTAATCCAAAAGGAAGAACTTTCCATTGGAAGTGCTGGTTCGGGATACAGAATCTTGTCTTGGATCTGTCTTTAGGATGAATACCCAATTGCCAAAATCCGGCTTTGAGGTCGAATTTGGAATAAATATGGGCTTTAGTCAAACCAGCAAAGAGAGAATCTCTGGATGGTAAAGGGAATTTATCATCTTGGAGAAAGAGGTTGAGAGGTTGATAATTGATTACCAATCTCATTTTTCCTCTGTTTTGCTCAGCACGTTTGTTAACATAAAAAGCTTCACAAGCCCATTGAGAATTTGAAATTTCAATAAGGCCTTGCTGTAATAATTCTGAGCATTCCCTTTGAGCTAGAGCTGGGTGTTCTGGGTTCATTCCCATATGACTTGCCTTGGTGGGATTGATATCTTCGTTCTTTTTGAAGGGAAGGCGAACAAAGAACTCAGGGTTTTCCCATAAAGGATGAGAACATTTCGGGCAAATTCTGAATGGGATTCGAACATGATTCAAGCAACTTTTGCATGATTGGATCTAGTAAACTCATCTCAATGGAAAAGAGTCTCTGGATGTTAACGAACTCAGAGAATCGATCTTTGAATCTAAGACCTTTTCCAGGAATGATTCGAAGTTGAGATATTTGAGTCATAATATCCCACCCAATTATCAAATCTTTATTGAGAAGGCTTGATCCAAAAATCTTTGTTGTCATGGAACACTGAGGAAAAAACTGGAAGAATCGGTGTGGTTCGACGGTTGTGGAGAAAGTATCTCTGGCTGAATTGAAGTATCGGATGTAAGGGGTCCAGAATTCTTCGGGTAGAACTTTTGTATCTAGAATGGAACAACTTGCTCCTGTGTCAATAAGAGCAATAACATTGATAGGCTTGGCAAACTTCGAGGTGAGGATTTTAACAGGAAAATGAGGACAGTGAGTTTGACTTGAGAATATGTCAGGATTTGGTTCTGAAGATGTAGGAGATATGTGAAAAATATCTTCAGATTCTGAGTCAGACTCAGTTTCACTGGAAGTTTGGTAAAAAGGAATGACACAAAGAGTTTGTTCAGTTGGTTCATCATCAGCAGAGAATAATGATTCAATGTCATCATTTTCAAGGGAAAAACCTGTTTCATTCTCTATGAGATGATTCTGACCTTTTTTCGCCTGGGGACAATTTTTGGCAAAATGTCCTTTCTTGTTGCAAATGTAGCAACGGCTTGACTTCTTATGGCCTGTGCGATCCTTCTTTTTCGTAGGTATCGCCATTTCTTCTTTTTCCGGAAATGCTTGGAGCCATGTCTGGATTTCTTAATCGAGTACTTCTTGTAATGCTTTTTCTTCCGGGAATACTGGCCACAAGTACCATCACAATCTCGTTTGGAGCATTTGATCTTTAACTTCTGGTGAGAATAGGCTGATTCAAGACGTTTGTCATCTGTGATGTATGTTCGGACCATTTGGTGCTTTAAGCATAAATCTTCGAGACATAGATGGATTTCTTGTTGGATTTCTCCCAAGGGAACATCTTGTATCCTTCTTTGCTTTCCAAAGAAAGATCTCTCAACCATCTGTGTTAGCTCTGTAGGGATGGAAGTGAGAAAGACATGCTTTAGATTTGGATCTGCGCCAATTTGGTAAAAGAGCTAAAGCATTAGTCGATAATGCTTATCAAGATGCTTCTTCTGAAGGGAGCAGCATCTTCTTTCGAAGAATTCTCTTCTTTTTAGCTCTTTGAGATCTCCGGGGGCTCCCACAAAAGTATGATATAGGTAAGTAAGGGCATGGCTGAAATTGGGTGACAACAAAAACGTAAGCTGATCTTGTTCTGTGAGTCCTTGCCACCAAAATTTAAGGCTCCCTGTGAACCTTGTAACAAAATTGTAAAGGACATCATTCATATCATGGTTGGTAATGGATTGTGTACACAACCAAGTATGAAACTCTTCTAGTCTTTTTGGCCATTTTGGATAAGGAATATCGTCAATGGAGAAGAATTGTTTTGATGCCATGGACACATGCCTAGCAGAATTGTTTCTGGCGGGATTGCTTGTCTGTCCAAATTCTGGATCAGCATAGTTTGATTCCATTTCATAATCATAGTCTGGAGGAGTGTC
Source organism: Eucalyptus leucophloia subsp. euroa (assembly GCA_017140325.1). NCBI lineage: Eukaryota > Viridiplantae > Streptophyta > Magnoliopsida > Myrtales > Myrtaceae > Eucalyptus > Eucalyptus leucophloia. Next base: position 1,535,362 of record CM029477.1, on the reverse strand, counting down.
AGCCATGAATATTTGTGAAGTAGGTGGAACGATAGGGGTGGAATCAACTGTATGGTCTGAGAAGGATGAGAAAGAGGAAAGGGATGCTGAGTCTGATGTGGTGGAGGAGGTTTGTTCAGCAAGCAGAATAGGCTTTTCTGGAACAACAGGATCAGGCTCAGTCTGTTGGGTGCTAAGATCAATTTCTTGCTTACCCAAATCCTTCAAAAAGGATTCTAATGGATTTGATAACATCATCTGGTCTGGTTTTTCCCTTATAACGATTGAGCTTGATTCTGTAGGAGGTGTTTTCTCCTTGCCTTTTTCTTTTTTCAAGGCTTTAAGACGATCTCGTATATCTGATTCTCTTCTGGAGGTATCTTCTGGGATATTGGCAAAAACAGATGTTTGTGGAGCTGGGGGTGTATACCCGGTTTGAACAGAGGGTGCAAGTGGATCGAAAGGTCTAAACCTTCCTTCCTCAAGAATTTGGATCTGCTTCTTGAGTTTATCTATTTCTGGCTTTGGGCTTTCAAGGAAGTGGTACCCAAGGTGTTGTCCTGATTCCAGGGCGTGAAGCCTTTTCTGGAACTCAGAAAGTATCTTCTTGGTACTTTCATCATATCTTCGGAGATCTTGTTGCACATTTCCGATCTTGGAATCAATGGCTTTGAAGGCATTGTTTTGTGCTAACAGTGTTTCTGATTGCTAGTTTAGAACAGCTTTAGCAGCAGGGGTTTTCTTCTGTCTTCCATGTTCATCCACATCTGTGGGGGTAGGAATTTTAGGAAGATGGCGGTATCTGCCATGGGAATCAATAAACTCTTCTGTAGCAGGAAATGAGAGTTTAGAACTTTCCTTGACAAGAGGGGGAAAGTCAGTATCCTGGAACATGGCAATAGAAGAAGTGGGTGGTGCTTCTGCTGGGAGTTCAAGCGGATAAGAATGTTTCTTAGCCCATTTGAGAATTGGCTTGTAAAATGGGGAAAGAGCTTGCTTTTTCTGGGGAGGAGAAGGTGGAGGTGATTTTGGTGGATCTGGTAGGGTTTGGGACTTAGTACTGAACTTTGGTGGTGGAGGTGGTGCATAAGAGACCATGAACTGGTATTTGTCACACTCACCTAGAGTATCAACGGAGGGGTCTCTGTTCAAGTACCTTTGGTACACCTTATCCTTCTGCTTTTTCCGTTGAGGTGGAGATCTTGTATGAGGATCTACCTCGTCTGGGGAGTTTAGACAATAGGAACATTGGCAAAAAGGATCCCAAAAACAATGACCGTACTTATCTTTATAGTAATAAACAGGATGTCCATCACCATCGAAGTGTTGAACATGCTTTTTGGGTCGGTTCGAAATGGATTTGGAACACATGGTTCAATCATGAAGAGGGTCCGGAAGATAGAAGGACTTTCTTCCTTTTCTTTGCCAAATTTGATGGAAACAGTTCCATCTTTTTTCCTTACAAACTCTGAGTCTGTGGACTGGAAAGGTTTATTATGCTGGTGTAGCTTTTCATAATTGGTGATCCAAGTTTCTGGAAGAAGCTTAGCCAACGTATCCTTTGGATCTGTCTAGGAACATGGATGCAAGACGCCTGGTCGTTCTGCATGGAGATGAACAACGCATCTTCATTACCATTGTTGAAGTTGAGGTCGAGGGCATGATTCTGTACTTGGTAAACCATCTGATTCATGGTATCAGAGCCATGGTTTCGCTTTTGATTTTATCCATTCCATGCACTTGACAGGTGAATCCAGTGCCGAGAAGATCTCTTCGCACCATGACAGAACCAGAAATTCTCGAAGCACCCATTTCTCTTGCCCCTTCTTCTTCATCCTCAGCCCTGTCAGAATTCCGTGTTTCCAATGCTTCTAAGATAGACTATCTTTATGAAGTCTCTCTTAGTGATGAAACTAAGATCTCTGAGACTCAGCTTCCTCTTATGAACCCCTATTCTGCTTTTGCTAAACTCACCTCATCTTTCTCACCTATCCGCTCCATTCGTCAACTTATTCACCAAACCCCGAAGCAAGTAAAGGAGTACGTCCAGTCCTCCAAGTTCGACCAACATCCAATTCCTGCTACTGAAAATGAGTATTTTGTTACTCTCCAGATCCCCCCAGAATTTCCCAGACAATGGGTACAGCAGGGATATTCTCATGTCCATTATGGAGCTGTTCGTCTTGCTCTCACTTTCCATGGTCGTAAAGGTTTGCCAGTAGTGGCAAGAATTGCATTGTTAGATACCAGGTTTTTACAATACCAGCATGCTTGTATCGGTACTGCTCAAACCACTTTGAATGCTGGAACAGTCTTTGTGACTCTGTATCCAAACTTCAATATCGCTCTATCAGACCCCCAACTACTTTCTTTTCTAAAAGTTCAAGTTCAACTCACTGGAGCCCCTCAGACTGCTGAATCTGTAGCCGCGACTTTACATTATCAGATGGTTTACCGAGTGCAGAATCATGCCTTCGACCTCAACTTCAACAATGGTAATGAAGATGCGTTGTTCATCTCCATGCAGAACGACCAGGCGTCTTGCATCCATGTTCCTAGACAGATCCCGAAGGATATGTTGGCTAAGCTTCTTCTAGAAACTTGGATCACCAATTATGAAAAGCTACACCAGCATAATAAGCCTTTCCAGTCCACAGACTCAGAGTTTGTAAGGAAAAAAGATGGAACTGTTTCCATCAAATTTGGCAAAGAAAAGGAAGAAAGTCCTTCTATCTTCCAGACCCTCTTCATGATTGAACCATGTGTTCCAGAATCCATTTCTGAACCAGACCCAAAAAAGCATGTTCGACACTTCGATGGTGATGGACATCGTGTTCATTACTATAAAGATAAGTACGGTCATTGTTTTTGAGATCCTTTTTGCCAATGTTTCTACTGTCTAAACTCCCCAGACGAGGTAGATCCTCATACAAGATCTCCACCTCGACGGAAAAAGCAGAAGGATAAGGTGTACCAAAGATACTTGAACGGAGACCCCTCCGTTGATACTCTAGGTGAGTGTGACAAATACCAGTTCATGGTCTCTTATGCACCACCTCCACCACCAGAGTTCAGTACTAAGTCCCAAACCCTACCAGATCCACCAAAATCACCTCCACAGCTAGTCCATGGGAGTGGCGTCAGGATAGTTGGTGCTAAGAATTCTAAGATAGAAGGATTATATCACTTAGGAGCTCTGAAGATGGAGTAGGCCTCCCGCGCACAAACTGGTCAGGAGCTTATGCCGCTCTCCTGACGAGACCATGGTAGGCCGAAACTAGTTGTTGTGCCTAAAGAGATCTGCTATCTCATTGATGGACTAAACGCTCGAGCGAAACTAGCGTAGTAGGATCTCGCACGAAGAATCATTCACCGTATCGTTCATGGAATAGCTATAGAAAGAAGGCTGGCTTGGCGAATTCCGCTCGCCAGGTACCCGCAGGTCATTCCGAGGCCAAGGAAACTCTCGGCCCGTGACACAAAGCTGACACTTGTTATGTCTTTATGTCTTTCAGTCTTGTTGAAAGAAGAATCCTACCTCCGTGCAACAAGAAGGTCTAAAGCTGGGTTTGAACGCAAAACTCCGATAATGCTTTATGCCACAGTATCCTCTGAATCTCTCTTTCATTCTCGTTGGACTTCCAAGCTTCAAGTCCTGCGCGGGTCCATCCTTGCCTGGAATGCATTTGCCGGTAACACCCTGCATGAACCGAAAGAGTCGCAAAAACTCAGCACTCAACCAGATTTACCAAGCACCCGATTAACATTGCAAATTGGAAATAACAAAGCAGGTGCAATTGGAATCTGAGGCATCAAATTATCAACTCAAAACATCCATCCTCCGTAAGAATTGAACTGTTCAGACGATTAAAAAGACATGCGAAAGTTGCAGATGAAGTTACTGGGCACTAACCAGTCTCCAGATCTCTCTGAATATCCGCAACACAATAATATTCGATACTCCTATGCAGCTCTCGGGCTTCGCCTGCCCCTTCTTTTCTAATCAAGTAGCAAAATCTACCGTGATAAACTAATGACTGATAGCTCAAAAACTTTCCCAGAATCCTGCTGCGCTGCACTTATCGATGCAAAATCAAACATGAGCACTAGGATTACGACCCCTTGGTACTCAGAGGAAATCGGATGCTTTGTGCGGCTCTCTCCTGTTTATTTTGTTATTCATTTCCCTGTGAACTTTTCCTTTCTACGTGATTTCTGTTGGAGAAATCTTTCCAGAATATTTTGAAGCCGACAAAACGTTTCTTTCGGTCTAAAGTCTGGATGTTCGGAGACCGTCGGTTTAAAGTCGAAGACTTTGTTCTCTCAAGACTCAAGACCCAAGTCTCAAGACTCAAAGACTTAAGACTCGGGACTTAAGACTTAAGTCTATTCTCACTTTGTCGATCTTTCGATCCGGTGTCGAAGGAAATCCAAAACCAAGGTTTATGGTTGAGGATTCGATCCTATCTTCTCGGAATAGATTCATTGGTTGGATAATCATTTCGGATTCTTTAATTCTTATCTAAGATCGATTGAAGATCCGATGGTCGACGAAACAATCTTGGAATATTCTATTCTTGGAAACCGAGATCCCGATTGTATGGGCGAACGGGATTGATGGGCTATCATCGATTCCTTAAATAGCTCGAATGATCTTCTTGATTGATTCCGTCCAAACGGGTAGATTGGAGGAATTCCTTTGGTAAGTGCCAACGGCTATGATGGCATGAAGGAGTATAAAAGGAAGACGTCTAGCTGTTTTAAGTGTGTGATCGATAGAAAAATTTCAGAGTCGAAGACCCTTGATTGTTAGTTGAGGCGAGCGAAATTGTATACGAGAGAGTGTTTATACTTGGTGACACCTTGAGTGAGTGTGGTAGATCATCTACACCTAGAAATCAAGGAAGATCAACTTTGTAACATCTCTTTGATCATAGTGAAATCCAGCCAATCGGCTGTCGGTCGAAAGAGTGGACGTAGGCTTGAATCAAGCCGAACCACTATAAACCGAGCGTTCAATTCTCTCTTTCCCTTACTCGGTCTTACGATTAAATTTTTAATTGTTGCAAATCCTCTAATTGCTTAAATATCGTACAAGTTTCGAGAAAATTTTTGTACACCTATTCACCCCCCTCTAGGTACTCGCACTAGCTATTTCAATTGGTATCGAGCTCGTGTTCTTACTTTGTTTGAAGTGTTTTACTTCGAGTAAAAGATCCATGGCTAGTATGCTAGCACCGGGGCTGATGGAGGGGCAAAGCAATACCGAGACCTCCCTACTTCGATGGAAAGGATTACAACATCGGAAGAACAAGATGAAAGCTTTCCTACGATCAAAGGATCTCGGAATGGGACGTTGTGGAAAGAGGAATCACTCCCGCTGCTGCATCAATCTCTCGAAAGAGGGAAAGAAAGCTGTTGAAGCCAGCGGAATGTCTCAAGAAGAATTAAACAAGAGACAAGCACTCGATGCAAAAGCGATTTATTCTTTATATTGTGCTTTATCACCAACTGAATATAACGAGAATATCTTCTTGTGTTACAGCAAAAGAAGTCTCGGGACAGGTTACATATCACTTATGAAGGGACAGATCGAGTGAAGGAGACCAGAATTAACATTCTTCTTGGTCAATATGAATCCTTCAAAATGAAATCGGGAGAATCTATAAGCGACATGTTTAGTCGTTTTACGAGATATTGTCAATGGTCTTGAGAATCAAGGACAAAAAATTTCTGATCCCATGAAGGTGAACAAGCTTCTGCGTGGACTCTCCAAGGATTGGAATCATATAAAGACTTCAATAAGAGAGACGCAAAGAATCATGCCATTATCTCGTAGACGAACCGATTGGAACTCTTGATCTTACGAAGTGGAACGAATTAATGAAGACGAAGATCCAAGAGGTAAGAAATCAATTGCACTAAAATCAAATGATGATTCGATGATGCAGATCTCGAAGATGATATGGATGATGAGGAGCTCGCCCTCATGATAAGAAGATTCAGAAAACCGAATAGAAAAGGCAGAAGGTTCATTCCAAAGAAACGAGTTTTCGAGACAGCGAGACCAAGTTTGTTGATGATGTGGAACCAAACAAAGATGTAGTCGTTTCGAGTGTAAAAAGAAGGGACACATCGAGACCCAACTGTCCTCTTCGAAAAGAAAAGAGGAAAAGTTGAGAAGTCTCGAAAAGCTCTCAAAGCCGAGACCCGGAGCGTACTGAGAGTGTGAAGAGAGTGATGAGGAATATGCCAACTTTGTGTCTAATGGCACAATCGGACTCGGACTGGATCGGACTTCTGGATCGGACTCCACGGTGAATTTGAGGTAAGTGATTATAAAATCCCTGTCAAAGTCTCTAAATATATTGATGAGTTATGTTTCAGTCTTAAGACTTCTCTTAAAAAGATTTCCGAACTTAAAAAGGAAAACTCAGTTTTAAAACAAAAGGAAAATACTTTAGAAGAAAAGGTAAAAAATTTAGATTTGAAAGTTTCTACTCTTAAAGAGAGTGAAGACAATCTTTCAAAAGAAAATGCTTTCTTAAAAACTGATTTATCAAATATTTCAAAGAAATTTTCAATAGGGTCCGAAAAACTTGAAAAAGTTCTTTCAATCCAAAGACCTTACTTCAATAAGTCGGGTTTAGGTATGACAGCTGAAAAAATTCCTTTGATTGATTTTCCGAAAGTAAAAGAAAGAATTAAGAAAAGACCATCGAGAGAGGCTTATAGAAATCATTTTAAAAGAGTTTTTGTAAAACCTGTAGGTCGAAATGCCTTAAGGTGTTCTAAGTGTAATAGTCGGGATCATTTTGAAAAAGAGTGTCCTATGGTTTGGAAAACTGTTAAGAGAGTATGGCCTAATAATGCTCATCCTACTAACACCAAAGGACCCAAGAAAATTTGGGTACCAAAGAAAGCTTGAGACTCTCTTTTGAATGCGGGTCTGTCAAAAAGAAGGTAAAGTGGTATCTTGACAGCGGATGCTCAAGACACATGACAGGAGACTCAAATTGTTTCGTAAAGCTTATTCAAGTAAATGGTGGAAAAGTTTCATTCGGAGGAAATAGCAAAGGAAGCATTGTGGGATTCGGAACTGTGAAAATTGGAAATCTCACAATAAGCAATGTCTCTCTAGTGGAAGGACTCAACTATAATCTACTCAGCATTAGCCAATTGTGTGATACCGGTTACAAGATCTCCTTTCAAGAAGGCATATGTTCTGGAATTAGCAAAGATTCGACTCGAGTCTTTCATGGGTCGAAGGCATGGAAACATCTATCTCCTTGATGTAAAGCCAAATGAAGATCAATGCTTAATCTCAATTCAAGATGAAGCAGTTTTATGGCACAGAAAACTTGGCCATATCAACAAGAAGCAATTAGCCAAAATCTCTTCAAAGCAGCTTGTTCGAGGGCTACCTAAATTGCCTTACCAAAAGTCGACTTATGTACTCCATGCATTCGGGAAGCAGGTAAGAAATTCATTTAAGCAAATAAATCATGTATCTACTAATCATGCACTGCGCTTGCTTCATATGGATCTCTTCGGACCAACAAGAACCCGAGCATTGGAGGTAAGAAATATTGTCTAGTAATTGTAGACGATTACTCTCGTTTTACTTGGGTATATTTTCTTGCAAATAAATCGAAACCTTTTCGTACTTTGAGAAGTTTGCTAAAAAGGTTCAAAATGAAAAAGGATGTGCTATTTCTAGCATAAGAACGAGATCATGGAAGTGAATTTGAAAATCAAGATTTTACGAGATTACGTGATAAATCTGGTGTTAATCACATGTTTTCCTCTCCATATACTCCGAGCAAAATGGAGTTGTGGAAAGAAAGAATAGATCTCTTCAAGAAATGGCTAGAACACTTTTAATTGAAAGTAAAATTTCTTCACGATTTTGGGCTGAAGCTGTTTCAACTGCTTGCTATATTATAAATAGAGTCTTTCTAAGACCTATTCTTGAGAAAACCCCTATGAATTGTTCAAAGGTAAGAAGCCTATTGTTTCATACTTTCATGTATTTGGTTGCAAATGCTTTATTTTGAAAAATGCAAATGATCGAGTTGGTAAGTTCGAAGAAAGATCAGATGAAGGTATCTTCCTTGGATATTCTACATCAAGCAAAGCCTACGAGTCTACAACAAGAAAAGCCAAGTATGTGGAAGAATCAATGAATGTAAAATTCCAAGACTCGGTGCAAGATGAATCAAAGCAAGACTCGACGAAGAGCGAACCCGCTCTAGACCTTCAAATGTCTACATCTCAAGAATCATCTCGAGTTTGGAAGTCCATCATCAAGACGCTCATGGAGAATCAAATAAAGAAAGAGATCATCAACCTGGAAAAACAGCGGCAACTCGGAAGCACAAATCCAATCATCCTAAAGATCTTATTATTGGTGAACTTGATGAAGGAATCCGTACCGGATCAAAAAGGCATGAAGAATCTAGTCTTGTGGCTCTCATCTCGAAATTGAACCAAAAAGCATAGAAGAAGCTTTATCCGATGAAAGCTGGATCGAAGCTATGCAAGAAGAGCTCGAGACAGTTCAACATCAATGATGTCTCGGAATTGACATCTAAACCAAAAGGTAAAACTGTTATTGGAACCAAATGGGTTTTCGGGAACAAGATGGACGAAAAAGGAAAAGTCGTACGAAACAAAGCAAGACTCGTGGCCAAAGGCTATACGCAAGAAGAAGGAATAGACTATGACGAGACCTACGCACCGGTTGCAAGGTTAGAAGCTATTCGACTATTACTTGCATTTGCTTGTTACAAAAATTTCAGGTTATTCCAAATGGACGTGAAAAGTGCTTTCCTAAATGGATTTATCCATGAGGAAGTTTATGTGGAACAACCTGGATTTGAAGACCCAAAGAAGCCGGACTCGGTCTTGATCGAAAAAGGCTCGTATGGTCTAAAGCAAGCACCTCGAGCTTGGTACGACAGACTAAGTAAGTTTTTATTACAGAATGGTTTTGTCAAAGGTAAAGTAGATACTACTTTGTTTATCAAAAAGGAAAACAAAAACTTCTTACTTGTTCAAGTATATGTTGATGACATTATTTTTGGATCCTCTAATGAAAGTCTCTCCGCAAGAAATTCTCTAAGTCTATGCGGGATGAATTTGAAATGAGTATGATGGGAGAGTTAACATTCTTTCTTGGACTTCAAGTGAAACAAATGAAGGAAGGAATTTTCATTCATCAAGAAAAATATGCGAATGATCTTGTTAAAAGGTTTGGATTGGAAAAGTGCAAAAAGACCGACATACCAATGTCATGTTCTCGAGAAGATAGACAAGGATGAAGAAGGGAAGAAAGTAGATCAAAAGCTGTACGGGAGCATGATCGGTTCACTTCTTTATCTTACGCTTCTAGACCTGATATTTTGTTTAGTGTTTGTATCTCTGTGCTAGGTTTCAATCAGATCCTAGAGAATCACATCTCATTGCTTTGTGAAGCGTATTATCAAATACGTTGCTTCATCTTCAAGCATCGGTCTTTGGTATCCAAAGAGGGAGACTTTAATCTTCTAGGATACTCGACGCCAGATCGGCCGGTTGCGAGTCGATAGAAAGAGCACTGGAACTTGTCGGCTACTTGGAAACGGGATAAAGTGTCTTGGTTTTCAAGGAAGCAAAGCACGTAGCTCTCTCAACGACAATGAGCGAGTATGTAGCTCTTGGAAGCTGCTGTTCGCAAATTCTATGGATAAAACAACAACTACAAGACTTTGGCATTGAAGACTCATGCACGAAATCAGATGTGACAACACCAGCGATCAATCTCACCAAAAATCCAATCCTTCATTCAAGAGCAAAGCATATTGAGATTCGTCATCACTTCATTAGAGATCACATTCAAAACGGAGAAATCTCAATTCAATTTGTTGATTCAAAAAGTCAACTAGCGGACATATTCACAAAGAATGGAGAAGGGACCGACTCACTTCGATCTTACTGAGGAAGAAGACTTTCCAAGTCAGCGACAAAGTCCGATTCGCTCTCCTCCACGTCATTCAGCATCTCCTGACCCACAAGGTGCAAGTCAAAATCTAGAAGAAGACATAATCGAGGATGCCGACCCAGTAAGAGTCCAAAAACCCTCGTTATCTATAAGCTTTATCGTGCGTTGAAAAGCACCGGTTCTTCATTAAAGTATATAGATGACTTTCTTAAGGACAAAAATTATGGGAATGAGTATCTTTTTCTGCGGAAAATGGAAGAGTTGGGAATTGCTCCGAAAGGAAGAGCAGAGGAGGCTCTTGCGAACATTCCTAGTGATCCTCGTATGCCGGGACAGAATCGATTGACGGGAACGATGATGACAAAATGTTCCTTGAATTTAAACCTAGAATGGGTGTGGCTGCAAAGGTGAAAGGAAATCGGATGGATTTGTTTAAATCCAAGGATCGGGAAAAAGTGTATCTAAGGCTGTTGAAAAGAGGGGTAATCAACCCTAGAAGTGTCGACTTTGACTTCTGGATTCCATCAACTTGAACTTAAGGGAGAAGTTGAATTTGCTTCAACTTGAGACTTTTGCTCGACTCTGAGACGGGTATGATCATCGACCGCTTACTTCTATTCAAATCTTAGCTTTTTGGATGCGAATAGAATTTCATTCAAATGTCCGAGACCAAGTCTATGTAGTAGATGTGAATATGTTGGCGGACATAATTGGAGTTGAAAGGGGACGTTATCTCCCAATCAAAGTCTCACTGCTGGCGCTACTCGGATCTTGTCAAAGATAGGGATGTAGATAAGAAAATTATCTATTCCGGGATGAATGCAATCAACATTGTGCTTCACAAGATTGTGATCAATTGTCTCGGACCGAAGTCTACGTCAAAGACTTCGTGTCTTTCTCGAAGCAAAGTTGATGTATGCGATCAACTCGGGAAGGAAATTTTCTCTCCCGCACACTATCCTTTTCCACATGTACGGAAGCGGTGTCAAAAGACAAAGGACAATTGCCTTATCTCGGTCAGTGACCAAGATCTTCGACATCTGAATATTGAACTGCCACATACTTTTTGTGTTCGACCGTGTGACAAGATGGTGGTAGGGTTGAAAATGTTAATGAAGATGCGTGCGAAAGAACTCTCTAAGGCAATGGAGAAATTCAAGGTGAAATCTCCAGTCCAGTCTGCTTCAAAAAGGAAAGGGAAGGAGGCCATTGGTGTCTCATCGAAAAGGAGAAAAAGAACTCTTATCCCGGAGGATGAGGATGAAGATGAAGATGATGAAGATCCCACTATTCCGCACCGACAAGAACAAGACGTTCAGTGTCTTATCCGGAGAACTTCAGCGGAAGCGAGAGAGAAAGAAGAACAGAAAGAGAAGGAGAAAGAAGTTGAGGAAGAAGGAGAAGAAGAAAAAGAACGGTCGACAAACTGGAGGGAAGGGAACTCAAAAGCATGATCATCACTCTTCCCCTCTCGATGTCCTAGTGACGGGGAGTTAGTGAGCAAGAGAGGTCTACACCTCATGCTGCTGAAGATCTTCGACAATCTCCGAAGACCCGGAAGAAGTTCAGAGTCTCTCCATTGCCTGAAGAAGGTGGTACGTCGATTCGAAATCCGAGATCGTACGAAGCGCCATCGTCGCGAGAAAGTCAATGCCGGTACACGAGACGGATAATTCTGCGAGATCTTCGCGGTATCATGAATATTCTTACGGAAATGCGTAACCAGATATATGTTCGGACTGTGAAATCCAAGCTTTAAAGCATGCTGGACAAGAATCTTCAGTCTCTCCGGAAGATAAATTCAAAGACCTCGCAAAGCAACTCCAAGCCAATGCCAAGGGAGAAGAGGTAGCTCGTACGCAAGAAGACTGAAGAAGCTTGAAGGAGTAGTCCAGTCCATTGGGGATTTCCGGATCGTGCGCATTCCCAAGCGAGACATGACTCCTTTCTCACCCTTTTCAATGCTGACAAAAAGGGGGAGAATCAATTTGAACTTTCATTTTTTTATCTTTGACCTTTGTGGTTATGTTTATGACTTGAGAACTTGAACTTGGGTGTGAACTTGACTGAATTGACTGCGGATTTGATTATGAACTTGACTGGTTGCACTTATTCAAGTGTTGTTATGTTGTTATGTGGTGTTTCTCATGAAAGACTAACCAATTTTCTGTGGATGCGAGTCTGGTTGTTTTATTAATCTTTATGAGTTAGCCATATTACTTGAGAAATGTTTTGCGAGGTCAAAGTTGTTCAAATCTTCAAGAAAGTTTTGTCACCATCAAAAAGGGGGAGATTGTTGGAGAAATCTTTCCGAGAATATTTTGAAGCCGACAAAACGTTTCTTTCGATCTAAAGTCTGGATGTTCGGAGACCGTCGGTTTAAAGTACGAAGACTTTGTTCTCTCAAGACTCAAGACCCAAGTCTCAAGACTCAAAGACTTAAGACTCAGGACTTAAGACTTAAGTCTATTCTCACTGTCAGTCTTTCTGATCCAGTGTCGAAGGAAATCCAAAACCAAGGTTTATGGTTGAGGATTCGATCCTATCTTCTGGAATAGATTCATTGGTTGGATAATCATTTCGGATTCTTTAATTCTTATCTAAGATCGATTGAAGATCCGATGGTCGACGAAACAATCTTGGAATATTCTATTCTTGGAAACCGAGATCCCGATTGTATGGGCGAACGGGATTGATGGGCTATCATCAGATTCCTTAAATAGCTCGGATGATCTTCTTGATTGATTCCGTCCAAACGGGTAGATTGGAGGAATTCCTTTGGTAAGTGCCAACGGCTATGATGGCATGAAGGAGTATAAAAGGAAGACGTCTAGTTTGTTTTAAGTGTGTGATCGATAGAAAAATTTCAGAGTACGAAGACCCTTGATTGTTAGTTGAGACCGAGCGAAATTGTATACGAGAGTGTTTATACTTGGTGACACCTTGAGTGAGTGTGGTAGATCATCTACACCTAGAAATCAAGGAAGATCAACTTTGTAACATCTCTTTGATCATAGTGAAATCCAGCCAATCGGCTGTCGCGTGCGAGAAGAGTGGACGTAGGCTTGAATCAAGCCGAACCACTATAAACCGAGCGTTCAATTCTCTCTTTCCCTTACTCGGTCTTACGATTAAATTTTTAATTGTTGCAAATCCTCTAATTGCTTAAATATCGTACAAGTTTCGAGAAAATTTTTGTACACCTATTCACCCCCCCTCTAGGTACTCGCACTAGCTATTTCAATTTCTTGAATTTATATATCTGGGGATTACATTAGAATACGCGTTGTTATCCATTTCACAATCCCTTTATTCGTGCACCCCAAATTTGCACCTGCATGGATTATGGTACATTTGAAGCAAAGTCGCAGCTCTCTCTCTCTCTCTCTCTCTCTCTCTCTCTCTCTCTCTCTCTCTCTCTCTCTCAAATTTGACTGAGCTTTTCCCTCATTCTTTAAATTCAAAATTTATGTGGTGCGAGTTGAGCAGCGCATGCATACACGATCTGCACCGTATTGGACTCAAAATGTTTTCAGAGTAACATAAACTACGAAGGAAGATAGACTTTATCTCAGTAGATGACAACTACCAATGACAGCAGAGCGCAAGCTGCACTCCAGAGTTGGAAGTTGGAATGCCTTTGGGCTATTTTCTCCAAGATCAACTCTATTTTGGTATGTTTCTCCTTCTAAAGGCAACTCAAATACTCTGAATGCTGCTTTTTTGGAAACAAAATCAATTTTTATAACACGAAACAAAGAAAGAAATCCGTACCTGCCCATCTTAGTAAGCAAGAGATATAAAGGACTCTTCTACGACCGAAATCCGGTATATTTGAGTAAGTTTGCCCATTAAAAGCGACTTTCATAACTCTAGTCCAAATTTTTGGATGTCCCGATCTAATAAAGTATGATGAGATAGATTGGGTAAGTTTATCCAAAAATGAGTAGACTCAAGGAATTTACCTGAAATGGACTAACCATATCTGCTCTTCTACAGTCCTTCCTTTGTTCACAGATGCAGATACTTTATCTCTGAGTTTAAAGTTCTCACTCCTCTCGTTATGGTCAAAAATCTAATTTTGCTGTCTCTTCTAAGTTTGCTTCCTCCGCTCTTTTGATCGATCAGGCAATGACACGTGATTTTAGTAGAATCTAATTTAATTGCATGATCCACAGATAATTTTCCGGGTGATTTCTATCACGATGACATCAACGAATCATGCAATAACGGAAAACCATGACCGTAGCGGTTAACGGATTGTTAGCAAATATCACTGGGGATTGGGTTTTAGCAGTTATGGAAAAGAGCAAATTGAAATGGAGTCGACTACTACTGAAGATCAATCATCGTTCTTGTCCTTTCAATATATCCCAAACGCAAGGTAACATCAAAGTAATGAAGTTTAGAGAGTCCGATAATAACTCAACTTTAAATCTTCGGGAGAAAAGGTTTAAGGCCCAATCAAATAAGCAAAACGATTATTTATTCCATTCATGAACACACTAAACTTATGCTCGATGATTCACGATCATCTCCATGTACAAGAAAACAAATACTGCACAACGATTTTAAATAAAATCATAGATGAGTTTTCAATGTGAGCGAATGAAATGAGTTAACTTGCTAATAAACTTATAGCTTGAGAGTCAAATCAGGTTCTCCACGGTCGGTCTTCGGCTGAACATCCCTCTTCTTCCCCAGCAGGACTTCAAGATCTCGGCTGCTGCCGCTGCCCCCAGCGCTGCTGCCCCACCCATTAGCAACCGTACTCATTCCCAGATCCGGGCTAAGAATGCTTGAAGGACCTTGATAACTGTGCATCATTGCACCACCACCCTCTTGAGAATGAATAAATGCTGGAGGAGGAGCTTGACCCGAAAATCCTGCGCTATCGAAATTATTGATATAGCTATTGAGAGCATAAGGCATGCCCTCCGACCCTGGTAGGGATGAGGGCATCGTGTGTGAATGCCCGAGCCACGGCCCGTTTTGCATGACCCCCGATCCTGGCTGGTTCCATGATGGTTGGACCCTGTGGACCATGGGCTGATCCATCCCCACGCCAGGCAGGGCCTGTCGGTTGAGCCGTCCGAGAGCAGGGAATCGATGGACAGCTGAATAGGGTGAATTGACCCCACCATAGCCATAGGTCAGAGTTGAAGGCGGCCCGTACCCGCTCATGGCAGCAATTTCTCGCTCCCTTTTTGCGATCATACGCTCATGCCTGTGTGCGTTCTGGTGGCCCCCGAGCGCCTGCGACGTCGCAAAGCCTTTCTTGCAATAGGCGCATGTGAAAACCCTATCAGCAGAGGGCTCCCCGACAACCGCCACTTTGTCGGAGCTCGAGGGTTGCTTATGACCTGAGCCAACTGTCACGAGGGTCAGATCGAGCATGAGACCGGCCTTGGCAGCACCAGAAGCCTCATCCATTTTCATCTTGCTCTTGGCATCGTCATGAGCGAGGACAGCTCGTTTGCATGCGGCGTTCCCGTGGTCTGGGGTTGCTGAGACATTGCTTGAGGAATCAGACAAAGGACAAGAGTCCCCTATGGTCACTGGTGCTTTTCCCATTGCCTTTCCCGTTTCTTTTCCTCTCTCTTTTTTATTTTTTTTGGTTTGGTCGGGGGGGTATCTCCGGATGGTGAGGAAAACAGTGATGAAATGTGCTTGCATTTATAAGGGGTCGAGTCAACGTAAATTATTCTTTCCATGGAAAGAAATCCCAAATGTCATCTCATTATGTGGCCAACTATGATGATTATATTCTAATCAATACCAATGACGGCGACATCCCAGAAAGGTAATCTTGGAGCGTGCGCACCTACTTTATTGGCAAAACATCCCAAAATAGGTTGTGATCTTGTAGTCATTGGATGCCAAATACGAGCCAACAAATGAAACATGCTCCTCTGTTTAATTTGGGATATCACTCATTTCTTTTACTTTGCACTCAGTTCAGCTCCTTTCTCGTTCTTTGCACTCTATTCAGCGTCATTTAAACTTGATAGTATCTTAACGTGATGTTATATTACAGTGTTCATGAAGTATAGAGAATCTTATCCTATAAATTACGAAATTTCAGACATTCTTGGTCGTTTTATTCGGTAGGAGGAATTTACTTATATGGTAAGAAGAATATAATATATTACATTACTCTATATATCATTTCTGCTGCAGTCATTTTGAATATAATGGAATGTAGATGTACAATCTTTATATGGACATAGAATCAAAAAATGCAATCGGATAAGATGTTTCCTATATTTTTGGCATGTTCAGTGTCATTTAGATTAAGTAACTATTTAAATTTCTCTGGCTGATGACAGGACGATGACATTACCACTTGCGGTATCTTCAAAACTTGCCTGAAAACGACCATATATCAGCAATTACCTACATGGTACTTCCGAGGATAAGCGAGGTTGCTCTTTTTGTCCGGCCAAAGTGTGACTGGGCATGAGTCAAAAGAGTCAAGTTGACTCACCCTATTCGAAAGGATGTAGCAAGCTGGCAATCAGCGTTTTTTTTTTTTTTTTTTTTTTTTTTTTTTTTGGTTGCCGATAAGGTTGGACATCTGGGTTGCTGCAGATGAACGAGGCACTAAACTAGTTGTTCTAATGGATAAAAGAGGTGCCACGCAATTCAATATGGACCACTCAAATAAAGTTTGTAATTGGGGAATGTAATCTTGTATTAGGATCTAATAGTCCCATATGAGATCATACTCAACATATAAGTAATGTTCTGTCATGAGACGAGATGTGATCGATTTTGGAAGCAAAGTAATGCGAGGGACAACTTTGGCTATGCTTAGGATATAGAAAGGTTTACTTGCTTTTTAAGGGAGAATTAACAAAAAAGTCCTAAATCTATTACAACTACGTCAATTTAGTCCTAAACTTTTTTTGGGGTCAATTTAGTCCTAAATATTTTACATTTGTGTCAGGAGTCCATCCAATTAATTTTGGCCAGCCAATACTAGCGTGACAATTTTTAAAATTATATTTTAATAATTTTTTATAATTTTTCTTTCATTTTTCCCCTCCCCTTTTCCTTTGGGCAGGCTAGGATTGGCAAGGCTAGGGTCGCAACTATTTTGCTCACCCAAATCGGGTGAGGTTGTTGCAACCCTCGCCCAAACAAAGCAAGGCCGCTATGCCCTCATCGGCTGGTCTAGGCGAGGGTCACGACGCCTTCGCCTAGCCAAAATCGCTAAGGGCCACGTGCCCACGCCCTATTGGTAAGGGTGTCATGGCCCTCGCCAACTTGAAGGGGAAGGAGAGGGGGAAGGGGAAAAAAATTAAAGAAAAAAATAAATAATAAATAAATAATTTTTTTAAAATAATATTTTAAAATTGCCAGTCAGCACGACAATGCCATGTCAATGCTGACCAGCTAAAATTAGCCAGATAAACTCAATTGGCATAAATACAAAAGATTTATAACTGAATTGATAAAAAAAAAGTTTATGATCGAATTTATACAATTACAATAGGTTTGAGTTTTTTTGGTAATTCTACCACTTTTAAAGGCCTTGGAAAGTTTTTGTTGGAACTTTAGAGAACATTTCAACCAAAAAAAAAAAAACCTATAGAGAACACATTGACCCTTGTGTTTAAAAATAATCGATTGGTTAAGATAACAAATCTAATAGATTATGTACAGGCTGCTATTTTGCATTCAGAAAAATCCAAAAAGTTGTAAATCTATTGTTTAATGGTCAATTTAATTATAAACCTTTCAAGTGTAGCAATTTACCAATTTTAATCTTTTTGGCTAATTTGGATGGGGAATCGTTGAAGTAGACGCTAAACTTCCTATGTGATATAACTAGTACTAATGTAAATAATTTTTATCAATTTTTTTTGAGGTTAGCTAGAATTTTTATTTATTTATTTATTCTTGTCATTTTTTCCTTTTCCTTTCCTTCTTTTCATCATGAAAGTAAAAAGAAAAAGAAAATAACAATAACAACCGTGGCTATCTGTGTCACATAAGATAACTAGTGTTTACGTTAGTGATTTCACTAAATTGGCAAATCATTAAAAGATTTATGACTTGATTGTCACAATTGGAAGTTTAGGACCGAATTAGCCATATACATTATATTATGACTCTTGTACAATTATTTCCATCTCAATTGGTATTTTAAAAAAAGTTATGTAAGCTTGCATATGAGTCTTATGTAATCTAATAAAGTGATAGGAAAATTAAGCTTATTCAAGAAAGTTAAATCATTTTCTTCCAACTTCACAAATTAGGTTCGGTTGGGTTTGGTTCGACTCTCGGGTAGAATCGGACCGGTTGCATGGCCCTATGGATCAAGTTCAGGCCAATCAAAATATCCAAATGTACTTTAAATTACATCATGCTTGGGCACAAATTGATCCAAACTTCATTGTGGCTAAGCCGGATTAAGTAAGGATCATTTTCTAGATTGTACTAGGAATAAGCTTATTTCAGAAAGTATCTTCTTCCAACTTTATAAAACAAATTCAATTCGGTTCTCAAATAGAACCAGATTGGTTGCCCAGCCTTATGGCTTGAGTAGGGGTGTCAACGATTCAGTTTGGTTTGGTTTTTTTGAAAAACCGAACCATTAGAAAAATCTTCTAAACCGAACCAAATGAGACCCGAACCGAATATGAATGGGACCAAAATTTTGGTTCGGTTCGGTTCGGTTTTTTGGTTTTCGGTTTTCAACTTTTGGTTTTCGGTTTTTCTTTTCCTCTTTTTTGTTCAACTCAAAATAATATAAATTCAATATGTTACTGCACTTCATGATTAGAGGATTTAAGCATTGGCCAAATAATGATATCCAATTTAAACAATTGCTTAATATAATCTCTCTTGATGATTCTCTAAGAGACAATTCTATTGTTCAATTGTGAAAAAGAAAGAATTTTTCCCATACCGATAAATTACTAAAAAAGTTTATAAGTGTCAAAAAAACTATTAGCAAAAAGTATTTACTTTATCCCATTCCCGAATAACATATTGGTAAGTGCTAAAACAAATCTTAGAGTTTCCGGTTTTTAGTCCATTCTAGACTTTAAAGTTTTGGTTTGGTCAACATAAGACTTGTTTAAGAAGTCCCAATCAAATCGTATGCTTACCACCAGTAAAATTGAAGCGTAGGAAATCTCACATGGCTTCCATGTGGAATATTTGGCTACTTGCCACATGCCATTTCCAATCGTGTAATTCCATCAAAGATGAGCTTAAGACTTGATTGAGGCTTTTTTGAAACCTTAAATTATCATTTGACAAAAATAAAAGCTTAAGCTCCCAATCAACCAATAGATGAAACATTCAGTCTTGACTACATTATAAAATTGGGGGAATGCCATTCATCTAAAAACAAAACAAGCCCATGTAACTTTATCTCCCAATCTCCAGGAACTCTATCAACAAGATGAAATTGCAAAATGGCCCTCCAAACTTTCAAAGAGAGAACATAAAAACCGGAAAATTGACCAAATTCCTGAGCCGAGTACAACTCTGCATTAAATTCACAATGAATATGAGAATCAAAGTATCAATTATAATATTGAAAGATATAAATATGGATAATTCTTACATCTAAGTTTGTCAATCATCAAGAGAAATTACTATTGAATTCAAGTCTATGGTTGTAGATGACAACTATGCATTAAATTCACAATGAAAATGAGAATTGAAATATCAATTGTAATATTGAAAGATATAACTATGGATAATTCTTACATCTAAGTTTGTCAATCATCAAAAGAAATTGCTATTGAATTTAGGTCTATGGTCGTAGATGACAACTCTGCATTGAATTCACAATGAAAATGAGAATTGAAATATCAATTGTAATATTGAAAGATATAAATATTCCATGGTTATTTTTTTCTCACCTGACTCAAAATTTTCAAGTTCTTCTAAGTCCTCCTCGATCGATTATGAAAGTGGTGCAGATTGCAGCCAATCTTGTGTACATATAAAAGCCTCTGTCATCATTGAGGTCAAGGAACTACGAAATACATCAAGTACTCAACCTCCAGTACTAAATGCAGACTCTAATGCTACAGTAGAGATGGGCACGGCCAAAATATCTCGAGCAATGGAAGATAAGATAGGATATATGAAAGAATTGACTTTCAACCAATTTAATATATCAAAGGTGGAGCTATACCGTTCACATCCTTCTTCCAAATACTTATCTAATTCAGATTTTTCTTCTACATATTCTTGTCTCGTTTGGCTAAGATACATTACAGTCATAATGTCCGCACCAACCACAAGAAACATTGAAACGTTCACTATCTTTGTCCCCTTTAATCTCACATTGCTTTGAGGGCATGTACGGGTGCGATATTGCTCAAACAATAATGTCAGAGATTTTATCACTCTATCTCGCAAAATTTCTACCCGGTTGCCTTCATATACTTGATTAATCATCCACTTCACATACTCCATCTTATGTCGAGGGTCAAGTATACATGCAATGAGCCATGTGAGATTTATGTTGTTCACATTGCCAAAATATGTTAGAGACAAAGAAGAAGGAGAAGAAGAGAAGCGCAATGAAGACAGTTGAACCACATCTGCCATCTAAGCCCCCAAGACTCGACCAAAAGCCAAAACCCAGAAGAGCGGAGCCGACTTTCTTCCCCCTCGGAGCTTCTGAGCACCGAGAAAAAAGGGGCCAAAAACACAGCTTTACCAAAGAAAGAGGGTAAGGGGAGACATGGGAACAGAGGGTCGAAGCAGCTAAGACAAGCCCAAGCCTAGCCAATCCCAAAACTATAGTAGCGAACACCAATACGAATCACCGACCCCACTCATTCACCCGAAATCCGAAAGGCCCAAGACTCGAGAAAGCACGAATAGACGGAAGATCCCGAAACAAGAAACAAAAGATCCAAACACGATGCGCCGGGAGAAAAAATCCTAAAAACATCCGAGCTTACCGTTGCAAAACTCGACAATTTGCGCAAAAAATACAAAAGGAAGAGGGACGAAGGAGAGACTTGCAGAAGAAAGGGGCTCTATCCCTCAATCGATCGATACCGCCGTCGCCATCGCAATTGCCATCCCTACCGCCATCGCCATCGCAGTCGCCGCCATCATCGCCGTCACCGTTGCTGTTGCACCTCCAAGCTAACCAAGGAGAGGAGAGGACTTAGAGCCAAAGGAGACGAGAGTCGGGAGAGAATAAAACCGAAATTTTAATGATTTGATTTTATCGGTTCAATTCGGTTAACCGATAAAAACCGAATCAATAAAAAAATATTGGTTTTTAATGAGAACCGAACCGAAAAAATCAAAATTTTCAGATTCAGTTTGATTCGATTTTCGGTTCGGTTCCTAACACCCCTAGGCTTGAGTATGAGTTAATCAAAATATTTGAATGTACTTTAGATTAGGTCGGACTTTGAAAAAAAGTTGGCCCAAGCTTTAAGGTGGCTTAGCATGATTAATGAACTAGGAATAAAGCAATTGGAAAGCTAAGCTCATTAGAAAAATTTATATCATCTTCTTCCCACTTTATAAAGCGAGTTTGGTTAAATTCTCGAGTAAAACCAAACCGATTACACAGCCCTATCATGTCGGGATTGAGCACAAATTAGGCCCGAACTTCAAGGTGGCTTAGTCTGACCGGTTGCATAGCCTTGTTGATTGTGTCTGGGCAATCAAAATATTCGAATGCACTTTAGCTTACATTGGGCCAGGGAACAATTTTGGCCCGAACTTCAAGGTGGCTTAGCACGACTAAGCAAGGATCAATTTCTAGAATGAACTAGGAATAAAACAATAGGAAGGTTAAATCATATTTTTCCCACTTCATGAAACAGGTTCCGTTCCGTTCTAGAGTAAAACTGAACCGGTTGCGCCAAACCTACTCATTTGAAATTAGCCACCCTCTTTTCATTGGTAGTTGGACATCCAGGCATTCGAACAATGACTTCCCCATCGTCAAAAATCAAAGCTACAGCAAGAGCTAAGCATGTTGATTTCCACGCACAAACCACAAAATTCCGTCCACAGGGTCAAGCACGAAATGGCTTTCCTCTGCACCCCAGTCGAGTCATACCTCTCGATGGCCTCGAGAACTTCTTGATCGTTCTCGGCCGGTGATCCAACTGAGGTTAGATTTCCCAATGCCGGTCTACGAGTTCCGAATTTGTGCCGGTGCGCAATGTAGAATCAAGGAGGAAACGACAAGAGAATTTGAGGAAAGAGGAGAAACCCTAATCATATTCAATTTCGCCAGCTGACAAGTTCTAACTCTCATTTGAGATTAATTTGACTACTTCAGGCCTTTATTCAGATAGAGTCCAATCTAAGTCGTCTTTGGAGAAAACGGCTCCATGCCAAACACTTACGTGAAAACAAAGAGCCTGTGGCAATTACGGTTAAAAAATTAACAGCATTTCTTTTCACAACTCGTTATATATATAGGACACGAACACTGTCACGCCGATCCTCAGGCACGCGCACATCCCTTAACTTTTGGTCGATTTTAAAATGCGATATCCCAGGATTATGTATCGCCGATCCTTTTTATTTATATATGCATATGCGGAAGCAGTTATAATTTCCTAGACAATAAAGCAATGGGATAGAAAAGCAGGCCATACTAAAACGATTGGTTTCTACTCAAATTGATTCTATAACAATCATCATCAGGATCCTACTCTGGATCATCCTCGGGGTTCTCCTTCACGTACTCCTCTTCAGGTTCCTCAACAGGGATCTCCTCATCAGATTCATACTCCTTAGGCTCCTCATCCAAGTCCTGAAATGGTTATTCAATAACCACTGAGACAACGTCTCAGCAAGTTCTATCCCCTAAGACCCGATTAGTAAACTAATACACCTTAGGGCTGCCTATGCACAACATGAGTCAGAGGACTTACCTTGGCCTCAGATTCCACCTGCATATTAGCACAAATCATATAGGCACCCAAGAAATCACATCACAAATCGAAGCATCGATCTAATCGACTTAATCGATTACACACCAAGAAGACCCATCATGATCATCTCTATTCAATCAATCAATTCACAACATCAAACCAAGGCAATGAATCACATCAAGTCACACTCAGATCGAATCATCGATCAATTGACCTAGTCGATTACATGCCATCCAAATTATCTCTTGATCAACCCTTTATCATACCGTACTGTCTCAAGATGATCTATAGAATTATCGAGCCGGTATATCATACCGTACTGTCTCAAGATAATCTGTAGAGTCACCGAGCCGGTAGATCATACCATCCTCTCTCAAGATGCTCCGTGGAGTCATCGAGCCGGTATACACACAATTTATCATACCGTACTGTCTCCAGATGCTCCGTAAAGTCATCTAGCCGGTAGATCATACCGTCCTGTCTCAAGATGCTCCGTGGAGTCATCGAGCCGGTATACACACAATTTATCATACCGTCCTGTCTCCAGATGCTCCGTAGAGTCATCGAGCCGGTATACACACAATTTATCATACTGTACTGTCTCCAGATGCTCCGTAGAGTCATCGAGCCGATAGATCATATCATTCCAAGCAAATAATCAAATAACCGGTTTTATCATTCTCGATAACATGCCATGAGTGGGTACTCGATTGGTCCTAGTCAAAACATAATAATTTTCTTTTTATAAATTCCACCATTTTCTATAGCCCACTCAGATCCTTTTGGCATTATCAACCGAAGCCCAGTTCTTTTTCAATTAACAACCAAAGATTATTCAATTAAAGAATAATTCCTTCTTTTACAAATAATTCAATTCAGCATGAAATAGGGCTCAATTAAATAAACGGACTGCGCCACGACAATCAGCATAAAATTTCGGTCGTTGTCCATCTAAGTTGAATTTTCGGAAAATAAATAATTAATTAATTTAATTCCGAAAAATAAATAAATAAACACAATAATTCCAATTTAGAACAATATGAAGCTTAATTAAATAAACGGTCTGCGCCATCATCATCAGCATAAAATCCCGGTAACTGGCCATCCCAGTTAAATTTCCGGAAAATAAATAATTAAATAATTTAATTTCGAAAATTAATATTTAATTCCTAAAAATTCCAATTAGGCCCGAATCACCTAATTAACACCCGATAAGGGACGGGAAAAATCCCAAGAAGCATCCAATAAATACTACAGGCAATTCTCTATCTAATTACGCTAATCACACAACTAATATTCAAAGCAATTAACTAATAATCACTAATCAATTCTAATCTAACCACCTAGTTACACTTAATTAATACTAATCAACCTTTAAGTATAATTAGCGCACTAAAAGGCATTAGTGAGTAAAACTCACTCAAAACGACGAGCTCAACGCGAGGATCAACTTTCCTCAAAGCGGGCCGAGCATCCGAGCTCGAGAAGGCGGCCAAAACGGGCCAAAACCCTCTGCCATACCCATTTTCGAACTCTCTGCTTGCTGCTGGTTGGGGGCGAAGGAGGGCCGATTCAGAGCTGGGTTGGGGCGGAAATGGACGGAGGGGCCGAACCGAACTAGGCGGGGCTTCACGATGGCCGGAGGAGGTCGGGCGGTGGCCGGAGGCGGCTGAAAGGGACCGAACAGAGGCGGCAAGAGCTGGACAGCAGCTCTGGACATCGGCCAAGCAAGGGACGACGCGGCTGAAGACGGAGACGCGCGGGCGGCGCTCGACAGCGATTTCAACTCCGGTTGCTTGCTACGACAGCGAGGGGACTTACTGCTTCAGCTTGCTCTGATCTTCACACAGCAAGGGCACCGAACAGCAGAAAGAGGACAGAGGAGAGAAGCAGAGATGCGCACGGGTGGGGCGAAGCGACGACGGCGGCGTGCGGCGATGGCAGCTCCGGCGCGATTGTAGCTTCTTCAAGCGCGCCGTCGCTGTTTCTACTTTTGCTCTTCCGTTTCTTTGAAGAAGAAAGCCAAAGAAGAGCGAAGAAGATGGAGATGCTCGACGGAGGAGAGAGGGGAAACCGGTTTTCTCCCTCCTCCCTCCCTCCCTCCCTCCCTCCTCCCTCCCTCGGCGCGCTGCTTCTACTTTTGCTCTTCCGTCTTCTGCTGAAGAAGAAAGCCAAAGAAGAGGGAAGAAGATGGAGATGCTCGACGGAGGAGAGAGGGGAAACCGGTTTTCTCCTCTTCTCTCGGCCCCACCATTCCGGCTAGGCGTGCGTGCTCTTCCGTTGCTGCTGAAGAAGAAAGCCAAAGAAGAGCGAAGAAGATGGAGATGCTCGACGGAGGAGAGAGGGGAAACCGGTTTTCTCCTCCCTCCCTCCCTCCCTCCCTCCCTCCCTCTCTCTCTCTCTCTCTCTCTCGTCTTTCATTGCTGCTGAAAAAGAAAGCCAAAGAAGAGGGAAGAAGATGGAGATGCTCGACGGAGGAGAGAGGGGAAACCGGTTTTCTCCTCTTCTCTCTCGCCCCACCATTCTAGCTATCTTACACTCACCTTTCCTTGCCAAAAATGCCCCTTCTTGAAGCTTTAAGATAGGCCAAAATGTGGGGGTAGAGGTGGCATACGAATTTTGCTAAGTTTTCATTCCAATTGAGCCCTAATTCCTCTTGAATTGAATCAAATTGACCCCCATTAATTTATTCGATGCTTCATCATTCCAATTGGTATTTTTCCTTATCAATGTAGCTCACTTGTATCCCAATTTCACAATCCCTGGTTTCAACTAAACGAAAACGGCCCTATTTATTCAATCAAAATTAGAACCCGAAAATCTTGATGTCACAAACACAACTAAACAAGAGAGCACTACGAGTGAAAACAAGCTAATGTTTATTAGTCACAAGAGACTAAACGTCAGTTTTTCTTCAGTTCACAAGAAAACTCAGAATACAAAGACATGCAAGAAAGTTTATGCGGAGAAGGGTTCATATTCGGAAACCAAAGTGATGTGTCCATCACAGTTCAGGATTGCTCAGGCACCATCTGATTTAGCTTTAGGATTCCCTCATGGCTCTTGTGCACTTCAACTTTAAACTTCTCTTCTTTGTCGCCTCTCTTGACCTTGAGAAGCATGTCGAATTTGGCCAAGTTCTCTGCTACCTGCATATAACAATTACAGCTTACTCGAGGTATCCATCACTTCTCCTCCTCACAGCATTTAATGATGCATACAACACATGGCCACGACAGCGACATAGCTTCAATTAAATGGCCACTCGACATCTCAAAAGGAATAGATTGGCATGGAGAAAGAGACGAGGAGGGAGGCACGTGATAGCAGCAACTGTTTGTAATTTAATCATTTTGTCAGTCAAGGGAACTTGGATAAATTCTCTCCCTCTCTGATGGGTCATAGCCACAAATTGACATCAAGTTCTATAGCTTCAACTGGGGGAGTATTCAAAGCGCTAACGAGTTGAGACAATGAAAGTTAGCAAATGGAGACAACAGAAACAGGCAAAGACAACCCCACATCAGATTGTACGCCAAAAACTTCGCAGCACGATACATTAAGTTGACACCAATGACTTCTTAGATGGCAGAAGAATGTTAGTTCAATCTTCTGCCAACGAACTTCAGTATAGGACAAAGTGAAATTCCAGCGCTTACTTACCTCAGCTTTTGCATGAACAATCTCATGGAGTTCATATGGGAACAAGGAATTGGACCTCTGCTGAATAGTCTTCACGGCGTGATCCGCTGCATCCTGGACTTCGGGATCATGAACCGGCACTTCTTGCCAACCAGGACAATGCCCACCTTTCAATCACAGCAAGATAGCTTTTCACATCCATCAACCAAGAACCGCGAACAAGAACAATCGTACCGACAACAAGAACATCACTGACCTATCCTAGCACCAAGGTCCGAGGATGTGAAGGCGGGCACATCACCAGCATGCTTGAACTCCTGCAGCTCTTTAGAGTTCATCCACGGCCTCACCCAGATCTTCGCTTCGTAGAGCTTCTTTTTACCTGCATCCACGGCCTCGATCGTAAGATGGTGCAAGGTACCGGCGACCACCTGTTCATGCGCCTTCACCACCCTCGCGAACTCGAGGAGTCCATTCTTCAAGAAAGCACATACATCGTCAGTCCATTACCACGCCGTAGAGGCATTCGCGAATATAAATCCGGCAACAGCTCCGTCATCCAACAGAAAGCTCACGAAAACCCCACAGGCAAACCATCAAAACATACGCTCCTCTCTATACCCGAATCATGCGACGAAGGAAAACACAATCAAAATCTAATTTTTACTCCTCTCTTCTCTTCAAGCTCCAGCCTTTTTAGGCGGGCATCGTCCCGATCTTGCGAAATCTCGCAAGGCCCACCTCCTCCGCATCAATCGACCGGCATAGGAGTTAGAAAAGATCGACAAGAACTCCACACCCGACCCACAAGCGAACTAAAAAATCGAACGATCCCGCCTACTGGAAACTCGCTAAACGGAAAAAAACACGATCACGGCGAAATCGAGGACGGAGAGAGAGAGAGGGCGCGAGGGAACCACCTCCTTGCTGTTGTGCTCGCCGACGGCGAAACGGCCGAGGCTCTCGACCTCGACGCTGTTCTCGGCCCCGCACGACTCGCGAACTCCGCCGAGAGTGGCCATCCGATCGGGGCAGAGACCTGGTTCGCCGACCGCTGCGGAGGCCGAGGCTACGAGGATGAGGAGGAGGGAGGAGGAGAAGAAGTAGGGGATGATGAGGTTGAATCTCATGGCGATTTCATGATCGTTTTCTGTGCTGGTCCTTCTGTCGTTCGAATGAGGAGTTAAAGGAGAGAGGGGGCGGTGCTCGGCGAGTGTGCGGGGGAATGGGGATACGTGTGGGACACGTGTCGAATGGTCTTTCCGTTTCGTTTCCGAAGGTTCCCCCCGTTTTGCTTAGTCCGTAAGCTTTGGTGGGCCCGTGGACCCCCCTCACTTCTCTCTCTTTTTTCGTTTTTCCCTTTTTTAACGGATTGGATTTTTTGGACTTTACGTCTACCATTTTCCTCCTCACGATTTCGTCCGCAAGCATTTAACAGAAGAGGAGGGTAATTCTCATATCGTGACCCGAAAATTTAGCGATTTTACGATTGACGAGGGAGGTTTGCTCTTGGCTTTTATCCAATTGTCACGAAGATCCCGTGAGGACAGAGTTAAGGTGACGACCAGTCAACCTACGACTAAATGTTGAAATTGACCGTGAAAGGAGAGATCATATATATATATATATATATATATATATATATATATATATATATATATATGGGAATGGACTATGGAAATCAATGAAAATCAAAAGACCCGATGGAGAGAGACTTTATCTCCGTTTGTTTCACGCGAGGTTGAATATATTAGAAGATATTTTCTGAAGATATTTTCTAAAGACCGTCAGTATTATTTCAAATAATTAATTAATGAAAAAGTTGACAATAATTTATATCTACAAATTTTTTAGAAGACAAAAGTATTTTTCTTAGGCATTCTCAAAAGCGAATCAAACTATTACTTTTAAAATATATATTTTTTAAATCATTCATTTTTAACAAAACATACATCCTTAATAAGCTTATCGACGGTTGTTAAAAGAAAGCCAAGTTTGTCAATAGTATAAGGGTACAGTGAATGTATCGTTTATTATCGTTTATTGCCCAATACAATGATAGAGGGGATTAAAGAACAACGTCATCTCTCCTCAAGGGAGAGTGAAAAACCAGACCAAAGAGAGGACTGAAAAACCAGACCAAAGAGAGGACTGAAAAAACCAAATACAGACCAAAGTGGCGGGGGTAGAGAACAAGAAGAGTCTTCGCTTCGCCGCCACAATTTAGCTCCAAGTGCTCCAAAAACCAGGTTTCTATGTCCAACAATGAGAGAGGGCACCTTCGGCTACTTCAAAATGGGGAGCGAAAAAAAACGTGAGCTTCGAAACTCGCTCACATGTATAAATCCCCTGTTGTCGGGTCAATGGCAAAGCATCCCCCCATCGACTTTGAGAAAAAAACACAGACAGAAGTGAACTTGAAAACTTATCCCCTCTACGTGATGGACAACAACCATTGTGGCCTTGTCTTTCAGGTGTTCCTTTTCACAAAAACTATTTCCAGGCTGGGAAGCCGTTCAAGAGCACGCTTACTATGTGCTGGCTTGAGATCACCCTCACATCCTTGCTTCAACCTCACCTGCCCAAAAATGTTTTATTCCAAACAGATATCATGGTTTCTTGTCCATCATAGAACTCCCAGAAAATTACACTTGAAAGTAAAACAGCTTCTCATCGCTTATCTAAACGACAGAGTACAGAATGCTGCAGTACTTACAAATGCTAATGGCTTTAGAACTACAAACAGAACCATCCAGTCGACAGTAATGAAAGAAGCGTCAGTCATTGACTAGTAGGGGTCTCAAAACAATCCAACTAAATCTGGAACCAGGAAATTTGGTTTCCAGTCAAGCCAAGTCAATCCGTCTTTTTATTCTTTTAAAAGACCACTCTTGCTTGGGTGTCAGATTTCAGTTGGAGCTAGCATTGGAATGGAACAGTGCTCACCCGCCTGTACAACTCGTTTCTAAAATTCTCATATCTAAGGCCTATCACAAGAGCAATGGCAGGATATACGTTGTTTGAGTTCATGTAAAGGACCATGGTCCATGGTCAACTATCACAATTATTCCAGCATTTAAGAAATAGCAGGTCAATCAGCAGAATCTCCCAAACTCCTTCCCACTTTTGTAATATTTTGACCCTCTATGCATCAGTTGTGTTATTTCCCTCTCCTCGCATTTCTCATGTAGTGCACAGTTTCTTGCTCTAATCACAACTCTATTAGTCAGGGAAAAGTTGATGGGATCTACCACAAGCAGTAAGGTAGAGAAGATAGAATTAGCAAACCTTGTAGTGCTCCAACATTGATGCAAATAATGTTGCCAGGCCATGGATCACAAACTTTTGACCGACACAAGCACGTGTGCCATAACCAAAAGGAAGATATGCTGCATGGTTTCTTGGATCATCCAAAACATTAGAACTCTTCTTAGAAACACCATCTTCAGCAGCCCCTGATGAAAACGATTGCCAGGAGGTAACATGCATAACCAAAAGACAGTTATAAGAACTTTGCCATGGTGGTGACTGCAAAATCTCAATGTAATTTTCAAAATTAGAGCTTGCTTTGTAAAAGTTAGTGCATTCAACCTCAACCTAGAGAAGACACTAAAAATCAGGCCATGATTTCCTTATAACTCTAATTCACAGCCAGAAACATGCAATAATAATGTAATATTCTCAAGAAAATACATCAAGCAATTACAGCGTGGAAAGTTGCACTGCCCACGAAAGGTATCCAAATCGCGTCGGCATGGATAAGTGACTTTTCAAAGAGTTATCAGTAGCAACTACTATGATCCATATTTGACCAACAGCTGAAGGCGAGGTAAACCAGGAAATTGAAAACAAAAAGGGAGACTGAAAGCTAATGAGTGGCACCTGAAAGTTGTGCTGAAAGAGAACCCTTTTCAGCCCTTGATAGGAAACGATGTGGATTGAACTCGCTGCTGTCACTTTTCCAGCTTAAACCTTCCATTTGTACCAACTGCACAGGCACAACTAATACTGCTCCAGCAGGTATAGTAGTACCCGATTTGAGGTGCAAGTCTAGAAAGTTCGAAAAGACTTGAGTTAAAAGAACAGTTCAAAGCGTTCCCACTAAAAAAATAATAAGGTAAATTATGGCCATTATGTGAAACCCTTTTTAGCATTGAAGATGGGTGTTAGTCAGCTGGAAAAAATTTGCTGTTACAAACATCGAATTGGCATACTTTTACCAAGATATTAAATTTAAGTCCTTCCACTTGAATATCAAAGTATTGATTGACGATTGAATGGTCACTTAGACTGACCATCTCAGAAGCACAGGGAAACTTTACTTCATGAAATGAGGAAGCACCATGACATAAAACGTGGTCAAAGGGGGAGGTACCTCAAGATTTCATGAAACTAAAAACGTAACATTTCCCATGAATGATACGTCATCAGTACAATAAGAATGCAACATACTGAAATGATGATATGATGTAATGGGAGAAAAGAGGGGCATTCAACTTATTTTTTCTGACAATCTAATATAAGGCCTTCGTCATATGCATAAAGATATTTCCAGTTTGACTGTAAATAAATGCAGCACAACATTAAAGAAACCACATCACACTGCATATCTATAAATTGTGATTTGGTCCTTTTTCATTTTCAATGCACTTGAAGACGCGCTTTATTGCACAACTTCACAGTCAAATGCACCACCTGATGCAATTTAGCAACATACCTGCATTAAGAGAGCACCTCTGCAGCAAAGGCGAAGCTGGGAGAAGACGAGCAGATTCATAAATAGTGGCAAATAATAGCACCATCTCATCAAGGTGTAGATAGTCCTCTTTCTGTGACAATCTTCTTGCTGTAACAATCTCCGAGTAGATCTTTAAAACATATTAAAAATACAGTCATATTATGTGGACCAAGTTCTTAATAGAAAACAATACCAGCCTCGAAGCAAGCCATGCACAATTACCAAATCTTAACCAGAAGTCATCCAATAGGAGCATCATTTTCAAAACTAACTTCCTTGATATGATAATGGCTCACGGCAAACCTAAGCTAAGTCATAGTCAATGTTCAACCAGATCAATCACCATTTACCTTCTAGCATCGACCCATCTAAAACTGATGTATGGAACATAGACTAATATGGCGACTTGACAATACAAAGGATAGAGGCAAGCACAAAGGGCCAAGACCTCCAACAAAAGACCAGCACCCAAGAGGAAGAATTGGTAACAATCACCCAGGCATAAAAAAACTGAGAACAGGAAGGTTCGATTCAAACTTCCTCCCCTGCATTGCTTAGATTCAAACTTTTTTCCCAATAGTACATAGTTTACATCTGAATTGCTTGGTCAAATAAACAATCTATAACAGCAGTAGAAAGGGGGAAAAGACCTGATCTTGCAATTCTTGATTCGATGCAAGCCTTAGGAAGATATCGCCAATTAGGCTGGCAGTAGTCACGCATCCATGAAACATGACACCCATGATATTAGCAAATGGTTCCTCACTTGGATTAAATTGGCTATTTAGCTCCTTAGACACTAAATTATCAGGCATCATAGCAAGAGACCATGCCACAGAACTTCCTACTGTCGGATCAATTTTAGGCTTCTCATCGAGGTGGCAACATCTCTCATAGTTCTTTTCGCAAAGTTGAACAAACTTTTGAGTCAGGTATTTCAACTTTGTGCACATGCCTTGGTACCTCCAAAATTCCCGTCTCCAGAAAGGAGTGACATTATATGAAGCCCAAAAATATGCATCCTTGGAAATTGACATGAGCAATTCCTCATAGGCAGTAACTTCAGACCAACCCAAGAATGCTTCCCCAAACACTGTGGCACCCAAAACTGTGAACGCCATATGTTGAGATAATACGTTAGAGTCCACACTTCCTTTGGCCATTAATAGACGCATCTTTTCCATGATAGAGTCCATGACCTTTGTGGAGACAAAACCAGCTTTCTCATGCAATCTTTTATTCAATTCTGCTTCCAATAACTCTCTTCTCTTTTGCACCTGTTGGAAACATTAGGTGAATGAAGAACTAACAAAGGAAAAGTATTTGTAAGGAACCAAAACAAGGATATTTGATGATTCATGCCTTGTAAAAGAAAAAAGAAGAGCACATTTGACGCATGACCTTGAGGTATCATCTCCAATTTGGCCATTAATACTAACACATTAAGCTCCAACAATAAGATAATTATGCAAATCCCAGTCAGCTAGATAGTTTACATGAACAGACAGAAACTAAGTCATCTACTTCAATAAAAAGGATAGACACTGGCATGGCATATTTCAAGGTGCTGGTGGTGGCAATAAATTGGCAATGGGACCATGAATACAGAGTTAAAAACATTCAGTTATTAGACTGGTGAAATGACCTATTTCAACTTCTTTTAATCATAGCAAAGCAACAGCTAGAGATGCTATTGCTCCAGAGAAAGTCATGACTCCCTATACACTTTGGACCAAATAAGGACAAGGAACCGGAGTCTGCACCTTGTCAAAACAGGGCATGAAGAGGCTCGATCGTCCAAAGGCCAATTGAAAGGCCCTACCAACAATAGGCAATTTATCTTCAGCCTTTGAAAGCATTTCTTTGATGAGTCCTTCATCCTTCATCGATACCAAAAGCTGAGTCGGGCCTAACCACAGCTTGACAACTGCTCCATACTTCTCATGGAGTATGGATAGAACATCTAAGAAAGGCCAACAGGATCAGCAAGAGAATCCAGAATGAGAAAAAGACATTACACAGACGAGAAGCTCTTAAATTACTAATCACTAACAGAATAAACTAAATGGCAGTGCCGATATTCTAAAGAAGACACAACTAAATGGAAAGCACAACAATTAGCAGTCACTAGAACAGCAAACTACCGGAGGAAGCAAAAGAAAAACAAAGTACAACGATAAGGCTCTCCAGTGAAATCATAGGGCCTTCCAGTGATTGGACCGCTCCACCAACTGTCGACGGAGTAAAATCTTGCGCGTCTACAGTGGTCGTGCGGTCAAGTACATTCAGCTAATTGCTCTCTCTCTCTCTCTCTCTCTCTCTCTAGATAATCTCAGAAAGCATAATTGAGGCTACATGGGGATGTCATGTACTTTTATTTCTATGTTCTTCTTCAGTCCAGTAGTAAATCACCAGCGAGAGTAACATTCAAGCCAGCCAGTGAACATCGAACAACTTCCTCAGAAATTTCACAAGCTAAGAATAGCATCGAGAACATGATTATCCACGACCAAACTACACACGGCGGAGAATGGCCTACTATCAACAAGACTCGCTGCAAATCCAATCAATCAACGAGCACGCAACAACCGACATCTAGTCCACGCCCTCTCCATCCTCGACGCTCAGAGAAGCTTCCCTCCGAACATCAACACTTCGAAGACGGAAAAGACTCACCGACGAGATTCCCCCCCGAGATGAGCTTGCAGTGGCCGTAGAAGGACGAGGAGGGAGGCCCGGGGATCCTGCTCCCCCCGATCCACAGCCTCGCCAGCCGGACCACCTTCCCGACCAGGTAAGCGGTGACGGCGATGAGGGAGATCCACAGGAAGGCGTTGAGCTCCCTCGCGGCGCACTCCCGGAGCAGCTCGTGGGCGTACTCGCCGGAGCCGCAGGACCGGGGGCTCAGCTTCGATCGGAGGAGAAGCCCCAGGAGAGTCTCCGACGACGACGGCGATGACGGCGACCACGACGCGCACGAGTCCATGATCGATGGATCGATCGATCACATCGGCGAGAAGATGGAGGGACTGTGATGATCTCGGTTGACTGGCCTCTCCACCGGGAACTGAGCAAAAGTACGAAGCACGATATCTGTCGGTTCCTTCAATCAATCAATCATATCCCGACCAATCAAATCCCGACGGTTCATTTGTCTTCCCGTGAAAAGCAGCGGATGATATCCTGACGCGCGTCTCGGCAACTTGCGGTGGGTGGAGGCGGCTCACGCGCGCTCCCCTCCTGGTCCAAAGCTTCTCGAACCTTGTTAAAAAATAAAAAGTTTACGGGCACGTTCGTTTCACTTAGTCAAATCCTGTTGGCTTTTTCCTTAGATTCGAATAAGTCGTGATTATGCAAATATTAGCACATATATTCACATATAATCTTCAATTTTATGAAATCTAAGTAATATTTTTAAATTATACAGATAAGGTTAGGTCGTTGAGAACTTTTTTATCGAATAAAATAATGATGAGATATATAATGTTTTTATATGTTATTTTGATATATATCATCGAACATAACATGAATACAGGATAACGAAATAATTACTCTATAGATAGAGAAACTTGTGGCTCTCAATCCATGCCAAGCATGCGACGACATCACCTGGATTAGGGGCTCACGACTTCCTCTTTGCAGTTCTCCGAGTAGTCAAAGATGCCAGAGGCTAGAGAGGAAATAACGAAGAGAGAGCCAAAAAGGGGATTCTTCCAAGGGAAAGTGGCCTTGATTTTTCTCCTCGATCCACTGTTGACATTATATTGCGCAACTTCAAATTCCACCATGCCTTGTCTTTCTTGTCGTCAATTCACCGCCATCAAATTCCTTTTCCCCTGCTTTTTCTTAACAATCTTCATCAATGAGGTCACAGTTTATCTGTCATCATCAACACCATGAGAAGTGAGCCAAGTTTGCGGTTGGCCGTGACCAAAGAGGCTGTCAAATTATCAATGACACTGAGATCGAGGTCTGACCTCTAGTGACCCTAGATCTAGGGTTCCCCGAGATTGACGACCTCATAATTGAGGTTACATGTTAGTATTAATGATGAAATGTCGCATGATGCTTTTTATCTATCAAATTTATTATTGTACATCTCACCACTTATGTTAATCTTTTTTTAATTCAAATTATATCTAGGTATATCGAATTACATGTTGCTCCAACTTTCGGATCCAAAATTGGCCCACTTTAATATGGGCAATGGAAATTAATGGAATTACGATTTATGTACATTTCTTCCTCATTTGAATGAAATCCAATTGGATTTCAATATTTCTTATTATTGATTCCTATTAAAAAGAAAGTGGGTTGATTCTTCTCCCACAATCCACCATCGACACATATACCGCAACTTCAAATTCCACTGGCCTTTGTCTTCTCGTCAACGATTCACCACCATCAAATTCCTTTTCACCCGCTTTTCTTAGTAATCTTCATCGACGAGGTCGAGGTTTGTCATCATCATCAACACCGAGGATGCAAGCTAAGCTTGTGATTGGCCGCAACCACGTAGGCCGTGGGCAACACTGAGATCAAGGTCCAACCTCTGGCGACCTCAAATCTAGGATCCCTTAAGGTTGGTGACCTCAAATTTGAAGTTAGGTGTTGATGTTGATGGTGAAAGCTCGTGCGACATTCGTCTCGCCTCTTATGTGAGAATTTTTTTTTTTAATTCAAATTATATCTAGATAGCTCCAAAATTTGGATCCAAAATTATATATGATTTACAAAATGAAGCTCATGCAATATAAATTGAATGGAATTATGATCCATGCACGTTTCTCTACATTTCTGAAAAAAAAAACCCACTTTAAAATTAATGTATACTCATCGGATGAGATAACCAGTAGCTTTTACTATGAAATTTCTATCATGATGCGATGTCTATCGATTTCGAGTGAATTATAATTAATGGCATTCAAGCGAGGGAGGATTCTAATGAATGGGCCATTGTGATCGAATCATATCAAGGAAAAAGAAGTTGACCAGCATGATTTAGAGATTCGAGTATATAAATAGAAGAATCGGATACAAGATTTTATTTAGAAAAAAAAAAGGGCTATCCGTCACCCACCTCAGGATCAACCAACCCATTGAATTAAAGGGCCATTTCATACCAAAAAAAAAAAAAAAAAAAATTCAAAGGGCCGTCTTCATCCCTTCGAACAACTGATGGCTTTAGAAAAGAATTAGAGATAAATGATGCAGAAGTCCTAAAACTTGTTACGGAAATGCAATTGAATTCCAAAATTTACAAAAAATGCAATTAAATTTTAAAACTTATCAAGATATTTCAATCGAGTGCTAAACTTGACGCCGTCAAATTTCCTAATAGATTTTTTTTTAAATTATTTGCCACATAGGAGAGAGAAATGAGTAAAAAAAAAAACCATGTTAGTTTTTTCCATTAGGAATTTGATGATGTTGATTTTGAGATTCGATTGAAACATTTTGATAAGTTTTAAAACTTAATTACATTTTTTTATAAGTTTTAGGATTTAATTACATTTTCGTAACAAGTTTTAGAATTATGTCACGTTAATTCCAAAGAAATATCATCATCCTCTCTTGCTTATTGCTTGGGGGCCCCAATGCGGGCGGCCCACCGGGCCCTCCAAATCGTGCCGATTCAAAAATGGGGAAATCCGATTTCATTGCCCGCCAAAACGAAACCCCAATCCGTAACCGACGACCAGTACGGCTCCATCTCCCCCAAAATTTTCCCTTTTCTCTCCCTCTCTATCGTGCTCATAAAACGCGCAGATTCTCCGGTTCGAATGCGATCCAATCTCTCTCTCTCTCCCCTCTCCCTTCTTCTTCTTCTTCCTTCTTCCTTCTAGGGTTTCTTGAATCGCCGGCGGTTTCCATCTTCCGACGGCTTCCGAGCGGCGGGGGATTCATCCGGCATGGCGGATCCGCAGCCCGCTCCCTCTCGAAGCCACACCACCTGTAGCTCCCTCCTCCACGAGCTTCAGGTCAGTCTCTCTCTCTCTCTCCTTCTCGCTTTTCCTGTTCCATTAAGCACTGGGCTTCGTCTTCTTTCGCCGAATCGGAGACTTTAATTCTGCTCCGGCTTCTTCCGCGGTCTGCTCTGCATAGATTCACGTCGATATTGTCCTCCTCGCGTCGAAGTCGCCAAGGATTTCGAGATTGCATTTCGGCGTTTCGTCTTCCGCTACGATACACATTCCAGAGTTTATGGTCAGCGAACTAGCATTGCCTTGTTTCTCTGTGAGCCAATGGCATTCCGAGTCGTCTGTGGAGGATCGAATAATGGGTAGATGGTAGGATTGGAAAGGAATTTGATTGCTCTGTTAGTGTGGTTCGAACATTGTCTCTTATTCTGATTTCCCCCTTTTTTTGTTCTTCGGGATTGGAACTGCTTATGCAGTAGTTTTCCACTGTGATCTAATTACCACTGCATGGCAGATCATTTGGGATGAGATCGGTGAGAGTGATGACGAAAGGGATAGAATGCTTCTGCAGCTGGAGCAGGAGTGTCTTGACATTTACTGCAGGAAGGTCGATAAAACCAGAAAGTACAAGGCAGAGCTGCATCAGTCACTAGCTGAGTCTGAAGCTGAAATAACCAACCTTATTTCTGCCCTCGGGGAGCACATGATCATCGCGCGGGTACTCACATTAACCGTTTCGATCTTTAATATTCGAAATTTAGGATCGGGGGATTGATAGTTACATGAATTGATCGCTGCATAAACCTTTCAAGCCTTTAATTATCAAAGTTCAGATCGGGGCTTGAAAATTATAAGAATAACTCATTGCGCAATTACTCCATAGCATTTTAGTATACATTGATGAAGTGAAAATAGGGGAAAAAAAAATCTGAGGGAAGAGAGGAGAATTTTTTTTTTTTTTTTTTTTTTTTTTTCAAGTCGGGGCCTACATTAGAATTATCAATTTGGTTTGTTCTCTCTAGTTCCTTAAGTAAATATTTCTGTGAAGATAAGTGCTGAGCCTTTAGATATCACTTGATTATGAAGGGGAAGGGTAGTCTCAAAGAGCAACTATCTGCTATACAACCTGTTCTTGATGACTTAAGATTGAAGAAAAACGAAAGAATGAAGGAATTTTCAGAGACGCAATGGCAGATTGCCCAGATATGTGCAGAGATAGCAGGAAATGGACCGTCCAATGATTCTACTTCTCTGCGAGTTAATGAAAGCGATTGGACATTAAACAAGTTGGCGGAACTGAAATCACACTTGCAGGAGCTTCAAAATGAGAAGGTTTATTTCATTTCTTTTATCTGTCTTGTACGCTTTTTTTTTTCTGCAAAGCCTAGGAGAAAAATTGGGAAATACCTCAAATTAAACAATTCTTTTATTTGAGTTGCAGTTGATCCGCTTACAAAGAGTGAACAGCCATATCAACACCATCCATCAGTTGTCAGTCATCATGTCGTTTGATTTCTTTGAAACTGTCAATGAAATTAATCCAAGTTTGAGCAGCAGCAAAGGTGACCAGGTTAAAAGCATAAGCAATGACACTCTTGCTAGACTCACCAGTGCGATCCGTTCCTTAAATCAAGAAAAAGAACAAAGACTACAGAAGGTGATGGCTATTTTCCCTTTATGTCTCATGTGCATATGCTACATCAGACTTGTAATTCCTGATTAGAGCACGTAAAACATCTTATTGCTTCATTATCTCTAATGTTGTTTTGCCCATGATCATGCTTTTATTAGCAAGGTCTTTGCTGGAACTGCTAAAAACGTCTCATCGCTTCCTCATTTCTAAGGTTGTTTTTGCCTATGATGAAGCTCGTATTAGCAAGGTCTTTGCTAGAACTGCTAAAAACATCTCATTGCTTCCTTATTTCTAAGGTTGTTTTTGTCCATGATCATGCTTGTATTGGCAAGGTCTTTGCTGGAACTGCATGGATTTTTAAGACTTAGTTGCATACTTTGTGCTTTCAAGCAACGACAAGGGAAAAATACACTACTCTGGAGCCATAAAAATGCAAGTGTTAACCAAATGGATAAGTTTGTAGTTAATTTAATTCCTCTTTAAAAATTTCTTTTGTAACAGCTACTCAGTACAAGCAGATTCTTCCTCTCTTTACCTTTTCGTGGTCTATTGATTGTCTTAATGATCTTCCTAAGCTCGAGCTTAATAAAATGCCCTCAGGGCTAATACTTGTTGCTGGTGAACAGAATAATCTTGTTTGCTGCAATATTTTTTGATGGCATTGGAATGAAGAGAAATTTCTTTGTTGTAATTGTAGCTTCAAAATCTAGGGAGCACACTCATGGAGCTGTGGAACCTTATGGACACTCCTACTGAGGAACAGAAAAAGTATGACTATGTCACTAGTTTAATTTCTTCCAATGTTGACGAGGTGTCCAAGCCAGGATCCCTCGCTTTAGAAGTCATTGAGCAGGTGAAATTGTGACATAGGTTATTTCACAAATAAACTCTTACCATATTGAAGAAGTTGTCTGTTGGATTTCTGTAAACATGCTTAAGCCTGTTATTTCTAGGCTGAGCTTGAAGTAGAGAGGTTGAATGTGCTAAAGGCCAGTAAGATGAAGGAGCTTGTTTTAAAGAGGCAAAGTGAGCTAGAAGAAATCTACAGAGGTGTTCATATGGACGTGGACAGTGATGCAGCCAGACAGATTCTCATCAGCCTTATAGAATCAGGTCCCACTCATTATTCCCTTTTTCATCTTCCACATTGATAAAGTAGAAATACTCTCTATTGGCTACCTTCCTCAAGTTATTCAGCACTTTCCATGATGTGCATATTTACCAAATCCCAGGGTAAAGAAGCATTCCTGAAATATTCATCCCTGCATTTCAGTTGTCATTCTTAGCAATCAATTTCAACTTGTGTGAAATAGAAATTTGTTGTAAGGAGTTCCTATCTCCAACCCTTATCCCGTGTATATATATTTCCAGAATGATGTTTGTACCTTTAGCAGTCTCCTTGTTCTTGATATATTCCACTTTCCTCTCTTGGGCATGCATCTTTTACTTTGTTTATATTAAGGCCCCTTTTTAAGGAGGGAATCAAAATTCACACTTCTTGCTCTGAGGCTAAACAAAAATACCTGCAATGAATTGTTAAATTTTGTTTTCAACATGCACTTGCAGGCAATGCTGATATGTCTGACCTACTTTCAAATATGGACGACCAGATTGCGAAAGCGAAAGAGCAAGCTCTGAGCAGAAAGGATATTTTGGATAAGGTAGAGAAGTGGAAATATGCAGCGGAAGAGGAGAAATGGCTTGATGATTATGAAAAGGTATCAACTCTCAAAAAGCTTTTGAATTGCTTTGCTGCACAGTTTGGTGGTAGATACATTCAGTACTCTAGCTTTTGTTCTGGTTTTACAATATGGCATCTCAAGGTTTCTTGGAGATAATATACTTGAAAGGTGATTCCCAGGCATTGTCAAAACATGCAAGAACAAATCTTGGATGCTTCGAGAAACTTACAGCTCTTTGACTTTCTGTCTTTGGACATATGCTAATGTTTTCTTTCCACATCACCTACTTCCATTTTCTCTTCCAAATTTTACATTTTTATGTCAAGTGATGATAATCTTGCTTACTTCTGGATCATGAGTACTGGGTATTAAATATATATGTCATCGACCTCCTTGTTGCGCTACAGGGTAATACCAAATCCATGCCCAAGCGTGGTGAGGAAAGGCCTGACCCAACTTGTCGACATTAGTGTTGCCCCTTGGGCCTTTTTTTATGTCACTAGCCTCAGTCATAGCAAATGAACTTGTTACTGCCCCTAGATGATTCCTTGAGGTGAAAATGTAAATAACAAGCCAGAGAAATTTCTTCTACTTAGGCTTGTGAACAAGTCTGTATTGCTTAGACATAAAATTAGACTTATCTCCATGTGTACAATTATAGGAAATCATCGCATTTCTTTCTATTACATTTGTGCTAAATTGATTAATTTATTACAATCTATGTTAGGAGACTCGTAGCAAGTAATAAAGTAATACCTTTGAGCCGTGTACTTGCTCTTAGGCAATCACGTTGCAAGCTTTCAGCTTTTGAATCCTTAGTTGCTCACTTTATTTTTCCCTTCGCAGGACGAAAATCGCTATTCTGCTGGCAGGGGCGCACATAAAAGTCTCAAACGTGCAGAGAAGGCACGGATCCTGGTCAGCAAAATACCATGTGAGCTTTTCATCATCTACAGACACTGTTATAACAATATCTAAGTCTTTGATGATTGGTGGCAGAGTGCCTCCTTGATTCAATAGTCGAACTATAAGTCAATCAATACCATTGCTAATTAACTTCGAGACTTGATTAATCAACATAAATATTAGTCTATGTTACATAGAAGTGACAGACTGTTAGGAGAAATCCTCTTTTCGTGCGGGAATCAAGCTATTTCTCTTGAACGTGTCATTTTCTCTGAGCCAAGACTACTGTGGAAGTGTTTCTGTTATCGGCATCTTCACAGCATGATTTTATCTCTCGGATTAAATTAAATGCTGTACCTATTGTAGCGATTTTGTGACAGCAAGGAAACTCCTTGTGTTATGTTGCAAGCTTATAACCTTCTGATGCATAGTAGTCAGGTTTCATTTGATGAAGTAGTCTGTAAGGTTTCAATTTGCAGTTGACAAGAAGTGTTTATTTTACTGTTTATGATTTGGAAGGATGTTTATATGCTCATACAAGACTCAAACTTTCTTGACTAGCTATTATTGAAACTCTGACATCAAAAATAAAAGCTTGGGAATCAGAGAAAGGGATCCCTTTCTTGTATGATAAGGTAATTAATCAGCTCACTCATCTTCTGTTTTATGTACAATTTAGCATTTAAGTAGTTTTGACTCAAATTGCTAGTTAATTCCAGGATCCTCTCTTATGTACTCTGGAGGAGTACATAATGTTGCGGCAAGAGAAGGAAGAGGAAAAGCGTCGATTTCGGGTATGCTTAAATCGTTTAATCTGGCACTTCTTGCATTTCATTATGTTTAATATGCAAAACACACGGGTCTGATTTTGTCTTTCACACGTAAAATGGCACTAATTTATTCTCCTATTATCTTTTGTTATGGATCTGGAAGGTTCTGCTATGCCGTCCTCATTTAGGAGCTTCAGCATTGACATTTGTTATTGAGGCTGAACTTGCCTAGTAAATCTTGCTATCCATTCTTTCTGCCTCTTGCAGGAGCAGAAACGACTACAGGAGCAACTTGCTACGGAACAAGAAGCCATCTTTGGTTCCCGGCCCAAGAAACCGCTCGGCCAGAGCACCACTGCCAATACCCTCCTTGGAACACCAACTGGCCGACGGGGTGCCACCCCCAGCCGTCATGGAGTGCCCTCGAGCGGCAAGGAGCGCAGAGATGGCCGCAGGTCCAATGCCGTCATCCCTATCAACTACGTCGCTCTTCCAAAGGATGATACCATTTCTCAGTGAAATCGACATGTGGCTTTCTCTTCCATACTTCACGTGAATTTTTTTCTTATCCGGAAGAAGCATATAATGCTTAGTCCTCAGGAATTGTGCATACGACCATGATAGCTAATAAAAGTACAGCTCATTGTTTCATTCCAACAGCCGAAAACTATGGATATCGTCGTGCACCATTCATGGACCTGACCATTGCGAGCACTTCATCCCTTTCATTAGA
Source organism: Eucalyptus leucophloia subsp. euroa (assembly GCA_017140325.1). Lineage (NCBI taxonomy): Eukaryota > Viridiplantae > Streptophyta > Magnoliopsida > Myrtales > Myrtaceae > Eucalyptus > Eucalyptus leucophloia. The sequence continues at coordinate 1,492,486 of CM029477.1, read as the reverse complement.
GTCCTCTGGCTCGGTCATGAGCATTAAGTCGCAGGATGTTGAGAAAGGAGAAGAAAAACAAAAGAAGACCACTGGGAAAGAAGCTTTTTATATTTGACTGGTTGGGACAGCATCCCCACTTTTTGGTCCCGTCTTTCGCACATCCCGACGCCTTAATTGTCACCGGCAACGACCTCTTCGGCCCATGTGAAGGGAATATTAAAGTGCCAACAGGTCATTTATGTGGACTGTCGAGTGTCGGCCAGTGACCCTAACCAAGGTCGGCATAGTCCATCTGTTCCCATTCCTTTCAGCGCCTTTACTTTTATATTAATGTCTGCGGGGGCCATCTGGATATATGACTCAGATCTACATCTGAACATATAAACTTAAAAAAATTTCCAACGGAAGGTAGCCAAGCTGCTCTAATCCAAAGAATTGAGTCTCAGTTTATCTTCCGATGGGGTCATCGGTTGGGATTGCCTTGCGCTTATGTACTCTATTCGAACTGGCGAATCCAAGAGGACCCCCCCGTTCAATTTGTTCAATTTCTAGAGACGAGAGAACTACGGACATGGAATGAGGGGACAAATCTCGAGAAATCTTGACTTCGTAGATCAGTCCAAAAGAGCCGACCCGATCTCCTAAGACACGACTTCGTGCTTTCTGTCGCCAGTGACTAGATAAAATATACACTAGGCCTACACGCCTAGTTTAGAAACAAAAGGCGAGTCTAAGCTCCTTTCGAACGTAGGCAACAATCATCACGATCTTCTAATTTGGCCGCATCGTTTCTTGCCATCCACTTCGTTCGATCAAATTTTAATCCGACTTGAAAATCAGCCAAGCAAGCTTTTCGCATCTGGTGTGGGATCTACTTCTCCATTTGTATTGAGCGGCTGTTGAAGGGTACCAATCCAAAGCAATTAGCTAGTTTTAGCTCCACTCGACCATCGGATTGAATGGGGATAATGACGGGGTAACGTCAGGGGAAACTTGAATCAACGGCTCAAGATTTGTACAAAGCTCGTGTTTAGATCCCTGATTTGTTCATTAAGGGAAAAAAATGGAACAAAAGGAATAAATTCGCTCTTGAATATTCTCTATTGAGCGGGATTGCGTAATACATACAGATTACAGGACATTCTTCACCATCTAAGGGGAAAAGGAAAAGAACAGGCAAAAGCACCATGCATGCTCGTGGTTCTTCTAGCAACTACGCTACATATACCGCAAAATGGACATACCCAAAACCTAGACAAGACAAAGAAAACTCAGCCCGACCAATGTCACCTGGGGTTGATGGCGAGGGGGACCACCTCCGCGAGCGGCGTGGCGAGCGGCGTGGGAGCCGGCGAGCTCCGGCACAGCGGGCACGTGGCGCTGACCCTGAGCCATGCGTCGACGCAGGCAGCGTGGAAGCAGTGGCTGCACTCCGGTACGCACCGTATGACGTCCTTGGCTTCGTACTCGGCCAAGCATATCGAGCAATGCCCCCCCTCGTTGTGCTTCGGCAGCCTCTTGCTCTCCCCTAGCACCAGCTTCGGGTAGTACGTCTCTATCGCCGCCCCGTCCATCCCCACCGCCACCATAATCTCCGCAGCACGCGGCGTCGGGTCCGCCGCGTCGGGTTCGCCGCCGTCGGAGGTGACGCGGAGGTGGTGGGACTTGACGCGGACGCAGGCGTAGGAGGCGAGCATGATGGTGGAGATGAGGACGAGGAGGCTCACGGCGATGGCGATGCCGTACCCGAGGCCGACGCCGGTCGCCGCCGGGGGGTCGGCGGAGGAGGACATGGGAGAGAAAGAGAGAGGAGGAGGAGGAGGAGGAGGAAGAGGACAAATGGGAGGGAGCAGGGGAGCGAAATTAATGAGATTTTGGAGTTAATGTGTGTTGGTGAGTACCAAAGTTGAGTGTGAATGAAAGAAAGTGGGAGGTGAGAGTGATGACCCTTGGGATTAGTGCTTGATGGTTGAGATTTGGAACCCGAATTGCACCCTGAATATACTCGATTAAGTTGCCAATATCTTATTATTGTAAATATTGATTAATGTATAGGATATTTTCTTTTAATATAATGAATTTGACAAAAAACTTTTTTGAGACTTCTTTTTTTTTTTCATTCTTTATATAGGACGAGAGATGTTATTTTTAAGGGATAAGAGTAGCATACATTATAAAATTTATCATGAAGATGCAATTATATTCTTGAAATTTTAAAAAATATAATCAAGTTTTAAAAATTATTAAAATCATACAATCAAATCTTTCTATAAGTTTTGTCTAATTTGGCTAACTGATAATATTGAAGTAATTTATTTATTTATTATTTTCTTCTTCTTACTCGGCATCCTATTTTTTTCCAAAAGAAAAGGACAAACAAAAAAAAAAAAACAAAAAAAATGTACTGCAATATCACTTGGTGAGGTGGTGGAAGGGTTAGTGGGAGTTGCTGGACCTCAACAATGGCCAGTGACCCTCATTGGCCCTAGGCGTGGATCTTCACTATACAAGTGGTGGTTCTGGCTGGCAAACATGCTCCCGAGGGAAAGCCACATAAATGGAGACCAAGAAATAACGATCAATAAATGCTTTGAGTAGAGGAATCCTAAGAGACGAAGATGAAGCATGCGTATGGAAGTAAAGGATAGGCTTATCAAATGGGTGGATTGGGTTAGGTAAAAATGATCGACCCAAATCAACTTATTTAAATGAAAAACAATTTTAATGACCCATACCCAAACTCGATCCAAATCCAACTCATGCCGACAAATAACTTTCCAAATATCATAAGCACTTATACTTTGTTTTTATTTTTTTTTTATTTTTTGTCGATCCTACTCTATTTTTATTCTAACTTTTACTCTCAAACTTGGTCGGATCATGAGTATAGATTATCTGATTCAGATTGACTCATTTAAATAAAATATAATTTTAATGACTCATACTCCTACTCGATTTGGTCGATCTTATTTTACTCTTACACTAACTTTTTCCATGCCTCCATGTAGGGCATAAGAAATCTACACTTAAAACTAAATCGTCCCCATTCCAATTTTCCAAGAAGGTGGAGATTCGAATCTTCCAGCCTCCTTCTCATGTGGGAAGGATTTGGCCTAGTGATTAAGCACTTGTACTTTTAATAACTTAATATTTGTACATCTTAATAGTTCGTAAATTTAAGGGCCATATCAATAATTAGATATGTCTTAAAAATTTTTGCTCATATTCCTAATAACTTCATTTTTGTGAAGTTGCCTTAATGAATAATCAAACTGACAATCTTATTGCGGATAAAAATCTAAAATATTCTCCAAAGCTACTATCTTTTTAAAAAGATTATGCGGTCAAACTTTAGGGTTCAAAATGAATGGGCCGTTCGTGTACTTTCCTACATGGGAAAATTTTGAATATCCACTATTTTTTTCCCCTAATTTTTTATCGATACTTTATTAATGGTAGTGTTCCCAGAAGTAATGCTTGTAAGCTGCTTCAATGGTGAATCAATAGAGGAACAACACTGAAACGAGACGAAAGATAAGTGATAATGTAAAACGTGAACAAGCCAGATTCTTATACCGCTAACTATTAAAACCCAATTACGGATTGACACAGGCAAGCTTTTGGGCTTCAGCAAAATTCAACAAATTCTGGAAGACCACTTCTCTCTTTAATGGGTAATTATGCTGCAATGAAAATGGGTCTCAAATGTGCTTGTTCCCAACCCATTTAGACCCATATGGAGTTAGCCATTTATTTCTTGAACCCTTTTCAACCTGTTTTTAAAATTTTTGGTAATTCATATGCGACTGGCCCGTTACATACGAGTTAAAGAATGGGCTTTGGATTTATTTTGCCACATCTTGTAGAGGAGGCGGTGGCAAGGGGAATGCAACAAAAGCAACTATTGTTTCACGGATGGCGAAGAAATTTGCTCACTTTTGCAATTGCCACCGAAAGCGAGAAGATCTTTGTCTTTGTCTTGCCTCTCCCAGATCTGGGCAAGTGTCACCAGCCATCGTTGAGGCTTGGTGACTCCCGCTTGTGGGAAAACACACCTATAAAATTATGATGATTCCAAAACTATACTTTGTATAATGTCTATAATGGCATATCCATATGTTTGTGGTGATATTCGAAAGATTGTGATGATATCCACGATTGCTTGAAAAGCTTAGCAAAGACTAGCTATGGTGATACAGATTTTGAAAGGACATGAAAAAGTCAGACATGGCAAGGTGTTCATAAGGACTTAAAAGGACTATGGTTGATCTGTGAAGTCTTTGGAAGTTGATATACTTAGAAGTATTATTGGAAGTAGAATGCAAGTTATTCTTATGGTTTATCTGTAGATAACATCAAGAGATTGGTGATAAAGTGCACATGCTAATTATGAGCATGGATGTGTACTAATGCCAAGTCATTGGGGATGCTATTGATACGTTCATTCAAAGATCATCGTTAGAGACGAATATTATATCCACCGATAGCTGGAAACACCATAGCAAAATAGTTGAGAATTGTTTGAGAGCAGTTGATAGCTTTTGTCAAATTGTCGAAGTACCTAATGATGTGACAAAACGAGTAGACTCCATTTTGGGAAATCATGTTGATGTTCGAGGAAAAAAAATTGTATGGACAATCGATCCTTGGACAAATAGTTTCTAACGACTCTCAACGGCTTTTTGCTCCTCAAGACTATCTTCAATGGGAAGATTGGAAATGTCTATAGAAAGGATGATCAATGAAGCTCAAGAGGTAATTTGAAAAAAAAGAAGAAAGAGCAAATAAAGGCCATTAACGCAAAACTAATTGATAATTTAATTGGATAGAAGATGGTAATCACTCTATTAAAGGTTGATCATGGCTAAAAAGAGTCGGTTTATATAAATCTTTAGTAAGAAAGACAAAACAGAAGTTGGTAACTCAATAGAAAGTTTTAGACTTTTAAAATTAAAAACCAAATAAACATTGATGAGTAATTCAAACGAGAGTTGGTAAACTAAAATTTGTTGGTAGTCTCATAGGAGAAAAGCTGATAATCCACACAAATATATATCGGTAAATTTTATATAAGAGAGGATAAATAAAGTAGTTGGTAAACGATGACGAAAGTCAATAAATTATAAAAAAACCATATAAATGTTTATAAAAGATAAGAAAACTCAATGATTAGTTTGTTACTCGGATAAAGATTAGTTAATCCATATAAGAGTTAGCACATTTAAGTCGTTGATAAAAAAATAAAAAACAAATAAAAGCCAGTGAAAGATAAGAAAAATTCGTAATTAGCAAATTATCAACTTTTTTTTTTATTGATTTACCAGTACCGAATTTTTTTTTTAAAAACTAAACAGTAGAACTGTCCTTATGTATTGAAATTATTATTTGTCCAATATCCGCAATTCAGCCAACTGATCAGCCTCTCTTCCCTACTTGTTTGGTCTCTAGCGCACAGAGAGAGTCGAGGTTTCTTTAGTTCAATTGGGATTTGCTCTTTTTCTTACCCTCCGCCACCCAAACAACGAGGAGAAGCAAGACAAAAGAAGCTGGCTGCGAAAACCATTCGATTTTGCTTTCATTCATTTCTGTCTATACTTTAGAGAAGGAAGGGATCGAAAGCAACTAAAATGTTTTCTCAATTCCAACCCAAAAGGGCTCATCTTCTCTTGGATGATGCTATCGAGTTGAGGTGTTCCACGATGGAAGAAGGAGCGAGATAGTTATCCCAAGCACTTACCTCGCCTTTCCAGAAAAAGCTTTTCTTCTCAATCTTGATATGCACCGGTAATTTGCCGGATTTGTTGACCTCCAGGTCATTGAGGTTCTTTAAGCTACACATTTTGGTTATCTCTTCAATCATTCCTCCCTCATATTCCTCCTCAGCGAAGGGAAGCCCCACAAACCCGGCCACCTTCTTCAGCTGTCCGCCGACATCTTCCTGTAAGTCCTTGTCCTTGAGGACCATTCCGGTGGCCAGCCGACCGTGCCAGCCCAAGGTAGAAGTGCCACGAGGAAACCACGGTGTCCAATGGGTTCCGGCAGATGTAAATGATCCAGCAGTCCGACCGCTTGACGCTTTCTGGCAAGGTTGGGTAAGGGATGTGAGTCGCGAAGAGCCTTGGCTTTGCCAGGCCGTCAAGTTCGGCCTAAAATTTCTTCCATGCAGCTCGAGCTCGATGATGGGTTGAAGATGTCAAGGCAGGAGCGGTTAATGATGGAGAACACTAGGGCCTTAAGCCAGGGGGTCCCTGACTTGGGCTAAGAGGCCAAGCCAATGTCCTTGCATTTGGCTTCGAAGTGCCACTGGAACTCGATCACGTTAGAAAGCACGCTGATTGGGCACCAAAAGTTTACGTAAAGGCAGTGCATAGGAAAAATCAAGCCATTCCCTGTGGGAAGTGAAGCAATTAGTTCATCAATGGCCTCCCGGTCATGTTCTGCAATGGCAGACTGCAATGAAACTTTCTGGTGTTCCATGGTGATACTGCTCATCTTGGTGATTGAGCACGGAAACAAGTAGATGAAGGTGTAAGAATTTGTGAGAACACTGCCAACTATTCTAATTTTAGAACCCCACGCAAGGTGAAGCACCAATCTTTTTGTTGCTGGTCTGTGTTGGTTTTTCATTTCCTTGTCATTGCTTTATACACAGTGAAGATTGATCATAAGACCCCTAATTAACGATTAAATTATTTTCTAGTGATTTCATGTCTGCAACCTCGATTTAATTATTTGATAAAACAAACACATATTTCACATAATAAGGCAAAGTTCTAACATTTCACTACTATAAATTTCCTTGTAGATTATTAACATTGTTATGAGATTTGACGAGTAACAACATCTATATTTAACTTACTAACAAAACAATCAATTTATCATAAAAAAAAAAAAATACTCTTTCAGAATATGAGCAATCATTTGCTTGAACAAGTGGCACATATTTTTGTTGGGAAAATTGTGCGAAAAAAATTAAATCTAATACACTTTTGCCAATTTAACTTTAAACTTTTTACTTGTACCAATTTAGTCTTAAACCTAATTGATCGGTTTGAGTTTTACTTGAAGCTCCCGACATCAAGTTTTTTGCGGGTTGAACCAAACTTATGTTGTTGGTGAGATTTCTCCATAATCTCTTGTAAATTATGTGTGTTGCTCAAACTGGTGTTCTTAATGTTGTTGCTGCTATGTACCTCTAGCATTAACTAGGGAAGGATTTTGTTCATCTAATTTTATTGATAATGAAGATTTTGGATGGACTCCTATCCCATGATTTTTTTATCTTCTCACACTGGGGAGGTTTTCCACATAAAAAAATAGTTTTGTGTTTATGGGTGCTTGGTATTTATGTTACTCTATTATATTGTTTCCTACAAGGTTTGCACAAGAGGAGGGAAAATTGTCCAAAAAGTCCTAAACCTTTTAATTTTTTCAATCAATTCTATCTAACCAATTTCAGTTGCAAACTCCTAAAGTGGATAGTAGTAGTTCTAAGTAACACGGTCGGTGGTAGTGTGGATAATTTTTAATAATATGTTGATTTTTTTTTTTTTATTATTATTTTTTCTAGTGTTTCCCTTCTTTCTTTCTTCTTTTTCCCCCTTCTTATTCTATTTGTCGATGGTTGGGTGGCTAGCCTTGCCTTGGCAATGGCAAGACTCAATGAGGGGAGCCCTCGCCTAGGCTAGGGCAGCCTCACCAAGTGTTGCCTTTATTAAGCTCACTCTTGCCTAGTTGGGCCTCACCTGTGGTGGCAACGGCGACTCTCACTTAGACAAGGCTAGCCAACCACTAGTAAAAGGAAAAAGAAAGAAAAAAGAAAGAAAGAAAAAGAAATAAGATAAAAATAAAAAAATCAAAAATAAAAAAATTTTAAAATGTTATTAAAAATTGTCCATGTTAGCATTGACTTTGTCACATAGGATGGTCAGCATCCATGTCAATAAATTTGATCAAAATTAATCAAATGGACTTAATTGACAATTTGTAAAAAGGTGTAGGATGCTTTAGGATTGAATTGATGGAAGAACAATTGATTTACGACTTTTTAGACAATTTTTATAACAATATGAGAGAATATTTTGTTTTGCTACGCTAATTCGATATCGTTCAGATTGTCCTTGTTCTCCCAAAAGGAAGGAGTGAGATGGCTAACCTAGCGACGCACCTCATTTTTCCCGAACAAGCTTCTTTTCTCATTTTTGAAAATCATCTGCAGTAATCCGCCATTCTCGTTGGCCTGCAGGCCCTTCAAGTTCTTCGAGCTACAAATTTTGGCTATCTCTTCATTGACACCTCCACCTTCTTCCTGCTTGAGGAAGGGAAATGCCACAAGCTCAGCCCACCTTCTTCAGGTGTCCTACAACATCTCCCTTTAGTCCTCATATCCGAGGAATAACCCCTTGGGTGGCCTCTCCAAGCTCTCCTTCCAATACCCACACGGGATCACAAGAGGACCGAAAACCCATCATCCCTCGGTAAAAGGTCTCAGAATGCTCTTCCAAATCATAAAAATCAAGGCGGCGCATGCCCTAAAAACACATGCGCCTTCATCAATTTTAAATAAGATGCTAGGTAGAACTCTTTTGTCGGCCCCTCAGGTGATGTCGACTGCATGAAACACATGATTCATGTATTGTGATAATCTGCAAGGCCTTTGTTTGGAAACTTGCAGGTGCTTCATCAGTGAGCTGGTTTAGTCATAATCCACAAAAAAAAATTTGTCGGCCCCTCAGGTGATGTCGATTGCATGAAACACATGATTCATGCATTGTGATAATCTGCAAGGCCTTTGTTTGGGGACTTGCAGGTGCTTCATCAGTGAGCTGGTTTAGTCATAATCCACACAAATCTTTTGTCGGTCCCTCAGGTGATGTCGACTGCATGAAACACATGATTCATGCATTGTGCTAATCTGCAAGGCCTTTGTTTGGGGACTTGCAAATGCTATATCAGTGAGTTGGTTTAGTCATAATCCACACAAATCTTTTGTCGGCCACTCAGGTGATGTCGACTGCATGAAACACATGATTCATGCATTGTGATAATCTGCAAGGGCTTTGTTTGGGGGCTTGCAGGTGCTTCATCAGTGAGCTGGTTTAGTCATAATCCACGCAAATCTTTTGTCGGCCACTCAGGTGATGTCGACCGCATGAAACACATGATTCGTGCATTGTGATAATCTGCAAGGCCTTTGTTTGGGGACTTGCAAGTGCTTCATCAGTGAGCTGGTTTAGTCATAATCCACCCAAATCTAATTTAGTAGTTGATTAGGATTAATCTGAATTGTGTCTTCTTCAGGCATCAACACCGTTGCTCTCAATTTCTGGTTTTCATATATCAAGAAGTAGTGACCACATATACAGAGCTATTAGAGCTGAGGTTCCATCGAGATATATAGGTGCCAAGGATTGTTAATAAGCTTTCTAGGCCTATTTCTAAGACATAATACATTTTCGAGGTCTGCTTCAATTTATATAAGAAGATTTACAAGAAATCAAATTTTTACTCAATAGGTTGCTTTTCGTGGGTTTACGACATTCGGTTTGGATTGTAATCATTTATGTCCAGCATGAACCACACCGGGACAGAATTGAGAGTAGACTACTTAAAGTTGAGGCATGAAAACAATGAATTAAGTTTCATGACATTATTTTCCAGTATGGTAATTAATATTACACAGACAAACTGGATCATATGCCTTTGGCAGCATAATAAGCCGCATGGGAGGACTCCATTGTTGCCTGTTGTGCTGGGAGGGCTTGGCTAAGTTTTTGACCTGCATGGGTGTATCTGCTCAATTTTTAAGGTTCGACTGACTTCGTGTCAGTTGTTAGGGTATGCCCAAGTTTGATTTAGCTCGAGTGTAGTGCATAATGAGTCTAACTGTTGATTCTTTACGTCTCCCTGGTGTCGCAATAAGATAGTTTAGTGTTCTCTCTCTCTCATCCCCAAATTTCAAAATTCCTATTCAGTTCTCAAAGAATCATCACAACAAAAAAACACAGTAAAAATAAAAATAAAAATGGATTACCCAGTAAATAAATATTTTTTCGCTCATATGGCCGGTTAGATCAATTAATCTCGAACTTTGTATCTCATAGAGTTATAGTGACATGGTGCCATAAGGTTTTGGGTACATTGGGGGCGAGCTTGCTTGGTTACTTTGCTGCGTCGGATATGCGGCAGTGCTCGTTATTGTTTGCAAGAGTAGGGTAAGTGTTTCATAATTCTATTGATGATGTTCAACCTTGTTTCAATGTACCACTGAATGAGCCATATAGCAAATTATGATATCGTTCACTAATATTGAGTGTGGGATTGTAGTAGTTTACAATATCAGATTCAGTCTACCTCCGCAACCAAAGATTCTCTTTTTTCTTATTACACGCGATCAGCATCGAGTACTTGTTTTGGTCTCTAGCAACTGAGAAGTCAAGGATTCTTGAGTTCTCTATCCTACACCAATAAGGAGGACTGCAGGTCCATCCATTATTGATTTCGTTTATTTCTGATAGCACACAGAGAAAGTGAGAGTAATAAACACTCTAACGTGTTTTGAAATGTAACCCAAAGGGGCCGATTTTCTCTTGCATGATGCTATTGAGGCGATCTGCCATGGAAGGAGTGAGATGGTTAACCCAATCACCCACCTCGCCTTTCCTAAAAAAGCTTCTCTTCTCAACGGTTTTACCAGGTAATTTGCCGGATTTATTGACCTCCAGGTTCTTGAGGGTCTTCAAGCCAACCACCCTTTTTGGAAATAATCTTGGGCAACTTTTTTCTTTAAAGCTTTTGGAAATAAATTCGTACGTGCTCTCGTACGTAAAATTAATCCATCAAATTTTTCATGCACCTAGTTTAAAACCTCCTTGTTTTTTTAGCATATAAAATTTGACATCTAAACCCGACACCTCATTTTTTCTATATTTCTTGCCCAACCACCCTTTTAATAAACGTGCAAATCAGGGGGTGTTACACTTTGAATTTTGTGGCCATTGATCATAGGAATTCGACCTGAATGGAGCAGAAATTGGCATGGAGAAGCAAGAAATGAAAAGGAGACAAGTTCATAAGTTAACGAGTAAAGACACATGAGAAATCAATCAATTTTAATGAGCTAGGAGAAATCAATGAAAAACACGATTGTGCGCCAATGGAAGGCTTCATCGATTCTCCAACACACTTATCATAACAACATAAGCAGCTATTTGACCAATTTAGTTCATGGGATCAGCATGCAAAACAGAGTTTCTTTCCTTCCAAATACATTAAATGGCCCCATTCTAAGCCAACTTCAGGATTTTTTTTATAAAGAGAATTATCTTTTCAGGAATTCCATAACCTAAGTAAACTAAGAATCCAGTCCATAGTAGCCTTTCACACACCATAAACGTCAAAGTAGTGAAGACCACACAACACTTGGAGGGTCATGGATCAATTTCCCATACATCAGCAACAAACAAAAAATAGCCACTGCACTATTTCATTGAACCAACACATCATCAACAAATAAAAAAATAGCCACAACACTTCTTCCTAACGCCGTCACTTCTTGTAAATTGGAGTTACTTCCTCTTATTTTTTTTTCTTCTTTCCTGTTGGGCCTACTGCGTTAAATGGAACTTCAGTTGCAGCTGCTTGTGATGTTGATTCAACTTGTACTTGTATATCAACTCTATTGCCTTGTCTGGCACTCATACTCTGCACTTGACATTGTTAATTTCATTACTCAACAAAATTATCCTAGTAAAAACAAAAGTGCTAACAAAAACATTACTTACACTCCCATGAGATAATGGTGTCCTAAGAGCAGCACTAGCAATTGGTGTCCCACCAACACTTTTACTTGTACCTTTGCTAGTACACCGCTTAACCTGGAAAGAATAATATTCATTTAAAATTTATTCATGAAATAAACATGAAACAATAGATATGAAAGTACTTACTGAAAGTTTTTGCCGAGGTAATTGTGTTTGTGATGTTGCAGTCTTAGCCTTCTTAGTTGGACATGTCAAACTGTTGTGTCCTGTCTTCAAGCAACTTCGACAAGTCATTTTCATTCCTCTTCTTGACATTCTAATACCACGTGCAACCTCACCTTCCTCCCCTTCTTTTCTGTTTGGGCCTACCGAGCTTCACCCCTAGCTCAAGTGGTTCAGTGCCTCATTATTAGTTTTTTTTTCCAAAATTTCTCTCCCCGAACCGGCATCATCATATTCGATATGTAGCTAAGAACTTTATCTTCATGTAACACTCATCCACATAATCATATGCATCATGTCGCTTATGATCTATAGCTGAAATGGCATGGGGACAAGGAATACCAGTAAGTTGCCACCTCCTGCAAGTACAATCTCTCTTGGACACATGAACTACGTACTTAATACCCTTATCCAACACCTCATATCCAGCATCGCCATTTCATATCACATGGCAATAAGTTGCGCAAACTCTATTTTCTTCCAACTTTTTAATGATTCTTGGACCACAATCCCTTCTCCATCGAGCACAGGCATCCCTCTGTGTATGCATCCTTGTCATGATCATTATTCTCATATCTTCTAACATACTATAAATAGACTTACACCTGGCATCAATAATTCTTCCGTTGAATGCTTCACATATATTGTTATCGACAATGTCGCATTTAACTTCAGTAGTAAAGAAAGCCCTGCTCTAGTGCTTTGGCTCGCTTTGAATCAAATCATGATACGCAAATAGACTTTTCCCAATGCCTCGTGTGTTCATCAAACTCCACCATAGTACAAGGCTTCTTTAGCACATTGCCAAAATAGTCTTTACATTTGTATTCCCTTATACCTTGGATTCCCAATTAGCATAAATGTGTTTAGCACACATTCTATGCTCAGCTAAAGGCAACAAGTTCACCACGGCTTGAAGAAGGCCCTAAAAAAGATGATTTCAATGTAAGCAACATACTACAAGAGTGATCTATTACAAGGCATAACTTTGAAAAAAAAAAAAAATAACGAACTTACCTTTTGCTTGTCACTAATTATAACCCAGCCTTGTCCATATGTGCCTATCATATTGAGGTCATACATCAAACTTGTCAAAAACCAAGTCCAAGTGTCTCCACTTTCAACTCTCACAACTGCCCATGCAATTGGGAACATTTGGTCGTTTGCATCTCTTCCAACAGCACACAATATCTCCGCTTTACAAATTCCCTTTAAAAAACAGCCATCTAACCCCACAACTTTTCTGCATCCATCAAGAAATCCTTTCTTACATGCAGCAAAACATATGTACATTCTCTCAAATAATGCTTTAGAATGCATGTCAGGCTTTTCAACCTTCAATGTAACAGTACTCCCAGGATTTGTCTCTCTTAGCTCCTCCACATAATCCCATAACTTTGAATATTCCTTCCTATAATTTCCCATCAAAACTTTAAAGGCAAGCAGCTTCGCTTTTTTGCATTGATCTATAGTTACATTTAAGCCCAACTGCTCCTTAATAAGTTCCTTAAAAGCAATGGTTTTTATAGTTGGCATTGCTCTAAGTGTACTAATATAGTGATCCACCAACCAAGAACTTGTGACCCTCTTATTAGTGAAACTAATGCTACAAGTATGCTCTTCATGGTAAGCCTTCACATGGAATGCTAGTTCTAACATCAAAAGATGCAGAAATCTTCCAAGGACAATTTACATCAACACATTTTGCCCTAACAAATTTCTTTTCATTCTTGACAAATTTGATCTCTCTACGCTCGGAATGCTTTTTGATAGCATCTTTGAATTGTCTACCATCATCAAACATCATAGATGTAGTAAACACAGACACAATACAATTAGGATCGTACCTTGGATACCTACTTCTCCTTCTTGTAACTTCATCTTCGGCTCCACATCGGATTCCAAACTTTCATCTCCATCTGTTTCGTAAAGTCTGTTTGGTAATTGCCTTCAGCAATAAATATGTCATTGTTGGGAATTAGATGATTCTCCGATAGATTGTTGAGATGGTATAAACTCTGCGAGAGGTTCCCTTATAATCCAAGCCTTTGTGGCCATTTTGTAGAATTCCTTGAGTTTTTTCCTTCCTTCTACAAGGTCTTCGTTATCCCTATTGTCATTATCAGTCAAGAATAGTTCATCGACTAAATCCATGCCTTCATTTTCTGAATCGACTTCGACCATACAATATCAGCCCTCATCTACTAATAATCAGCTAAATCACACCCATGCTGAGCAAATGCCTTATCACCTAAACCGACACCCCTCGCCTTTCCTAAAAAAGCTTCTCTTCTCAACGGTTTTACCAGGTAATTTGCCGGATTTATTGACCTCCAGGTTCTTGAGGGTCTTCAAGCTGCACATTTTGGCTATCTCTTCAATCACACCTCCCTCCTCTTCCTCCTCAGTGAAGGGGAGCCCCACAAATTGGGCCAACTTCTTCATCTGTCCTCCAATATCTTCCTTCAAGTCCTCATACTTGAGGAACAGCACCTTGTGTGATCTCTCCAAGCTCTCCTTCCAATACCGCACCATGTGCTCCCAAAAGGGCCCGAACGGGAATTTACCTTGGCAATAGCTCTCGAAATGCTCTTCCAAAGACCACTCTGGCCCCTCGTCCGATTGCGTCATCTCGAGGTAGAAGTACCAAGAGGAAACCAATGTGTCTAACGGGTTCCGACAGACGTAAATGATCCGGCAGTCCGACCGCTTGACGCACTCTGGCAAGCTTGGATAAGCTACGTGCGTAGCGAAAAGCCTCGGCTCCTCCATGTCATCAAGAATGAATCTCGGGTTATGCCCGAACAAGTCGAACTCGAAGCGAGGGATGAGTTCATGGGGGCTTGAAGTGAGCAATGGAGTTTTTGAGACGGCGAAGCGGGAGCGATTGACAATGGAGAATGCTATGGCCATTAGCCAGGTGGTCCCCGATTTGGGGGCAGAGGCTACAACAATGTCCTTGTCTTTGGCCTTGAAGTGCCTTTGGCACGCGACCAATTTAGGAAGCACGAAGATCGGGTACCAAAAGTTTTGAAAAAGGCAGCAAGGAGGAAGATTAAGAACTTTCTCTTGGGGAAGTGAAGCAATCAGCTCATCAATGGCCTCCTGCTCACTGTCTCCCATTGCCATGGCGTTTTTCAGTGCGAAACACTCATACGGTTTTCAATTCCTTTTTCACTGCTATATAGTCGTTGCATGCCCCCAATCACATGAGAAAAACAATTTATGAGCCCTTTAATGATTAAAATGAAGTGGTCCGAAATGGACCTCCTTCATGCAAGCTATGTCTGTTGACTTCTTGTGCATACCCCTTAATCAATCTCAATAGGATTCGCGTTTCTTTGAGGGACCACCATGTGCTTCATTAGCATGCTGGTTGAGTCATTACCAGACATTTAATTGAGTAGTTAATTGGGTTTGATTTGAGTTGTCTCCTACTTTTTCTTCTTCCTCCTTTTTCCTTTTTGGAGTCTAAAAGTGGCAATTCGATTGCTTGATGGATTCAGCAAGCATGGGTAAGGAACATGTGTAGCGAGTTCCGGGAAAGTCATGAGATTGGGTTATCTCCTTACTTGGTTAGTAAGTTACCAGCCAAAGGGCAAGGCTACACTAATATGTCAAGTCACTAAGGGTGCCTTACTAACTTCAATGGTAAGGTTCAACTTCCACTGGAAAATTTCTTAAAAGTTGGATAATTTATAGTTTTAATTTGGTGTTAGTAAATACCTCAAATTGTTCGTAACTTACTACAACGAAATGGGTAGTAAGTTGCTTGCTCTTTAATGTCCATTTGATTTCTCGTTGGAGACGAGAGTAATATTTATAGTATCAGATGTAGCCTATTAGTGCTACCAATAGTTCTTTTTTTTTTTTTTCCCTTTCCTCCACACCTGACCAGCATCAAATACTTGTTTCTTCTCTCGCGACATGGAAGTCAAGGATTCTTAAGTTCTCTATACAACACCATTAAGGAGGAATATAGATTCACCCCTTATTAATTTCGTTTATTTCTAATGGCACACACAGAGAAAGTGATCGTAATTAACCCTCAACGTGTTTTGAATTGCAAACCAAAGGGGCTGATTTTCTCTTACACGATGCTATTGAGGCGATCCGCCATGGAAGGAGTGAGATGATTGACCCAATCACCCACCTCACCTTTCCTAAAAAGGCTTCTCTTCTCGAACTTGATTGTCAAGGGTAATTTGCCAGATTTGTTGACCTCTAGGTCCTTGAGGGTCTTCAAGCTACACATTTTGGCTATCTCTTCAATTACACCTTCCTCTTCTTCCTGCTCAGTGAAGGGAAGCCCCACAAACTTAGCCACCTTCTTCAGTTGTCCTCCAATATCTTCCTTTAAGTCCTCGTACTTGAGGAACGACAAATCGTGTGGCCTCTCCAAGCTCTCCTTCCAATACCCCACCATGTGCTCCCAGAAGGGCTCGAACGGCATTTCTCCTTTGCAATAATAGGCCTCAAAATGCTCTTCCAAAGACCACTCCGGGTGGTCCTCCGACCGCGCCAACTCGAGGAAGAAGTGCCAAGCAGAAACCACAGTGTCCAATGGGTTCCGGTAGATGTATATGATCTGGCAGCCCGATCGCTTGATGCACTCCGTCAAGGATGGATAAGGGATGTGTGTAGCAAAGAGCCTCGGTTCTGCTAGGCTGTCAAGGTTGGCCTCCTGGTCATGTTCTGCAATGGCAGAATGCAATGAAACTTTCTGGTGTTCCATGGTGATACCGCTCATCTTGGTGATTGAGCACGGAAACAAGCAGATGAAGGCATGAGAATTTGTGAGAACACTGCCAACTGTTCTAATTTTAGAACCCCACGCAAGGTGAAGCACCAATCTTTTTGTTGCTGGTCTGTGTTGGTTTTTCATTTCCTTGTCATTGCTTTATACACAGTGAAGAATGATCATAAGACCCCTAATTAACGATTAAATTATTTTCTATTGATTTCATGCGGATTTAATTATTCGATAATACAAACACATGTTTCACATAATAATGCAGAGTTCTAACATTTCGCTACTATAAATTTCCTCGTAGATTATTAACATTGTTATGAGATTTGACGAGTAACAACATCTATATTTAACATACTAACAAAACAATCAATTTATCAAAATAAAAATACTCTTTCAGAATACGAGCAATCGTTTGCTTGAACAAGCGGCACATATTTTTGTTGGGAAAATTATCTGAAAAAAATTAAATCTAATACACTTTTGCCAATTTAGTTTTAAACCTTTTAATTATATCAATTTCGTCTTTAAACCTAATTGATCGGTTTGATTTTTACTTGAAGCTCCCAACATCAAGTTTTTTGTGGGTTGAACCAAACTTACGTTATTAGTGAGATTTATTCATAATCTCTTGTTAATTCACGTGTGTTGCTAAAACTGGTGTTCTTAATGTTGTTGCTACTGTGTACCTCTAGCATTAACTAGGGAAGGATTTTGTTCATCTAATTTTATTGATAATGAAGATTTGGATGGACTCCTATCCTGTGATTTTTTATCTTCTCACGCTGGGGAGGTTTTCCACATAAAAAAATAGTTTTGTGTTTATGGGTGCTTGGTATTTATGTTACTCTATTATATTGTTTCCTATGAGGTTTGCACAAGAGGAGGGAAAATTGTCCAAAAAGTCCTAAACCTTTTAATTTTGTCAATCGATTCTATCTAAACAATTTCAGTTGCAAACTCCTAACGTTGATAGTAGTAGTTCTAAGTAACATGGTCGGCGGTGACGTGGATAATTTTTAATAATATGTTAATTTTTTTCGATTTTATTATTACTTTTTCTAGCATTTCCCTTCTTTCTTTCTTCTTTCCCCCTTCTTATTCTATTTGTCGGTGGTTGGGTGGCTGGCCTCGCCTCCATGATGGCGAGGGGAGCCCTCACCTAGGCTAGGGCAGCCTCGCCAAGTGTTGCCTTTATTAAGCTCACCCTTGCCTGTTGGGCCTCACCTGTGGTGGGCAATGGTGACTCTTGTTTAGACAAGGCTAGCCAACCATTGGTAAAAGGAAGAAGAAAGAAAAGAAATAAGATAAAAATCATAAAAAATCAAAAAATCAAAATTTTTTAAAATGTTATTAAAAATTGTCCATGTTAGCATTGACTTTGCTACGTAGGATGATCCACGTCCATGTCAATAAATTTTGATCAAAATTGATCGAATGGACTCAATTGATAACTCGTAAAAAGGTGTAGGATGCTTTAGGATTGAATTGATGGAAGAACAATTAATTTAAGACTTTTTAGACAATTTTTATCACAATATGAGAGAATATTTTGTTTTGCTGTGCTAATTCGATATCGTTCAGATTGTCCTTGTTCTCCCAAGAGGAAGGAATGAGATGGCTAACCTAGCGACGCACCTCATTTTTCCCGGACAAGCTTCTTTTCTCATTTTTGAAAATCATCTGTAGTAATCCGCCATTCTCGTTGGCCTGCAGGCCCTTCAAGTTCTTCGAGCTACACATTTTGGCTATCTCTTCATTGACACCTCCACCTTCTTCCTGCTTGAAGAAGGGAAATGCAACAAGCTCGGACCACCTTCTTCAGGTGTCCTACAACATCTCCCTTTAGTCCTCATACCCGAGGAATAACCCCTCGGGTGGCCTCTCCAAGCTCTCCTTCCAATACCCACACGGGATCACAAGAGGACCGAAAACCCATCATCCCTCGGTAGAAGGTCTCAGAATGCTCTTCCAAATCATAAAAACCAAGGCAGCGCATGCCCTAAAAACACATGCGGCTTCATCAATTTTAAATAAGATGCTAGGTAGAACTCTTTTGTCGGCCTCTCAGGTGATGTCGACCGCATGAAACACATGATTCGTGCATTGTGATAATCTGCAAGGCCTTTGTTTGGGGACTTGCAGGTGCTTCATCAGTGAGCTGGTTTAGTCATAATCCACACAAATCTAATTCCGTAGTTGATTAGGATTGATCTGAATTGTGTCTTCTTCAGGCATCAACACCGTTGCTCTCCTTTACCTAAAAAAAAAAAAAAAAAAAAACACCGTTGCTCTCAATTTCTGGTTTTCATATATCAAGAAGTGGCCACATATACAGAGCTATTAGAGCTGAGGTTCCATCGAGATACAAAGGTGCCAAGGATTGTCAATAAGCTTTCTAGGCCTATTTCTAAGACATAATACATTTTCGTGGTCTGCTTCAATTTATATAAGAAAATTCACAAGAAATCGAATTTTTACTCAATAGGTTGCTTTTCGTGAGTTTACGATGGTTTGGATCGTAATCATTTATGTCCAGCGTGAACCACACCGGGACAAAATTGAGAGTATTAATATATTTCTAGGTAAAACTCTTAACCGCATATAGCACCAAACACATGATTCACGCATTGTATTAATTTGGAAGGCCTTCCTTCAGGGACTCGCGGTGCTTCATGAGAAATGTTTAGTCAAAATTGGCATATCCATAATTCAGTTATTTCGGTCGTCAATAAACTTTTTTTTTTTTTTTTTTTGAGTTTTGTCTTCTTCAGGCATAAACTCCCGTCGCTCTCTTTACCCAAAAAAAAAAAAAAAAAAAACTCCTGTCGCTCTCATTTTCTGGTTTTATATAATAAGAGGTGACCACATATGTGGAGCTACTAAGATTTGAGTTTCTATCATGAAATAGAGGTGAGAAGGATTCTAAATAAGTTTTCTTGGCCTACTTTTAAGAGATAATACATTATCGTGGTATAATTTCTGCACCCACTTTATATCCTACAAGACTCGTGTTTTGGTTTCTCATGATTAACAGATTTATGATATATAATGGGATTTGATTGGGACCCCAGAATTTCTGATCATTTTGTATATTGATGGGGCGGTACATACCATGAGCTGCCTTTCTTGGGTCGAAGTTAGTCCACATCTCACATATGACCAAAGCAGGCCATCCACATTAGGTTGGGGAATTCACAAGAAATCGATAATTATGAAATAGGTTTCCTTAGATGATTTTGCAACATTCAGTTCAGATCGTAATCATTTTATGTAGGGAAAATTGTCCAAAAAATTATAAACCTATTATACGACAGCCAATTCATTTTTAAATTTTCAATTGTGTCAATTTAGTCATAGACTTTTTGACAATTTACCAATTCAGTCTTGTACCTTTCAATTGTATTAATTTAATCATAAATTTTTTAATAATTTTTTTAATTTTGTCATTCCGATTAACTTTGATTAGAAATCACTGACATTGATAGTTTTGACGATTTTTTTTTTAATTTTCTGAATTTTTTTTAATTTTCTTTTCTTTTTCTTTCTTTTCTTTCCTTTTTCTTTTTAAGTAGTTAACCACTTAAATACAAATTGATATCCTCATGTTAGTAGCAAATGTTGTTGAAAATGGTGAATAGAAATTTATAAATGATAAGAGATGTTTTTGTCAAAAATAAGAAAAAAAATGATAATTTAAACAAACCAAACAAATGACAGTAACTAGCTCAACTAAGAACTGATAATGCAAAACTTATTAGTCACTTAATCAGAATAAAAGTGGGTAATAGCTCCAATAAAAGTCAACATTTCTAAATAGAGTTGCTAAATTTAGTGGTTTGGTAAGTCAGACAAATAAAAGTTGGTAACTCCAATAAAGCGAAAAAACCTAATAAATAGTTAGAACAATTGAACCCTATCAGAGCACCATCTTGTTGGTTACATGAGATAGAGAAAGAGAGTATGCAATTCTCAATGAAGCATGTGGGAAGAAGTATACTATCAGTGTCATAAATTTTGTACGGCGCTCACTTTGGTGTAAAAAATTTCCATCGGATTACTTAAGTGCCAAATCAGAGGAAAAATGATTACTTTGGTGCCTTGGTGAAAAATTTAGGCCAAAAAATGATGTGGCTTTTTTAATTAAAAATTTAATATGACTGGGCATTTTTTTTATTATAGAAAATCAGTCCACTTGGACTTTCTTGGCTGCTGTCCAACGAAGAAGAAAGAAAAAATAGGGATTTTTTTTTTTTTTTTTATAATCTCTCCTCCGTTACACTCTATAAGCTCACTCTCTACAACAATGGTGTCCGCCCTCTCCTTCACCAGAATGCCTCTAATCCCTCTTAATTGAAAAACCCATCTTGTCATCTCCTCTCTCCAAGTTTGACCTCTACCCCTCCTCCATCGTTGCCACCAGTTGTCACCACTCTAGATCTGGTCGAGCACCTTCACTAGAACGCCTCTAATCCCTCTTGCTTGAAAAACCCATTTGGTCATCCCCTCTCTCCAAGTTCAACTTCTGCCCCTCCTCCATTGTTGCCACCAGTTGTCACCACCATATTTGGTCAAGCACCTTCACCAGAATGCCTCTAATCCCTCTTGCTTGAAAAACCCATCTGGTCATCCCCTCTCTCCAAGCTCGACCCCTGCCCCTCCTCCATCGTTGCCACCAGTTGTCACCAACAGATATGGTTGAGCAATACCGACGCTTGCGAACCACTTGTCCATGATCTTCTGCTCTTCTTGTCGATCTAACTTTCATTTGCTGCCAACAATAATTGATTCCAAAAGAGTACGAGGCATGCTCTGTTTTACTCTACTTTGCAACCAAAAGATATGAAGTGATGAAATCGCTCTTGAAATCTATTCGTTCACTTTAATTACCGTCGATGGTGATAACTGAACTTTCTGTCCTTGATCTAGTCACATATTACAACTTCATCATTGTCCATAAACCAGACAGTGTTTGACTCCCTGTTTTGTTTTGTTGAGACCAAAGTTGAAGTTGAGGTTTGATCTTCTCTGTTCTCCAGAAGGGGTGGGACAAGCACTTACGATGGCGGAGGTCAAGATGACCAAGGGGAGTAGCTTCTTTGTGGCTTGTCGCTGACAAGTTGCCAAAGCATGGCAGATCAAGTTGGGAGGATTCATTCAATGGCCGCTTAGGGTTTGAAATTGGGGATTTATTTTAATTTGGCAAATTAGGGTTTTTATTTGAGGGGAAATGCAACTAGACGGCGTTGTTTCTTGCTTTAGATGTTAACTGGACTCTCTGGTGAGCCACATCGGCATAAGAAATTGATAAAAAAAAAAAGGCCATATCGGATTTCAGGCCGATTAGATCAGTGTTGGCACTAAAATGATTGTTTTTCAAAATTTTTGGCATTTAAGTGATCTAACGAAAACTTTTGGCACCAAAGTGAGCACCGCACACAACTTGTGGCACTGATAGTGTACTTCTCCCAAGCACGTGTTGTGGAATCATGCATGAGGTGATGTGCGAATGTAAATCATCATGATGTGAAAATGCTTTCTTGTTATTAAATGAAAGTGCAAAGCAATAGCGCAATTACTTATTTTGTCATTGAACTTCTACCTTCCTTGAAAGAAGTAGCCCGATATAATTCAAACTTTAGATCTAAAAAGAAATAAGGGGAATTGTTTGATCCTTTGCTTATGATTTAGGAGATAATGAATTAATCCAAGATTAATGAGAAACAAAAAGACGGATTAGTATGTGTGTGTATGAGAAATCATACGAGACCACGAATACTATTGGATTACTTTTTTGAAAAGTTGATGAATTAATAGTAAATTTGTGTATACATGATCTTTAATTGACTGAACACGTAGACAATACATGCAACTATTATAGGATAGGAATAGTTTACAGCATCAGACGTAGTCTACCGATGCTACCAATGCTTCTTTTTTTTCTTCACACCTGACCAGCTTCAAATACTTGTTTCGTCTCTTGTGACAGAGAAGTCAAGGATTCTTGAGTTCTCTATACTACACCAATAAGGAAGATTGCAGATCCATTATTAATTTCACTTATTTCTAGTGACACAAGTAGAGAAAGTGGAAGTATTTAACGCTCAACACGTTTTGAATTCCAACCCAAAGGGGCTCATCTTTTCTTGGATGATGCTATTGAGGCGATCCACCATGGAAGGAGTGAGATGGTTAAGCCAATCACCCACCTCCCCTTTCCTAAAAAAGCTTCTATTCTCCAACTCGATCGTGAAGGCTACTTTGCCGGATTTGTTGACCTCCAGGTCCTTTAGGGTCTTCAAGCTACAAATTTTGGCTATCTCTTCAATCACACCTGCCTCCTCTTCCTCCTCAGTAAAGGGAAGACCCACAAACTCGGCCACCCTCTTCAGGTGTACTACAGTATCCTCCTTCAGGTCCTCATACTTGAGGAACAACACCTTGGATGGCCACTCAAAGCTCATCTTCCAATACCCCATTATGTGATCCCAAAAGGGCCCGAACGAGATTGTCCCTTGGCAATAGGTCTCGAAATGCTCTTCCAATGACCACTTTGGCTGGTCTTCTAATTGCGCCTTCTCAAGGAAGAAGTGCCAAGAGGAAACCACGGTGTCCAACGGGTTCCGGCAAATGTAAATGATTCGGCAGTCAGACCGCTTGATGCACTCCGGCAAGGATGGGTAAGGGATGTGCGTCGCGAAGAGCCTCGGCTCTGCCAGGCCATCAAGGTTGGGCCTCAGTTTACTTCCGTACAGCTGGAACTCGAAGAATGGAACGAGTTCATGGGGGTTCGAAGTGAGCAAGGGCGTGTTGGAGATGCCGAAGCGGGAGCGGTTAACGACGGAGAACACTAGGGCCTTTAGCCAGGTGGTCCCTGATTTGGGCTGAGAGGCCAGAACAATATCCTTGTGGTTGGCTTCAAAGTGCCGCTGAAACGTGATCACATTGGGAAGCACGAAGATGGAGCACCAAAAGTTTTGGTAAAGGCACTGGAAAGGACGAACCGCGCCTTTCCTTTGGGGAAGTGAAGCAATGAGTTCATCAATCTCCTTCCGATCATGCTCTTCAGTACCTGCTATGGCGGACTGCGAACAAAGTTGCTGGTGTGCCATGGTGGTGGAAACGCTAGGCTTGTTGTTTTGAGTACGAATCGAAACAAGCACATGAAAGCGAAGCACTTACCTTTCCCTTGCTAGCGAGTGTGGACTTTTCTTTGTTTTGCTCCCACTTTATCTCCACGGCCCATTATTTGACTGCAATCGACGTACTGCCTCTTAAAGGCTGCCTCTACTCGTGTGACTCTTCTGGGGTATGACGACTGGACAGCCGGCTGGCACAATGGTTAGGATACAGACATGACATATTATATAAATAAAGGTGGTAGTTGGTATACAGACATGACATATTATATAGATAAAGGTGGCGATTCCTTTTCCGCTGATATCTTGGGCATATAATTTTATATAGGACTTTACCAACATAATAATTGGTATACATAGATGACATATTATATGGATAAAGGTGGCGATTCCTTTTATGTGGACGCCAAGTGCATCTTAAATCTGATATCCTTGGGCATATAATTTTATATAAGACTTTGCCAACATAATAATTGGTATACAGATATGACATATTATATGGATAAAGGTGGCAATTCCTTTTTCGTGGACGCCAAGTGCATCTTAAATATGATATCCTTGGGTATATAATTTTATATAGGACTTTGCCAACATGATAATTTTTAAATTATTATGAAAATAACAATGGCTTATTGTGAGTTATAAATTTTTAAAGAAGTGGTCTCTACAACAATATATAATTATATATATATATATATATATATATATATATATATATATTTTATGATCTAGAGTAGATTATTATTCTCACAATGAATTAAAGACTATCAAGTTATTTCTTGTTTTATATAATAGCATGCACCTTGGATTCAGTTTACGTGAGGCTAGATTAGGCATCCAAGCTTTTCGAGTAAATTTCCTATCTCAAACCTGACCAAATTGATATTCGGGCACACTAAGATTTGTTGGATGGGGTGAAAATAAGGGTGTGCTAGGCAACTTGTCAAACAATAACTAATTCTTTTATTCCCGAGAATAGATTTGGAACAAAAATCTATTTGGTAAATTTTTTATTCCCAAGATTAGAACAGAATCACGGAGTAAAAAAAGTTGCTTCTATATTTCTGAGAACAATTCTGGAATCAAGCCAATAAAAAAAGAGTAATAAAATTATTAAAAAATTAAAAGAAAATGGTTTGGATTAGAAATTTTGAGAACGGTACTAAACCCAATTCTATTATGGAAATAGAAACTTTGGACAGTTACCGAATGCTTTCAAATATTTAGAAATTGTTCATGGGAATAAAATAAAAAGAATCATTTCTATTTAAAAATTGTTTTCAGGAACAAAATAATTATCAAGCACACCCTAAGTGCTGCTCTTTTTCCTTCAATCTCCCATTATGAAAATCTCAATGTCTCGAGCATGAATATTTTTTCTCGTTCCTCTTTGGGCAAGAGAGCATGGTGCTATAAGTTTCTTTCATGAGTTTACATGAGCTTGGTTTGAAACGTAGTACTCTATGTCCATATCAAGTGAATTGTGATGAAATTGTTATGCATTTCGTTTCAAATACTTGTTTACTCTTTCAGTAATAGGATAATCGAGGCCTCTTGTGCATACCCCTTAATCAATCTCAATAGGATTCACGTTTCTTTGAGTGACCACCGTGTGCTTCGTTAGCATGCTGGTTGAGTCATTGCCAGACATTTAATTTAGTAGTTGATTGGGTTTGATTTGAGTTGTCTTCTACTTCTTCTTCTTCCTCCTTTTTCCTTTCTGGAGTCTAAAAGTGGCAATTCGATCGCTTGATGGATTCAGCAAGCATGGGTAAGGAACAGGTGTAGCGAGTTCTGGGAAAGTCATGAGATTGGGTTATCTCCTTACTTGGTTAGTAAGTTACCTGCCAAAGGGCAAGGCTACACTAGTATGTCGAGTCACAGGGTGCCTTACTGACTTCAATGGTAAGGTTCAACTTCCACTGGAAAATTTCTTAAAAGTTGGATAATTTATAGTTTTAATTTGGTGTTAGTAAATACCTCAAATTGTTCGTAACTTACTACAACGAAATGGGTAGTAAGTTGCTCGCTCTTTAATGTCCATTTGATTTCCCGTTGGAGACGAGAGTAATATTTACAGTATCAGATGTAGTCTATTAGTGCTACCAATAGTTCTTCTTATTCTTCTTTTCCCTTTCCTCCACACCTGACCAGCATCAAATACTTGTTTCTTCTCTCGCGACACGGAAGTCAAGGATTCTTGAGTTCTCTATACAACACCAATAAGGAGGAATATAGATTCATCCCTTATTAATTTTGTTTATTTCTAATGGCACACACAGAGAAAGTGATCGTAATTAACCCTCATCGTGTTTTGAATTGTAACCCAAAGGGGCTGATTTTCTCTTGCACGATGCTATCGAGGCGATCCGCCATGGAAGGAGTGAGATGATTGTCCCAATCACCCACCTCACCTTTCCTAAAAAAGCTTCTCTTCTCGGACTTGATTGTCACGGGTACTTTGCCGGATTTGTTGACCTCTAGGTCCTTGAGGGTCTTCAAGCTACACATTTTGTCCTCCAATATCTTCCTTTTAAGTCCTCGTACTTGAGGAACAACACATCGTGTGGCCTCTCCAGGCTCTCCTTCCAATACCCCACCATGTGCTCCCAAAAGGG
Source organism: Eucalyptus leucophloia subsp. euroa (assembly GCA_017140325.1). Lineage (NCBI taxonomy): Eukaryota > Viridiplantae > Streptophyta > Magnoliopsida > Myrtales > Myrtaceae > Eucalyptus > Eucalyptus leucophloia. The sequence continues at coordinate 1,466,013 of CM029477.1, read as the reverse complement.
CCCGAACGGCATTTCTCCTTTGCAAAAGGCCTCGAAATGCTCTTCCAAAGACCACTCCGGGTGGTCCTCCGACCACGCCAACTCGAGGAAGAAGTGCCAAGCAGAAACCACAGTGTCCAATGGGTTCCGGCAGATGTATATGATCCGGCAGCCCGACCGCTTGATGCATTCCGGCAAGGATGGATAAGGGATGTGTGTAGCAAAGAGCCTCGGTTCTGCTAGGCTGTCAAGGTTGGGCCTCGGGTTGCTTCTATACAGCTGTAACTCGAGGAAAGGGACAAGGTCATGGGGGTTCAAAGTGAGCAACGGTGTGTTGGAGATGTCGAAGCGAGAGCGGTTCACGGTACAGAACACTAGGGCCTTTAACCAGGTGGTTCCTGTTTTGGGCTCAGAGGCCAGGACAATGTCATTGTACTTGGCTTGGAAGTGCCGCTGAAACGCGATCACGTTGGGAAGCACGTTGTCCGGGCACCAAAAGTTTTGGTAGAGGGACTGAAAACGACTAACCACGCCTTTGCTAAGATGGCGGACTGCGAAGGAAGTTGCTGGCGTGCCATCGATGTCTGAGCAAGAATCGATACGAGCAGATGAACGTGAAGCGCTAATCTTTTTGTAGCTAGTTGAGTGGTAGTTTTTCAATTTTTGTTTTGGTCACTGCTTTTTACATGTGAAGGATGATCACGAACCCCCAATTAATCCCAATTCATTTATTACACGCTGACAAGTAAAACACTTGTCGGCTTAGTTGACGTCTAAAAGCGCACCAAACACACGATTGACATTGCAGTGCACATTTCTAGCGTCGCGTTTGCCACAAAACAGAAATTTGTTCCATGCAAGGTAAATTTAAATAACCGATAGTGAATTTGACATATCGTTTATAAGGGGAAAAAACGATTGATAACTTATTAAGTCAGTCAATCATATGTAAGTTAATAAAGAAAATTAATTTTAACTCACATAATTCCATTATTAATATTGCAGAAGTAAATGATCAAATAGTAAAATAGAAAAAACAAGAAGAAAAATCAAATATTAGATTTATATGGTTTGATGAGTATGACTTATATTTATGAGGATAGTAACAAATTATTTTACTATAGATCAAGGCTTTATTAGTATTGGGCTTAAGGCCCGTCCGCCCAAGTTGGGCCCAGAAAGCCTGATCCACGGGAATAGGGCCCGTGGAAGGGGAGAGGTATAAAAGGGAGGAGAGAGAGAGAGAGAGAAAAAGGCATCGTTTTGTTTTTAGAAAAAGACGTACATTTTCTCTCAACGCTCTCTCGCTCTCTCGTTTTTCTTCAAAGCAAAACCAGTGAAGCGCTCAAAGGACTTTGCCTCCTCGGATTGAACAGGGCCTAGTTTCTCTTCCTCCATTGGCGTCGGTGTTTAATCTGTGGCTAAAAGGTACGCTCAAATCCGTGGTGTGCTTTAGGATCGGTGATACGTGTTCGTTTTCCCGGGCTTATCTTCCGCATTGATTTAAGGGTTCGATTTAGTGTCGAATCCATTTTTCGGGGATCCGTTATTCCCAACATTGGTATCAGAGCCCTAGTTCACGTTTTCCCGACCTGTTTGATGTTTTTTGATTGATTTTTTGCGAAAGTAATTCAGCCGTACGGATTGGGGCAAGAAATCCCGACACTCGAGCGCTGTTCGTCCGTCTTTTCGAGTTTTCGTAAGTCGAAATCAATTTCTGAAGGCACTGGGTGAAAGAGGTCGTCGAGACGAGTCCGGCGACATGTCGTGCGTCGCCGAGAGACGCCGCACGCGCCCACGCGCGCGCCGAAGCCGTTGCGTGTGGGCGTGACGCGCTCAAAGTGCTGGCATCGGCCCAGCGCGTGCGCGCCACTCGCTGGTTTGCGAACCGGCACGTGCGCGACGCCGCGGTGAACCGGCACGTTCGCCGTCGCGCCGGTCGGTGGATCGACGCGTGCGACGTCATTGATGACGTCACAACGACGACGGTTGGCTAGGCGGTTAGCGGCCGATAACTTAACCGAGACGTCGACCCGCTTGAACGCGACTCCGGCACGCGCGGCGGCACGTCGGCCGGGGCGACTCGCGTGACGTCAACCCGTGCAAGCGCATGGCACGTGCGAATGACATTTGCCGAACAGTCCGATCGACGCGACCGGTCCGATCGGTTTGTCCGGTCCGACCGGTCCGACCACCGGCAACCTAACCGTTGACCGACAACCGACGACCATTGACCACCGTTGACCGACGACCGTTTGGTTGTTGACCGTTGACCGTTGACCTTTGACCGAAAAAAAAAAAAAAAAGGAAAAGAATGTGTTTCTTTTTCAATTAAGTCTATGTGGATTATCTGTAATCCCTTATTTGTTTTGCATTTGTTGCAGGAACAATGCCTCCCTTGAAGTTGCGCACACCTATTCGCGCAGTTATCGATGAACAAAAGAAAAGGCTGTCTAAATTGATAGCTGAGCTGACTGATCATCGATGAGATAGTGGTGACTTAATTGATCATGTCCTTGAAGTCAACGGGAAGATACAAAAGGTCATATGGAATGGTCGTCCTATGTCACAATAAGAGATGGTGCGATTTTTCATAAACACTCTTCCACCTGAATGGCAAGATGTGTTGAATCGCATATGAGATTTCAATGGAGCTGCTTCATATAAGAAAATCGTAATAGATTTTGTAAATGAATATTTATGTATTGTTACAAGGGAAAAGATCAAGAAATTGAACAAAAGAGGATATTTCCCAATTCGTGTGCTGACTTGATGTTAGTTGTATTGGCTGATCTTAGTTAAGTGTGCTTTGTGGACATCTTATGTATTGTTTACTACCTAATTATTGTTGATGTAGCAACCTATATATTGGTTGTATTAGTTGAAAGCATTATTATTTTATTGGATGTCAATTATCTATTGCTTTCTGTTATTACTGGTTGCTGTGGGTAATTAGCTATGGGTAGTTTAGAAGTTTTTGTAGCTTCATAGAATTGATTTTGCATATGACAATCATATTAATGATAGTTTTAAGTTAGGATTTTTTGGAGGATGATTGGAAACGTAGTGACCTTTTGATTTTGAAGCTTTACTTGAAATTATTCATTAATATGATGGGTCTATACAAATAGGGATGCATAAATGATAAGCATTAATAATTCGTGCATATTTATCTGATGTGTTTAGATCAATGGCTTCAGCCACAAAGAGCATAGTTGCCGAGCTGAACAAAGGTGAAAAGCTCAATGGTGACAATTATGAAATTTGGCAAATGAAAATCCAGTATGTGCTGGAAGAGCAAGAAGCACTTGAGGCTCTTAACCTGACCATGGTAGAACCTAAAGAAGGAACCACTGCACAGCACAAGAGAGACAAGGAAGCTTTTGCTGCGTGGAAACGAAAGAACTCTCTTGCTCGCATTACGTTGCCGAGCAGCATGGACAATGACGTCATGCGAGAGTTTAGGCGTTTTGACAATGCCAAAGAAATGTGGGAAGCATTGGCGGCAAGATTTGGTCATACTTCGGTGACTGGGATCGAGGCTGACTCACTATCAGGTTTGACTCTTATAAGAAGCCTCATGGTCAGACCATGAAGCAACATCTTAGAAAGATGTCAAACATGATAAATGAGCTGAAAGATGCTGGCCATGTCCTCACAGATGAGCAGCAAGTGCAAGCAGTGATTCGTTCCTTGCCTCAGAGTTGGGAGCATATGAAGGTGCACCTGACCCATAATGATAATATCAAAACCTTCAGGGATGCGATGCGTCATCTTGAGCTGGAAGAGGACCGCCTCTTGGCGGCTAAGTCGGATGCTGAATTCTATCATGCTAGTTCTAGCTCACATGGAGCTTCGAGCTCCAAGCGCAAGCGCCCTAACTGGTTTGATAAAGGGAAAGGCAAGGAAGAAGCAGGTCCTTCAGGGAAGAAACCTAAGTTTAACCAACATGGAAGAGGAAAGCGTCCTCGCATGAAAAAGCTTGCAAGGGTGAGGTGTTACAATTGTGACAAGAATGGTCACTATGCTCGCGACTGTCGTGAGCCAAAGAAAGTATACACCTCTTGTACATTTGAGAACTTTGCTTATGTGTCAAGTTCTGTATTATTGGCTGAATCCAATCCTTTGTGGACTGTAGATTCAGAAGCGACAGACCATGGAGGGAAGGATAGAGAATCCTTCGTGAAATTCCGACGAGTACCAACCGGAACCGAGTGGATCCGTATGGGAAACAACTCCAAAGCTAAAGTAAATGAATTGGCACCGGCCAATTGAACATGAGTGGTGGACGCACCTTGATGTTCTATATGCTCCGGAGATTCGTCGAAATGTTGTGTCTGTTTTGGTGTTGGTTACGCTTGGTTTTAATATGAACTTCCATAATAGAGGTGTAGATTTGTATTTGGATACAAACTACTATGGTTGTGGTTATTTTCTGGATGGTTTTATTGTACTAGATGTTGACGTGGTGATGTCAATATTTGTTATTCCCTTGTTTCACGACTTCTACTTAATATGATAATGATGCAATTATGTGGCATGCTAGACTTGATCATATTGGCCAACAACGTATGAATATACTAGCCAAAGAGGGCTTGTTGGGCAACATTGAAAAAGTCAATTTGCCCATATGTGAGCATTGCCTAGAAGGGAAAATGACAAGGAAACCATTTGGGAAAGGTAAAAGAGCTGAATTTCCTCTGCATTTAATCCATTCTGATGTCTGTGGTCCAATGAATGTGAGAGGAAGGCATGAGGCTGTTTATTTCATCACCTTTATTGATGATTATACTCGATTTGGATATGTCTATTTGATTTCTCATAAGTCTGAAGCAATAAGTTGTTTCAAAATGTTTATGAACCTAGTAGAAAATCAATTAGACAAGAAAATAAAAACATTGAGATCCGATCAAGGTCGAGAATATTTATCTGATGAGTTCAGAAAATTATGTGATGAAAAATGAATAGAAAGACAGCTATCTATTCCGTATACTCCTCAACAAAATGGTGTTGCGGAGAGAAGAAACAGAACCCTACTGGAAATGGTTAGGTACATAATGGCGCATGCTAACTTACCTATCACTTTTTGGAGTGATGCTGTTAACTGCTACCTATATACTTAACCGGGTGCTTTCCAAATCAGTTACCTCCACTCCATATGAGTTATGGACAGGTAGAAAATCGGACTTAAGTTTTCTTAAGCCATGGGGTTGTGCTGCCTACACACATGAGTCCTCTCACAAGTTTGGGTAATTGGGTCCCAGAGGAAAGAAGAGTATTTTCATAAGATACTCAGAACACTCAAAATGGTATGTGTTCATAGGTGAGCAGGAAAGTGGGAGTATAACTGAATTTGAATCACGAGATGTCACATTCTTAGAGGATGAATTTCCTAAGAAGGGCGAAATATGGGACGATCACTCCCTATTTGAGACCTTGGATCAAGATAATGATATTAGTGGAGTTCGTCCAAGTGGGAGTAATATGAGAAGTGATGAATTGAATTCAATTCATTCTTAATTGCAACCACATGATGAGACGATATCATCATTATCTCATCCAAGTGGGAGCATAATGGGAAATGATGTACAAAGTGTACAATCTCCCATACGGCGAACAAGTCGCCAAAGTATTCCCCGTCGACGTTTTGATATTGAAGGGGAAACTTTTATGGTTGCTCCACAAGATGAGGATGAGCTAAGAAATATCAATGAGGCTCTGAATTGCCATAGCAAGGAAAAATGGATTCATGCAATGGAAGAGGAAATGGAGTCAATGAAATCAAACCAAGTCTGGGAACTGGTTGATCTTCCAAAATGACGTAGAGCTATTGGGAACAAGTGGGTTCTCAAAATAAAGCGAAAGGCTGATGGCTCGATAGAAAGGCATAAGGCTCGCCTTGTGGCGAAGGGGTATAATCAACAGGAATGAATTGATTATGAATATACGTTTTCTCCTGTAGTAAGATTTACCTCGATTCGTATTATTCTAGCAATAGTGGCTAGTATGGATCTTGAATTACATCATATGGATGTAAAGACTGCTTTCCTCAATGGAAAATTAGAGGAAGAAATATATATGGAACAATCTGCTGGTTTCATAGTAAAAGGCCAAGAAGAAAAGGTATGTCGACTTTTGAGGTCGATATATGGCCTTAAGCAATCATCAAGATAATGGTATATACGTTTTCATAATGCCATAATGGCATATGATTTTACAATGATTGATGAGGATCATTATGTATATATCAAAAGATCCAAGGATCAATTTGTGATCATATCATTATATGTTGATGATACACTAATTGTCGGAAGTAATATGGAGTTTGTTAATACTGTCAAGAGTTGGTTGTCTTCCAACTTTGAGATGAAAGATATGGGTGAGGTTGCATACATTCTTGGAGTTAAGATTTCGAGAGATCGTTCGAAGAGATCGTTGTCTCTTTCACAAGAAACATATATAAATAAGATTCTTGAACGATTTCGTATGCAAAATTGTAAACCCATAGACACTCCTATTGCAAAGGGTGAAGGATTGAGCCCTAGACTGTGTCCGAGGACTCCACAAGAGAAGGAACAAATGAAACATGTTCCTTATGCTAGTGCAGTTGGGAGCTTGATGTATGCTATGATGTGTACAAGACTCGACATATATTTTGCAGTTGGAATGGTGAGTAGATACCAATCCAATCTAGGTCCAGCATATTGGAAAGCCGTCAAGAGAATACTGAGATATCTGAAGAGAACTGCTGATTACAAGTTGAATTACCAAGGAAATGATCTATGACTCTAAGGCTATTATGATGCTGATTGGGGAGGAGATTTAAATGAAATGAAATCTACCTCTGGCTTTGTTTTCTTACGGAATAATGGCACCATATGTTGGAGCAGTAAGAAACAAAAGTGTATAGCTTTGTCCACGATAGAAGTTGAGTTCGTGGCATTATCAGCAGCAATATAAGAAGGTGTTTGGTTTAAGAGATTTTTGGATCATTTAAGTGTTATTAGAAGTGCTGTAAATTCATTGTTGGTTAACTGTGATAGCCAAGCAGCAAAAGTGTACACTAAAGATCCAAAATATCATGGCAAGACCAAACCTATAGATACGAAGTATAACTTTTGTCAATGATATGATTGCACAAAAAGATGTGAACTTAGAGTACATACTACGCATAGAATGGTAGCAGATCCTATGACAAAGCCAATACGTAGAGATGTGTTTTGTGGTCATATAAAGTCTCTAGGATTGCGTAGAGGCTGATGTACTAAATATTGTAATTTCCCTAAGTGTTCACAATTTGATGAATTTGTGTTTTCATCATTAATGCCTATGAATCTTTGTTTGATCTTTATGCATCTTAATGCTCAGTGCATTATTTTAAGTTAAGAGAAGTATGTCGGACAGATATAAGATTAGCCCACTCACACGGGTAATCGCCTCCGTTTACAGTATGATAAATAGAGATGGGACTGTTTTTAAGCTTATTATCTAAGTGATAATCGAGAGCTCAAGCTTAAAATATGTATGTCGTCTTAACTAAGTGTTAAGATGAGGACATGATACTTACTATGTCTAAAAGTAAAATAACCCACATATTTTACTTTATCTGTCTAAGATGCCAGATGTGAGTTCTGATAAATTTTGTGAAAGATTAGATACGTGAACTCAAGTTAGACATTGGGTATGTCTGAACTATCATCTGTACGGTATTGAAGGTGTAGACATACGCTCCATGGGAAAGGAGTTAATACCGTAATACGTATTTCATACTACGTATGTATGAGACGACCAATAAGAGTGACAAAAAGTTTGATCTCAACTTTTATGTCGTGTGAGACTCTTGAGGAAAAGAGTTCCTCAATTTTAGTGCTCTTTGGACTCTTACTTATTCTCAAGATTTCTATTTAGTGTTTGCTATCTTAGGATGTTGCCAATGGTCATGAGATAATTCGATCTAATGGGGCATTTCTAGAAAAGCAAGCTGAACTGAAATTGAGAGTTTGAAGGAAAGATGAAGATCGATTTTGGAGAATCACATTGTAGTTTTGTATTCACTGGTCGATCAATTATGACTGTCTTTGTGATAATTATAATTATGAATACAATATATATATCATTATTTAAAAGAGATCAAGAGAGATATAAAGGTGATCGATCGATCTAGGGTACTGCATACTAAATCTACTCAAAGTGTGACACCCAATTATGAGCTGCTATATATTTCTAACAGATGTATAACAACGAGCTCTCAAAGTATGCTGGTCGCACGGATTATTCACCGGTATGAATATTGAAGAGAGGTAAAGAGAATCCTGTTCGGTCCACCATGTGCGAGTGGGAGATGAAGGCTTTATTAGTATTGGGCTTACGGCCCGTCCGCCCAAGTTGGGCCAGAAAGCCCGACCCACGGGAATAGGGCCCGTGGAAGGGGAGAGGTATAAAAGGGAGGAGAGAGAGAGAGAAAAAGGCATCGTTTTGTTTTTAGAAAAAGACGTACGTTTTCTCTCAACGCTCTCTCGCTCTCTCGTTTTTCTTCAAAGCGAAACCGGTGAAGCGCTCGAAGGATTTTGCCTCCTCGTATTGAACGGGGCTTAGTTTCTCTTCCTCCATTGGCGTCGGTGTTTAATCTGTGGCTAAATGGTACGCTCGAATATGTGGTGTGCTTTAGGATCGGTGATACGTGTTCATTTTCCCGGGCTTGGCTTCCGCATTGATTTAGGGGTTCGATTTAGTGTCGAATCCGTTTTTCCGGGATCCATTATTCCCAACAAAATCAATTGATATAATGAATCACGCTCGATTGAGCATATTTTTTATTACAAGCAATCGTTATTTTTCACAAGTAGAAGTATTGTTAATCTGGAATTTTCTTTCTTGAGCTTTATCACATCTTGTTTTTTGCTTCAGTTGTATTTTGAGAGATTCTACTTTAGCCTTCATGGAACAATTTTTTCTTTGACATTGCTCCATAGAAGATTTTTTAACGCAATCTTTGGTGACTGATTGATTTTTGCATCAATCCAACTAATAAAATCCCCATTATGCTCCAAATTTATATCTTCGACGTTCATGATATCTTCTTTCCCGATTCTGTAGTAATATCAAGTTACAATATCAAAACACAGACATATCATTGTCAATTGGAGGGACCGTGAGCGAGATTGCCACAACTCAGCTGATCTTTGCATGGGTCTTGATGTCGCCAAGACTGGAATTGGGATCCATCACCTGTCAAAAAGCTAACCAGTGGTAGGACAGGACGATAGCCATACATTACATCCAAAAGTAGAAGTATTGTTAATCTACGGTAGGACCGGATTATTTGCCTTAATTAGCAAATCAGTAAGCCAGATGGGACCACTCTGATGTTACTGTTCTTTTGGGAGCGCTTTAGCAAGATTCTAGACCATTTGATGGTCACATTTGCTTAAAACTTTTAAGTTTATTTTAGTTCCTATTGAAGGTTAGCAGAATGTGCGAGTTTGCACTTATTAAATCGAACTTTCACTTGTTTGTCAGTCCTTTAGTTATTCATACCAATCCTTCTGTAGACTTAGAGGCCACAACAATTTCCTTGTCTCTGGCCTCAAAATACCTCTAAAATGCGACCACGTAAGGAAGCACAGAGATCGGGCACCAAAAGTTTTGGTAAAGGCAATGAGGAAGAAGATTTAGAACTTTTCCTTGGGCAAGTGAAGCAATCAGTTCATCAATGGCCTCCTGCTCACCTTCCCTCATTCACATGGCATTTGCAGATGGCGCTGGCTTCTCATGAGATCCATGTGATCTAATAACTGATTTAGGGTGGGCACAAATGTACCAAGTTCATGCAAATCATGTTCATTGTGTTGGCTCCCAAGACCACTTAACACTAGTATCAAAATCATATTACCAATATGTTTGGACTTGGCTTCAATCTAGGCCCAATGTATGAGAGGGAGATTATTTAAGTTTATCCTACATTGATTATAAAATGGACTGATGGTTAATTTATAAGTGTGAGAGAAAGTCTCATCGTAAAAGTTAGCTCGAAGAATGTCCCTCACATTCAGGGTATGTTTGGTAACTAACCAAACTGCATCTAACTATGTTCTTTTATTCCCCGAAACAAAGAAAAAAATAGAAATTCGTTTGGTAAATTTTTTGTTTTTAAGAATAATTTTGTTCATGGAAATAAGTTTGGAATAAATTCAAGAAGTAGAAAAAAAAGTTATTTCTTTATTCTCGAGAACAACTCAAGAATCAAACTCAAAACATTTTTTCTCTCTCTCTCTCTCTTTTTTTTTCTTTTTTTCTTCCTCTTCTTCTTCCTCTAGTTGGTCATTAGCCGCGACGATGGTTGGCAATCAATTAGACGAGATCCAACAATCTTGCTGGAGCCTTGTGAGCTCGTGGCAAGACTCACCTCACATACCTAGCCACAATGATGACTGGTGATTGACCTCGCCTGGCCATTGCAAGGTTGAGCTCGTACAAATTGGGCAAGGCCAACCCTTGTTAGTGGTTGGGCAACATCGGCCTCACCGAGATCTAGGCAAGGTCTCGCCTCACCCAACCAAACAAGGAACCTGCCCCCTAAGGCTCCTCTGCTAGCGACTAACTAGAAGAAAAAGATGAAGAAGAAAAGTAAAAAAAAAAAGAAAAAAAGAAGAAAAAAGAGAAACATGCAATAAAATTATTAAGGCTCAACCTCGCCTAGTTTGCGAGGCTCCTCGAGCTCGGCGATTGGCTAGAGGAAAAAAAGAAGAATAAAAGAAAAAAAGGAAAAGTAAAAGAATAAAAAATAAAAATGTAATAAAAAAAAAATTAAAAGAATCTTAAGTCATAAAAAAATTGAAGGTCATATCAAATGCATTCTATTTTAGGAATAGAAATTTTGTACAATTACCAAATGTTTTCAAATGCTCAAAAACTCATTTGGGAGTAGATCACATAAACTATTTTTGAGTATAAATTATTCTAAAAGTAAAATGGTTACCAAATCCTTGGAAACCAACCACCAAACCCTTTTATAATCGAATGTGGGATGAACCGCAACATTTTTATCTCGTGTGTAATATCCAAGGAATTGAGTAGCTGATTGGATTTTTTTGATTGGCATTCAACATTCCACATCTTAGTAACAACACCACACAGTTGGCGCATCGGTGACCTTCTCGCTAATTCCAAGCAAATCTCAAACGTGCAAAAACTTAGGCACGTAATGGTGTTTCTCTCATTTCTTGATTCTCATAATGAGAAGCCACCATTCATTGGAGCTAGCCAGCTACAAAAATCTGGGTCATTTATTAAAATTGGAGGATCAAATTACCAACTAATTTTGTATTACTAATTATTATTTAAATTACTTACGAGCATGTACTTTTATTTTATTTAACAACTTTTTTTCTATTTATTTATCACATTTTATTTGATGGGTTAGCAATCCATTAAATTTGTTATTTTTTTTTATAAGGTAAAAATATATTGACTTATAATCAAACTATCCATTAAATTTGTTATTGGTTTTTAGAAATGATCAATTTATTTGATGTATTTGTTTTTTTTTTTTTCAATTTGACATCTTTTTTTTTTTTTGGTGATCCAGGAAACCCACGCATCGTACCAACATGGACAGCCCGAAAGGCCCGGGGTAATGGGGGTAAACCTGGGGGCAACACGTGCTAGCCACCACACACGTGCCACCGGATAAGTCACCATGCGACGCCCAGGAATTGAAATCCTCCCCTTGCGTTAAGGGGAGAAGCTCGCCAACAGTGCCACCCAGGTGGGTGGTTCAATTTGACAACTTTTCTATTGGGAAAACTTAACAAAAAAATAAAGGTGTAACTAACTCGTATAAATAAGGAATGTCCAATAGGTTGTGACAGATAATCTGTAGTCCAATTGTTTGACACTCTCCGACATTGATAAGTAAGGAATGTGCACCACAAAGAGTTTGGCGACTTCATTGCTTTCTAGGCATTGCATACCCTCGAAACACATGTGAAAAATGACGAACCCCCTAGTAGATTCCTTATAAGTTATTTCTATTAATTTCTTGTGTGCACACCTTCATCAATTTGAATATAGTGCTAGGTAAAACTCTTATTGCAAATAGCACCAAACACATAATTCACACATTGTATTAATTTGGAAGGCCTTTCTTTAAGGGACTCGCGTTGCTTCATGAGAAAGGTTTAGTCAAAATTGACATATCCATAATTCAGATTTTTTTGGTCGTAAAGAAACTTTTTTTGGGGGGTGTTTGTTTGTCTTCTTCAGGCATAAACTCCCGTCCCTCTCAATTTCTGGTTTTATATAATAAGAGGTGACCACATATGTCGAGCTACCAAGATTTGAGTTTATGTCCACAACTAGAGGTGGGAAGGATTCTAAATCAGTTTTCTAGGCCTACTTTTAAGAGATAATATATTTTCATGGTATATTACTAATTTTCCCCCGCTTCTGCACCCACTTTATATCCTACAAGACTCGCATTTTGGTTTCTCATGATTAATAAAATTTATGATATATAATGGAATTTGATTGAAACCCCAGAATTTCCGATCATATTGTATATTAATGGAGCGGTACAAATCATGAGCTACCTTTCTTGCATCGAAGTTAGTCCACGTCTAACATATGATCAAAGCATGCCATCCTCATTAGGTTAGAGAATTCGCGAGAAATCAATTAATTATTAAATAACTTTCCTTCCATGATTTTGCAACATTTGGTTTAGATTGCAAATTGTAATCGTTTTATGTTGAGAAAATTATCTAAAAAGTCATAAACATATTATATAACGGCTAATTTAGTCATAAAATTTTCAATTTTGCTAATTTACAGTACGTTTGATAACTATTCTATTCCATGGAATAATTTCTAATTAGAAATGATTTTTTTTTAATTATGTTCCCAAAAACAATTTCTAAAGCATTTTAAGGCATTTAGTAATTGTCCAAAGTTTTTACTCTTAGGCTAGAATTGTGTTTGGTACCATTCTCAAAATTTCTAATCCAAATTATTTTCTTTTAATTTTTAAATAATTTTATTACTTTTTTCTTCTTTCTCTTCTTCTTCTAGCTTTGGCTGATTGTCGACTAGGGGATGGTCGGTCGTCGGCCCCTAGCAAGGCCACACCTCATCGACTAAGCTTCATCAATAGCTGGGCTAGGCTCGACCTTGCTAGATCTAGGCTAGGTCACTTGCCCAACCAAGGCCTAGTCGAGCCTCGCCCAGCCATTGACGAGGCTCGACCTTACTAGGCTACCGTGAGGTCGGCTTGGCCTTAGCCGAGTGATGCCAACCTCGTAGTGGTTTGAGGATGTCAAGCCACGTTGGCGGTTGGGCGAGCTCGAACTTGCCAAATGTAGGCGAGGTCAAGCCTTGCCCAACCATGGCTCGATTGAGCCTCGCTAGGCCAGGCAAGGCTCGCTAGTGGCCAAGCGAGCCTCACCTCGTTGGTGGTTGGGCGAGCCTCCAGCAAGCTTGCCGAATCTTGCCCCATTAGTCACCGGCAATCAGCGATGATGACGACAATTGATGGCGGGGGCAGTGGAAGAAGAAGAGAGAGGGAACACAAACAAGAAGAAAGAAGATAATAGAAAAAAATGGGTTGGCTTTGATTCTGAAATTGTCCCCGAGAACAAAGAATTAACTTTTTTCTACTTTTTGATTCTATTCGAGGAAACAAATTTGTTCTTGGGAAAAAAAATTTTACCAAACGGATTTTTGTTCTAAATCTATTTTTAGGAACAAAAGAATAGAAATTTTTACTGTTTGGCCAATTGCCAAATGCGTCATTAGTCATAAACTTTTTGATAACTTGTCAATTTTGTCACGTCCCGATCCTCCGATCCCGTATCCATCTTTGCTTGGTCGATATAACAGCTATGTCCCAGGACACATCGCTGATCCATTCATTTTAATTGCACATGCGGAAACAAATAATCATCCACAAACAACAATACAATGAGATAGGAAAGTATGACCAATTTTTCACAAAAGACCTTTTCATAAACACATAAGTTTATACATTAAAGCCAACAAAAATGAATCGACTTTCATCAAAATAGAATTGTCCTATGACTAACTAGTTAGACAAGAACACCAATTCTTCGGGCTTCATGTTTTAAACTTCAAGCCTCAGATCCTCCACTGCTGTCAACTAGGGACCTGAAAATGATATTCCACAACGGGGTGAGACTATGTCTCAAGATATTCAACTTCCTAAGACTCGATTAGGAAGAAAATACGCTCAAAGGGCTGCCTAAGCACAATCACGAGTCGGAGGTCTTACCTTTGCATCTGTTCCTTCCTACAAGTCAGTATATCTCATAAATACAAAAATCATATCAACCAATCAATTCAATCAATGGATTGAACTATCGATCAATCGACTCAGTCGATTACATGTCATCATGACCTCCCCCAATCATTTCAATCAATACTACCTATAAGTCCAATCAAACCCAAAATTGCTTATTATAAGCCGATAATAGGTAGTATAACTTGCACGCACACTACTATAATATACTAAATATGCTCGCCAGAAGCTGCCATGCATACTACTATAGCGTAGTAAATATTATATATGCTCGCCATAAGTTGCCAACCATACTTTTATAGTATGCTGAAAATTATCATTTCATCAATTCACTATTTTTATCATTCCCGATAAATATATTCGTGTGTGGGTACACAGTCAACTTTAGCCAAAATATAATATTTTTTCACTTTTGAACATCCCACTAGCTTCAGCAGTCCCAAAATATATTTTTGGCGCTATAGACTGACGCCCGGTAATTTCTCAATCAATTACTGAAATTAAATAAATTTAAGAATAAATTTCAAAAATACAAATCATGCACAATCATCACAAATTAGAGCTCAATTAAATAAACATATCATACCACTACAATCAGCATAAAATTCCGGTCACCGGCTATCCCAGTCTAATTTCTGAAAAATAATTAATTAATTAAATAATTACGGAAATTAATTATTTAAAACTAAAATTGCAAACTTAGGCCCGTAAAGCCTAATTAAAAGCCAAGACGAACCCTAAAAATTTCTGAATCACTTTAAATAAATACCAGAGCTTGTCTAGGCTATAATTGCACTAACTATCCATCTAACATGCATCGATAATTAATTAAATTCACTAATCAGATCTAACTAACCACATAATCCTAACTTAGTCTAAACTAATCAACCCTTAAGCATAATTAACTTACTAAGTGATGGTTAGTGAGTTAAACTCACCTGATTAACGATCATCTCGAATCAAAACGATGGGGACGCGAGAACAAAAAGCTTCAAAGCGACGACACCAACGGAGCATGAATTGAGCCCCAAAACGGCCCTGCAAGCCCACGGTTGAGCTGGGTTTTCTGCTTCGACGCTGTGGCCTTGCTGGTTGCGATTTTAAAGAGAGAGAGAGAGAGAGAGAGGACAGAGAGAGTTAGATGTGCTGGCAGCGAAGGGAACGAAGCGGAGGTGAGGGTTTATGGATGTGGCATGAGGGAGGAGACGGGCATCAAAAATCGGTGGAGCTTGTTGGCATGTGTGGGTTCGGCATGGTAAAGGAGAAAAGACCGTGTGTGGGGAGAAAATATTCACTGGTTAGCAACTACCACGTCATCGGCTGACCTGGCGTATATGCTCCACTGAAAAAGCGACATCTGTCCGGTCACCTAGAATATGTAGGAATTGAAAAATTAAAACCGAAGGGGCTCGGACGCTCTTTTCTCTCTCCTATGGCGAGCCACTGACACAAGAAATAATAAATGCATTGCCCCCGCTCAAAACCCTCTCTCTTATGTTTTTAGTTTTTCAAGGGTTGTATACCCTGGTGCTTTATCTTCCCCCATTGCTCTCTCTCTCTCTCTCTCTCTCTCATCTTTTCAATTTTTCAATTTTTCTCTCTGGCTCTCTCTCTCTCTCTCTCTCCTCTCCCTCTCCCTCCTCTTTTAAGAGAAAATGTTTGCTGGTTTCTCATCGATCAACGAGAAGATGGCATTTTTCTTCGTCCATCTTCTCCAGAAAATCGAACGTTGTAGCGATTTCCGTTAACGCAAATCAAGCAACAGGCATAAGGATGATCAGTGCCCGAAGGGTGGGAGATTATTCGCAGTCTCCAAAAAGAATTTGGTTGGAAGCTTTAGGTTGCTAACTTGAGCCGTCAAAGCCGGCATTCCTGGGATCGCGGACTCAGCACGCGGAGGAGAACCATGCCTCTTTGGGCTCCCCTCAACGTCGGAGAGTGTTGCCCACCAAGCGAGACCCTTGGACATGGAAGGGTCGGAGGCGAGTTTTCTAGAGAAGCTGGTGCTGTACGCGACCAGCGTGGCACTCAGCTGCGTCACCATATTCGCCGAGCTCCGTCACCTCAACCCAAATCATGGGCCTCCGAGATGGCCCTTGAGCACAAGAAGGAAATCACCAAGTGGTTCGGTTGCAGAATTCGTGCTCCTAGACTTCGGAGGCGACCACCCGCGCAGGCCATTTGAGGCGGCGCGAGAAGGCGACGAAAGGATCATCGTGAGGTACAATGCCCTTCACAAGGGCACATTGTGGAGTGGATTTGAGAGCTCACTTTTTGCCGATAAGGGAGGGTTTTATGGTGATTAGGATTGCAAAAGGTGCCAAAGCCGGCGGTGGTGGTGGCGGCGGCAGGTGCTACACAGTTGACGACTACATCGCGAAGACCATGTTTTTAAGATCATCTCGCCACTGAGGAGACATATTGAAGCTTGAGGACGGGATGCGTTTGCTTTTTTGGATTTGCTAGAGAAATAAAAGACTAAGAATTTTTGCTGGATCTCGATTTGGCCATCCAAATGAACTCCTAAAAACTTTTTCAAATGTAAACAGAGATTCACTAAATTGTGTAATGAAAATCTACATTTTTTGTTATCTTTTCTATACACAAGCTGTGTTTTCTACAGAGTTTTTGCCTCTCTTTGGCCCTCAAAGCGTGAGAAGGGAAAGAAACTATTGAGAAACATGACATTTTTGCACATTCAATTTCACTAAAGCAAATAGCAGTTCACCAAACACATTGTCGAAAGAAGTTTTGGGTTCATAGTATTAAGTCAGAAACAATTGATTCATCCGTCGCTGGACAGCATAATCATTTACAACATGGTCTCTTTAAATTAAACAAAAGAAAGCGAGCCGAGTCGCCTTGGCCTCGGGGAATTTCCCCTCAAGGTCCTCATCAACGAATTCCTCGAAATAAGATGCTTCCACTCCGTGTTGGATTGCTGGAGTGATCACACGCTTCCCCGATAGGATCTGGAGCACCAAAACACCAGAGGCATACACGTCACTCTTCTCACTGAAGTAGCCGGTGCTTGTGTATTCTGGGGCGAGGTAGCCCATGGCAGCGCTAGCCTTGAGCATGGTGAGGACCACATCATTTGCGAGGAGGTTGTGTAGACCCGAGTTCGAAAGCTGTGGGTTGTTCTATTGATCGATGAGAACTTTCTCGGCCGATATTGACTGGTGGACTAGCCTGGGTTTGTCTCCTTTATATTCATGTATGTAGCTAATACCTGTTAAGAAAAAGTTCTTGGCGATTTCCTTCTTGTGCTCGAGGGCCATCTCGGAGGCCCTTGGTTCGGGTCGAGGTGACGGAGCCCAGTGAATATGATGACGCAACTGAGCGCCGCGCTGGCCACGTACAACACCAACTTCTCTAGGAAACTCGCCTCCGACCCTTCCATGTCCGGGGTTCTCGCTTGGCGGGCGACTCTCTCCAACGTTGAAGGGAGCCCGAAGAGGCTTGCTTCTCCTCCACGTGCTACGTCCTCGATCCCAGGAATGCCGGCTTTGACAGCTCAAGTTAGCAACCTAAAGCTTCCAACCAAATTCTTTTTGGAGACTGCAAATAATCTCCCATTCTTCGGGCGCTAATCATCCGAGGTTACACCTGTTGCTTGATCTGCGTTAACGGAAATCGCTACAACATTCGATTTTCTAGAGAAGATGGATGAAGAAAAATGTCATCTTCTTGTTGATCGGTGAGAAACTAGTAGACATTTTCTCTAAAAAGAGGAGGGAGAGAGAGCTGGTGATGAAGCCAAAGGAGAGAATATTGAAGCCATAGCTTTGAAAAATTGAAAAGATGAGAGAGAGAGAAAGGGCGTGCATGGTTGCTTATTTCTTTTTTGTTCATAAATAGATTTTCTGTTTTTTTGTTCTCGAGAATAAAAAAAGAACAGAAACGCGTTTGTTTGCATTTTTGTTCAAAATCTGTTTTTTTATTCCCGGAATAAAATTGGAACGGAAATGAAAAACAAAAAAAAAAAGTTATTATTTTGTTCTAGAAACACTTTTGAAGAATATTTTTTCTCTCTCATTTCTTTTCTTCTCTTTTCTTTTTCTTTTTTCTTTGGTTTGTTCTTTGGCCATGGTCGGACCGGCCGTCGGGGCTGAGCGATGCCGTCGAGGGTTGGCGACCTCGCCGGAGCGTCGCCGGATCTGGGTGAGGCCAAGCTCGCCCAGATCCAGCAAGGCCCAGCCTCGCTAGGGGCCAACGACGCTCGGCCTCACCGGGGGCCGGCGAGCCTCGCTGTGGCTGGGCGAGTTGCCGGCCCCCGTCGGCCCGGGCCGCCGAAGGCCGGCGACCGGCCAAGAGAAGAAAAAAAGAAAAAATAAATAAAGGAAAAAAGGAAAAATAAAATAAAAATATTAAAAATTAAAAATTAAAAGAAAAAAAAAAATATAAATTTACCAAACGTGTTTTTATTTATTTTTTATTCCTGAATAAGTTAGATCAAAAATTGTTTTAGGAATGTAAATAGTTTTTTCTATTTGTTCCCTAAAACACTTTTTGAATAGAAACACAAACAAACGCACCTAAAGAGGAATGTGGGGAGATAAAGCGTTGGGGTATACAACCCTTGAAAGATTGAAAAGATGAGAGAGAGGGTTTTGAGCAAGGACAATGCATTTATTATTTCTTGTGTCAGTGGCTTGCCAAAGGAGAGAGAAAAAAGCATCCGAGCCCCTTCGATTTTAATTTTTCAATTCCTACATATTCCAGATCATCGGACAGATGTCGGTTTTTTAGTGGAGCATATACGCCAAGTCAACCGATGATGGGATAATTGCTAATCACTTAATATTTTCTCGTGTGTGGGGCGTGGGGTTCTTCAATCAAATGGAAGGAAAAAGCAAAAAAAGAGGAGATGAGGGAGAGGGAAAGAGACTTCGGCAGAAAAAGGAGGGGATAAAAGGGCAGGAATTGTCGGCCATGAGGGGGAGACGTGCGAGAATTAAAGAAGAGAGAGAGAGAGAGAGAGAGAGAGAGAGAGACGTGCACAACTTGATGAGAAGAGACCAAAGTCAAAGAAGTCCAAAAAGAAAAAAAAAAAATTAAGACCACCGAGGGGGATAGTCGGTCAAGGGGGGGGGGGAAAAATAAAAATAAAATACAATTATAAATTTTGTTCAACTTTATAACAAGAATAATTGGTCATCCAAAGTCAATTTCAACATCAACTTGCACAATTTGAAGTCCAATTGAGGATCAAAATAAGACGGTCCCTCCATTCCACGAATTTCCCTCAAATATGAATTCTATTTCATTTTTTCTCGGAATCTGATTTTTGACCAAACTTCTCCAATTGAGGTCCAATTTTGTCGAAAAAAAACCCACATGACTTCCTTTCACCAAATAACTCACACCGGAGACCAAAAATCCCTTCGATTTGGCCAATCCAAATTTCCGTTCGTTTTCCAAATCGTCCGAATCGATTTTCCTTAAAAATCCCGAACTCGTTGAAAATGCCTCGAAAGATGAGTCAATGTTCCTAAAATGACTTGTAACATAACAGGACTTTCAATTTCTGAAATTAATTTCAAATTCACGTTAATTTCAATCTAACACGATTTTAGCGTGACCTAACTTACCGGGTAGCTTTTAGGAATTTTTGGTGCAATTGACCCGTGGTCAATTTTCTTCAAACCACACGTACCTCTTTCGACACATTGGCGACTCTCGATTGTCGTGAAAATCTTAAGGTTTCAAATACAAACATAGGGTGCCAAAATAACTAAAAAATTAGTCTAGTGCTGACCGACGAAAATTTTGCTAATTAGTGGAATCACCCACGTTTAGCCACACATCTCAGTCGAATCGACCTATCTTTGATCTCTGATCGATTTTTGACTATGCCGTAATGACCCATGCAAATTAACACGGTCAAACAGTCGATTCCTGGTCGAATTCACAAATCTATTGCGTTTAAAATCCCTTAACGACTTAACGGATAGGCCAATTATATCATAAGTGGTCATCTTAGAGAAAAGCACTATAGGCGTGTCAATGAAAGGCTCTACTTATTCAATTGAAATCAGAATTGAAAATCAGGATGTCACAAATTTAGTTTTATACATTTCAATTGTGTTAATTTAGTCATAAAATTTTGAAAGATTTGCCAATTTTATCATTCCGATTAATTTTAGTTAGAAATCATTGATGTCGACAATTTTTGCGATTTTTTTTTAAATTTTTGAATTTTTTATCATTTTCTTTCCTTTTTCTTTTTAAGCAATTAAATACAATACAAATTAATATTCTCATATAATAGTTGCACGTGCTGGTGAAAATGGTAAATAGAATTTTATAAATGATAAGAGATTTTTTTTGTCAAAAATAAGAAAAAAATGATAATTTGAACAAACCAAACAAGTGTTGGTAAATAACATGAATAAGAACTAATAATACAAAGCTTATTGGTCTCTTAATCAGAATAAAAGTTGGTAATAGCTCCATCAAATATCAACAATTCTAAAGAGAGTTGCTAAATTTAATGATTTGGAAAGTCAGACAAATAAAAGTTGATATCTCTAGTAAGGTGAAAATATCCTAATAAAAGTACGGATAGCTGAATTCTATCATAGAACCATATTTTCGCATGCATAAGATAGAGAAAGAGAGTCTGCAATGATCATGGAAGCACATGTTGTGGAGTCGTGTAAAATGTGAGGTCTAAATGTAAAACATTATGATGAAATTGCAAAGCAATAGCACACAATTATTAATTTTGTCATTGAAGTGTCGTCTCCTTTGTTGAAAGAAGGGACTCCATATAATTCAATTTTTAGATCTCAAGTGAAATGAGGGGGAGTTCTCCAATCCTTTGCTTGTGAATTATGAGAAAATGAATTAATCGAAGATTAAGCAGAAATAGAAAGACGCATTCATAGGTACACATATGAGAAATCATATGAATAATTTAGGATTACTTTTTGAAAATTTGATGAATTAACAGTAAATTTATGAATACATGATCTCTAATTGACTAAACCCGTAGACAACACACGTGACTAGCATAGGATAGTAGTAGTTTACAGTATCAGAGAAGTCAAGGATTCTTGAGTTCTCTGCACTGCACCAATAAGGAGGACTGCGGATCCTTCCATTATTAATTTCATTTATTTCTAATGACACACGTGGAGAAAGTGAATGGATTTAACGCTCGACACATTTTGAATTCCAACCCAAAGGGCCTCATCTTTTCTTGGATGATGCTATTGAGGCGATCCACCATGGAAGGAGTGAGATGGTTGACCCAATCACCCACCTCCCCTTTCCTAAAAAAGCTTCTCTTCTCAACGATTCCGCCCAGTAATTTGCCGGATTTATTGACCTCCAGGTCCTTCAGGGTCTTCAAGCTACACAAGTTAGCTATCTCTTCTATCACAACTCCCTCTTCTTCCTCCTCAATGAAGGGAAGCCCCACAAACTCGGCCACCTTCTTCAGCTGTCCTCCAATATCTTCCTTCAAGTCCTCATACTTGAGGAACAACACCTTGCGTGGCCTCTCCAAGCTCTCTTTCCAGTACCCTGTGATGTGATCCCAAAAGGGCCCGAACAAGATTTGCCCTTGGCAAAAGGTCTCGAAATGCTCTTCCAAGGACCAATCTAGCTGGTCCTCTGACCACGCCGTCTCGACCAAGAAGTGCCAAGAGGAAACCACGGTGTCTAGTGGGTTTCGACAGATGTAAATGATCCGGCAATCTGACCACTTGACGCTCTCCGGCAAGGATGGGTAAGGGATGTGTGTCGCGAAGACCCTCGGGTCTGCCAGGCCATCAAGGTCGGGCCACAGCTTATGCTCGATGAAAGGAACGACTTCATGGGGGTTAGAAGTGAGCAAGGGCGTGTTGGAGATGTTGAAGTGGGAGCGATTAATGACGGAGAACGCTAAGGCCTTTAGCCAGGTGGTTCCCGATTTGGGCTGAGAGACCAGGACAGTGTCCTTGTCCTTGGCTTTGAAGTGCCGCTGGAAGGCGATCACGTTGGGAAGCACGGTGATCGGGCACCAAAAGTAGGTAAAGGCGATGGGCTGGACGAACCAAGCCTTTGGTTATGGGAAGCGAAGCAATTAGTTCATCAATGGCCTCCTGGTCATGTTCATCAGTACCTACGATGGCGGGCTGCGAAGAAAGTTGCGGTGCGCCATGGTGGTGTATCGCAGGGCTTGGTGTCGAGTACGAATCGAAGCAAGCACAAGTGAAGCACTAATATTTTTGTCGCTAGCGATGGTCGATTTTTCATTATTTTTGTCGTGACTTGATCTCCCCGGGCTCATTATTTGACTCCAATCAATGTTCCGCCCCTTAAAGGTATGACAAATGCCAAATCTTTGTCAATTCCTTGAAAGGTCGCATATATCCACGTGGCTAGGGTAGGACGATTGGACAGCTGGTTGGCATTTAATGGCTGTCGCGGTGATTCCCTTCTCATGGACTCCAGGTACCTCTCAAGTCTGATATACTCGAGCAGGTTCCATGGTTGCACGCACCTTCTGATTCGGATTAAGTAGGGCTGGATCAGGCATATTCGTGCTTGGCCAGGCTTTCGAGTAAATTTCATATCTCAGACCCGCCCATTTTGATTTACGGGCCCTTTTGGGTCTGTTGGATTGGGTTGGGCAGGCTCGCTGTTGTGCCCACGAATTGCTTGGCATCTGTCCACCTCCGTCCGCTCCCCACGATGGCAACTCTCCGTCTCCCTAGTGCGCGCGCGCTCCAAGCTATAAGTGCACCGTAGCTTCGAATTCCAGCAAAAACAAAGGGATAGCTCGTGCGTGGCTTAGATAGAATCAAGTCGATGCCTCTCTTCCCCAGACCGCTCGTGATATTCGCCGTATTCTCACCTTTCTTCAACCTCGCCTTACGAAAATGTCGGTGTCCCGAGCATTGAGCATTTATGCTTGTTCCGTTCCGGGCAAGAGAGCATAGTGCTCTAGGGTGTCTTTCATGAGCTTGCAAGATTTTGGTCTGAATCAGAGTCGTTCATATCCGTAACAAGTAAATAGCAACGAGATAGTTATGCATTTCATGGCGATTCGTGGAGGAAAGCTTCGAGATGTGGTACATATAGCTTTGGAGTAGACACTTGTGCAAGTAGACAAAGGGAAGTTATGGCAGGGAAGAAATCGACACGAGGGATTACAACCTTATTGTCCAGTATGGTGCTTGATGTGACCCGGTCGAACCAGATGGATTGCCTTAATTGGCAAATGAGTAAGCCGGATAGGACCCCTGCGATATTGCTTCTTCTCATAGGAGCGCTCAAAGAGAGTCAACCGTTCACCAAATCCAACCAAATGGTTAAGCGAAGCACGGCATCGGCAGCAATAGGCATTATTCCTAACAAACAACAAACGATTATCCATACAAACAAAAACCACATCGAACGCTCGAGACACCTCGCGCAAAACCCCGCCGGCACGTCGCAATGTTGAACCCACGGCAAACAAATCAAGAAGGGCAGAGACGGGAAAACCTGCCGAACAAGATTCAGTGCCCACGACCGAATCAATATCCGGGTCACAGGTCAAAACGGGTAATCTCCCAAAAAAGAATTCACAGTAACTCCCCACGAAAGACGAGAACGACGCGCAACCAACGAGAGACCTGCGAGGACGAGCTATACGGCACAGGAACGCGCGCGAGCAAGAAAACGAGAGCCGTCTTGTTGGTGAAAGACTAGATCTCGCGCCCAATCAAGAAAACGGGAAAGAAGGGAATGAAGACGGGCAGGGCAGCGAGAGAGAAAGCAAAGTAGCTCGTTGGTGATCCGAGTGAGCTCGAGAGAGAGCTCGAGAGAGAGAGAGGGAAAGATGGAGATCTAAAGGGGGTGGTTGCTTAAAGAGCAGAGAAAGAAGGAAAGGAGCTGCTGGTGTCGGAAGAAAAAACACAGGACACTACAAAGACGCTCGGAGGAAGCAAAGGGAAGGAGGAGGCCTTTTTTTTTTTCCTTTCTCCTTTTTGCGTATTTCGGGTTTTGATTTGATAGAATGATTTCGAGAGCTCACGATGACGACTTCCGCCGCTGTCCCTCCTCTTTTTTTCTTTCCCCCCCACTGTTTATTTATTTTTCTTTTGAGTTTTTTTTTTTGGTAAAAATTCTTTTCAGTTATTGATTGCTGCTGTTATGCACATTTGTCTCGTTTACGAATTCTGTATTTGTGATTATTGCCTGGTTTATGGCTTCATTTGTTTAGTAGAAATTTAATAATTTAAAAAATATTTTCTAAAAGGAAATCGATTATAGTCGATGAAAAGCATTTTTGATTATCAATAATAATTCATGCCTTTAGTATTTTTGTAGATAATAAGGATATTTTTCTTTCATTTATTTTTGTAAAATGAACAGTTGAATCATCTATTTTCCACAAAATAAAAAGAGTCAAGTGATTTACATTTTTTCTCCATTGATTATAAGTAAGAGTGATCTGTTCTAAAGTAAATTGATTCCCACTTTAAAAGGGAATGAGCAATGGGACTAGAAGGGCTGGCCCACCTAGTCCAATTATCAAGTTTGTCTTAGAACCGGTGGTATCTCCTGTTTTTCTTTTTCTTTTTCCTATTCCCTACACAAGTTTTGTTAATAAAACAAGCTCATGATGAGCTAAAAGTGAGTGACTAGTGTAATTGAGTTGCAAGAAAAGAATGGGAATTAGGCTTTTAGAATAATGATAATTAGAATATATATCGGTATAGTTCGAGTGGATGAGTCCATGTGAATTGGACTGATATTTATCGGTTCCAGATTTTAGGAATTGGGAATGGCTCAAAATTGATCAGTTCAAATCGGTTTAGCTCAATTCAGTTCTCTTCTTTGTTCAATTCGATTCTCCAATTCACACTTAGTTATAAAGAAGACTTTTTTTTTTTTTGGACAAAATAAGACTGCTATTGATTTACTTAGCTAAGTTTGTGGGAAATACATCAACAGCACTTGCACATGACAAATTAAATAATTCAGGCGGAGGATGACTTAACCAGTTTGACGGAAGGCAATTAGAATAACAGGCTTTTGCAAGCCAATCAGCTAGCCTATTGGAGTCCCTGCTGCAGTGGGCTAGAGAGAGGCCTGGAAACTCCTTCATTTTTGCTTTGGCTCGATCCACAGTGGACTTCACTTCCCAAATGATCCCTTTCGAAGACTTCACGGCTTGCACGAGTTAAAGACAATCAGAGTTGACCTGCAAAGTGAGATGAGTTCAGTTTGAGAAAAAAATTATGGTTTCAAGGAGGGCAACGGCTTCTGCCTGCTTTGCCGAGGATGTTGCCATTGGTTTGGTGAAGCCATCAACGAGACAACCCCGGGAATCTCGACATAAGCAAGCGATGGCTCCCCTGTATTCGTTCGTTCCTCTGCTCTCGCTGGATTCCGATTCCACTACATCGTTTGGAACAAAGGACACATCAATGTTGATTTTTACCGAATCTGGAGGCGGGGTTGCCATCTATGAGGTTGGGTTGCTTTATCTTGCTTTCCTTTTGATTTTCGGTGCCATGTAGTGTAGTTTTCATGCAAAGCAGCAGCTTTGAATAGTGTTTGTTGTGGGTGCAAGGGGTGTTGGCCGAAGATGAATCGATTTCGGTCCTTCCATATGCTCTAGAGAGTAACAACAACTTGGTCGAAATTGATGGTACTGTTTGGGTCGGCATTTACCGTATACAACCACTCATCTAGCCTTGTTAACCCTATTCTTGAAATTTTGATTTGCAAAGGAGCTGCATTCCATATACAGGCTGTCCAAGAACAGAGTAGTAGAGTGTGTTCAATGGTTTCGGCTTCCTGTTTGCACATAGGGCACAACGGGTTAGGTACCATTTTCCTATTGTACAAGTTTTCCATTGTGGGTAAAGCATTTTGACATGCATTCCATAGGAATATTTTAATTTTTGGGAGAGTTCAGAGTGCCAGATGTATTTCCATAGTTATGGTTTTGTCTAATGAGATAAGGTTGTTGTTGTTATATGTTTACTAGTTGAACTGTCTCTGGTGGTGAAGTAGCCGCTTTTTACTATGTATGATCCTGATTTGTTTTTTATCCAAACCAACTTGTCTTCTTCAGTAGGCATTCCGATAGGAGTAGCAAGTATTTCTTTTACTCATTGGTCATCAAATAGCGACTTTACCATTAATACATTCCATTTTCCAGTCCCTTGGTCAATTAAATTAGCCACCTGACCTGGTTCACCACTTGTTGTTGATCCACCAATAATACCGCTCTTCAACCATTTATCTTCTCTTATTTAAATTTTTGTTCCATTCCCGATTGAGTACATAATATATGGAGAAATAGATTCTCTTTCCATTAGAATACTCTGCCATCCTCACGAAGGTCTTGAACCTTTTCTAGCTTTCCAAAACGCACGTTGTGGGTAGTAAAGACCTTTCATTACTCGGCTTAATAGGGACTGAGGATGCTGTGATATTCACCAAGCTTGCTTACCTAGCATCGCCTTATTGAAAGCAATTAAATATTTGAAGCCAAGACCCCCTCATCCTTCCTGAGTTTCACATTTTCCCATTTTTTTCCAATGAATCCTAGCTTTTTTGTTGCTAGTTCTCCACCAAAAATTAGCAACTTTCATCTCAATAGCTTTGCAAATTGAAATAGAGATTTTGAATATGAACATGGCATATTGAGGAATCGCTTGTGTCATTGATTTAATCAATATTTCCTTCCCTGCTTTTGAAAACAAATTCTCTTTCCAACTTTCCAACTTCATGTTGACTCTAGCAAGGATTCAAGGGAACATATCTTTCTTTGAAACCCCCCAATCGGAAGGAATTCCTAAGTACTTCCAAGTTTTCTCTTAATGCTAAGGCCATATTTCTCCTCAAGTTGATTGGACAACTTTTGCTGAAATATATGCCTGATTTGTTGAGATTAATAGCCTCACATGATGCAAAGTAGTATTGGTGTAGGATAGCCACTAGATTTTGACATTCTAATATAGTTCCATGTAGGAAGAAAATAGAATTATCCGCAAATAGCAAATGTGATAAAGTAGGGCAGCTGCTATTTATCTTAATTCCTTGAAGTGTACCATCAGCTAATGCTTGTTTCATCATGTTACATTGGCCTAAAATAAAAAGACAAGGGGATAATGGATCACCTTGTCAAATCCCACGTGTGGGCTTGAAGTAAGGTAGAGGTTCCACATTAAAGTTGACACTGAATGAGACCATTGAGACACACTGCATCACCCATTGGACCCACTAATTATTTTAATTTTTCTTTGGAATTTTTTTTTCCTTCTTCTAGATAGTTGCTGATCGGCGACTAGCCAAAGGCAAAGGTGGGTGAGGCTACCCTCAAGGCTAACCTTGCCATCTTTAGGCGAGGTTGAGCCCATCAAGGCCTCACCATCAATGGGCAATGCTTGACCTTGCCATGGCTGATTTGTGTTAGGTGTATCGGTCTAGAGTTTTAGTGGTTAAAAAATTAGTTAAGAGAATTTGCCATAAATATACTTGTTTTAAGTAAATTTATCATAGGTAGAAAGAAATACGTATATTTCTTTAGTGTAGAAAATTCGCCCATAAATCCATCCAATTTAGTGAGAGCAAAATTGTCAAAATTTTGAATGGTTTTACGGATTTGATTGAACCATGGAGAGTTCGAGCACGATGATACACATTACACATTGGATTACAAATTAGGAACTATAAAAAAAAAAAAAAAAGGAAAAAAGATTGCACCAAAACGATGATGCCTCTCCACTCTCACGCATTCACCTCCACTTCCACCTCCACCACATCTCCCGCAGTCTCTGCAATGGCGAAAGTCTTGGAAACCCTAAAGCGCTACTTCAAGAAGCCGTGGGTAGAGGTGTTAAATGGGTCATTGACAAATTTATGGACCCATTTCTAGTTAAATGGGTCATTAATGGGTCAAGTCTCATTTCCCAAAGCACCCATAATGGGTTTTGAAAATAAAGAGGTTGAGATATATGGGTCTTAAATGGGTCTAAGAGCAGACCCATTTAAAACTCATGTATCAACCCATTAAGAACCAGCACATTTACAGAGAGAGACTCTCTCTTTTCTATTTAACTTTACAAAAATATTTTTTTATAAAAACTGAAATTATAATTATTTTTTATTTTTATTTTCTTTTTTTGGTAGAAAGGGTAATAAATTTTTTTTATTTTATTTTATTTTTATTTTTCTTTCTTCTTTTTTTTTTTCCTTTCTTGTTCATCCAATTGCCTAGGCATAGCAATGGCCGACGATTGGCCAAGCGAGCCTCGCTAGATTCGGCAAGGGCGAGCTCGAGCTCGCCGGATCTAGTGAGGTGAAGGCCTTGCTCGACGCCGGCGAGGCTCGAGCTCGCAGATCCGGCGAGGCGGAGGCCTCACCGACGTCCAACAAGGCTCGAGCCTCACCGATTTGGCGAGACTCAAGCTCACCGACGTCGGGCAAGCTCGAGCTTGAGGCTCGCTTGTGGCCGACGGCTGGCCAAAGAAGAAGAAGATGAACAAAAAGGAAAATTAAAAATTAAAAATTTATATTTAAAAATAAAAATTAAAAAATTTAATTTTAAAAATAAAAAATAATTAAAATTCAATTTTTAAAATAATTATTTTAAAAATTATAAAAATTATCCATTAAATTTGTGTTGTATAAAATTATTTTAGTAATATCAATTTTTTCAAACATATATATAAGAAATAAGATTTTTTAAGTTTAGTTAAATGGGTCGGGTATGGATCAGATATGGATTGGGTTGAGTATGGGTTGAAAAATTTACATTAGTTATAAATGAGTCATAAATGGGTTAATGGGTCGATTTGGGTCGGATCATTAATGACCCGACCCAAACCCAACCGATCCACCCATTTAACACCTCTAGCCGTGGGACATAACCGGCCCATGCGCTTCGCCAGAGTACAAACTGGCCATCCCCAAGGCAATGGAGTACCACGTCACGTCACGAGCCCCGCCACGTTCCCAATCAAGTACTTCATCCAGGACCAGGGCCGCAACGGGCCCCCGATCCGGAAGACCGTGCTGAGGGAGCCGGACGTGGAGAAGATGATGAAGGAGAGGACGGGCTTCTCCCCCGAGGAGTTCCCCCCGGTCTACCTGACCGCCAAGGTCGATGAGGATATGGACACGATCGGCGGTGGTTACCAGAAATAGGCAGGTCATTCGAGCTTGGAAATTCGAATCTTGCGAGGTTTTAGTGGATTTGGGTGTTGCGAAATGAAGACGGGATCGGAATATGACGAAGGAATGTTGGATTGAATGGGCGAATTGCTTCTCTCCGATGTGCGCTAATTTGGACCTAACAATGAGATAATGTTGGGGATCGGAAACTGATATGGAGGGGCGCTGGAATCGCATTCGTGCGTGAGCGGGCTTTGTGGTTCATGAACTTCTCTTGTTTATGTAGTGGTGCAATGAAATGTGGTATCCGAAAGATGGTTTTGGATGATCTGTTTGTAGGGTAAGAATAGGATATTTTTCCATGCTTTGACAATTTACGCGAGGATGAAGCTCAATGAGAATTATTTTGTATGGAGGCCTACGTGGGTTATCACAAGTGTGATTTGTTTTAAATCTTGCTTGGTCTTATCATTGTAAGGAAGATAAATAGTTGGTGTGAATGGTCTCCTTTAGGCTTCTGGTTGTTTGTTTGGGATTGGTTCTCTCTCTGTGTCCGTCACCGAGGCGACTTGTTGCCAGACATGACCATTAAACCTGAAGTAATCGATAAAAGGAAGCTCTTTAACCCATGTGATGTAATAGTTATATAGTTTTCACTGTTATCGAGGGTTGGGGTGGGGGACACTTCTTCTTTGTACCGTTTCACTGCAATTGGGAGAATTGGCAGGTTTGACTACTGTACGAGGGGGATTAGCATAGTTTCAAAATATCAAGTGATGTCTTATGTAAATAACTATTTGACTTTGATGATCTCCTATTATATCTTTAAGGATTCGGACTGCTTTAAACTCAATTTTCCCCAGAGAAAATGTGAAGTTGGATGCTTCAAGATTTGTTCTTTGTTCAGATATCACTTGGGAGTTGAGGATTTTTTTCATTCTTGGGATATGTCACATGAAAATGAACTGCATTAGATTACTTAGAATCTGTCTGCCTTGTGTGGGGAAAGCTATCATACAAGAAATGTGATAAATGAAGGATGAATTATCATCTGATTGTGTCATCAACTCTATGGCATTTCGACCTCTTTACCTATTGTGATTTGTACATTCACCACTGGAAAACTAGCAGTTCTTCAGAGAAAGAATCCTTTTTTTTTTATTTTTATAGTATATGCATGGAATTGATTAGCGAAGTTCTAAGGAGCTCTATGGCGTTTGTCTATGCTTGAGGTCAGAAAAAGTGCCGCAGAAGGTCTAAGGCTTGATTGGATGAAGATTATCAAATTGAATGGTGGCTGGAAGTAGAGAACATATGCCATTATAAAAGTTAAGACTTTGACAGAAAGGACATGCTTAATATGCATCTCCATTTGTTTAATAGTGGCTTGACTTGGAAAGTTCTAATTCTCCATCTCAAGTGAGATCAAAATCGTGAATCTGAAAGGAATCTAGAGAAGGCTAGTACTAAGAATGCAATGTAGGCTTGTGAATAGGGCCAGGTTCACACTTACTCAAACGGTGCAGGGGCTGGAAGTTATTTTTAAGAAAAGTCGTGTTGTGATGCATTGAGGTTTTGTCTAAGTCAATTGGTTGCAGACTGCAGTGTGTAGTCCGAATTTCACTTGTGGAATGTTAGCTGTGGATGACACTTGGTGTCCCTTATTTGATCAAGTCAGAACAGAAGCTGAATGATAATACCTTGTAGACTAATTCCTATTTTCTTTGTTACCTCATAGACTAACCAGTAAACTTAGAGATGATGCATAGGACCCTTAAAGGCATATAAAAGATTTCATGCAATTCTGATTCGTTAAGACAAAGTAGGTTCTGACTAAAGGCTTGGATAGAAACTGTTTTGGGCCCTCACTGCTATTGGAGCTAAATCAAAAGCTTAGTAGCAATTTACCTCTGTTGGTCTCTGCTCTCATGGAATTAAAGTGGTTTATTACCAAAGGCAGTGTTACAAGACAAGAAAACTGCACTTATAATGTGGCCATGTTACAATCATCATTTGAACTTTTGTTTACATCGATCCTGCTTTTTGACTAGATACCTTGACATGCTTTATGTAGCTGATTTTTGTTGAGGTAGTCTCCATGGTTAAGGGGGCATTTGTGGTCAAGTTTTGCTGTTTCTTAAAAATGTAAAAACTGGATGCGTAGCAGCCTCTTAAATGGTGTACGTGTTAGTTTGGACTGTATTTTTCCGATTTGACATTCACATCACATTTGAGTAAATTAGCCAAGAAAGAAAAAAGAAGAAAGGAGAAAAAAAAACGTAAAGATAATTTGCACGAAAACATCCTTGACTAGTTGGAAAATTTAGTCAGCCGACGACCAACAAAGTCAGGCTCTTATTTGAAAAAACTAAACTCATTTCAGGTTTTTATTTGAAACAACTAAGGCCATTTCAGGTTTATAATTGAAAGAAAATTCATTTCAAGCCACGCATAGGCACGAGTAGTCGCCTTTGTGCATGCGTGACATGTGTCACGCCTTTGTGCATATGCAACACGTGTCCTTGCGGAGGAGCAGATACCAGATGCAAAATCTGACCATTGATTATTATTCCCGTGGAATTTCATTTTTGTCCAAACATATCCGCGGTTCCAAAACATGTCTTAAAACTCATACATGCCTTTACATGTCCATGGAAAACTCAGCACATCCTGTCCCTTCAACTTTCCACATATGTGAGTTAAAATCACTAAAATCGCACTTACAATAAATATTTAGGACATAACCAGCATTGTCTTTAATTTGGAATTTTCTTTCCTGAGCTTCACCACATCTTATTTTTCATTTCAGTTGTGTTTTGAGAGATCTTATTTCAGCTTTCATAAAACAGTATTTTCTTTGACATTGCTTCCTAGAAAATTTTTTAACGCAATCCTGGTGACTGAGCGATTTTTGTATCAACCCAACTAATAAAATGCACGATATGCTCCCAATTTATATCTTCGACATCGTGATATCTTCTTTCCCGATTCTATAGTAATATCAGGCGACAAAATCAAAACAGACGGACATATCATTGTCAATTGGAGGGACCTTGAGCGTGATAGCCACAACTTAGCTAATCTTTGCATGGGTCTCGATGTCGCCGAGACTGGAATTGGGATCCATCACCTGTCAAAAAGCCAACCAGTGGTTAGGACAGGACGATTAAAAGCCAGCTGGTATTCCACTTTCATCTCTTTGCAAGGGGACCATGCATTTGGCGCATTAAAGCCCTATCGCAGACCCCAAGTGGAAGTGCATAAAACGTGGGCACGTTCCATGGGTGGGTCCGTATCAAAAAGCGACCGTAGCCATACATTACATCCAAAAGTAGAAGTATTATTAATCTATGGAAGGACCGGATTGTTTGCTTTAATTAGCAAATCAGTAAGCCGAATGGGACCACTCTGATGTTGCCCGTTCTTTTGGGAGCGCTTGAACAAGATTCTAGACCCATTTGATGGTCACATTCACTTTAACTTTAAGGTTCATTTTAGTTCCTATTTTTTTTAACGAAAATACGATTACTATTGATTTACTTAGCCATGTTTGGAGGAAATACATCAAAAGCATCGGCGCATAATAAATCAAACAGAGCAGGCGGGCGATTAGCTAACCAATTAGACGGAAGACAATTTGATCTACGAGCTTTTGCAAGCCAATCAGCTGGTCTATTAGAATCCCTGCTGCAATGGGCCAGAGAAAGGCCCAGAAACTCCATCATTTTTGTATTGGCTCGATCCACGATGGTCCTCACTTCCCAACTGATGTCCGTCGAAGACTTGATCCCTTGCATGAGCTAGAGGCAGTCAGACTGTACTTGCAAAGTGAGATTAGTTCAATTGGAGAAGAACTCTAGGGTTTTGAGAAGGGCAAGGGCTTCCACCTATTCCTCCGAGGAAGCCGCGACCAGTTTGGTGAAGCCATCGATAAGCTGACCCCTAAAGTCTTGGCAGATACAAGCAATCGCTCCCTTGTTTTCGTCTGCTCCCCTACTCTCCTTAGAATTTGGTTTAGCTTCATCATTGATGGCAAAGGAAGCATCAATGTTGATTTTCAGCGAATCTGAGGTCAGGGGTTGCCATCTGTGAGGTTGGATTGCTCTGTCCTTCTCTCCTTTTGATTTTCGGTTCCATGTGATGAAGTTTTCGTGCAAAGTGACGGCCTTGAGTAGTGTTTGCTGCAGATGCAGGGGGCGGTGGTCAAAGATAAACTGATTCCGGTCTTTCTAGATGCTCCAAAAGTAGCAGCAATTTGGTCGAACTTGATGGCACTTCTTAGGTCTGTTTTTACTATATACAGCCACTCATCAAGCCGTGTTAACTCGACTCTTGAAATTTTGATTTTCAGGGGAGTTGCTCTCCATATTCGAATTGTCCAAGAGCATAGCAATAGAGTGTGTTCAATGGTTTCGGCTTCCTGTTTGCATATAGGGTATAATGAGTTAGGTACTATTTTATTCCTATACAAGTTGTCCATTGTGGGTAAAGCATTTTGACATGCATTCCATAAAAATAGTTTAACTTTTGGTAGAGTTCCAGAATGCCAAATGTATTTCTAGAGTTCTAGATTTGTTTGATGAGATGAAGTTGTTGTTATTGTATGCGTGCTAGTTGAACTTTCTCTTGTGGTGAAGTAGCTGCTTTTTACTGTATATAACCCTAACTTGTTTTTCATCCAAACCAACTTATCTTCTGTAGTGGGTAGTCCAATAGGGGTTGCAAGTATTTCCTTCACTCTTTGATCATCAAACATCAATTTTACCCTTAATACATTCCATTTTCCAGTTCCTTGCTCAATTAGATCAGCCACTTGAGTTAGCTCACATATTGTTACTAGGCCATCAATAGATCCACTCTTCAACCATTTATCATCTCTAATTGAAATTTCCTTTCCATTCCCAACTAAGTACATAATATGCGGAGATATAGAGTTTCTTCCCAGTAGAATACTTTGCCATCCCCACGAAGGTCGGGAACCTTTTCCAGCTTTCCAAAACTCACATTGTGGATAATACGGACCCTTCATTGCTTGGTTTAAAAGGGAATGAGGGTGCTGTAAAATATGCCAAGCTTGCTTCCCTAGCATAGCTTTATTAAAAGCAATTAAATCTTTGAAGCCAAGGCCCCCTCATCCTTTCTGAGTTTCAAAGTTTCCCATTTTTTCTAATTTTTTATTACTATTTCGCCACCAGAAGTTAGAAACTTTCATCTCAATAGCTTTGCAAATTGAAACAAGGATTTTGAAGATGGACATGGCATATTGAGGAATGGCTTGTACCACTGATTTTATCAATATTTCCTTTCTTGCTTTTGATAACAAATTCTCCTTCCAACTTTCCAACTTCATATTAACTCGGCAAAATCCAAGCAAACATATCTTTCTTTGAAGCTCCCCAATCCGAAGGAATTCCTAAGTACTTCCTAGTTTTCTCAATTTTGGAACTCTTAATTCTGAAGGCATGTTCCTCCTCAAGTTAATTGGACAGCATTTACTAAAATATATTCCTGATTTGTTGAAATTAATAGCTTGACCTGATGCAAAACAATATTGGTGTAGGATGTCCGTTAGATTTTGACAATCCAATATTGTTCCATTAAGAAAGAAAATGGAGTCATTCGCAAATAGCAAATGTGATATAGAGTAGAGCAGCTGCTATTCATCTTAATTCCTCAAAGTGTGCCATTGGATACTGCTTGTTTCATCAAGTTAGATAGAACATTAGCCACTATAATAAAGAGATAGAGGGATAATGGATCACCTTGTTGAATCCCACGTGTTGGCTTGAAGAAAGGCAGAGGTCCCCCATTTAAATTGACGTTGAATGACACCGTTGAAACACACTGCATCATCCATTGTACCCGTTAATCACAGAATCTTATCTTAATTAAGCATGCTCTAAGGAAATCCCATTCCATTCAATCATACACCTTCTGCATGTTTGGGTTAGAGAGGACTAGCATTTTAGTTCCTATTGAAGGTTAGGAGAACGTGCAAGTTTGCGCTTATTAAATTAAACTTTCACTTGTTTGTTGATTCTTTAGTTATTTATACCAATCCTTCTATACACTTAGAGGCCACAACAATTTCCTTGTCTCTGGCCTCAAAATGCCTCTAGAATGCGACCACGTAAGGAAGCATAACAATTAGGCACCAAAATTTTTGGTAAAGGCAATGAGGAGGAAGATTTAGAACTTTCATTTGGGCAAGTGAAGCAATCAACTCATCAATGGCCTCCTGCTCACCTTCCCTCATTCACATGGCATTTGCAAACGTCGTTGGCTTCTCATGAGACCCATGTGATCTAATAACTAATATAGGGTGGGCACAAATGTACCAATTTCATGCAAATCATGTTCATTGTGTTGGCTCCCAAGACCACCTAACATTAGTATCAAAATCATGTTGCCAAAAAGTTTGGACTTGGCCTTAATCTAAGCCTAATGTATGAGAGGGAGATTATTTGAGTTCATCCTACATTAGTTATGAAATTGACTAATGGTTGGTTTATAAGTGTGAGGAAAGTCTCATCCTAAAAGCTAACTCAATGGATATCCCTCACATGTAGGGCATGTTTGGTAATTGATCAAATTGCATCTAATTATGTTCTTTTATTCCCCAAAACAAAGAAAAAAAGAGAATATCCGTTTGGTAAAATTTTTGTTCCTAAGAATAAATTTGTTCATGGAAATAGGTTTGGAATAAATTCAAGAAGTATGAAAAAGTTGCTTCTTTATTCTCAGGAACAACTCAAGAATCAAAACCCAAACCATTTTTTTTTCTCTTTTCTTTTCTTTCTTCTTTTCTTCCTCTTCTTCTTCCTCTAATTAGTCGCTAGCCACAGCAATGGTTGGCAATTGACTAGACGAAGTCTAGCGACCTAGTCGGAGCCTTGTGGGCTCTCGGCAAGACTCAACCTCACATACCTAGCCATGGCGATGATTGGTGACTAACCTCGCCTGGCCATTGCGAAGTTGACCTCGCGCAGATTGGGCAAGGCCGACCCTTGTTGGTGGCTGGGCGACGATCGGCCTCACCAGATCTAGGCGAGGTCTCGCCTCACCCAACCAAGGCGAAGTTGAACCTTGCCCAGCCAGCGAGGCTCCTCTAAGGCTAGCGACTAACTAGAAGAAAAAGATGAAGAAGAAAAGTAAAAAAGAAAAGAAAAAGAAGAAAAAAAAAAAGAGAAACATGCAATAAAATTATTAAGGCTCAACCTTGCCTAGTTGGCGAGGCTCCTCTGAGCCTGGTGATTGGCTAGAGGAAAAAAAAGAAGAATAAAAGAAAAAAAGGAAAAGTAAAAGAAGAAAAAATAAAAATGTAATAAAATTATCAAAAAATTAAAAGAATCTTAAGTCATAAAAAAATTGAGGGTCATATCAAATGCATTCTATTTTAGGAATAGAAATTTTGTACAATTAACAAATGTTTTCAAATGCTCAAAAACTCTTTTGGGAATAGATCATATAAACTATTTTTGAGTATAAATTATTCTCAAGAGTAAAATGGTTACCAGATCCTTGGAAACCGCCCACCAAACCCTTCTATAAAGAATGTGGGATGAACCGCAACATTTTTATCTCGTGTGTAATATCCAAGGAATTGAGTAGCTGATTGGATTTTTTTTGAGTTGGCATTCAACATTCCACATCTTAGTAACAACACCACACAGTTGGCGCATCGGTGACCTTCTCGCTAATTCCAAGCAAATCTCAAACGTACATAAACTTAGGCACGTATTGGTGTTTCTCTCATTTCTTGATTCTCATAATGAGAAGCCACCATTCATTGGAGCTAATTACCAACTAATTTTGTATTATTAATTCTTATTTAAATTACTTACGAGTGTGTACTTTTATTTTATTTAACAACTTTTTTTTATTGATTTATCACATATGCAATCCATTAAATTTGTTATTGGTTTTTAGAAATGATCAATTTATTTGATGTATTTGTTTTTTTTTTTTTTTTTTCAATTTGACAACTTTTCTATTGGGAAAACTTAACAAAAAAAATAAAGGCTTAACTAACTCGTATAAATAAGGAATGTGCAACAGGTTGTGACAGATAATCTGGTAGTCCAATTGCTTGACACTCTCCGACATTGATAAGTAAGGAATGTGCGCCACAAAGTGTCTGGCGACTTCATTGCTGCATTGCATACCCTCGAAAAACATGTGAAAAATGACAAACCCCCTAATAGATTCCTTACAAGTTATTTCTATTGATTTCTGGTGTGCGCACCTTCATCAATTTTAATATAGTGCTAGGTAAAACTCTTATTGCAGATAGCACCAAACACATAATTTGCACATTGCATTAATTTTTTATTTTTTTTGGTCGATTCACATTGTATTAATTTGGAAGGCCTTTCTTTGGGGGACTCACGGTGCTTCATGAGAAGGTTTAGTCAAAATTAGCATATCCATAATTCAGATTTGTTTGGTCGTAAAGAAACTTTTTTTGTTTGGGGGGAAGGGGGGGGGGGGGGGGTTTGTCTTCTTCGGGTATAAACTCCCATCGCTCTCAATTTCTGGGTTTATATAATAAGAGGTGACCACATATGTCGAGCTACCAAGATTTGAGTTTCTATCCAAAACTAGAGGTGTGAAGGATTCTAATTTCTAAGCCTAATTTTAAGAGATAATACCTTTTCATGGTATATTTCTAATTTTCCCCCGCTTTTGCACCAACTTTATATCCTACAAGACTCGCATTTTGGCTTCTCATGATTAATAAAATTTATGATATATAATGGAATTTGATTGAAACCCCGGAATTTCCGATCATATTGTATATTGATGGAGCGGTACAAATCATGAGCTACCTTTCTTGCATCGCTGTTAGTCCACGTCTGACATATGATCCAAGCATGCCATAGTCATTAGGTTAGGGAATTCACAAGAAATCAATTAATTATTAAATAACTTTCCTTCCATGATTTTGCAACATTTGGTTCAGATTGTAATCATTTATGTCAAGAAAATTATTTAAAAAGTCATAAACCTATTATATAGTAGCTAATTCAGTCATAAACTTTTTGGTTATGTCAATTTAGGGTACGTTTGGTAACTATCCTGTTCCTAGGAATAATTTCTAATTAGAAATGATTTTTTTTTAAATTATGTTCTCAAGAATAATTTCTAAAGCATTTCAAGGCATTTGGTAATTGTCCAAAATTTTTACTCATGGGCTAGAATTGCATTTGGTACCATTCTCAAAATTTCTAATCCAAATCATTTTTTAATTATTAAATAATTTTATTACTTTTTTCTTCTTTTCTTTTTTTCTTTTCTTTCTCTTCTTCTTCAAGCTTTGGCCGGTCGTCGGCTACGGGATGGCTAGTCACCGGCCCTCGGCAAGGCTACGCCTCATCGATTGAGCCTTGATGGTAGTTGGGCGAGGCTCGACCTCGCTAGATCTAGGCTAAGTCGCTTGCCCAACCAAGGCTCAGCCGAGCCTCGCCTAGCAACCGGCAATGCTTGACCTTGCTGGGCCACCACAAGTTTGGCTTGACCTTAGCCAAGTGACGCCAACCTTGTAGTGGTTCGGCAAGGTTGAGCCTTGTGGTGGCTAGGTGAGCTCAACCTCGCTAGATCTAGGTGAGGTCGAGCCTTGCTAGGCCAAGTGAGGCTTGCTAGTGGCCAAGCAAGGCTTGCCAATGGTCGAGCAAGCCTTAATAGTGGTCGGGGGAGGCTCGGGCGAGGCCCGCCTCGCCACAAGTGAGGCTCAAGCGAGCCTCGAGCGAGCTCGTTGGATCTCATCCAATTGGTTCCTGGCAACCGGCGGCGATGGTGGCAACTAACACAGTGGCAGTGGAAGAAGAAGAGAGAGAGAAGAAGAACAAGAAGAAAGAAGAGAAGAAAAAATGAATTGGCTTTGATTTTGGAATTGTCCTCAAGAACAAAGAATTAATTTTTTTTTTTTTTACTCCTTAATTCTATTCCAAATCTATTCAAGAGAACAAATTTTCTCAGAACAATAATTTTACCAAACGAATTTTTGTTCCAAATCTCTTATTGGGAACAAAAGAATAATTTTTTTTATTATTTGGCCAATTGCCATGCCTGTCCTTTGTCATAAACTTTTTGATAACTTGTCAATTTAGTCTTACACTTTTCAATTGTCTTAATTTAGTCATAAAATTTTGAAAGATTTGCCAATTTTATCATTAAGATGAATTTTAGTTAGAAATAACTGATGTTGACAATTTTTGCGATTTTTTTAATTTTTTTATCATTTTCTTTCCTTTTTTTCTTTTTGAGCAATTAACTACAACACAAATTAATATTCTCATATAATAGTTGCATGTGCCGGTGAAAATGGTAAATAGAAATTTTTAAATGACGAGATTTTTTTGTCAAAAATAAGAAAAAAAAAATGATAATTCGAACAAACCAAACAAATGTTGGTAAATAACATGAATAAGAACTAATAATGCAAAACTTATAACTTATCGATCACTTAATCAGAATAAAAGTCGGTAATAGCTCTAGCAAATGTCAACAATTCTAAAGAGAGTTGCTAAATTTAATGATTTGGAAAGTCAGACAA
Source organism: Eucalyptus leucophloia subsp. euroa (assembly GCA_017140325.1). Classification (NCBI taxonomy): domain Eukaryota; kingdom Viridiplantae; phylum Streptophyta; class Magnoliopsida; order Myrtales; family Myrtaceae; genus Eucalyptus; species Eucalyptus leucophloia. The sequence goes on along the minus strand of CM029477.1, from coordinate 1,426,057 downwards.
ACAAAAGTTGATATCTCTAGTAAGGTGAAAAAACCCTAATAAAAGTGCGAACAGTTGAATTCTATCAGAGAGCCATCCTTTTGCGTGCGTGCCATGAGATAGAGAAAGAGAGTATGCAATGATCATGGAAGCAAATGTTGTGGAATCGTGTAAAATGTGAGGTGTGAATGTAAAACATTACAATGAAATTGCAAAGCAATAGCGCACAATTATTAATTTTGTCATTGAAGTGTCATCTCCTTTGTTGAAAGAAGGGACTCGATATCATTCAAACTTTAGATCTCAAGTGAAATGACGGGGAGTTGTCCAATCCTTTGCTCATGAATTATGAGAAAATGAATTAATCCAAGATTGAGAAATAGAAAGATGCATTCATAGGTACACATATGAGAAATCATACGAATAATTTAGGATTACTTTTTGAAAATTTGATGAATTAACAGTAAATTTATGAATACATGATCTCTAATTGACTGACCACATAGACAACACATGTCACTAGTGTAGGATAGTAGTAGTTTACAGTATCAGAGAAGTCGAGGATTCTTGAATTCTCTGCACTGCACCAATAAGGAGGACTACAGATCCTTCCATTATTAATTTTACTTATTTCTAATGACACACGTAGAGAAACTGAATGGATTTAACGCTCAACACATTCTGAATTCCAACCCAAAGGGCCTCATCTTTTCTTGGATGATGCTATTGAGGCGATCCACCATGGAAGGAGTGAGATGGTTGACCCAATCACCCACCTCCCCTTTCCTAAAAAAGCTTCTCTTCTCAATGATTTTGTCCAGTAATTTGCCGGATTTATTGACCTTCAGGTTCTTCAGGGTCTTCAAGCTACAAAAGTTAGCTATCTCTTCTATCAAACCTCCCTCTTCTTCCTCCTCAGTAAAGGGAAGCCCCACAAACTCAGCCACCTTCTTCAGCTGTCCTCCAGTATCTTCCTTCAAGTCCTCATACTTGAGGAACAACACCTTGCGTTGCCTCTCCAAGCTCTCTTTCCAATAACCCGTGATGTGATCCCAAAACGGCCCGAACAGGACTTGCCCTTGGCAAAATGCTCCTCCAAGGACCAATCTGGCTGGTCCTCCGATTGCACCGTCTCGACTAAGAAGTGCCAAGAGGAAACCACAGTGTCCAATGGGTTTCGACAGATGTAAATGATCCGGCAATCCGACAGCTTGACGCTCTCCGGCAAGGATGGGTAAGGGATGTGCGTCGCAAAGAGCCTTGGCTCCGCTAGGCCATCAAGGTCGGGCCACAGCTTATGCTCGATGAAAGGAACGACTTCATGGGGGTTAGAAGTGAGCAAGGGCGTGTTGGAGATGCCGAAGTGGGAGTGATTAATGATGGAGAACGCTAAGGCCTTTAGCCAGGTGGTTCCCGATTTGGGCTGAGAGACCAGGACAATGTCCTTGTCTTTGGCTTTGAAGTGCCGCTGGAACGCGATCACGTTGGGAAGCACGGGGATCGGGTACCAAAAGTTTTGGTAAAGGCGATGGACAGGACGAACCAAGCCTTTGGCTATGGGAAGCGAAGCAATTAGCTCATCAATGGCCTCCTGGTCGTGTTCATCGGTACCTACTGTGGCGGGCTGCGAAGAAAGTTGCTGGTGCGCCATGGTGATGGTACCGCAGGGCTTGGTGTCTGAGTACGAATCGAAGCAAGCACAAGTGAAGCACTAATATTTTTGTTGCTAGCTAGGGTAGGACGATTGGACAGCTGGTTGGCATTTAATGGCTGGCGCGATGATTCCCTTCTCGTGGACTCCAAGTACATCTCAAATCTGATTTACTCGAGCAGGTTATGGTTGCAGGCACCTTTTGATTCGGATTAAGTAGGGCAGGATCAGGCATATTCGTGCTTAGCCAGGCTTTCGAGTAAATTTCATATCTCAGACCCGCCCATATCAATTCGGGTCCTTTTGGGTCTGTTGGATTGGGTTGGGCAGGCTCACCGTCGAGCCCATGAATTGCTTGGCATCTGTCCACCTCCGTCCGCTCCCTCCCGATGGCAACTCTCCGTCTCTCTAGCGCTAGAGCGCGCGCGCGCTCCAAGCTATAAGTGCACCGTAGCTTCGAATTCCAGCAAAAACAAAGGAGTAGCTCGCGCGTGGCTTAGATAGAATCAAGTCGTTGCCTCTCTTCCCCAGACCGCTCGTGAAATTCGCCGTATCACGTGTGTTCAGGTAATCCAGAAGTAGGAGTAAGTGCTTCTCGCCTTTCTTCAACCTCGCCTTATGAAAATGTCGGTGTCCCGAGCACTGAGCATTTGTGCTTGTTCCGTTCCGGGCAAGAGAGCATAGTGCTCTAGGGTGTCTTTCATGAGCTTGCAAGATTTTGGTTTGAATCAGAGTCGTTCATGTCAGTACCAAGTAGATAGCGACAAAGATTGTAATGCATTTCATGGCGATTCGTGGAGGAAAGCTTCAAGATGTGGTACATATAGTTTTGGAGTGGACATTTGTGCAAGTAGACAAATGGAAGTTATGGCAGGGAAGAAATCGACATGAGGGATTACAATCTAATTGTCCAGTATGGTGCTTGATGTGACCCAGTCGAACCGGATGGTTTGCCTTTTGTTGGGAATTATTGATTTCCTAAAATGGATTTGACACTAAATCGAACCCCTAAAACAAACGTAAAAGATGAATCCAGAAACAAACATGTATCACCGATCAAAGATACACCACGGAATCAAGCGTGCCTTATTGTCCACAGATTAAACACCAACGTTGATTTGAGGAAGAAGAAACTGATCCCGTTCTACCGAGAAGCGTGTTGTTGTTATTAGGGGGAGAAAAACAGCCTTTATTAGCAAATGAGTAAGCCGGATGAGACCCCTGCGATATTGCTTCTTCTCATAGGAGCGCTCAAACGAATTCTAGATTGGCATGATGAACATATTTGCTCAAACGTTAAGGTTCATTTGACTTCCTATAGGAGGCGAGCAAGGGCTTTTGATTGGAAGGATGGTTGATTGGGAACCAAAAGTTGTAGTGAAGGCAAAGAAGAGGAGCCAGGAACCCTCTCGCTTTGCGAGGTGAAGCAATTACTTCATCTACTTCCTCAGGATAGTGTTCCATGGCGGTAGAACATAGAAAAGTGGAACGTCAACTGTTGTTCATAAGCGCCGGTTATCACTTTCCACTATTTTGAGTAGCTGGTGCTTTATCTCCACGATCGACAATTCCTGGAAAGACATATCAAAAAATGAAAAGAAGAAGAAGAAGAAGAAAAGTGCTCATCTTTTCATCTGTTTCCAATTTACAAAAAAAATACTCTCCTTTTGAACTCGAATCAAGTCCATCCCAAGGCTGGATCCCTTCAAAAACTATATTCTGTATACCCTTTTTGCAATTTTCGATATCGTGAATTCGAAAAAGCTTCTAATATTTAATCTTGCTTGGTAATGATGTGAAGCCAATTAAATATAATCGGATTTGTAATCTAAATAAAGGAGGGAGAGAAGATCCCACAAACAAACAAAAAGTAGAAGTAGGAGCGAAATTGAAATTTGGAAAGAAATCTAGAGGAACGTTCCCTCCCCCACGTGGTGTCAAAGGATCTGGGATAGATGGAATATAAAATTGTAAGGTTGGTGTTCTTTTTTATAGGATTAAAAGGTTGATATGGTATTTAAAATTCTTGGAAAGTTGGGACTTGCTCTGCCATTTGGACATCCATTAAATTCTGCATATATCTTCTACATATTCTTATGCATTTGGAGTATATGATGCTGGGTAACAACTCCTTGGTGGGCTCAATTGATTTGCCAACTACACGAATCGCATGATTCACGTTGTATGAAAAGCAGGTTTAGTCAGAATTATCATCCGATTCCTTTCCATTTTCTGACACATCCATAATTTAGTAGTCAAGTAGCAATAATTTATCTTAATCAAACTTAAGTTATGTCTCCCTAATTTTTCATTTCGTTTACTTAATAGGTATAGCTACTACGTTTTGAGTGTTCATCAAGAAATAGCGGCAGAGGATCAGAGTAAGTCCTGAAATTGCTTCAAGGTATTCTTCCGTCTGCTCTTATGCCTTAAGATTCATGGTTGGTTAATAATAATTAAGAGAGTTATGTTACGATGGGACTTGTCATGGTACTTGAAGGCATAATGCAGCAAACAGAAACTTTAGACATAGAAGCTGTACTAATCATTATCGGCTAACAATTCAGCAACTAAGTAGAAGATTTAGCGCTCAAATGCCAATGCGATGCAGACATCGTGTGATTGAATTTCGACGCCAATGAGTCATCAGTTGGTTTGCTTATAAAGACGCACGCATGTGTGTGAGAGAGAGATAGAGAGAGGAGGAGTAAGGGTAAGCAGCATGGACAGACTAAACTAGAAATCGTTCGAATTGGACCGAATTGGACCAAATCAGCCGATTTTAGACGTTTCTACGGGCACCGATCTAGTTCCCAATTCCATAAAATTGGAACTGGTGATCTTTAATCCGGTTCCTGGTTCTAAGAGGGAACTAGATAGCCTGGACCGAATCGAATATTTTTCTTATTTCTTAAATGTAACCTTAGTAATCTCTTTTACTCAAGCTTCACGCCCCCTCTTCCCTATTCGCCCCTCATGCATCATGCACGCCTCCTCTTTCCCTCTTCTCGCTTGAATTAGCAGCTCATCGGAGGTAAACCCTAATCGCCTCTCGCCTCTCAAGGCTCGTTTGACTGTGAGTTACACATAGTCGTGCCTTTTTCCCTCTCTTGCCTGAGACAGCGAGTGGCGTCCCTCTCATTTGACTCTTAGTTGTTGATAATTTGTTTATAAAACAAATGAAGAGGTGCCTTGTCCCACATCGAAATGTTGTGAGTGCGCATGACGACAAGATTTGGTATTAACCGATGATCATTATTTTTATTTATTTAAAATTCGGATTTATTTCTATAAAAATTAACTATAAATCTTGTTGAAACAGTGCAATGGTTCACGAAAAGTTACGGTTATTTATTATTTATTATTTATTTAATTCCGAATTTTTCGTGTATTTTCAACGTAACTTTTGAGACACACTTGTTTATTTTGCAACATTTCCCGAAAAGTTACCTTTGTTCTTTTTTGCAACCTTTTGTAGAGTTGTCTCTATTCGAAAGACAAAGATAAGTATGTTTGTTTTGAGATCAAACTAATTTCTTCTTCCATTTTTTTTTTCCATTTTCTTTCAAAAGAAACTACAGCCATTGTTTATAATTGTTTCCTATAAGAGACCCTAGAAAAATATTAGAATTTCTATCTAGTATTCTTATTTGAGATTTTGTTGTACTCTAGAGGAAATTTGCCGGTGACCATTAGCAATATTTTAGGGTAAATAAATCCTTAAAGAAATAATATCACGCATCAAAGTCTGACTTGATTACTCTAAATATCCAATCCATTGTTCTACTCAATTCGAAGCCACAATTTTCCAACAATTTTAAGGATTTATTTTGCAACAATGAAGTCGAGTGGATGAAAGTTATGAATCAACCGCCGGTTGTCAACGCAGGCCTTCCGCGCGTTCTTTGTCCATTCACAAAATCAATTGGATCTTCTGGTGGAGTTACTAAGGATCAAGAAAATCCGGAGGATCCGTGAGTCTTTTTTTTTCTTTCCTTCACTTTTTGTTATTTGTGCACATGGTGATTGGGGGACTCGATGACAAGAGAGATTTCGGCGAGAGCGATCTGCAACGAATTATGCGCACCGTGTGGGGTTCGATTTTTATCGAATCCTGACATGGATTGTGGGTTGCCATGAGGAATGTGCCAAAATGCTAATATGAGAGTTCCTTCGTCTTCTACTTCTTCGTTCTCTCTTGTATGTTTCGATGTTTCGTTGTTTTGTTATTGCAATTGGGTGTCTGCGATTCGATTGCTCTTCGTCTGGTAGACAGTGCTTCCCTTTAACTGTGAATGCTTGGCTCGCTTTTGGAGATTCTTAGTCGGGGATCCTTCAATTTGAGAGAATCATTTCGGGATGGGACCGGGGTTGGTTAAATCCGATCCCCATGCATTTGACTTAATTTTGCTTACGTTTCTTTGTTGTTAAGACCGAAAATCTGAGCACGTATATTTATTTTTTTTGGATTTGGTCTCCGATCTGGGTTCATCAATGCGAAGTTTTATCCATCGGTTGACGTACACAAATTATATGCTGAAGTTATTATTCTGCTCCGACTTTTACATTGGATTGTCATCTCTTTAAGAAGGGTGGTTATTCCCCTGGGGTTGCGTTGCTTTCTAAAGTGCATGCATGTCGAGAAGTTGCAAATATTTAAAGAATGTCTTCTTATGGTCTCGTGAAATCATAAATCTATTGGAGAGTGGTAATGGTTATTGTAGTGGTATCGAATTTTACGGCACTAGAACTTGGCAATTTCTGCATAAACATTTGTTGATATTTTTTTTTTTTGATCGGAAAAGGAAATATATTGATAATAAAACGTCACGTGGGAAAAAAGGAAATATATTTGTTGATATTTGGTGTAGTAGATTTGACATAATTCTGTAGGATGTCTACGTTGACTCCATGCTATGGCGAAATGATGCAGTCTTGCATGCCAAATTCTTTAGGTATTAAATGTGCCATAATCAAAGGTTAATAGCTTGCTGGAAATTAACCATCTGAACATCTTGTTTATAAGTTTGCACTCATTTTGAGTGGGTTAAATCTTTTGCTGTGAATTTTCATTGAAGAGGAATAAATATGTTGCACGACCTGACTCCATTCTTCTTCGCGTCATGGGGTGCTTCATCCCCAATGGGAAAGACGGAGTCGATATAGGTCTCTTGGATGCCTCTTAAAATAGTCTTGAAGTCGGGGTATTTGAAGGGGACTATGGAGCCAATGTGATTGGAGTCATTGAGACAAAAAAAAAAGTATCTAACTTTCATTTTGAAAATCTAGACAATGAAGATGACTCTAGCTTCTTTATCTCTTCTATCTCTCTAGTCTTAAGATCTGCGATCTAGTCCCTGATTTTAGAAATTGGGAAATGGTCTTTTTGGTCCGGTTCCTGATTCTTGGATGGGATCAAATCGGACTAGGAAGTAGGAAGGAGGAAGAAGAGGAGGAGGTGGAGAAGTAATTGGTCCTCTATTAGGGTCAAAGCAAGAGGTATCTATCATGGTGGCCCAAGACAAGAGACCACAGTAAAAGTTCTTAAAAGGAATTGATTGATCTTCGCTAACCTGTCTTTGTACATCCTAACAAAGAAAGCCCGCACACGAGAAAAAGCAACCATTTATAGCGGAGCTACCTTCCGTCTTAGGATATTAAAAGGTCTCATCCTAGATTTTGAACCGATCCCAACGATGTAAGGTGAAAAGAGAGTATTTTCGGTTGCAGAGTAAAAAAAGAAATGGTATCAATTGGGGACACGGGACTTGCAAACAGCGTCATGTTAAAATGAAAAACGTATCCTTGAAACACACTTTCACTATATTTCAAACAGACAAGTCACAGAGGCCCCAGTAGGAGTTTTGACTCCACTGGAGTATATACTATAGCCACCTTTCTTGCAACGGGGTAAGAGTGACGGGCCGGTCAGTTTCATTTGATAAATCAGTGGTTAGATTCATGTACGCTGGGATCGGCCAACTGGTCCTAAGAAGAAGGCAAATATTATAACAAGAGGTGCAGACACAGGCAAGAATGAGCTTTCAAGCCGGAACCCAGTGGTCCCGTGAAACCAATGCTACTTATGTTCTCACCTAATTCACATCAGCCTTTTCACAGTAGTTATTGCGGTCCCAACTTGCGCATATTGGAATTAATCCACCTCCTCGGTTTATGGCAAATCATGGGCAATATAAGATGGGAGATTTTCAAGTGGGAAGGTATCAGAGATTGCACCGCCTACAAGGTCGTTTTGTGCATTTGTACTGAGAACCACATATATATATATTGGTCAGATACTGAGAACCACATATTACCCCCACTTAAAGATATAACGAGTCCTCACATTATTGGCGAAGTGATTGTTTTACTTGCCGCGTCGATTGTAGAGAATATCCGTACAAGTCTGCATTCTTTCGCCATATGTGCAGCAAGCGTGTGTTTCACATTTTTCGTACAGAATTCCTTATGCAAACCCCCGACTTCCCAGGAATGAGGGAAATTTGCTGAAAGGATCATCCATTCTCCTGTATACAGTATCTTGCAATTTACCCTGAAGGACAACCCTCGATTCTTACCCTTCTCATACCACAAGAGTACCATGCGGCATGTTCTATGGTCATCCTCCGTACATCTACCACTGGATGTCATAGATTGAGAATGTTGGGTGTCTCGGAACGACCTTTCCTTGGAGGTGATACATCTCTCTTCATATTGATGATGACAGAAGAAGTGACTAACTAGCTAGGTTTTTTTTTAGTCCGTGCGACGAACATCAACTCACGTTTTCTCTTTGGTTCCAGACAGGCAATTTGAAGTGATCGCCAATGCTATGGGTCGGCTTAATTTGTGTGGGACAATTGCAAATTCTAATCGCATGGAGCCAACGTAGTACGTGCGATACAGTAAGTGCGACAGAACCACCCCTTCATCTCATATTATCAATGCTTTGAAGGACTTTCTTTTACAAGTAGAAGATAGTGTGAAGAGCAGTTCTGTTTCCATTTCAGGAAGCTGCAATAGATCATTTCGTTTTGCAAGATCAATAAGGACATGCAGATATATAGTGGAGAAGGCTAGCTAGTAATTATTTCACCGCCGGTAGTCTTATCAAAATGACAAAGGCTGATCGATGTGATTCATGATTTTAGTATTTTACTCTTGAAATAGTGGCCTAGACATCCACGTTAGGTTAGTAGAGTATTTGTTTAATAGACATATCATTGAGCAGGTATACTAACTCTGTTATCTAATTATTCACGGGAGCCATGCAATGTCAGTCTGTGGATGAGAGTAGAGTAGAGAGAGAGAGAGAGAGATATTGAAACAAAATCTAAATATATAAAATCATTGATGTAAAACCAGGCTAATGATCACTGGTTTCTTTTTCCAAGAAAATCAAAACAATGAACCTATAGATGCTGCTCATTTTATTATATAACCCAAGAGCCAAATTATCATAATATGATGCCCTTAACAGTGATGCCTGGACGACTCAAGTGGAAAACCCAGCGATGGCCGAGGAAAAGAAACTAGAAACCTAGCATATCAGATTCACGCTTCCGGTGCCATTGGCTGAACGGATGCGTCATCTTGATATATCCTTTTCTCTTGCCATGACAAAAGGCAATCCACCTTGACAAAACAAAAAGAAAATACAAGAACAAAGTGAACTGTTGGATGACCAGTTTGATTCATGGCCTTTTTGCCGCCTTGAAAGTTAAGCCAGAACCACTCAGCTTCTCCTCCAAAACCTTTGACAGCTGCTTCTCCATTGGTGGGGACAAGTAATTGACCCAGTCTCCTGTCTCAGCCTTCCTGAACAAGTTCTTGTTCTCAAAGTTCATGATCGATTTCCCAGATCTGTTCACTTCAAGCTCCTTCATCTTCTCAAAGCTACACAGCTCAGCTAAATCTTCAACCACACCATCCCTCTCTTCCTGGACTGAAAACGGGTACCCAAGAAAGATAGCCAACTTCTTCACGTGTGACACGATGTCTTCCTTCATCTCTTCATACTTCAAGAACATGACCTTGTCGGGCCTCTTTAAACTCTCATTCCAGTACCCCAACATGTGGTTCCAGAAAGGACCGTAGCCTATGGTGCCGTTGCAGTACATCTCGAAAGCTTCTTCCAGCTGGACCATGGGCATTGAGTCCGGCTTCACTTTGTTTAGGTAGATCCAGGAAGAAACAAAAGTGTCAAATGGGTTCCTGCAAATATAAACAATCTTGCATTGGGAGTTTTTTATGGGCTCAGCCAGTGCCGGAAACGGGATGTGGGTACCGAAGATTCTAGGTTCAGGGAATTTTGAGAGATCAGGGAGGTCACTACTTGCATAGACCTTATACTCGAAGAAAGGCACAAGATCATGTGGATTTGAAGTGAGCAAAGGATGGCTCTTCTTCTTTGAGATCGGGTATTTCTCGCGGTTTGCGATGGCAAACGCGAGCGCCTTCAACCATGTGGTGCCCGATTTTGGAATGGTGGAGAGGACTATGTCACTGTCCTGTGCTGGGAAATATCTCTGGAATGATAATATAGATTGGATTTCCTTGGGTTGGCACCAAAACCCTTGGAAGAGATAGATATGTTTTGTTCTCCATCCCTTTTCTTTGGGGAGAGAAAGAAGCAAGTCCTTGCACTCATTGCTCAGACCTTGATCGTCTTCAACTCCTTCAACTGTGGATTGCTTCTGTGGGGACTGCGTGATGGCCATTTTTGTCGGTGTTGGTGGTGGTGGTGAATGGCATGCAGAAATGGTCGAATTGATATGTACTTATATGGAAACGATTCCTCTGTTATGTTACTGTTGAACTTGACACCAAACAGTACCATGATCTCTCTCTCGGTCGTCTCCACGCGGATCATGCGCTTCACTCATTTATCAAGGTTTCATCTTGAGATACGTAAAACATAACAAATGCCTTGAAAGCTCTGTCAACTTTCACTATTTTATTAGCATACTCAATGACGAGTCAAATGCAATGCAACTTAATCTAGAAATAGGTTTTTAATCATCCGCGGGCATTGTTGATCACATAACGCGCATAGAACTTCGATAACTAGATTATTTTAACCTCTCCCGCATTCGAGGATCTTGTAGCAAATCTCGCCCCGAGATCATTCAGAGAGAGTTCGTAATTTGTCCGCACTTGGCAATAAAGATGCGCAAAGCCTTTTTAGTCATTAGTCGATGTCCCGTTGGCCCTAAAGTGACTTTTCTTCCCCGTCTTACGATACAAACATGACTTGAAAAGAAGATGCGCCGCGACTTGAATGGATCTGCACTAAGGCAGATTTCTTTTCCGTAATCATTTCTTTATATGTCTTTTGTCTATCAACCTTAACACGTAACAAGCAAATGATGACCTACCTTCTTTTTTTCACGCACTTTTTTCCTGAGTAAAAGCATAGCAAGAAGTAGATGTCAAACTCCACTCCGCCCCCAGGGTTTACTCCAGCCGTCCGCGGCGTACGGGACTTTTCTGGGTCATAAAAAAAAAAGGAGATGTTGAACTCAAAGATGTTCCAACACACGCATAGCAAATGAATCTTATGTCCGCTAAAAGAAGTTGATCCAGTGAAGAGACACCAAGAGGTCGCCAAAAGGAAATAGTATTATTTTGTTGCTATTTCATGCCAAAATCTACAATGGATATCACAATATAAATGATACGTGAAGACCATAACAGTGAAATAGAATATTGCATTGGATATGTACCCCGAATCTGAGATGTTACTAATGCATCGGAGTCGGCCGATGCATCACATGCATTATACTCACTCTTACCGAAGCAAACAGAGATCATCATGCTTCCCGTGTGACCGAAAAATTGGGGACCATCGCCCGAGCCTCATTTTCCCATTTGTTTTTACAAATACTATATTGAGGGTCTTCCGACTCTTGTTAATCAAACGGTTCATAGACAACTACTAGACAACTACGACTCTCCTAAAATCATTTTCTATATGATGGATCAGTTCCTTATCTTACTAACAATAATAAAGTTTGTATGATCGTTGATAGCATTACTCAGTGACGGTCGATTTTTCTATAGTGTTCAGTACAAATTTGCTGTATCAATAATTATAAGTGGGTGCAATTAATTAGTGACCCACACGTCCCAAGAATAATCAATATGGGTTCTCTCTTTTTCTTTGTTTCTTTTTTAAATTTGAGTGAAGTGGAGTATTTTTCTATTTACTTTTTATCGTTTTGGCGAAGATCATGAGCAAGTTGAATAGCAGGTGGGTTGCAAATTATCGCAGATTCTGCTTACCAAACAAATGAGTTGACTTTTAGAAGAAGGGCAGATATCACTGGTCCCATTGGGACTGATGACTGAAATCTGCCCTTATGAACATGTACAGACTACCCCACTACGACATTGAATGCTTCATAAAATCTCGTTGTCAGATGGTGTCTACTACAACACAGAAAAAACAGGTTCGACAGGATTCTTCTTCCATCAAGAAAGCAGAGAAATCGAGAATGCACTTTTGTTTTGTAGTCCACAAAACTGAGGATGTAACACCAGCGGAGAACACTACAATCGCAAGCTCGTTCCCATGACTCGAGATGATCAACAAGAACATACCGCACAAGTTGCCAAACCATTGCCAAACCAGTAACTATGCGCCATTGTCAAAAAGTTGATTGCGTGAAAGTATGTTTTTGATATCAATGATAGTTTGTGATTTGAATATGTGTAGGTGTGTGTGCATGGTGTAGTTTGTAGAATATGCTTGAGGGAACAAGATAGGATAATTTCAAGGGTATAGGTTATGGGATAAAGGGAGATATAATGTCATTAGCTGAACAACATAGTTTTTCAAATATGGTTGATGGAGGAGTAATGGAAGAGAAGCTAAGGACGTGGATTTATGAGCTCAGTCCCATGCCCCAGACATGAATAATTGCAAGCCTTTTTATACGCAATTACAACCGAGTCTAGTGACATTACTCACCGCCTTCGACCAAATTATCTGACTTGTTTAGAGATTTTTTCTTTTTTTTTTTTTTTTTTGTTGCTTCTTACATGCTGGACGTTTTCTAGCCACAATTTCTAAGTACCCAACATTTCATCCGGTGGATTCTAGATTGTAGTTTAGTAAATCCAGAAAATTCTAGAAAAATAGATCACAAATTTCCAACGTCCCCTTCCTGTGGAGCACATCATCATTTGCATAGCAAGATCTAAGGAAGTTTCACTCACCCAATCAACGAATTTACTGTTTCTTGTCATTTCTGAGGTTATCATCTTATGAGCCGAGAAAAAATTCGAGTACTAATAAGACTCAACATATGCAGATAGCCAAAAGGTCAAGCAAAAACCATACTTACAGACACTAATGATAAATAAAATAACAGCAGGCGATGGGCAAATCCGTCGTTCAAAGATGAAAAGACCGTCCCCATTCATCCTAGATTGTTATGAACAATGACTGATGCGATTTCAAGTTGGGCTTTCACTTGACTTGTTTCTGTTAGATGGGTAACCCAATAAGGACGGGCCAGTAAACTTTCAAACATGTCCATATCCACTCAATTTAATAACTAGCTAGTGTCCGGCTGACTAGAGAAGGGTGCTCCTTGTGCTGCTGAAAAATGACTTTTAGGGATGGCATTGGCTGACCATCCCTAAAAAGTTCGTCTTTGTTGATCCAATTTCTAGTAGCGAGAGGAGCACCGGATACCAAAAGGAATTATGATACCCCTTCAGCCTGAGATCTACTTTACAATCAAACATAAAAGACATGCTGAAAAATCTGCAGGAACTCGTCTCATCTGGGAACATACTTGCTAGTCCCAGTAAAGCCTGTAGCAAGACTCGGTAGTTTATTGTACCTCGACATATACAGTTCCAAAAAAAGCAAAAAGCAACTTGCTGTCCCGCTGTTAGCAATTACCAGTCCCTAACTATTTGCCATCATTGAAACTATGAATAAACCAATTTCATATCTGGCATACACGATTTCACCAGGTTATTTGCAGCATCCGAGAAGAGCTCAGGCCAGTCTACTGTTGGTTGAATAGTTACTCCTTTCCGAAGACTGGAACCTCAAAGTCATCCGACCATTTTGCAGTGTAAGGATCACAAGCTCCAATAATGTCATGCTTGAATCTGTCTGCTGCCATGGCGGTAGAATCTTGTAGATCATAGTCCATCTTGTTAAACATTATATTTGCAATAGCTCGGTCGATGACATTCGTCTCTGATTCCTTTGCAACGTTCCTTGACCTGCAATTATCGAGTCCTAGTTAGAAATTACTCCCACATGGAATATCACCGTGACAGTGCCATCATTTTTCTTGACAAAAGTTTCCACATAACAGGGGACATTGAAAGTCAAGATATTGAATATCATCCTACTGGCTAATTACAATGGAAATCAGCACTTCAAGAAGTATTGCTCCTATTAAAGTCATATGAACTAAGCCAGGTACCATGTCACAATGGCAAAAAGACAAAAGCTCAAAACTCCACACAAATCATGCCTTTGACAACCTTACTCAGTTTGTGAGATTGGGTTATTGACATATCCTTAGAGGCTTCTCTGGTCAAAGTTATGTGCTGAACAGATTTCATCTACTCACCTCGGGTAACAAGAAAAAGAAACAGTTTCCTTCTAAAAGAAAGACAACAACTCATGTAAGAGCATTCGAGAGGAAAAAGAATACCTTCTGCTTTTAGCACTGAGTGTCCACGGTGGGGACCTTTCTGCACTGGAGTTTCCACCATGACTTTCTGCTTCAACAGGGTGCTGCTTGGAATTCTCAGCAAGGCGATACAGGGCATCTCGAAAGCATATCCGCATTTTCTCGCTTAACTGTCCATATTCATGTCATAAGATCAATAGACTATTATACAGACAGAGATCACAATTAAAAAATTTTAGCTTCGGAGTATGCACCTGTGCCATCACTGTTTCAAGCTCCCACAAAACATACTCTTCGGTTGACATTGTGTCCTCAACCATAGGTTGATACACTCCACATTGTTCAGAAGGGCACGGAATTTTCACCAGCTGAGCCAGAGCCTTCCAGAAAAAAGTTGTAATTTATTAAACTTAGAAATTCAGAAGCAAGAAATGCAAGTCTTGGACTTTGCCATAGCTTCCAAGTGATAAAATGAGGACAATCTCACCTTTGTTGATTGAAAATTGTCGTCATCCATGTTGCACCAGTCAAACTGTGGCGTGGTAACTCCTTGATCAATTTCGAAAGATATTGAAGGGGAACTGTTCCTTGAGATACTCTGAGAATCCATCACCTTTAAGTGTGAATCATCAGCAGGCAACATGCCATGGTTGTATGAAGAACACCAGCTATATGCTCTGTCAAGAGTTTCATTCCCTGGGGAGTCTACCAGTAAGGAGTTTCTGCATAAAAGAATTAGCAACATTAGGAGATGCTGTTCAAGGCCCGCATAAGTAAAAATCACATATAAAGATATTTAAGTAGTTTAAAATGCCTTATGCTCTGAACAGGTCAACAGTAAATTACACGAGAAGGTTCCAATTTTTATTTCATGATTGTGTGTTAGCTTGTTCTCTGTCTATAGAAGTACAATCTAGTCAACAGTAAATTACACGAGAAGGTTCCAATTTTTATTCCATGATTGTGTATTAGCTTGTTCTGTGTCTATAGAAGTACAATCTAGTGTCAGCCAAAGTACAACTACTGTCCAATGTTTCTACATGGCCACATCTCTTAACTTCTAAAGATTGATAAAATCAACAGCAATTGACTAGACCAGGCAGAATTTGAAGAGCTACATGGTTTCCTACATGCATCGAATCAAGTATCTTAATCCCATAAGTAGTGCCTGTACAAGAAAATGTCTTCTGTCTGATCTGCTTTGGCTAAGTCAAGCTGGCACTCTGGCATGCCGACTGAAAGAACGCTCCGATGAAAAGCCGCGCTAGGCAAGCCCTCACTTGTGCTGGATGCGCTAGAATGGCGCTGATTGCAAGGCGAAAGCTGCATCTCCGCTTCGCTGCAACTCATCATATTCAATTTGATTTCTTCCTCATCAGTGACGAGGAATTTGTTTGGGGACCCAAAAGTCGGGTGGCTATATAATCCCCAATGATGCCAACTGTCTGGTGATGGGAGCCGATCTGAGAATTCCTGATCCATGGGGACCACAAGAACGTTGGTGCCATTCCCATAATGCCAGTCCATCAGTTTTGTCTGGACGAAATTGCAGAGTGAAGTTCATAATTGAAAAGGTCTCTAAATTTGAGACACATGTTAACTACCGCACAGAAGAAAACAGGATGCAAGCAACTTTTCATTCTCTTACCAATACAATTATTAGTTGATGGAAGCCATCATAGCTCATTTGACGAAAATGTAATAATAAAAACGAGCTATTTCAAACTCGTTGTGAGCCTAAAGTTTTCACATTTTCACCATGTCAAAATTGAAGCGTTGCGTATCAATTATGCGCAACTGCAACTGCAACCGCAACTTTTACTTTTCTCCCTCGACCATCGATTATCACCACCATGGTTCTGACCATATGCAACCATCAAGCTAAAGATGTTTCTTGAAAGATTGAATGACATAAACAATCGAACCTCGCTGAAGAACAAAAACTTTGCACAGATACATGACAGGTTACGCAAAGCAATGAGCATGAGAAATGGTGGGTACTCCTAGGATCAGAATTCAGTTGCTTTTGCAGGATCTCCATAAAACTGGTCGACCAAAACCCTCATAACTAATCTAAACAACCGTCGAAAGCTCAGGTTAATGTTCTCCATTAAAATTCTTCCTCCTTTAAAACAACCACAAGGCACGCACAAACAATTGGCACAATCACAAACAACACGACCTTAGCCGCTCCTTCAACAACGGAAAAAAGGAACAAGAAACAGAGAAAACCAAAGCTTACCTTGTAGAGGAGAAACACAGAGAGCAGCAAGACGCTCGGTTCCTGAACTAGAGAAGCTTAATCAAGCCAGACGGAAAGCGCAAGGCTATGGAAGATGGAGATCCACGAATGAAACTCTGCTCTTCTCTCTCTCTGTTTAAGCTGAGGAGAAGCAGAGGGGGCGGCTACTTGTAGTACTCAGCTTCCGCACTTTATAATTTCCTCTCTTTTCTTTCTTTTTCTCTTAATATTATTTTTCTCATTTGTGAATATTTCCAATAACTAAATTCGCCAATCGCTTTGCATTCTTTATACTATTCGACCACCCCGCGACATATAATCCACGGACACACAAGACTCTGCATGAACTTGCGGCTAAGTATCTCCCTTACTGTAAAGTTACTAAATAAATTATTTTATGCGACGAGGAATATTTAAATGAATAATCCTAGTTTCGATAGCATCTTATGAGGAGGTAAGTGGGGAAGGGAAGCCTTTAGATTTTCCAGCTTTATGTGACTGAGATAAACACGGAAAAGTCCCAGTCAAAATTAATAAGAATATCTTGGATTTGCGCGGCGGAGAAGAGGTGGTGGAGACTCGTGGCTGAGAGGAGTCCATCTAAAACTGCCATCTGATTGGCCGACGGTGGGCCCCACCCCTCATGTGGGCAGATTTGGGGCCCACCTGGGGGAAAGAGGGGTGGGGAGGTTCTGCGGTTCCAGTGAACGGAGGTGAGGCGCACGGAAAGCCCCCCAACGCGAGTCACTAGACGACAACGCCTGCTTAGACTGAACACGTGGCGCTCAACCCGATCGTTCTAGGTTTCCAGAGGGCGGCACGTGGCAACGGCCGAGCCGCCCTTGTTTTGCTACGTGGCGCGCGCGCAGGGGTCGGCGGTATTTTCTCGTCCCGAGGAAAAGGTCAAAATCGGTTGGGCGGGTCAAGAAATCTGTTGGGCTTTGACTTGTGGAGGCCCGAGGTTCAGTCGTTCAAAGCCCGGATACGGAGTGTGAGACCTTGCTTTTGGTGAACGCATGAATTAGGCTGGGCTGGCGACCCGCTACAGGGAATGGGAAAGAAGAAAATTGATAGATTTGCTGTTGGATTCAAACCGTGAAATGAATCCTCTTGTAATTTCCGTTGCTTGGTATGGGAGTTCAGGTAAGACCACTTTGGCTCAACTTGCATACAAGGAAAAAAAAATGGTCACAAAAATATTTTGAAAGACGGTAGATTGTATGTGGAATGAGAATGGTTAGAACTCGAGACTACCATCACGAAACGTGAAAATGTTGTTAAAACTAAGAATTCAACACCATACACTTCGTGAGGCCTCTTGAAGATTGAGGCACTGTTGCTATTAATGTGACAGCATGTAAACAGGAAGAAGAGCAGAAAAAAGAGAAATTGTGAAGAAACGTGCCTAAGTTCCCCTCACCATGGAAACACTATGGCGGCTCTTGTTTTCTTTGAGCAACATGGAGGAGATCGGTTGCATTTCCAAGATGAAGAGCTGTCGAAAATAAGCTCGCAACAAATCGATATCATGCTGATTGCCGACATTACGGGTGAACTGCACTTGCTGCATCTCAGCCCTTCTGGGGGCTATATACCCGAGGCTCTTGCTGATTCGAGAAGCAGAGCTATGCATTCTGCAGGGTCTCGTGAAACAGACTAAAATCCTCTCCCTGCTTCAAGTCAGAGAGAGGCTGAATCTGAAGGGGTTGCCAAGATAATTTGGACGTCCTTTCCCAATCGACATCTTCTACGTTACATTTTCGTTGGTTCCCCACATTATCAGCAATCGCGCTTTATTTACTTGCTGCGAGGGATGAAATTGGACCTCACCAAGCTCATTTTTCTACTTTCCCATCTTTGATGGAACGGTTCTTACTGATCCAGACAACTTGGCTTGTGTTGAACCGATGAAAGCAAAGTTCTTTCATCCACAGAAATCCCTAATTTCAATGAGTACAACATCGATGATTTGCGTTCGCATTCCGTGTTCAGTCTTAACTTCTTTTACTGATGCTGTCAACGGGTCTGTCTCCACCATTCAGATACACTCTGCTGCAGTTTCATCCCTCCGCTGCAGCACGTTCCATCTGAAAAACAGCAAAGTTCGCGGTGCCCGTGTTTCCAAGCAATTCGTGTTCGCATCCGGCTTCGCCTGCAAATTTAGGATGTTGGTTGCTCGGCAGCACTCCTGTTTGATGAAATTGACGAGACTTGTTGCACGACTTTCTTGTTATATCCCAACACTAAGATCATAGAATTGCAAAAGGTGGAGGAGAAGACAACGCAAGCAGAATACTTCACTCCTCTCTGTATCATCTGCGGAGCTCCCACGGAAGTGCGAAGTCTCACCTGAATGTCAGCCCACTCGATATTCAATTTTTATGAACATTTCTTGGCTAGTATTTCAGGTGAATGCACTCGCTAAATTTTCTGGGCAATAAATTTGACTGCAATACAATTTAACACATCCGGAAAAAAGATTGCCTGTGTAAACTCACTCAAAATATTTCAATATCTCACCAAGAAAACCAAGAAAAGAAAACGGGCAATCGAGATGACTATTTTTATTTATTTAATATCATATATGCAATATATCGAGTTAATTACACTTGATACAAAGGATTCATCATAATGCAAGTAATGTAGTTGTTAATTATTTGATGAATTATAACAGTGAAATCAAAATCATTTGTAAATTCCTAGTGCATGAATGAATAACCCTACCAGAAATAGAAAGAAAATAAGACCCCATCACAAACATTAGTGAGAATTCAATGTGGCATGGATGTACCAATTTTGGAGTTTTTGTCAACAAAATTTAGTTTAAAGTAAATATGACATGTGTGTATCAATTTAGATTTCTTTTATGGTATTAGCCCATTTGATGGTCCATTTTCCTCATTTACGTGAATGGTCCTGCAGTAAACGGGAAGCATTACATGAAATGGAAAAAAAAAATTGCTTGTTAGATTAGCTTTAAAAAGTGAAACCGATTACTTGTAATACCGGCTTTGGGTAGTACCGTACAAAATTTAAGGAAAGTTACTGACTATAATATTATCAACTTTACGATGATCAGGGATCACGATTACACCCTTTTACGGAGTACAAAGAAAAGTTATAATTAATACAGTAGTTTACCAAAAATAGGTGAAAAGAAATTTACTATTAATTGAGCATTAGGTTACGAGTAAAGTACAAATTTTGAGGACAGCTAAGAACGAGCTTGGGGATGGAAGGGGGACGGATATAATAGGTTATTTGACCCGTCCAAACCTAATGGAACATAAACGGGCAGCCGGTTCATATCAAAACATGAAATCCAAATGGCAATTATGTATTTAACAAATGATAATTAGTACATAACAATTAATTATATTAATGAGAAATAAAAGTTACTTAACAAATTACTTAAAGTACATAGCTTGAATTAAACTAAACCTCTTACGGACAAAACACCATTTAACGTGATTGTCATTGCTCCAATAGTTTATTTTAAGCCTGTTGACTAATAGTTCAAGAATGCTTGAACCTCAGAGCCAAGTAGTGATAACCCTGTGCGAATTGAACACCCTGTAAATCCATGCGGAATCAGATTCAATCATCAGCTTGATGGTATGGATATCTCTTGAGTTTATCTGTGTAGTAGCCTGCTGTATAGTTAGATTGATTGTTGATTACATATTCATTATCTGGAAAAGTCCAAAGAGAATCAAAGCAGCGGAGTTGTTCTTACAGACGTCAAAGAGGATGGCGGGGAAACGTTGGGTAATGCCATTTGCACGATGTGATGCACGACCCTGCATATGCTGCAGCACAGTGAGGAGCAGATGCTCGAACGTACTGATGAAAGCAACCCTCATGTGTTAACAGATTATAACATGGACGAAGAAGGACCAAGGAAAACTCTTTGCATTGCAGATGGCGTAGAGGGGCTCATGTCTCGACTGAACTCGAGTCATTTTGTTCATGAAAATGCAGTACGCTTGATCGGGGAACGACGAAAGTTACCGGTGCTCATGTTCACCGGCGGCTCATGTTCACGTTCTGCCTTGTGGGCAGATTTATGCTGTTTTGCTGGGCAACTCTGCTACTACAGGATGAAATTGCTGACGCTTTTTCACTTATATCGTTGAAATGAAAAGGCTCAGTGAATAACTTCAGGCTCATTGCCGATATATGTCTCATCTCTCGTTATTTTTTTCTTTATCATTCTGCTAAAAAACCCGTGACCATTTCCCAGAACATTTACATATGATAATATACAAAATCAAGATGAATATCCTAAGTTTTTGCATTGGTTGACTGCATGCATCCCAATGGTCAACCATAGATAATATTAGACTAACCTACTTAGTTCTATTCATAATAAGTTTCTCATCGAAAAACTTGCCTCAAAAAATGAAATCACAATACCACAATTTGTTTTATAATCCAAATTAGGGTGTGAGGGCCCCCATAACCTAAAAGTCTCATGACCCAATTATGTCTACATTTTTGTTCTATATAGGTGGCTCTAACTTAGAGTAGTTTGCACACAATTGATGAGATTCAAAATGGTGATCATCATATTTTGAGCTAGAAATCCTTAACACTCTAACCAACTATGTCAACCCCAGAGTTTTTATGACTTTTCACTAAATCAACATGGAGGTAGCTCTAACTAGAGTAGTTTACATGCGATTGATAGGATTCAAAATGGTGATCACTAGACTCTAAGCTAGAAAATCTCAACACTTAACCAATTGTGTCAACCCTAGAGTCAAATTTTATGATTTACATGACTTTTCACTAAATCAACATGTAGGTGGCTCCGACTTAAAGTAGTTTGCATGCAATTAATGGGATTCAAAAGAGTAATCACTAGATTTTGAGCTAGAAATTCTAACACTCTTACCAACAAGTGTCAACCCTAGAGTTTATGATTTGTATGACTTTTCACTAAATCAACATGTAAGTGGCTCTGGCCTAGAATAGTTTATATATAGTTGATAAGATTTAAAGGATAATCACTAAATTCTAAACTAGAAATCCTTAACACTTTAACCGACAGTGCCAAACCCAGAGTTTATTATTCGTATTCACTAAATTAACCAAATCATATTATTTTATTGCAATATTTCTAAATTCGAGCAGCAAATTGTATTTTTTATTTTTTAAGAAGTTGTTGCAAACTTCTCCAATAAAATATTAATGTACTCATGAATCATCTCTGGTTTTCTTGTAATGTAATATTTATAAGCGGTTGATGACGTGTTAGTCGTGGGCCATAGGTCACCTGATATCTATAAAACTTGTAATCTAGAGTCAATATACTAAAGAGAAACATTAAAAGTTTGTGATTGGATTTTGCCCTTTGGCAAACTATTGAAGATGCGATAATGCATCAGTAATTGAGAAAAGGGAAAAAAAGGATATTCAATGTAAAAAAAAAAATAAAAAGAGGAAAGAGACAACAAAAAATCCATGACGTCCAAGAGCAAAAGACAAAATAACAATTCCAAATTTAAGATAAAAACTTTGTTTTTATGTAGTCCTCCCTATATAATTCATATTCATTGTGCTAAATTGATATCATAACGAATATCAATTTGAAATGAGTATTGTCATAGGCTACTAAAACACCTAATAGTAATGTGTATAAAATATCCCATTCTATAGATAAATTATAGACATCAAATAAATATAATGCGTGTAATACTTTTGAGTTGCATATACTTGTAAAATTTGTCATTGAGTGACTTAATTGAGATACAATCATTAGGGTGATATTATCAACGAATCCAATTATTTTCATTATCTAAAACCCGTAAATTTGCATACACGATTTCTAACTTCTCTTGATCTAATCACACCTAAAACTAATAAATCGATGATTTCGCAATATCACCTATAAAATTTGGAGTAATGATTGCACAAGCATCATACGGATACCATGCACGGGAATTGCAAGGCAATATTTGGTAAAACATAAAAATTACATATAAGAAGAAAACTTCATCCGCCAAAAATAAATAAAAATAAAAAATAAAAAAAAGAAAAGAAAAGAAAAGAAAAGAAAAACAGCAATGTGAGATCTGCAGTCTCTTCTCGGATTTGACTTCCCTCATCAACCTCCATGAAATTTCCTCCTCAGAGAAGCAACCCGATTCAGCGCTCTCCGGTGTGAAGTGGAGCGCAGCATCTTCTTCTTCCTACGTTCGCATGCCCATCTCTCTCTCTCTCTCTCTCTCTCTCTTGCACGGAGTTCTCAGCTTCTTCACCGCAGCAAAAAGTTCACCTTTGCTCTGAAGCCGCTCCCCCCGCCCACTCCCGTCTTCGCTTGGATCTTCTCTCGCGGATTCAGCCTCCGAAACGGTACGTGAACCGATCCCTTTTGCTTTCGCATCGTCCGGTCTTCAGTCCAGCGTTCGTTAGCTGCTCAATGCGAGTTGGGGATGTGCCAGATTCGTGATGGGCTTTACTTGATTTCTCGCGTGGCCGCGTGGATTTCGCTGCTTCTTTGCGGAACTCGGTTTCTGGGACCGGCTTTAGACTCGAGGGAGCAGGAGGTCTGTTGGGTTCTTAGCGAAGTTAGGTGGCGGAGAGTAAATGGAGTTCCTTTAGCAGTTCGGTTGCTGAGACGGCACCCGTTTGTGATGAGTTTGGGATGTTTTGTGGATCGCTAGTGCATTGAAGGTACAGGAGTGGGCTGGTTGGTCGTATCGTTTGGCAAGCACCGACTGGGCAGAATCTTTCGGGCAAAAAGGGGTTTGTTTGTTGCGTCTGGGCCAATGCCATGTTCGTGTCGTGATTGTTTTGTTTCTTGCTCATGTGATTACGATGTGCTTCGTTGTGGTTCTTGAGAAGTCTGCCGGCATACCGTCTTTGTCATTCTTGCGGAGGGATAATGATATTTAATTGGGTGTAGATGGATGTAAGATGTTAGCAGCATATTCTTGATCTGATTGTGCATTTATTTTACAGTGACAGTCAAATTCGGCGGAATTCAAATTTAAATTACTGTTGCAACTGCCATGGAAGAGTATGTATCCCTATATCTTTGCCGTGTCTTTTTTTATCTGGTTCTTTTTAAGTGGATGCCAAATTTATCATTTTACCCAAAATTTGGACTTCAAAGACATTGTCGCTTGTTTGGTTGATCTAGGGAAAATGCACTGGAGCTTCTTCAACGGTATCGACGAGACAGGCGTATTCTTCTCAGCTTCATACTTTCTGGAAGCTTAATCAAGAAAGTTACAATGCCTCCTGGTGCTGTTTCATTAGATGATGTGGATCTTGACCAAGTCAGTGTCGATTATGTTCTCAATTGTGCTAAAAGAGGTGCTCAACTTTCTAGGTCATTGCAGTTCATTGTTCCCTGATAGTGTTCTTATCTGCGTTGCGCTTTGTTGATGCAGGCGAAATGCTTGAACTATCTGAAGCTATCAGAGACTATCACGATCATACTGCTTTACCACATATGGTAAGCTATGGCCTGCGGTTCATTTGTCATCATATTGCTCAACTTATTAGAAATTGCTTTTGCTGCAGATAGTTGGGTAATTGGCAACTGCATACTGTCAAACATGTGATTTATCAATGGCGTCCTGCTTTGACATACTTTGCCATTCAATTCATGAAGCTTTATTTTGTATCCACTTCTATTCAATAATTATTTTTCGTTACAATGTGCCTTTCCAAAGAGATGCCTGCTTGAGGGTGATTCTAACCCATATTCATCTTCACACCTCTCTCTCTCTCTCTCTTTCTCTCAGTATGTTTATGTGAAGCTTTATCTTGTCATCATGATTTCGTTATGCTGATCTAGTTTTGAAGCTTTATCCTTTTTTTCCCCTTTTGTAGAATAACACAGGTTCCAGTGATGAGTTCTTTCTGGTTACAAATCCTGAGTCTTCAGGTTCACCTCCGAGAAAGGTGCCTCCACCCGTTCCTGCTTTTACAGCACCGGCTATCTCTCCTTTCATGCCATCACCCATTCCTTCTGCACCATCTCCCATTCCTGATATTGCTCCATCACCGGTTCTATCAAGTGTATCAAGAGCAGAGTCTTTCAACTCTCCACGAGTGCGAGAACTCACTGTAGATGACATTGATGACTTTGAGGATGATGAAGAGATTGAGGAAGTTGACAGTCGTAGAATGTCGCGACGGGGTATCAATGATGCAGCGGATCTTGTACCAGTGTTGCCTCCATTTGCAACGGGTAACTCAAATAGCATATGTCTCTAGTTTACTTGCCTTGCAATTTCATAATTTGCGTGGGTTTAGATAACTCTGATGAGCAAGATGCATAATTTCCATAGGAGTATCTGATAGGCCCTCAAGGCACATTTTATTGAGATTTTCTGGATGAAAGATGGGTTGTGTTAGATAGAAGCATGGCTGAGTTTGTTTGTCCCTTCTTCTTCTTGTCCTTGCGGATCTGCACTTTCGCGATGTGGTTTCCTCACTGTTGGGTTGTGAGGAAGGGTTAATAGCTTGGCAGAGCTTCTTTTCAAGTGCAGAGATATCGTGTTTACGAAGGGAAAAGCTTTTTAGGAGTTTCAATTTCTGTCTATACTCTCGAGGCTTTACATTTTTCACTATGCACATATATGAAAATATTCCGGTTCCCTTGCAATGTTAAGTTGCATGCCCATTTTAGTTGTAAATTATGCTTCTTTGCATAGTTTGTTACCATTCTGGTGGTCTTGGAGTGATGCTTCTTTTGACTTATCCAAAATGGAAATTATTTAATGTTGCATGCATGATGGTTTGCTATAATTATTGCTTAAAATCTTAGACATTGGCAGATATTATTTGGACTGGAGGGCATTGTTGTACTAAATTTGCAGGAAACCAAATGCATTGAATGATATAGCTGAACTTCAGTTTCTCATTGTTAGGTCTCACTGATGATGATCTCCGTGAAAGTGCTTACGAAATCCTTCTGGCTTGTGCTGGGGCAGCAGGGTATATTTTAATAATCTTGTTTCTTTTGCAATAACTTTTCCTCTCATGGTAATATAGCTCAATTTCAATTGGCACATTGATTGAACCCCACCTAAAATCATGCCTTTCTTGCCCACGTCTATAATATTACCAAAACAGAGGCCTTATTGTTCCATCTAAAGAGAAAAAGAAGGATAAGAGGTCCAAGTTGATGAGGAAGCTTGGACGCAGTAGAAGTGAAAATTTGGTGTCCCAATCTCAAAGAGCACCAGGATTGGTTGGTTTGTTGGAGTCCATGCGTGTACAGATGGAGGTACTTTGAGAGAATTCATAACTTCTCTCTCTTTTGACACATTTTTTTTTTTATTTTTTATTTTATCATCTACCTTTTTGTTGCTTTGTCATTAATTAAGAGTGAAACAAAATATCTGTTGTTAATCTCTTTACTGTGAGGGCAGATCTCTGAGGCAATGGACATCAGAACAAGACAAGGGCTGTTAAATGCACTTGCGGGAAAGGCTGGAAAGAGAATGGACACCCTGCTAATTCCACTGGAATTGCTATGCTGTATTTCCCGTACAGAATTTTCTGACAAGAAGGCATATATAAAATGGCAAAAAAGGCAGGTAAGCTCTGTCCCTTTCCTGTGCCTTACTGAAGTTCTTGCTTGGAATATATCTATGTTGGTACCATTGTTTATCCATGTGTCTGGGTATAAGTTAATCTGATGCAATAGCATTATTGTATTCAACATTTCAACATATAAGTTTTGTATCAGTGCAGTTAAACATGTTGGAAGAGGGGCTTCTTAATCATGCCGCTGTTGGATTTAGTGAATCTGGACGCAAAGCGAGTGAGCTTAGGATGCTTCTGGCGAAGATTGAAGAATCTGAGGTTCACTTTTTGTCGGTTCCACATTCACTTGCTGATACCATTGCATTCTGCCATCATCATTCATTTTCCAAAGCATATAATGGTCTTTACCTTATTTCCTTATGGAATCTCTTATGTTAACTTTCTCACTTTGCTAGTTCTAGTATTGACTTTTCAGTTCAGGGAGATTTTGTTCATGCATGTTGTGTTGCTTTCACCAACATGCAATGGGAATTTACTTCTGAACTATTGTCATTCTCAATTGGGTCTGAATGTACTAGAGCCTCATGGGCCTAACAGCAATAGCTAATAGATTCTGATAATTCTAACTTTGATAGTTGCAATATTCTTTTACTGCATGCTGCTAACACTCTTCCTTTTAAGAGTGTAGATGACTGTTTTGACATTATTATATTGATGAGAAGTATTTTTCCCTAACAGCTTCTTGAGTTGCACTTTGGCAAACTAGGCTTCTTCATTCTCATTTTCAGCTTTCATGTCTCTGATATTGCCTATGTCCATTTTAATTTGTTTCAGTCTCTCGCGACTTCGGCGGGTGAAATACAGCGGACAGAATGTTTGAGGTCCCTTAAGGAGATTGCTATTCCACTTGCTGAAAGGCCAGCACGTGGTGACTTGACTGGTGAAATTTCCCACTGGGCAGATGGGTATCATCTAAATGTCAGGCTATATGAGAAACTGCTTCTCAGCGTCTTTGACATTTTGGATGAGGGAAAGCTGACAGAAGTTAGTGCTTATTGTCCTTTTCTAAGAGATTTATATATCCTAATGTGTTGTAGTGAGGTCAATCTGTTCAAAAGTTTAAGTGTTTTGGGGGCTTTGCCCTCCTTATGTTGGCTTCAAATAAAAGCCAAAAGGCAACGTCATATGATTGTTGGGATCTCAAAATAAAATATGTATGACTCCTTCAAATACAAATATGTGGCTTTAGAGATTTGTGGTGTTGAATAATACCATAACTCATGGTGAGCTATAACTAAAAGTCAAAGTAATGTTGCAGATATCCTAAACACAAGTCATCTGATTTTAGGTTATCCGGTGAGGATTACTTCATGCTTTGGTTTCCGTTTCATAGTAGATATTAAAAAATGAATTGAACTTTCCATATTCTGAACTGAAATTTTGAATCCTCCCTTGGGAGAAGTAGCATAAGTTATAGCCTATTATCTTGTTTACTCCGCTTGTAGTTATGCACACTTACTCTTTTACAGGAAGTTGAAGAAATACTTGAACTTTTGAAGTCCACATGGCGTGTTTTAGGAATCACAGAGACCATGCACTACACGTGCTATGCATGGATACTATTTCGTCAGGTAATGTTATGGTAGTTGGTGATGGTTATTAGGTATCTAGAATGCACTTTTGAGGATTTCTCAAATTGATGTTTTTGAAAGTGTTAACACTTTTTAGCCCTCATATAGCAGAAATTGCTGGTAAGTGCTGCCCTGTATGTTCTTGCCTGTTACTTTGCAGGCTTTCACTCCCTTCCCTTTGTCATCACTGTTTTTCTTCCTTTCCTGTGCCTTTTTTTAAATAAAAAAACCTTACCTAACATGCTCCTAGAGGCCATCCTGGCAAAAGGGGCCATGAGCTGATGGATTTGAGCCAAGTCTCGCAAAAGAATTGTGACCTTCTCTGAATTGCCCATTTGCAGCCTTTTCGATAGTGCAAATATTAAGACTTGAAGGGAAGGAACTATAGTGGATCCTTTCCCACAATAAGCTTTCTTGTAGATAACTTCTGCTTTCATTGCACCTGCCATTGTTCTAATGGTAAACTGGAACTGGCATTGGTTGAGTTTGAAACCTTGCTTTTGCTGGATGCATTTGCATTGTTCTGGGAGGCTTGGGTCAATATGATCTCTGTTGTAGTTTTGTGTACGTGTAAAATCATCGTTTGTGAATTTATATCTGACCTAAGTATGAATTGTCTGGTGTGGCTTTCTTTCTGGCAGCATATAGTGGGGCCTCATAGCATTACAATCTTGGTCAAGATATCCCACTACTCGTGTAATGAACTCTTTATTAATTTGCTGCATCTATTCACAGTATGTTATGACCAATGAACAAGGAATGCTTCAACATGCCATTCATCAGCTCAAGAAAATTCCTTTAAAGGAGCAGAGAGGTCCACAAGAGAGGTCACACTTAAGAAGCTTGCATTCCAAAGTCGATGTTGGTGATGGATTTCATGAGATGTCCTTATTACAGTCCTTCCTACTGCCTGTTCAGAGATGGGCTGATAAGCGGCTAGAAGACTACCATATGCACTTTGCAGAGGTCTGATATATGTGTTGGGATCACTGTCCAATCTTGTTAGTGCTATTTTTGTTTTATGGCTCACTTACGAGGGAATGGTAGCTTTTTCCAGCAAAAAAGCTGGTACAATGGGTATAAATGTGTTTATAACATGCATGCTGGGCCTGTGACATCATTCACCTATGTCATTAAAGTTCATTTTGAGTTCTTCTGGAGATTTGGCTCATCTGACCATTCTTCTGCGAAAACTTCCCTGTAATGAATGTAATGCTAAATGAAACATTACTTTGAGCATCCTTATTTTGGGGAGTCAAACATATGTCTATCACTAAGACTGTTGAGCACATCTTGGAAGTTGAATTAATCATGTAATGGATGTTTAGTTTTATGTGCATTGTATCCACATTGTCATAATTCACACTTAGTTACACTTCAGGAGTGTCATACCTAAATATTTTCACATAGAAGGTCTAATTGATGTGCTAGAACTGAGTACGCAGATGCAGGTTCACAGTTATAATAGTGTTGAACTGGGGCTACACTATCATGTACAAGACAGAGCAGCATAATATTTGGTTTCACTTGGGATATGGTAATAGGCCTTTGGGTTCTTGACTGCAGTCTGAGAAACTACATGCATGTTATTGTTACCGTCAAACTTTTTTTGATACCATTATAAAGTTCACCTTTAGGAGATCTTGATGTCCAGCATGTCCACTGTTAAGTCTTTAGGGTACTTGATGAATGATCATGCCGTATGATATCTTATGTTTGCTTATCCAGTCATGATGCGCATGGTGGATTTACTTGCAATTATCCTTTAATTGATCAAATTTTGCATCTGTTTTTACCAGTGAAAGATCAAAATTTCAAGCTTCTATAGGTACTGTTGTGTTATTTATGGACATCTTGGTGGTCCATCAAACTAATATACTTTGTTCTCCTCCTTGAGGCCCTAAGACTAAATTATTTCTGAGGGTCATTCTTCTCTATCTTACCTTGAAATGATATATATTTAGTGAAAATCTCATCTACCTGCCAGGAATCAGTCTTGATGGAGAATGTGGTGAAAGTTGCAATGGTTTCTCGGAGGCTTCTTTTGGAAGAACCTGAACATGTATGGCTGCTGGTATTCCACACTTGATTTAGCAATAAAGTGTGTTGCATGGTCATAACAGATAAAAGCTGGGCTAATGATGTAGCTGTAAAAATGGTGTGATAAACAAACTGGGTCCTGTCATCAAAATACATGCAGTTAAGAGGATTAGTTTTTTCTGGCACTTCATCTCCTTCCAGATTCTCGCAGATCCATATATATGTGGCATTTCATTATATACGAGAAAAATTATTATTATTTCATGTATTCAGCATGATCCAGTCTTACAAGCTCCTCTATGATTTTTAGCCAATTAAGCCTCTCTCATGGCTTTGTACTTGAACTCACCATAAAGGCGCATTTACCTGATTGGCAATCTTCACTTTTTGTTTCTCATGTCTGGGCCAACTATTTAGTTATTTATTTAGTCCTCCGCTGAGACAGGGCTCTCAGTTTATCCAGAATGCAGCAATGAAGTGTATTTCCATTAATGTAAACATCCATAAAAAACTGCATCTTATTGACACACTGCATTTGTGAATGTTAATTTAATCACCCAAGTCTCAATTTCATAACGCATGCATGTGTTAATCTTGAACAAAGTCAATTCATACCTATATATTGTTAGCAATAAATGTGTGGCTTCATTGGGATGTAAAGTTTTGCCACAATTTTCGTGTCAACACAGGCAATCCAATCTGGGTCTGTCAGTGATAGAGATCAGATAGAGTCATACGTATCATCCTCCATCAAGAATGCCTTTGCAAGAGTAAGTTGCTCATTATTTTCTTCTTGCAATTTTCATATTTACAAAGATTTTGAATTTGCTTACAGTGGCAGCTTTCAATTCCAATTCTCTATTGATTTTGTTTGGCCACAAGCTAACCCTGATGTCTAGAGAATTATGAATTCTATATTGTTTCTGAAATTGTTTTGGAGAATTCATGTTATGATAGTGATGGGCATGAGTTTTTCCATGTCCTTAGATCTGCACTTTGAGAGCGACTACATTGATAAAACCCATCTCAACATTCTTGTTCAAACTCATTAAGGCAACTAAGTCCGGAGGTCAACTGAAACTTCTACAAGGATGAACTATGGGAGTTTTTGATCCGTGTAGATGTCCTTGCTTTCTCCTGAGTTCACTACTTTGAAAGTGGGATGGAATAGAAGTTTCTGAGCATAGGGAATCTATATGAAGACTATTAAGTGGGATGCTCTACTTTTACTAGTAATGCCATTGTTAATGAACGGTTCTTGTTTTAAAAAGGTCCATGCATTACAGGGTAAGAAGAGTGTAGTAAAGGAAAGTTTTTATAAATATGAGTAGCTTGTTTCTTGAATGGCTAAAAGTTATTACTTTCGTTTTTTTTTTGTATCACTAGAATGAAACATGATATATTAATTGTATATTTTTTTTTTTTTCTTTGTTAATATGCGACATAATAATCTGCCTTTTGTAAATATCTGGCTTAGACAACCTATGATGTTACTGATGTGGCATCTTACATGGACCTGAGTTCTGGGGATTCCACTTCTTGAATAGCTGAGCTTTCTTTTGAGGGTCCTGGAAGTGGAGACAGAAAACTCTTAAAGGGCAAATCTTCCTGTTAGTTCATGTAGGGCTATTATTTCACACTTCTTTCTCCATGCAGATATTGCTAGCGGTTGACAAATTAGAGGCAACTCATGAGCATCCTTTGGCATTGCTTGCCAATGAGTCCAAGAAACTTCTGAAAACAGATTCAAGCACCTTCATGCCCATTTTACGTCAATGGCATCCACAGGCTACTATTGTTTCGGCTTCACTTACACACAAGCTTTATGGTCAGAAGTTGGTAAGCTTATGTCCTGGTGGTTGGTTGCTCAGTTTATCGTTCAAAATTATGGTCTTCTCAGTTGATTTTAATCTTTTCAAAATCTCCAGAAACCTTTCCTTGATCATGCTGAGCATTTGACTGAGGATGTTGCATCTGTTTTTCCGGCGGCGGATAGCCTTGAGCAGTATATAAAGTCTCTTATATCATCTACATGTGGGGATGAGAATGCCGATTTCTACAACAAGAAACTCATTTCATACCAGGTGAAATAATTGACATAATGCTTCTAGGTTTCGATTGTCGTTGGGCTCCGCTTTCAGTCCTTGATGAGTATGTGTGTGAGAACTACTAGTGGGAAAAGGATATGTTCTTTAGCATTGACATGTATATCTGCATGTGCATGTGTATTTGCTTGTTTTTTTCTGCTGTCTATCTGTCCTTCAATTGTGCCATTTCATTTTTTCAGATTGAATCAATATCTGGAACATTGGTATTGCGTTGGGTCAATTCACAGCTTGCCAGAATTCTCAGCTGGGTTGAGCGTGCTATTCAGCAAGAGGTATATGCGGCATTTCTTTTTCTAGGCTTTGTAAGTGGACTCTGATGGAGTCCTTTGATGAAGTTTTCTTGTCAAAATTATATGTAGACTGTGACACCATATGCTGGTCATATTGTACGGCGTGCTCATGAAAAGCCTGTGTTTTGGGTGCTGTCCCATTAAAAAAAAAATTATCAACTCAAGGTTTGCATGTGGAATTGAACTCATGAGTGTTTTTAGTACTTTCAGTCTAGCTTAATCTTTCTTTCCTTCACTACATCTATGTGGAAAGTGGAGCATAAATTGTTTGTCCCTGTGAACGATAGAATAATGCTCTGTATATTACTTATCTTCTTATTGTTTTGGACCTTTACATCTGGCTATTCTTCCATTACAAAGCCTAATCTTTGTTTGAACACTTTTGTAGCGGTGGGATCCGATATCACCTCAGCAGCGGCATGGGAGTTCCATTGTTGAAGTATATAGGATCATTGAGGAGGTTGTTATCCACTTCTTTTCATTTGTCATAAAACTTCTAAGTGGTGGATTGCTTAGGGTGGATATGGTTCTTGAAGTTAAGGGTACTGTTTGCTTTTAGAAAATGCATTCCATTTTGAAGAAAATGAAAACAACAAGACAAATTTATATATTCAATTTTTTTAAAAACATGTTTGGTTCACAGAGAAGAGAGAGAGAGAGAGAGAGAGAGAGAGAGGTGTGAACAGAGGATCATAGTTGTAAAAGGTTCTTTTGCATTGTGGGCGTCCATGTTTCCAATTGGAAGAAGACATACAAAACATTACAAAATTATTTTCAAGAGTTAGGCCACAAAATCTAAAACTGGGATAAGTGTATTGGAAGTGCTATTGTCATGAAAGTGTAATTGAGTATTAAAACTTTTCGAAAGTGTAATTAAGTCTTAAAACTTGTCAAGAAAGTGCAGTTGAATCCTAAAATTTTAAAAAAATACAATCAAGTTCTAAAACTTGTCGAATTGGTTCAATTAGGTCCATTTGTTGATTACACCTTTTCAAAGTTTTAGGACCCGATTAGAATTTCAGGATAAGTTTTAAGACTTGATTGCACTTTTAAAAGTTTTACAACTTGATTTTACTTTCTTGACAAATTTTAGGACTTCATTACACTTCCTAAAAGTTTTAGGAGTCAATTGCACTTTTTGACAAGTTTTAGGACTCCCGGTGCACTTATCCCATCTAAAAACTATTCTTCATTGTTTCTTCGGAAAAAAGTTTTGAAGACCCTTGAAAACTCACACGGAGCAAGTTTTTATCTAGATTTATAAAAGTTGAAAACAAAAACTTGGGAAATTCCTCAAGAAAACTTACTGAAGTGTTCAATATGAGAGTTGGCTAATGGATTTTTGTTTGCACTCCGAACTTTATCAGAATTCACGTTTTTATATTTTTGACTACTTTAATGAATGAGACAGATGCTTGACTGTTCTATCCTTTCAGGTCTTGCAGAAAATGCATGCGTATACTATCTTAACTGACTTATTCCATCTGTGCATATTGCTTATTGCAGACTGTTGATCAATTCTTCACTTTTACCATTCCAATGAGGTCTACGGAATTAAATAGCATGCTCCGTGGTATTGACAATGCATTTCAAGTATATGCTAATCGAGTCACTGATAACTTGGGTATGTTTTTCCTGAATGTCCTCTGTTTCAAATGATTTTCTCTTATTAAGAAAAAAAGCAACGTGCCTCTTATGGGTTTGCATGTTTGATCTCTCTCTCTCTCTCTCTCTCTCTCTCTCTCTCTCTCTCTCTGATATAAAAAATTAAGACTTCAAGCCCCTATGTTCTTTCTTAGATGTCAACCCAGTTTGGTTGTTTGAGATTTGTTCTTGTGCATAGTTGTTGTTTCCTTTATGTTCTGTTAGGAAAATACCATTCTTCTTGTAAAGTACTCAATGCATTATGTTTGATATGTGCAGCTGGCAAAGAGGAGCTAATTCCACCAGAGCCAGTCCTTACACGATTCAAAAAGGAAGCTGGGATAAAGGCCTTTGTGAAGAAGGAGCTTTTTGATACTCCTAGGATTCCTGATGAGCGAAGATCAGTTGAAATTAACATTCGAACGACACCAACACTGTGTGTGCAGTTAAATACTCTATATGTGAGTGTTGCTTTCCTCTTTGCATGTGTATGGGAAGATATCCACTTTCATATTGTCCCTGGAAATTGTGAACACACTAGATGTCAACCCTCTGTTTAGTGAAAATGCACCACAGAGTAATGGTGCCTGCCGTTGCTTTAGAAGGAAAAAAAGGTTAAGAGTTGTATAAAAAGCTAGAATGCTGAGAAAAAGAGCGGCTTTGAGTTTCTAAATTGTTGAAGCACACACAGATATTAATGACGTATTTTGCTAGATCTTCCCTGCTTGTTTAATTCTTGTAGGCAGGGACACAAATAATCACTAGGAATTCAGTCTTGCATGCTCGGTGAAATGACATGGCTTGCAAACATATATTCCAGCTGAAGAACTGAGAAGTGCTAGTGAAAAGAAATAAATAAAATCCATATCAGAGAGAATCAATGGCGGTTGGTCTTCATGAACTGTTGAAATAAACTTAGCAAAGTTTCTGAGCGGTGGAGAGGGAGGGAGGGAGGGAGGAAGACAGCAACAGAGCTTACACTGTGCAGGCCTTGACACTAGTTTGGTGCCACTGCCAATTCTAGTTAAGTCATTGTTGACTAATCAATATGTATGTTTTTATTTCCTGACAGTATGCAATTAGTCAACTTAATAAGTTGGAAGATAGCATATATGAGCGATGGAGCAGGCGGCAACGTGACAACTTGAGTAGTAAGTTCTTTTTTCCCCCTTAAAATTTTATCAAAGCAGGAAGTTCTCTTTTCTTAACAGTGACTAGACTTTAGTTATCACTTCATAAGCTTCAAATGAACCACGATAGTCTCCCATAGAAACTATCTTGCCACTATGTCCATGAAAGTTTAAACTCAAGCTTACATGAATTGCTTTAGATTATTTTTATATCTTTGTCCATTGAAGAATGCTTATTGAGACATACCTTTAACATCCTGAACTCATCGAGAAAATTTTCACTCAACTTAGACCCTGGCTTCATCATTGGAATTGGTTCTTCATGCTTTCTTTAATGTCTCTCTTTCTTGAAGTACATTAATCTTCTCATCTCTGTGATTTCATTTATTTCAGCTGATTCTTTGGGCTTGAAAGATGTTAAGCTTCTTCTCGAACTAATGCTCTGCATACTTCCAATGTTGTGGGTTTTGCGTTCTGAGATTTAATATAGGATTGTTCCTTATGAAAATAAGTTTATTTATACAAGCATTTTGAATGGAGGTTTTATCTTATTGTTATCTTTATTAAACCGACCATATTCTTTAGATGGAAAGTCAAAAAGCTTGATGCAAAAAGCATTTGATGGGAGCAGAAAAGATTTGAATGCATCCATTGATCGCATATGCGAGTTTACTGGTAAGAGTTACTCCTTTTCTCGCTCTTTTCCTTCTGACACCTTGCCGAAGTGTTTAATTACCTCAACTTCAGGAACCAAGATTGTCTTCTGGGATTTAAGGGAGTCATTCATCGAGAATCTCTATAAACCAAGCGTTTCTCAGTCGAGATTAGAGTCATTGGTTGAACCACTTGATGTGGTAGGTTTTTCCTGTAAACCTTTCATTTAAGTCTGTTTCATCTTCTCACTGCTGCTTAAAAAGAGAGATAATTTCCTGCACTGGAATAGGTTCTAAGATTTTGAGGCATTTGCATAGTTGACTAATGTTGATCTGAATAATATTAATCTTGTCTGATTATGTGCCCATATATGTGTGATGGTATAATTAGCCCCAGAATTGTAACAGTGAGTCTTTTCAATTTGGAATGTTGCAGGAACTGAATCAGTTGTGTCACATTATTGTTGAACCCCTCAGGGATCGCGTTGTGACCAGTCTTCTTCAAGCATCACTGGTATCACTTTACTTACATAGGGGGATAAAAACCTAAAGCTATTGTCACTCTTTTATGGTACTTATACTATTCTTCTTGCAGGATGGTTTACTTCGTGTTATTCTGAATGGAGGCCCGTTGCGAGTTTTCTACCCTGGAGATGCAAAACTATTGGAGGAGGATTTGGAAATACTGAAGGTAAGTGGATGTGGATACAAGTTAGACCTGATATATCTGCAAGAGACTTTTGATCATTGATGTTTATTGTACTTTTGGACAATGACAACTCATCATATGTGTGCGTTTACATTACAGGAGTTCTTCATCTCTGGAGGAGATGGGCTTCCACGGGGTGTAGTTGAAAATCAAGTGGCCCGAATCCGTCACGTTGTAAAGTTGCATGGTTATGAGGTTAGCTGTTTTGCTGTATAGTTTACTTCTTCTTCCATTGAAGAAAGGATCACAATCTCAAGTAATTTTGTAACTTAAGCTTTATATGTGCCCTAGCTTGGTTATCTTTTTCGGCTATGGATAATAGACAAGAAAAAGGCTTTTTGAATAAGTGGTGTCGCAACAAAACTAGATGGCCCAAGTCATCACTTTATATCAACACATGAGTCCCTGAATTAAGATATTGAGCTATCACATGGATGTCTTTTCTACCTCTATGGATTCCGTGAGGAGTATAGGTTATAAATCAAGTATAGATGAAAGTTCTATCTATTGGCAACATCCATAAATTTCCCATCTTGATATCTAGATATGCAATTTGTCCTTGGTTATTTGATTACTATAAATAGTTATTTGCTAAATCATCTCTTGCAGACGCGAGAACTGATCGAGGACTTAAAATCTGCGAGTAGCATGGAAATGCAAGGTGGCAGAAGCAAGCTTGGCGCTGATTCCAACACGCTTTTGAGAATATTATGCCACAGGAGTGACTCAGAGGCATCACAATTCCTTAAAAAGCAGTATAAATTGCCCAAATCTTCTGCCTAGGTTGGCATTTACGTAACCTAGGGATGGTCACCATCAAGCCATTTAAATAGTGTGATGGTTCTGCCCAACTGAAACTGGTATCTCCACAACATTCATTGTGCTCTACCTTTTTTAATTGCTTCTCCCTTGTAATTATGAAAATTCTTGAACAGATGCCGTTGTAATTTTAGTATTTACCTGAAATAATTTTTCTTTCATTTTAGACAGGTCTGAACGTCATATTATTTAGTCATAGTTGTGCAAATCCATGACTAATAGCTTGAAGCCAAGCGTAGGAAATTGAACATTTTGTATTTGCCCTTGTTCGTGGTAAAAAAGGGAAGCTGATGCCTTATGCGTGAGATTAATCAAGGTTTGTACTTTGGCTTTTCTGGCTTTTGTGGATTCTCTTGAGCTCCTTTTGTTTTGTGAAAGGTGATTGATTTGAAAAATATTTTCCTTAAATGATTGTTGGCATCTCTGGAAATTTATAATCTCCCTTTGTACTGTGAAAAGTCTTTGTTCCGTAAAAAGTGATTGATTAGAAAATATTTTTCTTAAATGATCATTTGGATATCTTGAAATATATTAATATATATTTTTTTAATTATTGCATAAATACTTTCATAAATGATGAAAATATTTTTCGTTAATTTAGTTTTGTAAGCAGTACAAGCAATCATTTTTAATAAAATCTTTTTCAAATCATTTATGCATCCTTAATTTTCTTCTAATCTCTTGAGGAGTTATCTCTTAACTTGCAATTCTATTTCTTGGTATGGTAAAAATAATATTGTAATATAATACATGGAAACTATAGAATCTTGCAAATAAGCTTACGCAAGTATCAATATCTACATTTATGGGAAAATTCAGTAGTAAATAATCTATTATAATTGGATAATTAGAATTGTAATTGCTCAGGTGATTTCGAGACCTAAATTTAAGTTTGAATTCAATACACTTATAAATAAACAACTCAATAGGATGTAAAATTCGGAGCACAAATAATCGGTGTTCCAGCCCAAAGCAAGGCTCTGCGTACGCCCAAAAAAAAAAAAAAAAGAACTCCTCTTCTGATCGTTCTTTCTTTTCGTACGGGGGCTCCTTCGCGCTCACTGTGCAGCTCTTCTTTTATTGTGACGCTTGTCAGCTTGTTCGGCTATGGTAAGTAGAAAAAGAAACCTTTGCTCTTTTCGTTGTATAAAGACCTTTTTCCCTCATAAACAGATAGATATAATAAAACAGATAGACCTTATTTCGTCTTTTAGCTGCGGGGCTCTTCACCATCAGATTGTGGAGACTTATCAAAACCGGATTGGGTCATGAAGCTAGAGACATAATTTAATGATAAAGCAATTTCATTCCATGAGAAGTCTTAATTCCTTCGTCCTAAGAAAAAGCACCAAATTTTTTGAGGGATTGGATTGTTTGTTTGATAAGTATTTTAAGTAGATTCTCATAATTGATCAAATATTCACTGATGCCTTGAAAGATATGAGGCAGTTTTATCATTGGTGAAGAAAGAACATTAGGATTGCAAAAGTGATTTTAAGGTGATATCTAAAGCTTAGCAAGAAATGAAATTAATGTAGCTAAGTAAAAATGTTTCATGAATTATAAAATTCCTTCCTTCGTCTAGAAGTTATTGCCTTCCCATGTCCCACTTCCCCGTCTCAAGTTATTCCCTCATTTTCCCTTTGTTGGGTCATTTTCTATGGTAAAGAGGGGAAAGTTGTTACCTTTTTGACACAATCAGGAGTCTTTAATTTGAACCCAAACAAAGCAATGGCCATGTCCCCTGCAAGGTACCGATGACAATCTGTTTCACTATAAAGAGTCTGGAGCTCTGTGTTTTCATTTTTCATGGACAATCACATGTTTTTTCCCCTATATTTCTTTTCTGCTTATGGCCTTCAATGTCGGTGATCATCAAACGCCAAATTCTCTTCGCCAATCTTGGCATTCTTCGCTTCATGGAGAAAGTATTCAATGGTTATATATCACGATGGTTAGACATCACCATGTTATAAACTCACATGACATATATTTTGTATTGAAAGTCAATAAAAAAAATGATTAATACTCTGAAAAACTCCAAACTGGTACATTTATAACAAATTTACCTCAAATTATTTTTTTGACTACCAAAAACTCAAAACTGATATACATTTGATAAATTTACCTCAAACTGGTACACTTGTGATAAATTTAACCTTATATTAGTTTTTGGTAAATTTTATTATCAAATTATTAAATTAAATGACACGTGACAGTTGACTGGTATATCAATTTAGGATTTTAAACTCCATTTGTCACCATTTACAATTTTTGTGATTTTTTTGTGATATTAATTCAATTTAGCATAGGGTATATTTGTCACAAATTTACCATTTTGGGATTTTTTGCAGTCAAATAAATTAGTTTGTGGTAAATTTGTCATAAATGTTCAAGTTTAGAGTTTTTTATAGTCAGTCAGAGTAAATTTGTCACAAGTATATCAATTTGAGATTTTTCATGATTAAAAAAATAATTTAGGATAAATTTATCACAAGTATACTAGTTTAGGATTTTTCAGGATATTAAAAAAAAAATCAAAACTTAAAGTTCTGTGTTTTCTCCCTCATCTTCCTCCTCTGTCTACTGCCATCTCCTTCATTCGAACACCACTGCTTATCACCGGCGTCATCGCTCGAGGCCTTCCATCCACACAGCACCGTCGTTGCTAACGGCCTTCCATCGATGAGCCAGGGCCTCAGATTTAAAGCTCGTCCTGGAGATGGAACATCGACGAGTCCCTCCAGATCTCCACCATCTTATCTCATATTCACCCTCCTCTCTCGATCCAGACTCAACCCAACATCGATCCACTCTCTCGCTCACTCAAAGTTTATATTTTTATCCCCAATCCGATGCGTAAATGAAGGCTCCGACCACGTGTCGGTGACCCGAGAGAGACCCAGATGGGGAAAAACTTCCGACCTGGTATTGCTTGTTGCTTGGGCTGATTATATTGGCCATGGGTCTCACTCTCGAGCTCAATGACTTGTTATATCTCTTCCCCCACTGAGGAAGCTTCATTCTGAACACAGAAAGGAAAACGGAGGATGTTTCATCCTATGGACCGAACGGTGCTTTATGGATCGAAGGCCTGAGCAACGGTTCGTTCGACGAGCAGTAGTTGGCTCGCACGCAGCCGTTGACCCCGCCGATGACCAAATGAATTAGATGGCGGTAGACGGAGGAGGCAGGTGGGGGAGAAAACACAGAAGTTTTTTTTCTGGTCGAAAAAGAGTTTATAGCATTTCATTCAAGTAAAAGTTTGGATCGTAGAAGTAAGAGCTTCGGAACATAACAAGTCCAAAAGACAAGAAGGGGATAACAAACCCAATTAGAAAGGGTCTTTTCTCGGGTGGATCTTAACAACCCAACCTATCACTTTGTTGTATTCTCTTCGGCAATGGATTATTTTTAGATTTGGAAAAGTTTTAACACGTGTCTGCACTTCACATATCAACACATCTATTTCCCGGTTAACCTGCGTGTACTTTCCACCAAAGCCTTTACCAGTTCCAAGTTGTGTGACTCCAACTCCATCTCATGTTCTTCTTTCTCGCGAGCCCACCGAGCTCGATTCGGATTGGCGTACGATTGCGGTAAAAATTGCACGGGTCAAAGGAATGTTAGGGCGTACCCGATTGGTCAGTCAGTCGGCCAGGTCACGCCACTCCAAACAAGCCAACTGCATTGGTGGGTGCGTTAAACATAGGATCCACAACGGAGAAAATGGATGCAAAGTTGATTTGGAAAAATTCCATATAAATACTTAGGAATACCGTTTTTTTTTTCAAATAAATATCAGTTGACAAGATATTCCAATTAATCATGAGCATTTTCATTCAAATATAATTTTAACTTAAATTTCAATTAAATTAGATTAAAATTTTAGAAGGATTAGAAAAAGCAAAAATACAAGCGGAGGCATGTGTGTTTCTTTTACTTATAAAGTTTTTTTATGGGAAAAAAAGGAAAAATATTAAAAATTAAAAAGGTGAAAATGCCCTTAAGTTTAGACACTTCTTTAACACTAATGTAATCACTTCAAACCTTTCTTATTTGAGATGATACCCACTTCAAGTTTGTATTTGATAACAATATGGCACTTCAGGCATTAATTTTAAATTATGTCAACCTTTGGATCTTTATTTGAGAAAATTAGAGTACTTTGAACCCTTATTTAAAATTATTCTAATCAACTATGAGTCCTCAAGCCATTTGCTGCTTTTGTAACCGACACTAGAGATTTCGATCAAAGAGTTTTGATTTCCAATACATTGTACCTAATAAGGGTGAATAGTGTGGTTCATTGGACCCCAATTCTATTGTAAAACTATGTTCAACCCTAGATCTACGTTATAAGAAAGAAAGCGCAAAAAATAGAAGAACCTAAAAAGTATGTGAAAGTAAAAATCAAATGCGATTACATGACAAGACAAATAAATTTAATAAGTGATCAAAATACTCTTATTATAGATTTTGCGATGTCTATAAGCTCTTAAAATGGATGCTTCCGGTCAGACTTAGACAAGAAGTGACAATTACAATGTTCGAAGGAGAACAACTCCCTAAAAATAAAGATCCTATCCACTCAAGTCAACGAACTTCATAAAAGATGTATATTTCACTTATGTTGACCAGTGAAAACATTGGTCAATTTTCGAGTTTCAAAGTCATTATGAAGCTCTCACCGGATGCCATTAGATGCTATTTTTACATAATTCACATTTTTATTGATCAACTAAATCCTTATGTTTTAACATTTTTTGTGGGAAAAATGTTAAAAAAAGTCATAAACATTTTGCATCTATGCCAATTTAGTCCTAATTTTTTTTTGTCAATTGAGTTATAAACCTTTTTACGTTGTGCCAATTTAGTCATTTTCGGTCAATTTTAACCGGATTTTGCTAACTAGACACCGATCGGCTGATGTGGCTTGATCGGCGCTGACATTGAGAAATTTTAATAATATTTTAATATTTTAGATTTTTTTTTCCTTCTTCTCTTTCTTCCTCCAGTCGGTCACCAGACCTCAGTAATCATTTAGAGTTGATGGCTGGCGAGGTCGACCTTGACCTCACTAGCCACCTCGCCCGTGGCCGCGAGGGTGGACTTGAGCTAGCCTCGTGCTGGGTTGGCGGGGCTCGCCCTCGCTGCCCAGGCCTCGAGGGTGGCCTCACGTCGAGTGGGCGGGGCTCGACCCTTGCCGCCCGGCGTAAGGTTGCCCTCGCGGCCATTAGCAAGGTGGTCGGCGAGGTCGACCTTGATCTTGTCGGCCATCGCCTCTAGCCAGTCGCCAAAGTCTGGCGACCGACTAGAGGAAGAAGGAGGAGAAGGAAAAAAGCAAAAATAAATTAAAATATTATTAAAAGATGTCCATGTCAGCCGACCGGTGTCTAGTCAGTAAAATCTAGCGAAAATTGGCGGAAAAGAGCTGAATTAGCACAACGTAAAAAGGTTTAGAGCTTAATTGGCACAAAAAAAATTTAGAACTAAATTGACACAAATGCAAAAGGTTTAGGATTTTTCTAACACTTTTCCCCCTTTTTTTGTAATTCACAATGTTATCCAACGGCCGCTTGTCGATAATTTATTCAAAAGTTAGCATTAATAAATTCCGATTTGTTCATTTTTTTTTTAACGTTGAAATATCACTTTGTCTTTGGCAAAATGCAAATGAAATTGGCAAGTAGACCGGGAAATATCAAATGAAAGTTGTTTTAGAAAGCCATAGAGAAATAACCCTAAATAGAGATGATTGGAACCATTGATGTCCCTATTTGGTCATGGACTAGGATTTCTGTCCTTATATTGTCATCGACTAGGATTTCTTTGCCGAATTCTTCTTGCCATATCTTAATATTAACCTGCACTTGATGCTTTGAATTAGACATCCATTTCAATCCGAGTCCCGCTAGGCGTGCCATCTTGTTTGAACTAAGATTTCACGAGTAGGAGAGATGTCGGGCAGGTCATCTTAATCGTCGCTCGTCTTTCACGAATTGAAAACTTCGGCGCAATAGGGGCCAATGTTCGATAGACGGACGACCAACGATTCCATGGGGGGAAGTATGCGTTGCTTTTATCCAAGTCCTAACAAACGGGCCCTAAACTTGACCAGAGTACAGGCAGGGTCGGATACCAAGCCTAGAAGTCCTTAGTCAAAGCTCGCTCGTGATTTAAAATACTGGGCTTGAGCAGGCCCACAAAGGAAAATGCTTACTAAGCCCACAAAAATGTGCTCCAGGCCTTATTTTCTCCTGTGGGCCTGGGCAAGCCCAAGTGGCTATTGCGTTCCCGATCGGGTCTACTGTTGGAAATTTTGTGCAAGAGTTTAAAGTTGTTTTGGGTTTACTTTATACAGTCGAGAGATAGAGTTATACTAATTTACACAAATTAACCCTCGAAAATTTTGGACAAAACATTCATTAAAAGCCCATACCTTTTGTTTAGATGTATTATAATATCATGGTATAAAGAAGACAGGAAAATAGTTATCTAATTAATCATGGTAATTGTATACAAATGTTTTCACATTTTGAGATTGAATTAAGTTCTCCCAAATGTACAATTATTTAAATTTATTTTATAGCTAATTCACATCTTTAAACAATTTCTTAACACTTTTTTCTTCTCTCTTTTTTTCATACGCATAAGGATATAAGTTTCGGTAACATGAAAAATATATAACTTACATTCAAGTCTACTAGAGATCCATGGACAACACAACACACATGTTGGGATGTTTAAATTATCATTTTGTCGACAGAAACGATATTATTTTTTTTTTTGACATTTTTAATATCGTAGCATCGACATTACTGAATTTCTTTTGGCAAGAATTAGCACGCTTGGAGTTTGTTTTAGCAAATGAAGAGATTATTTTTTATTATTATGTTAACTAGCACACTAATTTACATATTACCTTCCCACTTTACTACGAAAAAACAAGAGACTAATTAGAGAAAATAAATTCAGAATTGCATCAATAGTTTCACATTAAATTTTTAAAATCGATCCAATTGAAATTCAGAATTTTTGTAGTACTTGTTAGATTATTATTAAAGACCACCAAAAACCTCAAAGTTTTCCCAAAGTGACAAAATTTACCAAATTTTTTTTTTCGTGATACAAAAATCTTGAACTTTTATCCATGTCACACATTTG
Organism: Eucalyptus leucophloia subsp. euroa; assembly: GCA_017140325.1. Taxonomy (NCBI): domain Eukaryota; kingdom Viridiplantae; phylum Streptophyta; class Magnoliopsida; order Myrtales; family Myrtaceae; genus Eucalyptus; species Eucalyptus leucophloia. The sequence continues at coordinate 1,381,819 of CM029477.1, read as the reverse complement.
CCTTAAACTATAGAGCATTTTTGTCTTTTTACTTTTTAATTTTTTTTTTCTTCTTCTCTCTTCCCTCTGCTAGCCATGGCGGAGGGAAGCCGGCATTTAATGAGGGCCTAGTGGGGCGAGGGCCTCCCTCGCTAGATTTGGTGAGGGCATCCCTCGCCTGACGCCGGTGAGGGCACCCCTTGCTCGAGTCCAGCGAGGGGTGCCCTCACCAGGCCCTCGTTTGACATCGACGAACCTCGCTAGATTTGGTGAGGGAGGCCCTCCCCCAACCTATCCGAGGGCCGCTCTCGCCCAACCTAGCCGAGGGTCGCCCTAACCAGCCTAAGCGAGGGCTACCCTCGTCAAACATTGGCTTCCCCATAGCCGGTGGAGGGAAGAGAGAAGAAGAAAAAGAAGAAAAAAAGAAAAAGAAAAACCAGAAAAAATAAGACAAAAATGTCTTTAGTGGGGTAAATGTGTCACAATTTATAAAGTTTAGGATTTTTTATATCACAAAAAAAAGTTTGGGATAAATTTGTTACTTTGGGTAAAGTTTGGGGTTTTTTGTGATCTTTTCTCTAATCAAAATGTGTCAAAAGGGCAATTTCTTTGCATTACATGGTAATTTCCTAGAAACTTTCTTATAAATGTAGTAAAATCGACTAGATTAAGATTAATAAATTTTGCATAATCTTCTTGACAATTTAGATTCTTGCTATATTTTAAACTTTGAAGTGTTAATGTCACAAAAAAAAACTCCAAATTAGTATTTATATTATATTTACTCAAAACTAATCTTTATGTCATAATAAATTTTAAATTGATATACTCATGATAAATCTATCTTCTGTTAGCTTCAATCCAATATTCTATAAATCATTGGTGCATGAACATGAGTGAAACAACTCGAATGATCAACTCGTGACATAGATTTGATGTGAAAATTCAATATAAACAAATCTCCTAAACGATATCCTTTTGAGAAAGCTAGATTCAAAGAAAATGAATTAAGACTGGAAACTGTTAATTTTGTCCCGATTTGAAAGTTTGCTAAAATCTCAAACTTTACCCCACAGAGATTCGTTTTAAGATAGACAAGATGATAGGCATGCATCAGTTCAAGATTTTTGATGGTATTAACTCAACTTCATGTTTATATTCTTGGGCTAAAATTGCGCAAGAGAAAAGAATTCCCAAACCAAAGCAAAGGGAAGTATAAATTTTCAGCAAAAAAAAAAAAAAAAAAAACCAAGTCGGGAAAATACTGTTACTACTGTCTCTCCCTTCCCCCCCCCCCCTCTCTCTCTCTCTGCATCTTCTTTTTCCCTCTCTTTCCCAGTCGCCCCCCTCTTTCTCTCTCTCTCTCTCTCTCTCTCCCAAATCTCACTCCCAGCGCGCCTCTGTTGAGGGACCGACGAAACCCTAAATCTCCGGATCTCTCTCCGCCTCGCCTTCTCGCGCTCTCGCCCCGCTCTCCCTCGGCGGCTCGCGGTGAAGCTCCAGGCTTCCCGGAATTCGCAGTCCCGTCCCCCGAATCCGGGGCCCCAGATTCGCCTCCCCGCCGCCCCTGCCTGCAGAAATTGGGGTACGCGCATCGCTCGTCGTGCTTCTAATCTCCCGCTTCCGCACTTGATTTTTCTTTTTTTTTTATAGGATTTTCCGCCATGTTCGATTCGGTGTTACCCTGTCGCTGATCTGACATGGGGTTCCGAGTCGTTGGATTCGCCGCCGCCACCGCCGCCGCCGCCGCCGCCGCCATGTTTGCTTGACTGCAGCGTAGGGGCGGGGGGACGGATTAGGGGGGGTTCCGATTGTTTTTCGCGGGTTTTGCGCGAGCCCTAGGTTAGGAGTCTTGAGTTTGAGCATGGTGGGTAAGGAGGAGTCCACCGTCAATCCCCTGGCTCCTTGCCACATATCCGCCGCTCGCAAGACCTTCTGGCGTTCGGCGTCCTGGTCGTCCTCCCGGACCGCGCAGCAGAGCCCCGGCGAAGAAGGTAATAACTGCCCGGATTCGAATGGGAACGGGTCGGATGGGTTCGGGCAGAACCGGCGATTCCCCGCCCCTTTGACCCCGCGATCCCATAATAGCAAGGCGAGGTCGTGTTTGCCGCCGTTGCAGCCTCTGTCGATCACCCGGCGGAGCTTAGATGAGTGGCCAAAAGCAGGGTCTGATGATGTTGGTGAGTGGCCACAGCCCCCCACACCCAGCGGGAACAGAGGTGGGGAGAGGTTGAAGCTTGATATGTCTGCGATTCAGCGGAACCCTGATAAGAATGGCGGGTTAGTGAAGAGGGAAAAGATAGCGTTCTTTGATAAAGAGTGTTCTAAGGTAGCTGAACATATATATCTTGGTGGGGATGCGGTGGCTAAAGATAGGGATATACTAAAGAGGAATGGGATCACGCATGTTCTGAACTGCGTGGGCTTTGTTTGCCCCGAGTATTTTAAAGCGGATTTTGTGTATAGGACCTTGTGGTTGCAGGATAGTCCGTCAGAAGATATTACTAGTATTCTCTACGATGTCTTTGACTATTTTGAAGATGTTAGGGAAGGACATGGGAGGGTTTTTGTGCACTGCTGTCAAGGGGTCTCCAGGTCAACGTCTCTGGTGATAGCATATCTTATGTGGAGAGAGGGGCAGAGTTTTGATGATGCATTTCAGTTTGTGAAGGCTGCAAGAGGGATAGCTGATCCTAACATGGGTTTTGCTTGTCAGTTGTTGCAGTGTCAAAAAAGAGTCCATGCTTTTCCTTTGAGTCCAAGCTCATTGCTCAGGATGTACAGAATTGCGCCGCATTCGTCATATGATCCCTTGCATCTGGTTCCTAAAATGCTGACTGATCCTTCTCCTGCGGCACTCGATTCCAGAGGAGCTTTCATTGTACAGGTACCTTCGTCAATTTACATGTGGATTGGAAGGGAATGTGAAAGCATAATGGAAAGGGATGCTAGGGGGGCTGTTTGTCAGATTATGAGGTATGAGAGAGTACAATGTCCAGTGGTTATGATCCAGGAAGGAGAAGAACCATCATACTTCTGGGATGTTTTCTCTAACCTTTTACCCTTGATGGATAAATCTGGCAATGGACTGTCTGCTAAGGAACTAATTGCCAGGAAAACTTCCTTAGGACTGAGAAAGGTGGATTTGTATGATGTAGATTTTGAAATTTTCAAGAAAGCAATAAAGGGGGGAGTTGTGCCTCCCTTTGCATCATCTGAAAATGAGCATGAAACCCATCTTCCTGCTAGAGAAAGCAGTTGGAGTGTGTTGAGACGCAAATTTGCCCCAAGTAATATGAAGGATTTCGTGTCAGCTCCTAAGATTACCCTGTCCAGGGTTTTCTCCGACTCCATGATGGTTGTACATTCTCCTGTGAACTGTTCACCTGCATCATCGACTTCATCATCGTCGTCATCGTCATCACCTTATCTTTCCCCAGATTCCCTCTCTTCTGATTCAAGCACCAACTCGACGTACTTCTCCGAATCATCTCAAGATTCACCTTCAACAGCTTCCTATTCACTTCCTGTATCATCAACTTTGTCTAACTTCTCTAATTTGTCTCTCCATCGTTCAATGGCTATTTCTCAGCCTATGTCACAGAATCAGGATTATATTGACATCAACTTTCCTTCAAGGCCTCATCCTTTGTCAGTCTCTTCACCACTTAAGAAAGTCTCGCCCTCGCTTGCTGAACGCAGAGGTAGTGCATCTAGGACTCTAAAGCTACCAGTTGGGAAAGATAAAGCAACACAGGTTCCATCTATTGCTGTTCCCCCACAAGAAAATGGGGTCTGGGAAAATGGCAATACTTGTACATCACTTGAGCTGGTTCCTGACAGAGAAAATATCGTAGAAACAGGGGATGGTATGAAAACCAGGGAGAGGCATCTGGCTCCGGTAAGCAAGTTTCAGAAGCCTTGTCCTGTCACTAGTGATCTATTTTCCTACAAAGTTGCTGGCATGCGAGCACAGAGTTGTCTAGGAAGAAGTGGAGAATTAGAAGAAGTTGGCGTTCCTTCTGTTTCAGGGGAAAGTGATCAAAGTGTCGTAGAATGTAATGGGAAAGTGCGACCCCTCATATGTTGTTGGCCTAGTTTAGAAGAAATTGCGGCTTTTGGTAGGAGTGATCTGAATTCAGGAGCTGTTTTTGCTATCTATTGTCCAGCTACATGTTTAAAACAATCAAAGGAGGGGATTCTGTACTTTTGGCTAGGAAGGTCTTTTAATTGCAATGAAAGCAAAATTACAGTAAAAAGAAGGAAAGATTTAGGTGATGTAGAGAAGATTGACTGGAACCAAGTTGCACAGGATTTTCTTTTAGAGAAAGGCCTTCCGAAGGAAACCAAAATTGAGGTATGCACTATGACAAAGCTCTTAATCATTTCAAATGTCATCTATTGAAAGCCTTTTGTGGATTGGGGGTTCTATTTTGTTGCTTTATTGTTAAAGATTCCTCAAAGTAAAGTGCCATTGAAGGAAACAGAATGATGGAATCAACTGTTCTAAAACTCTATTCTTTCTTCTATTTTCATGGGTTTGAGATGTTTTTGATGATTTAGTTCTTTTGGGGGGGGGGGGGCATTTATCCTGTCGTCTTCAGTTTCTTTTAGTAATTTCTACTTAGAAAATGTTTATGACCAAATTAGACATGATCAATGAGCATAGAAGCTACTTGAAGATAGCATGTGTTTGACGCTTTAGCTGACAATTAACTTGGCACATAGGTCTTTAGTCGAATTCACAATGTTATATATATAATGGATCTGCTGGACCAAAGGTGTGCTTACTGGGTGTTGTGGATTTTTTTCTTGTATATAGCATGTTTTTGATGAATTATTTCTTGGGCTAGCATTTAACCTGCCGTCTTCAATTTCTATTAGAAGTTTCTATTAAGATGTTCTTGACCCTGTTCGATATGTTAATCAATATAGAAGTTAAGAGTCGCGTTTGGTATTGATTCTGTTTCCGGGAACAATTTTTGATGAGAAATGATTTTTTCTAATTTTGTTATCGGGAACAATTTCTAAGCAAAATAACGTGGTTAACTTCCTAAAATTTCTATTTTCGGTATAGAAATACATTTGTCAGGATTTTTAGATTTTTTTTATTTCTTTTATTATATTTTCTTATTTTTTCCTTATTCTTTTTCTCTTTGGCCCGTTGTCGGCCACGGCAGTGGCGGCCTTGCGTCGGCTTGGGAGGCCAAGCCTTGGCCTCGCCCAGTTGCGGTGAGGCTTGGCATCTCCCGGGGCTGACGACGCTCCGGTGAGGTCGTTGGCCCTTGTTTGGCTGTCGGCCATGGCCAAGGCTGATGACTGGCCTAAAGGAAGAAGAAGAAGATGAAGAAGAAGAAGAAAAGAAAAGAAAGAGAAGAAGATGAGAGAAAAAATAAATTCTAGAAATTGTTTCCGATAATAAAAAGCTACTTTTTTTCTGCTTCTTATTTCTATTGCAAATCTATTCTCGTGAACAAAAGAATATATTTTTTGCTCCCGGGAACAAAATTTTTATCAAACTGGTTCCTATTTTTTTTTCATTCTCCGAAACAAAAGAACAGAAATAGTTGTTCCGTGAAACAAAAACAAATTTTACCAAACAGAGCCTAATTGAAGATAGCCTCTGATTTAATAGTTTAGCTAATTATCTACTTGAAACATAGGCTTCCTAATTGAATGTGCAAATTCGTACAATGAATTTGGCATACCAAATATGTTTGGTAGGATTCTTAGATTTCTTTTGTCTTATATTTTTTTAATTATTTTATTGTATTTTCTTATATTTTCCTTTTTTTGTCTTTTTCCTTTTTCTTTTTCTCTTTGGCTAGTCGCTGGCCACGGTTGTCGCCAGCGACCGGCTAGGCGAGGCCTGGCCACGGTGAGCCTCGGCCTCACTTAGGTGGCACGAGGCTCGGCCTCACCTCGCCCAGCCACGGTGAGGTTTGGGCCGATGAGCCTCGCCATGGCTTGGCGTCTCCGGGGGCCGGCAACGCTCTAGCGAGGTCGCCGTTCCTCGTCTGGCCAGTTGCCAGCACTCGGCCAAAAGGAAGAAAGAGAAGAAGAAAATAGAAGAAGAGAGGAGATAAAAAAAAGATTCTAGAAATTATTTCTGGGAATAGGAAATTGCTTTTTTCTATTTCTTGTTTTTGTTTCAAATTTATTTCCGGGAAAAAAAAAAGATAGATTTTTTGTTCTCGAGAATAACAATTTTATCAAACGGGTTTCTATTCTTTTTTCGTTTCCCGGAACAAAAGAACAAAAATAGTTGTTCCGGAGAACATGAACAAATTTTACCAAACAGAGCCTAATTGAAGATAGCCTTTGACTTAATAGTTCAGCTTATTATCTACTTGAAACATAGGCTTTCTAATTGAATGTGCAAAGTCGTACAATGAATTTGGCAGACCAAATGTGTGGTTGCTGGGGTTTTATAGAGGATCAAATGATTCGATCTTACCTTGACTCCCAGCGGTTTTAGATGGAAATATGTGCTGCTAGGAACTGGAGAAAATATTAACAGTGTGTAGAAGTGAAAATCAATAAACTATGAGCTATATGGCCTCCTGACATTGCAGGGACTGTACTTTGCACATTCTTGGATCAAGAGTGGGAACCTTTCAAGTTTCTGCCTTTCTTTTTCATGCATGACCAGCACTTAAGGCTTTTGAAATTGATTGTCCTGCTGTTGTAATAATCTGACATCACTTTTCTTCTATCCTGTTCGCCTGCTACGTTAATTGTACTTATTGTTCCTTGTGATTTGGTCATTCCAATGTCCTGCATGCCCAGCTTTTATGTTTTTTTTTTTTTGCTCTTCTGCACTTTACTATTGAAGCAGCTGCAAGCATGATAGTGATTATAGGCTGGTCTTAACTTTTTCGAGGTTCTTCATTGTGGCTGTTTTCTTTTTTCTTTTTTTTCATTGTGGCTGTTGACGCCTTATATATAAACTATTGTTTGGAAGATAAAGTAAAATAAAATTTTGCATACTGTATAGGGGTCTTCATATTTGTCTTTGTGATGATATATCAAATGACTAGGCAAGATGGACAAACAAATGGGTTACTTAGATGGTGAATCTATGTTACGCGATTCTGGGTATTAAGAAATACTTATCATTGCCAAGGTGGCACGAGTTTACCTTTTTAATGATGAGCCATGTTCATCATGTAATCGTCTCATGTGGAGTTAAGCCTATCTTTGCACAATGATGGATATGTTTAGTTTGCACATTCACTGTTGTTCTAGGTTTTGTCTCCTTTTCCATGAGTTCTTCCCCCTTTAGTATTGTAGACTGTTTGTTTTATTATAACAGTCAAAACATTTGCTAAAATTGATTTGGTTCCTAAATGTTTTTTTTTTATGCCAAATGCTCCTCAACAGATTCTTATAGAAGATCAGGAACCTGAAGAATTTCTTGCAATTATGAGATTGATCAGGAACACTGAACTTCAGAAGGGACTGAGTAATCAAGTAGCTTAGCAACCAAAGCAGCATCTTCGATCAAGTGGCTTTATTTTGTATGTCAACAACCTGCACAGGAGCCTGCTCTTACAGTAGTCTTAGAGGTGATGATTTTATTTTTTGAGTAATTTTTCCTATCTCATCATATGAATTAGAGAGCATTCAGGGTTGGCGACCCAACTTTATGTAATTTTGTAGTAATCATGATTTAGACTATAATTTGACTAAGAGATTGTTGCTCATTCTATCATATAACCTCATGATTTCCTCCAACTCTTAAGAAGATAAACTCTTGAACATGTCCTGGAACTGTTGAATCGCATTTGCATGGAGTTAGAAGAGCGCGAGTTTACGTAGTATATTTGCATTTGTAAAGGCTTGCTGTCATATCTTTTGCCATTTGTTTTGATAACCAAGAACTTTATGGAAATACAACCAAATTCCTACTGAGTACACAGGAAGTCCACATCTAAAAGAAACAGCTAACTAGAAAACAAGAAGACATTGTGAAAAAACTGAAGGAATAGAAAAAAGGTAGCCCAGTCACTGCCTGGTTTAGAACAGGGCTCTATAACTTTTGACGGTTCAGTTCCTATAAAATTTAGTCACTATTTTTAAAGAAATAAGTTCCACGTGAGAGAAAAAATGAGATCTTTCCATGTTTTCTTTGTAAATGCGAATCTTCTATGCTATTTTCAGATAGCATTAAGTTCTTTGTGAATATGAATATTCTTTTTAATTTTTGCACGTGCAAGCCCTACCGACTATTCTGCAATGCCTCAGATTATCATCAATAAAATGCTTACCATGTGTAGCAATCAAAGCAAAGAATGCAACTTAATCTTTACAGGTTGTTTAAACAGAGTGTTGAGAATTGAATTACAAAACAAGGCATGATAGAAGGATCTGCCATATATAGCAAGATAATAGTTAATGTGGAAACTTTGTGCACTCTGTGGAATTATTGCACGGATGCATTTTCTGTCATGATCTGCGGGAACAAGTGAGAAGGAGGCTTCTTTTGATCTTAGATTGATAAATCATCTTTTGGGCGTCTTTGTATGATTTTCATGGTTTAAGTGTACGACCTGTATGGTAGTGACTGGTTCTGAGAGTACTGTTTAAAACTGACTGATTTGTCAGACGAGACCATGGGCTTTTTCCCCTTTCCTTTACGAAGTTTGAGATACTTGCTAGCATGTTGGGTTGGCACTAGGTTTTTCAAACGAGCATACTTTCCTTGTCTTTAGCATTACTTAAAGTTCCATTTTTCCATGCTATGATCAGATCTTAAAATTGAGAGTCAGGTGTTCTATTATGTTATTTCAACATTAGGTACTTTAAAAGCAAACCTAGTGCACTAGCTTGCTTAGAGTCTTCCATTTTGTCTATTATGTGTATTTATGCTGTTGAGAAATGTTATGGCAATAGGAAATTTAAATTTTTGGCTTGCTAAATCTGAAGGTTTAAGTGAAGTATTCACAAATTGAAGCAGATATTTAGCAAATGGGTTACGAAATTTTTGTTTGTTTGAGCAGGGTAGCTCTCCCTGCATAGTTGCCGAGCATTGTTGCAATGTTTTTGACTCTCTTCTTCCTCTGGTACTTTTGCAGGAGCGTTGGTCTTTGTTCTTCAAGGCATTTTCCTTGTTGTACATTGCGGTGACAGTGTTGGCTATTGAAACTTCTCGCTGGAGAAGGAACTGACCTGGATCTTGTATATTCATTAATTTCAGGAAAAGATACAGATGTTTCTGTGCAACGGTGCACTCTCTTCTGCAAATATGTCCATCTCATTTCCTTTTGCTGGAAGCAGCCCGAGTAGCGTTACCTCTGCATTCTCCTAGTTGTAACTCATGGCATGCAAGTAAACATTGGCAACAGTCTAGAGGGTGGTCAATTGTTATTAACCGAGCCAGCAGACACGTGTTCACAACCAGATCTAAGCTCTAGAGATTACCCTGTTGATCATAGGACAGATGATAAGAAAGGCTGAATTAGTTTCTTCTTCTGGGCATGGAAAGTCACAATAGTTGGCATGGTTTATTATACTTAATCTTCGCAGTATTATCGTCGGTGCCCATTTTCATATTTTGAAAGAAAGAGAAAAGAACTTTGACGAAAGACGTTCTAAAAGAAATACGAAACACGGACTGGTCAATACTCGATGATTCAGTTTCTTGGTTGAAATAACACAGATGAAGCGCAGGGAAGACGGCATTTAGCAGATGAGAGAACAATTTTCTTCTTGTCGATGGAGATGGAACCGTTTACCTTCATCTCAAAATAGAAATGAAAATAAATGCTTATGTGGTTGGGATGATTGTGTAGGTGGTTATTAATTCAAGGGAAATGAGCTCCTCCTCGATGAAGTCGGCTTGGATGTTTTCTCATAAACCGGACTCTTTACTATTTCACCATCCCCAAGGTTCTACCTTTTGCGCTTTATGTACTCGCATTTCAACTCGCCAAAGTGCCAACGCGAGTTTGAATCTTTTTCCATAGCCTGAGTTCTTCCTCCCCTAAGCACAATCCAATCCACCCAAAACGATAATGGCGACAGGCAAACTGAGCTTGAAGCGTCTGGTCGACAAGAGCGACTGAACGGTGCTCTTTGCTGAGGCGGACAAAGATTTTGCCGACTTCCTCCACATCCTCGCATTGCCGGTCGGGCAGGTGATCCAGTTCCTCACGAAAACAGGCATGGTGGGCAGTTTAGGCAATCTCCATGGTAGCCTCGACAGGCTGTACGATGTGTACATCGAATCTTCCAAGAAAGATATTCTCTTGAATCCCAAAGCACCCGCCTTTCCCTCCGAAATCCCATTTCTGTTGTCTGAGAGTTCTTCCTTAGATTCACCACCCGAAAACTACTAGAGGTGCCGTTCCCGTTCGAACACGGACTGTTGGACCTACGTGGCTGAGGAACCTTCTGCAATATGTCCTAGTTGTGGAAATTCCATGAACCACAAATTCACTCTTGTTGAGTCACCGGCTGGTAACCTTACGGCTGCTGCGGCATCACCAGCTGAGTTGGACGGCAAGGGAGGTTTTGTGCAAGGGGTGGTGACGTACATGGTAATGGACTGTCTGGAGGTGAAGCCGATATCGACTATTTTGAGCATTACTTTGCTCAACGATTTCAACGTGAAGGAGATCGGGTATCTTGAGGAGAGGGTAGTCAGCTTGGGAGTCGACGAGATAAGCCCATGCCATACCTTGCTATTACGTTATGTTTAGATTCTAAGAGTCCAAACATTATAGCGCAACAGTTCACGTGGAAAATCCGTTTTGGGAGACGAAATAAATTACAAACGAATATCAATAGATGTGAGTTATGTACAGAAAAAAGAAAAAAAATTATTGCCTCCGTAGTCTGTACCACAATATTGATTAATCCAAGTTTTAGATTTTGTACAATCATTTAAATATTAACTAATCTATTAAATTACTTGCTTTGTAACTTTGAAGGGTATAAAGCTGCTGAAGGCTTCATTGCACTCCCAAGAAAGTTCTCACAAATGTTTTCTCGGTGACTAAAAATGAGAGAGATCGTGATCAAGTGGATGCCATTAAATTTCATTTATAGAGAGAGAGAGAGAGAGAGAGAGAGAGAGAGTTTATGAAGGGATAGATTCTAATTTTGTGACTGGGGTTTATGCAAGACTTTTTAGTGCGGATTGACATTTTAAGTCTGAAGATTCTGGGCGTTATTAGTGCGGATCGACATTTTAAATCTGAAGATTCTGGGCGTTATGCAAGACTTTTAGTGCGGATTGACTTTTTAAGTCCGAAGTATTTTGGAGATATTGACATGTTTATTGTCTCTATTTATGATATGATAGTATCTGTTTGGTCAAAAAAAAAAAAAAAGAAGACATGAATATTGTTAGAATAATCTCATCAACTTATCATCATTCGTCGTTAAATTTCGGATCTTGGAACGGAACATTTTCATGAGAGCATCACAGAAAATAAAAATGTACCTGAATGCAAGGGTGTCAATACTACCCGATTGGCGACACCCCCCCCACCCCCCCCCCCAAAAAAAAAAAAAAAAAAAAAAAACCCGATCCAGCCCGAGCTGCAAGTGGGATGCCAATTTCAATTTCACGATTGATTCCGAGTTCGATATAGTTTTTGCTTTCTTGTAGCCATGCTTGGATTGTGGGTTTTTCTACGTAATAAGCCACAGTATAAGCCGTGCATTCATGTATGAGATTTCGAGCAGAGGAGACGATGGATCTCTGGAAACGAGATATTTTAATTAAGTAAAACCCCAAGCCATGTTGAAGTGATTGAACAATTGTCACATGAGTTTGCATTAGTTTTTTTTTTTTTTTTTTTTTTTTTTTTTGAGTTTGCATTAGTTAAGTTGTGCCAAAATTGTTATATAACTTAGAGTCAAGTTCTAAGGTGCTTTCGAAACACCACATAAAATTTATCCAGTCAAACAATTCTACCGTAATATCTCTCTTTAAAGAAAAATAAATAAAGTTGGGACAAACTACACAAAAATCCCATAAACTTTTAGGGGGAGTTACGTTAGCCCCTGAACTTTCATTGTTCATGACACAAGCTCTTATGGACTTTCATTTTATTTCAACCATCAATGCCCAATCTATTTTTCTGTTTGCACATGCTTATGATGTGACTTTTCAATTGTACAATTCTAATTCTTCTTCATTTTTCAGTCAAATCACTCTTCTGCCATAAAATGCATTAAAAATAATAAAATTAAAAAAGAAAAGATGAAAAAAATTATGATGATCTTCAAAAAAAAAAAAATATTTGTTCAAACAACAACGTACAACAACAATAGTGATAACATTTTTTTTTTGTCTTCCTTTTATTTTTTTTACTGTAATTAGCTTTTTTAATCATAAATTATTTACCTTTTATGTTATGGAGCTAACCATATTATTATTATTATTATTATTATTATTATTATTATTATTATTATTATTATTATTATTATTATTATTATTATTATGATGTCATTACATATTTTGCTTATTATTATTATTACTATTTAATGTATGAATTACATTTTGTTTTAACGTATTTGGAGGCAAAATAGGGATTTGACTAAAAACAGTTTAGAAGGATTTCAATTTTTCTTGAAATATCACATGTAGAAAAAATTGAATGTAGAGTTGACAGATGTAATAACATGAAAGTTCCCCCGTGCGGGCCCCGCGGGCGGAAAATGAGGAGCACGATTGAAAGTTTGAAAATGAACGTGCACCATGCTAAAAATTTAAGCGGCGTTCGTGTAATTTCACCTAAAAAGTTCTTTGCCCTTGGTGTTGAATAATTGGAGGGTGGTCGATTACATTGAACTTCAGAGACATACAAAATTTTCTCACAAAAACAAACCATTTCATGTGGTCTTTTATTTATTTATTTATTTTATAAGTTGGTTAAAATCATTTAAAAAATAACATATTTACTTTTGGAATATTGATATATGTCACTTTAATTAAAGTCTGATAATCTTCTTAGCCATTTCTTTTCCATGATTCTGAATGAAAAATATAAATAAAAAAAGTGGAAAGCAATAAATAGTCAACAATGTTCAATCGCTGTTAATTCTTTTAGAAGCTTAAGTTGTAAGCCAAAAGCCATTTGATGTCTAAATTTTCATAACCCACTTAACTATTTACTTTATAGAAAATTAGGAATAACCTTGACCCTTGAACAAAAATAATAATACTTGCATTTGCATATTAGGAGTATTTTAAGAACAATAAGCCCGCATGAATTGCATTCTAATTGGACTGATGTTAAATGGACTTAGGTAGGGAGGTTTTGAGCTTAATCACAATTTATTTAAATCTCGCAGACTTGCACAAAATTGGAACATAGCTAATTATTCCCTTCATGGCCGAAGTAGACATTTGCCTTGCACACGTGGTACTTCAAATTAGGAAAAAATGATTTATTGAAGCAAATTTGGGCAGTAATTAAGCTCTCTATTATAAAATTTTAGGTCACGTGGGAATAAAAGAGAATCACATAGTGATTCCCAAATATGTATAAAAAGATTTATACTGTTAACCTAATTGGGATGTGTCATATGAAAGAAAGACCTAATTCTTGGCCTACATAAAGAATGGTTCTCTTAAAATTAAGGGGTTTGGACATAATAGAGAGGCTTCTATACACCACCATGAGAAACGTCAAAGCAGGGCCTCTCCGCCCACCGCCGCACCGTGGTAGCACAGGGGAATCTGCTGGCGAGAGTGGAAATGCGAATGGGCGGCTACGTACGGGCTTATAGATAGTGTGATAGTGTAGCCGATGTCGACCATTCGTGGCATTACTGTGCTTTACAGATTCAAGGTGAAGGACACTGGAGTTCTACAGGACAAAAAGGTCAAGTTTTGAATGGATGAGGTATTATATAATAATTGCAAGGGTCTTGCGATGAGCATATTTTGTTGTAAGGATTTGGCGCGCAAACGCAAATGAATGGACAGTAAAAACTGAAAAAGAGAAATTGAAACGCGAGATTTATCCTATTTCATCATCTAAAGCTACATCTAGTAGAGGGTTCCATTATAATTAGCACATTTCACTACTATATTACAATTCTCAATTAAAAGAGAAAGACTATAAGACGTGCAATCAGTGTTATAAAAAATTGAAAAATATCTTAGAAATGTTGAGGTTTAGTTCATACTTTCCGTCAACAGAAAGACACGGGATCCCGCTTCCCAATTAGTGGGTAGGGTATGAGGACGTCCCAAGCCAATGAAAAGGTTTTATAAATTGAGCCTATATTGTATCGGTAGTTTGAGCTTTAATTTATAAATAATTAGTTCCTTAAGTAATTATTTCCTTAATTAAACGCTTGACAAATGCCCCGAGAAAACTCAGTTGACGGATTGCTTATTGTAATGTAGTCAGTGCTTTTTCTTCTCTTGTCGTCAGACGTCGTTAGAAGTGTAATTCGACTATATTTTGTTTGGGGCCAAAACTAACAAATCCTTTTGCATATCTTTCTGAATGGTTTGTTTGTTTGTTTTGATTGTTTTGTTTTGTTTGTTTTGTTTTTTTTTTTTTTTTTTTTTTTTTTTTTTTTTTTTTTTTTTTTTTTTTTTTTTTTTTTTTTTTTTTTTTTTTTTTTTTTTTTTTTTTTTTTTTTTTTTTTTTTTTTTTTTTTTTTTTTTTTTTTTTTTTTTTTTTTTTTTTTTTTTTTTTTTTTTTTTTTTTTTTTTTTTTGTTTTTTTTTGTTTTTTTTTTTTTTTTTTTTTTTTTGGTAGAAAATCGTTGGAGGCTTCATTGCGCTTCAAGAAGGCTTTCGTAGATGTCTTATGCGCTGATAATAGGATTCTGGAGATGGAGACATTCTGTGAGTGCTGATCTTGACATTGTTAATGTATCGTGATCGGCTTTGTTCACCACATCATTTAGGAAAATGAGTCCATTTGATATTTATAGAACTTTCAATAGATGCGTGTTGTTTGCGATTGGAAAGGCGTTCGTCTCATTTCGAGGGGAGAATAGGAAATACAACCTCAAGATTCTTAACATCATTGCAGAAACTGTCGCATCAAAACTAAGATTGAGCAATACATGAGATTGGCCTACTATCTACGGAAGCACTCAGATAAATCAACTCAAAGACAGCCCAAATCTTCTATCTCCTCCACGCTCTTTATTACACATCTCTATGCCAATGCCGTTGGGCGAGGCTAGCTTCCTTCAGGTGCAAATGCACCCACGGGGTGAAGATGGTAAGAACGATCCAAAGCCACACTGATGACCGCTTTCAATCCTGAAAAAAATCAATTCTTTTTCAAGGAGCCGTTGTTGCATTTGATTGAAAATAAGAGACCTTTTAATCTCCCATCATAGAAAATAGTAAAACAACCAGATTCTTTTAGCCACCCTAAAAGAAATAATGACCGAATTGAAATACTTACGGCCCAAATTTTGCGCTTCGCTTTCGGACAATCTCGCCACGAAGCCATTGATTATATGAAAGGTGTGGATCAATGAATCCGCCGGCTTGCTACTCGAACATTAGCAAGATATCAAAATTGCAAGTACGTATCAAAGTTAGGATTGGTTTGCTGGATAAATAATTTGAAAAGTGAAAAAAAGAAAAACCAATGTATACCGATATAGCTATGTATTCTTATTTAACCATAAAGAGGACTCTGGATCATATCATATGCAACTCTAGATAAAAAGGTTCAAATAAATCCCTAGATCTATTTTAATGAGTTCGATATATCATATGAACTAGACTTAAATAAAATCCTTTTTGAAACAGAAATTACGTACCCTCCTTGGAGAACCCTCCCAAGAAGTTGGAGAGCAAGAGCCTCTGAATTCCTAACGGAAGGATCCAAAAAGACAATGTGAACCTGTGAAATTTTGCATCGAATATTTCGTTAGTCCGGAGAAGCACCAAAGAATAATTGTAGCCAGTATTTCTTGTCAACTAGCATGAAACATTACATTAGCATAGAAATAATTAATGTAGTCAATATTTGGGTGATGCAAATTTTAGGGTCTTTTTGTTTGGCCTTAAGCTTTCCTGCCAAAACTTATAATTATCTGAATTTCTAGAAATTATGAAAAAAGTATCTACTGCTATCCGTGTAAAAATTTATGTGAGCCGCAATATCTTGATTAAACTAAAGGTAAAAAGCAATAGGCAATCTGAAAAGAAGGGTGTTCTTGCCTTTCTATCTCCAACATTTTGCGCGTGGCAACAACTGTTGAACAGCAAGCTGAGCAACGACCAGAGTAAGAGTACCCTCACGAAGATGGACAGCATTGAGGGGGTAGGAGTTGTAGCCATCGAAGGTTTCTTTCTATTTTTTCGAAAAGAACGAGAGCCAGATGCAGATGATTTTTCTTTGACCACGAACTAGAGAATGTAATGTGGGAGACCAAGCTGAAAATTCTTCTTGGACGAGGCATGATAGACTTGAGTTTATATAAGGGCTTGCGAATTTAGTGGCCCGCCATTGATTGTAGAAGAATAACTCCAACTTCACCGATTCATTGATTAGTTGTTAAAACATGTATTATTTATGTCAAATCAAGAAGATTGCAGTTGCAGGACTCGATACTATAGAGAAGTCCCGCACTAAATTACTAGCTGGCGTTATCCATGGGATTTTTCGTCCTTAAATGCTGCTGTTCATTGGAAGTTTGTTTCGAGTTTGAGCCTAGTGGAAAAAATCCAACCAGCATTGGAATGTCTAGAAGCCCGGCCAAGAGAAGTGCCCAAAGTCGGATGCACGTGGCGTCGTTTCTATGTCCAATTCAGACTCATCATGTGCGATTTTCGATGGTTTTCTATCCACGCACTTTAATCTTTTGCCACGACCTTTGAAAACCGTCGCTAAAGGTTGCCCGAAGGAGCTAAAAACCCTACATTTGGTCGTCCGAATTTCTAATCGGGATAGGAATAGATAAGACATGATATGAAATTCTGGAATTTTTTTTATATCCTATCAATTGTTTGGTGAATCGCCATATTAAAGTTGGATATATTCACATCATATCATGTACATTTTTTTGATATAAATAACATGTCATTATAAATGAACCTAAATATTCATAAACGGATATGGTGAAAATATCTCGTAAGACTATTCTTTAATTTATTTTTGTTTTATTTTTTGTCTTTTTTATATTATTTTCTTTATTATTTCTTTTTTCCCCTTTCATCAATATTTAATAAAATTTTATCAAATAGTAAACTGTACTAACATACCTAAAATATATAATAAATATAAATATTTAATTTATAGACTGAATGTTTATTATAAGATAGAATTAAAGTTGAATATATAAATTAAAATAAGATTAATTAAAAATAAATTTCTATTTTTTATATTTAATTTCTTAAATTAGAATTCAATTATTATTTATATTGAAATATAATTTCAATTTTTTTAACTTAATAAATTTGTTATTCGAGAAAAATAACTTTCTTATTATGGACATTATAAATCTTATCCACTTTTATCCCACCTCCCCCATGGGATAATTTTATTCTACTTATATCCTCCTTATATCTGACTTTATCATGTCCTGAGCGAGCACCAAACGTAGGATAGAATAAATCATATTTTATCCCGAATTTTATCCCAACTACCAAAGCAACCTTAATTCGAGATTTCTAGTCGTCGACTCTCGCTAAGCTCTCTCTCTCTCTCTCTCTCTCTCTCTCTCTCCCCGTGACAATTAAAGGTTAACTAAGGAATTTATGTTATTTTTGGGAAAAGTGGGTAGTTAACTTTCTCGTTTTACCTTTTTGTCATAGATCTTTTACTTTTAAAGTTGGTTGAAGCTAAAATGCATTACGATATTATAGTAGTATATAAATGGGGCTAAATGGAAATTTAAAGAACGAGACAAAAATCTTTTTTGCTTTAAATGATAAAATAGAACATCTTAAATATATTCATAGAGTTGGACCGGCTAGGCCTTGGAGTCTAGTACCCTTGCAAGATTCCCTAGTGTCTTGGCTTGGGGTTCTATAGAGGTAGTGCTCGAGACCCTAGTGCTTGTGCCTAGATCCCTAGTGCCAGCGCCTAGATCTTTTGAGATTGGGCTTAGGTAGACAACACCTAGGCTCGAGATCTTGCGTTGGAGACTAGGTTCATCGAGGTCGAGCCTAGACACCATTGCAAATGCTTGAGTTATGAGCTTGTGTCCATTGAGATTGCACTTGTGTCCATCAAGGCTAAGCTCGAGACCTTGGTGCTTGGGCCTTAGTCCATCGAGGCCGGGTCCGAGTCTCTGACACTTGTGCCAGTGTCCCCACGATTGGGATTTAATGCACTGAGGCCAAGCCTAAGACCTCAGTGCGAGTGCCCAAGTTCCTGGCACCCGAGCTCATGTTGATTGAGGCTATGTCCTAAATCCCAATGCTTGCACCTTGGCACCTGTACCCAAGTCTATCGAGGTTGGGCCTTGGTGCATTGATGTTGAGCTTGGGACCCTAATGCCTGTGCCCGGGTCCTCAACCTTGAGCCCTGGTCCATTGAGGCCACATCTGGGACCCCGAAGCCCATGCCCCTATTTTCGATGCTTGGGTCCACCGAGGCCAGCCATGAGTCCATCAAGGTTGGACTTGAGATCCTAGTGCTTACGCCCAAATCCCAGATGCTTGTGCTTGGTCCACTAAGGCCAACCCTCAGACCTTGGTTCTAGTGCCCTAGTCCATGATGCTTGGGCTAGGGTCCATCAAGACTGGGCTTGAACCCCCACTATTGGGCCTAGTTGCTAAGGAGCAGGGTATGGGTGTTGGCGTCCTAAGCATAAACACTAGTGTTTGGCTAAAATTTTCTTAGGATCCTGCTGCTTGTATTTGGTTCTCCGGCTGCCCATATGTAAGTCATTAATGCTCAAATAATATATTTTTATTTAGGAAAATCTTGATTTTTCCGATCAAATATCAAAAAATATTTTTTAGTTTATTTTCAAATGTCAATTAAGTATAAAAAAATATTGTCAAAAATGACTTCTCGAAAAATATTTTTTAAGAATGTCATTTTTTGTGAAACAAATGGAAGTGATAATCCAATTCCTTCCACCATTTATGTCCATCATACTAAATTCGTACTCTCTACTTTTTTGGGTGGTTGAAATCAGTGGGGCGGGGAGCGGTCGAGGGTTTCCATGCGCTCGAAGTCGTCAATTCTAAACCATGTGCTCCTTGGCAAGAAAGAACCAACGCGTGACGACAATTGTTTTAGTTATTAAGTAATAAAGACATCATAAAAGTTAATAAATATTGTACAACACTCACTTGAGTACTATAACATTTTCTTTTTCATTCATTTGAGTGTCATAACTTCTTAAAAATGTTTACTTAAATGCCTTAATTTTCAATCAATAACGTTCACCCAAGCTTTGGAAATCTAATGTGACATTTTAAAAACTTTTGATACTCAAGTGATCAATTGAAATATTATATGACACTTAAGTAATAAAAAAAAATTTATGGCATTTGAGTGATCGCTTTACATAAGTTATGACACTTAAATGGTCAAAACAATAATTATGACACTTGAGTGAGTGTTGTGCGAAAGTTATGACATTTGTGGTGTTCTTATCCTCAATTGTTAATGTTAGACAATGAATGGAAAACACTGGGATACATGGTGATTTGTGAAAGATGTTTGATATTTTTGATAAAGAATTTTTGGTTTATTCATAGCCAAAGAAAGCAAAGGACCAGCTTCTGAGCAACTTTTGCTATATGCTCGATAATGGCGAGAAGGCCAACTCAAAAACTCCCTAGTCACAGCAAAAAGCTTCCTGTCTATCAGAAGAAACTTTCCTCCTTACATCAACACAACTAGCGATTCTACCGGATACAACCCATGTAATACTTAAAATAACAGCATCAACATCTTAAAAAAAAGAGAAATTATGCAACTTATGATTTCTGATGCTCCAAAGACAGTACAAAAATGCATTCCAAGAAATTTTAGTTAATTATGAAAAGCAATTCCTTTTGGAGCAGATATAGCCCAACTTACTTCACGATGCCAATCTCCTATATGTGAGACTACATGTAGTCGCAAAATGCCAAAACAAATTATCGAAAATAAATTTAATTAAGAAACATGTGAGGTAAGAAATATAAAATAGAAATTACAAATCATGTTTTCTCAGCAATACTATCACTTAGGTTTACACAAGAAAAGAAGAGTAATTCACATGATATTGTGACGAACCCTCATATGATTTATTAAAAAAGTGCCACTTCAATTTTCCAAGGCCATCTTCTGAGATCGGTGGCATCCACAATGCTTGCTCGCCCACAACTTATAGGAAATGCCTTAGCGCCTCCGATTGTTGAAACCACAAAGGCCAAGAAGGCCGCCAGAACGAGCTTCAACGCCACCGTGGTAGTCTCTATTTTGCTCAAATAGAGGTATAGAATGAGACTTTTCTTATTGATCTGTTTGAGATGCTTGTTGAAGATGTATGTTGTTCTTGAAATCTAGTTCTTACATAGGTGAAGAAAAAACCCGAAACAAAGTTGGGTTGGATCTTAAGACACAGGTACAGGGGATTGGAGAAGGAACTTGTTACCTCGTTGATGAGACAGTTAGATGGCCCGGTACACTGGTAAAGCTATTATTTTCTTTGTAGCTTCGCCTGCGCATAACCAAACCATCTGTCACATGTATATATCTTCACCAGGGAACTGTAGAATTTCTCAAGAGCCTCTTTATGGTAACTAAGTTGTTATTAGCCCTAACTATGGACTTGTATACATATAAATTTCCGTGCTATAAGCACGTGTAATAGTCACAATGAACAAAGGCAGTCACGATGCTAACTGATTCATCTTTCACCTTTTATTTTGCATCTATTTTCATGTTAGTGTTCATTTCCTATTCAAATTGATAGGCAAGCTTTCAGCTCCCCAGCCTTTCATGGCGGTGTGGGCGGATGTTTAGGATTTGTCAAGGGGGGAATTCTAGGGTTTTAATGAAGCATTTAAGGGCAATGTTGAGGGATGTTAAGGATTTGTTGAAGAGGATGATCCGCAGGGACGTTAACTGGGGTTCCTTTGCCGAGTTGGCTTCGAGTGAGTTCCTATCTGTTCTTCTTTGTGTCCTATTTTTTTGTCTCTGTTCTATTCTAATTTTTGCCATGTTAGGTTTATTTAGATCGCTAGACGGTGATTTGAGAATGAATATGTACTTTTTGTGGATGAAATCTCATTTCCTTATAATTTACAAAAGGTTTTGAAAGCGACATCCTTAAATATGTTCATTTAAGTGAAGTTCCCAACTTATTAACTAAATCTTGCCTTGCTAAGACATAAACTCATTAAAAATGCTTTCTTATACTCATACTCCTAACTTTTATGAGTAGATACAATAGCTTGTTTTAAACCATTAAGTTGACAAATTTGTGAGAAATTGGCAAGTTGGGTTTTACTATGCTTGATTATTATCAATTGGTCTATAATATATTCCTTTGGCAGTATTACTAGCTAAACTTCTTGAGAGCCCTTTAGTGAATGGATCGGCCAAGTTATTATCTATCCAAACATAAATTACTGAAATAATTCAATCAGTAATTAATTGTCAAACATATTCATGTCACAAACTAATATGTCTAGATTGTCCATTGCATATTTATTGTAACTCTTAGACATAATTGCCTTGCTACTACAACTATAAAAATATGGATGTCATAAGTTGTGGCCACAACTCTTTATCCAATAGCAAATTGAGCAGCTATTCATCCTCTTTACCAGACACTATTAGTGCTATGAGTTCAGATTCCGTTGTTGAATGAGCTATATATGTTTGCTTATTTGATTCCTAGAAAAGGCACCATTTGCAAGCTTGAACATCCATTCAAATGTTGACTTGTTATCAATTGTGTTAGTTATCTAACTGGCATTTGAATATCCTTCTAGTACTGCTGGTTGTCTTCCATAAGATAAATCATAATGTGTTGTTTTCTTCAAGTAACCAATATTCTACTTATGGCCTTCTAATGCACAATACTAGAATTACTAGTAAATCTTGACAATTGACACTCTAAAAAGATTATATTCAGTCTCGTGCAGTAGACTTCCAATTGCACTAGCATATTCTAATTATACTAGCATATTTTAATTATACTAGAGGTCACTCAATATTTTCCATCAATTTAATTGACACACAATATGGTACGTTTGACTCTTTAATGCCCAAATGTTGATATTTTGAATAATTTTCTCTACATAGTGGCCTTGACTTAAAATATACCTCCCACTATGTTTGATCACTTTAATACATTAAATTATATCCACTTTTTCCAAGTCTTTCATTTTAAATCAAGAAGATGGATACTTTTTAGTTTAATCTATGTTGTGCATATTTATACCAACAATGACTATATCATCTCTATATAAGTAGGTCAAGCTCCATACTCTTTGGCAAACTTTGAATAAATATAATTATCAATACTATTATGCTTAAATCCATATGATAATACCACTGCATCAAAGTTTTCATGCCATTGCTTTAGTGTTTGCTTCAAACCTTATTATTTTCTTTGTCATTGCTAACATTGCCATTTTCAACAAACTACATCTTGCTTGCAACTTCTTTCACATAATTAACCTCACAATCAAGAACATTTCTCAATTAGAATGTGTTTGTATCAAATTATCCACAATTATGTTTTTGATTGTGTGGGAAAGTTGCTTTCAATAATCATCTCAAGTTGAAACAATTTAAATTAATTGTTACAACTTGAAAAGGTTTAGAAACTTTAATTTTAAGGTATTTGAATTTGGCAACATATATTTGAAATTCCTTCTCTTGCTTAGAGGTAGATTTTCTATGAATCATGATAAATTCAAAATATTTTAGAGTAGTCAATTTATCTACACCTTGTTTGTCAATATTGTATTTGGTTTCCAAGGCATTTCAAATGTCTCTGGAATTTATGTAAGATTGAAAAATTTCAGAGCATTAAGAATTCTTCCTTAGTATCTCCTTTCATTATTAATCGCTTCTTTCCAAAATGATGCATCTTAAGATGCCAGTGCCTCATCGAACATTCTTCAATCTTCATTTAAGTGGAATAACATGAGTAATTTATTCACAATATATACCAAGGCATGCTGTTATTTTTATTGATCTTCTGAAGATGATTGTGGAAAAATATATTGTATTCTTGAAATCCGGTAATTATATGGATGACGAAAAAAATTGAAACAAATTTGGCATTTGGATCTTGAGACATACATAAATGATTGCATTGAAGAGAGGAGATTGGTGAAGCAACTTGCTAACTCTTGTAGATGAAGCCAAATATATTTTAGTTTTTTTTTTTTTTTTTTTTTCTATTAGATTTTCTTTTAGGTTAAAAGCTACACTTTCATATAAGTGAAAGTAAGACGTTAGCCATCAAGATGATGAAAAGGAAAATAAAGGGGCAAGAAAAATAGAGAAGAGAAAAGTGAGTTTTTTTTTTTTTTTGTGCGAGTGTTCTCAATCTCTTTGTGTCATGATTGTGAGAGAATATCATAGTTATATTCCAATTTTCTCCGAAATCTAGTGGATTTGTAGAGTGTTTCTACACTGAGATGTAGGTCAGGTTTAGGTGAACTTCGATAACAAATTTTTTGGTGCGTTATTCTGATTTTGTTATTTTATTGTTGTATTCTATCTGATGGATTGTTTACTTATAGTATTTTTCTGGAATCAGCGTGCAATTTTGTAACACTAACCTCATTGATGACACATCTAGATGGCTGGTTCATATGTAACGCTTTCTATTTTTCTTTGTTGCTTCGCCTGCACATCATCAAACCATCTGTCGCATGTCTCTATCTTGGCTAGGAACTTTAAAGTTCCTCAAAACATATGATGTCCGATATTTCAGATTTCCATTTTCCTCCTACTTTTATTCTCTCTCCGAAACCGTAGTGAAAGTTTCGGACTGGGATCACTCAGGATTGTTTGTTGTTTGTAAATAGAGGTCATATATGGATTCTGAGAGAAGGAAAGGAGATAAACTGCAGTGTCTGATCAGACCTTATTAGTTTCTATATTCTTTCAAATGGACGGTTTCTTCACCGTAACAATTTAAGTAATAGAATGTCTTTTGTACATTTGATGTTGTATTTGATATAAATGTGACTCAGAAGATTGGTTGGGGGAAGGAATGAAGGAAAATATGATCCAATTATTATAGGTCGATCAAAGGTGACAAGACTATCTAATCTCATCGCCCTTGACAGACCTGCAACGACAAGTAATTTATACTTTCGTCGCCATATGCTGCATTCGGGAGATCTATAACGATGAAATGCATTTACTTCTGGCTAAAAATTTTGTCCTCTTTGATGGTCTATTGGGACGAAAAAATATTCATTGCAATTGATAAGGCATCTAATTGCCTAATGCGATTGGTGCAGGTGTACCTCCACCAACAAACTTTTGAAGTTTCTTCGGGGCAAATGCAACAAACCTGCCGTGAAAGGAAGTCAATCGTGACAGTAAAAAGCGACAAAAGATCAGGGCTACAGTGACGAAATTTGACAAGTCAATTTTATAGTCTGGTGTTTTTCTGTAGTGATTAGAGAGTAGGACATTTAGGTTAATAAGCAAGAAAGTCTTTATTCTCTAATGATGCGTTTAGTAATAAGATAAAATTTAGAATATGATAAAATTTATTCTATGAAATTTGATGCTTACTCAAAACAGGATAAAATTGGATATAAAAATAGATATAGCTTGAATAAAATTATCTTATTGGAGAGATAGGATAAATGTGGAAATGAATTCTAATATCTATGATAAGAAGTTATTTTCTCAAATAACATAACTTCTTAAATTAATAAATAAAAATTATATTTCAATATAAATAATATTTGAATTCTCATATAAGAAACTCAAGATAACAATTTAGTTTTTTAAATTTATTCTTATTTTTCATATATTCGAATTTAATTCTATTTTATAATATCAATTCAATATATAAATATATTTATATTTGCTACATAATTTAAATATTTTAGATAGATTAATACAATTTATGTTTTGATAACATTTTATTAGAGAATGATGGAAAGGAATAAAGAAAATAATTGAAAAAGGATTTTTATCTTCTTGGTTAGTGAACTTTTAAGTTCATTCACACGGGTATGCCAATTTATATTATATATATATATGATATAGCAAAATTTCCGGATTTCATATTCTATCTTATCTAATTTTATCATGACTAGAAATTTAGATGATCAAACATAAACTAAAGATTTCTAGCGGGATAAAATCTAATGTTGGCAGCACTCAATTGAAATTTAGAAATCTAGATCGATGCAATGATAATGTCTTGGATGATTAGGATTCTCCCCCAAATTTTTTTTGCACAAATATTTTTCCTGTGTGGATAAAGTTAGTTTCTTTTATCTTCCTCTGCTTAATGATGAGAACCTGAGTGTCACGACGCAATTGAATAACATCCTGGGGAGAAATTTGAAGCTCTGTTGTGTACTACATGATTGTTGGGGAGAATTGGATAATAATTTACAGAGAACTAACCTAATACGGGATCAATCTTTCCCAAAACTACATCAACTAAAATTAACTTAACCCTAGTAATAACCAGCGATAAATTCCAGCAATACAACTTCAAAATAAGTAAATATCATGCCGAAATGATAAGGAGACAAATGCAACAACAATACCAAGATTTTATGTGGAAAACTCAATGTGAGAAAAACCATGAATGATTTAAAAAATTCCACTAATAACAAAGAGTAGGAGGATACATAAAAATTCTTCTCTAGTCATTATAGACTTAATATTAACAATACAACAATATTTCATTATCACGAAGGTGGATTAACACATTTGGAGCAAGAACCCTAATCGAGATTGGAGAAAATAAGAGACAACTTGGAGAAGGTTATCAATGAACTGAACCAATCAACTCGTAACCCTCGATTTCATGAACAACATTCTCAAATTTGAGTCAATTTTGACAACTTTGAATTAGGGCCACAAAGCCGCCTCACTTTTTCTTTTTCTTCTCTATGCGAGCATTGTCTCTCTCTTTTCTTTCTCTGCTCTCTTGTGCTCCACGAAGCAGCCCCTCTTTAGCTTCTTTTCTCCATTTATTTTACACGTGAGCTAGGCCCCCACAAAAGAGGCAGACCCAGCTAACAACTATGAAGCATTGACACATTGCCGGAGCTTTTGTGTCATGTCGGACACGCTTGGACATGTAATTGTTGACATCTAAATTTTGGCAATCCAATCATTTATTTATTGCATGAAAAATTAGGGGTTAATTTTATCCCTAAAAAAATATTAATTGCATAGCATATAAATTTAGGTGCATTTATTTTTAATTTACATTTTTGTGCATTGGACCGATGACGGATGGGTTAAAATTAGTGGTTCTGAGCTTTAAATGGACAAGCCGGATTAAGCCCACGAAGCAAGTAAATTGGCCGAAGCCCATTTTTTTAAATGATCAAAGATTATCTCGTGAAAATAGAAATTTGAAATCTTTCTGGGATATGATGGAATTTTTTTGGATAGGACAGATGTGATAAAATATTACATTCAGAAAAGTAAATATTGCATTTGGAAAACAAATTTTCGTGGATATCGATTTGGAAAAATTGAAACCCTAATCGGTAGCCTATAAGTATGTTGTTCGCATAGGGTTTCGGAGGGGGGCCACACATTGAATATACTGCCACAATAAAGAAAACATACGTGAAGGAGAGGGAACGTGAGGGGAAGGAGGCTGGCTTTCTCTCTGCAATGGCTCGTTGAAGCTTCCTCGCAGCATCTCGGTGCAATCTTTAGCAAATCTCTACCACATTAAACAAGCCTTCGAGCCAGCATTGGAGTTCCAGCAGTCGTACGAGTTTCCCAAAGATAGTCCAGCAACCTCCAGGTGAACATCCAGCGAGCCAGCTCCAAGGTGTCCTTGGCAGGTTTTCAGCAAGATTCCCTCCACGACTAGCCTTAGTCGCGCCACATCAAGCAGCTGCAGGGTTTCTCGAGGGACGCCAATAATCTCAGTCGAGAATTCCATCCTCCGGTCACATGTTCAAGTTCCAATCGACGCCGATCTCGGAGCCTTACCAAGTTGCTGCCTTGGTCTCTCCATCGCAACGTTTTCTTAAGTCAACGTTTGTCCAGCAACTTCCGCGGTGATTGATTGCTGTTGCAGGCTAAATTTCTTAGACGATTACCCGGTCTTCTCGGAGTACCCAACAGAGACGTCCACGAGATAAACTCGGAGAGAGACTCGTGCTTTCACTTCTCTACTGCACCCATTCACAAAGTCCACGCATGAAGAGATAGGAGAAAAATCGGGGCATAGATATTCTCAGTAAAAAAGGGGTGGTCAACTTTGAGAGGGATTTGATTGTGTTTCATAAAAATTGAGGACTAAGCT
The DNA here is from genome assembly GCA_017140325.1 of Eucalyptus leucophloia subsp. euroa. Lineage (NCBI taxonomy): Eukaryota > Viridiplantae > Streptophyta > Magnoliopsida > Myrtales > Myrtaceae > Eucalyptus > Eucalyptus leucophloia. The sequence continues at coordinate 1,354,451 of CM029477.1, read as the reverse complement.
GGAGTAGTCCCTGCACGAACATCTTCTTTGGCCCACCGCTTCGGGAGGTTTCTAAAGCGGTCCCAAGTTGATCACCAAGATGTGAGCAGCCGCGTCTCCACCCCATCAACGACCAGCCGCAGAGCCATCGAACACCGCAAATCACTTCTGATCACCAATCGCGATCCATTGTCCGACGCTCAAATTTTGAAAGTTATTGTCCCAGGACCCATCATCACGCACCATTGACGACGAAGCTGTTCTAGTCCCGAGCCACGAGTCCCTACGTGATCTTGCAAATCATCTGTGAACCACCACAGCCACTGACCTTGAGTCGTGCCACGCCGAGCCTCCATAGTTGGTCCAACTCACCGTTTGAATTTTTGGAAAAAATTCAAATTTAGGTAAAGATCTATTTTATTTTATCAGGTAGGTTTATTTTACTAGGTTGATTTATTTTATTAGGTAGGTTTATTTAGTAGATTTATTTTATCTTATTTTAGTTTTTGATATCTTATCTCTTTGTTTGAATTTTTTTCCAATGCACGATTGAAATTCCATGATGTAGAATTCAATTCGCAACCACACGAATTTTTATTCTATCTATAAGGCTTTAGATGGAATAATTAGTCACACGGGAGTAAAATTGATATCTTGATCTTTAAGGCTTAAGATCAATTTATCGATTTTATTAGCAAAATAGTTAAGTTGGAATTTCAATTCAAATGGTGGATAGCATTTTTGATGGCCGTGGATGGTTTGATGTTTATCTTTTAATTGTTCTATTTATCCCGAAAATACAAAAAAAGATTGCATTTGCATCCCATGTAGATTAGAATTGATTGCATGATAGGTTAGTTATTTTTTTTAAATGCATGTTTAGAAGGCATTTAGAATAGATAGCATTTAACTCTATTTTTCACTTTAGTTAGATTTTTATCTTTAGTGATTTTAATTAGGAATTTTCATAAAAAAATACAAAAAAAATCATGCGCATGTCATGTAGGATTAGGTTTATGAAATTTTTGTCATCTAGTGATTGTTGCTAGTTTTTTTTTTTTTTGGTAAGCGTTGCTAGGTTCATTTAGTTAGAAATTGCTCGTCATTAGAATTAGGTCATTTTATTAATTTAGATTGCATATTTAATTGTTGCATTTCTTTAATTTTGAATTTCATGGAAAATATAAAAAAATTAGAATAAATTCATTTCATGCTTTAGTATAGATTGCATGTTTATTCATGTCATGTAGTTTAGATCATATCATCTCATGTTAGATTAGTAGCATGCATTTCATAAAGCATGATTCTCATTAAAAAAGTGAAAACAAAAAATTGAGTGATTGCGTGTTAATTAAAAATCATATTTAGGATTGCTAATGTGAATTCTGATCTAATAATGCTGATGTTTTCGTTTTTTTGAGGTAAGTCCTGCAATTTATTCACTGCTTTATCTGAGTGTTAAATTGGTGGTTTGTGTACTCATATGATCACCTCACATGTTAGGGAATTAAAATCAATTCAAACTACTTGCAAAACATTTTTTCAAAATAAAAGAGAAAAGTATCGAAAGGGCGTTAGAGAAATCTAGCGTAATCAAGTCCCCGAACTCACAATCTCTGGTTCGTAGGAGTAAGGTAAATCTCATGTTAGTTTACTTGTCTAATCGACTTACCGAAAATAGATTAGTGGCGACTCTTAATTGAAAATCATTTGTATGTTAAGAACTTGAACCTAAGTCGCAAATGGGTATGGGCTTGGGAGAGCTCGAGCTAAGTTTAGGCTTAGTAGTCCATCAGCGTGCACCCGAAAATTTAGGTTGCGACAGTGGTCAACACGTGTCAACTCTTCTCAACATGTTCCGACACTCATGTCTGGGAGAGAGAATCGTTGAAGAAGATGATGGAAGGTGGAGGTGAGGGCGAGGGAGAGACAGAGGAAGAGTAGAGATCGTGGTGATCTAGAGGGTCACGATTGTGATGCTATGATGGAGGGCTGACGGTGAGGCTGTGGCTGCGAAGGAGGAAGCATCGGAGGCAAGGCGGCGAGTGATTGTGATGGTTGATGAGGCAATCGGGAGGGAGCAGAGTTAGGGTCGTGCAAGGAAGAGGCAGCAGCTAGGGTTTTTGAGGGAGGAAAGTCAAAAAAAAAAAAAAAATTGAAAAGGGACTTTGATGGGACTTTTGCATGATTTTTTTTTCTTTCTATGGTTGGGTGGATGAGAGGGTGACTTGAATTTTTAATGAAGGAAGTGAAACCTGACAGGTAGTTAGGGCTCGATTGGGGGGGGGTGAGGAAGAAACAAGGGAAAGAAACGAGGGAGTGAAATAAATTTGGGGCATGAGGGCTCGGGTGAACCTCTCAGGGGGGTTGGATTTTTTTTACCAGAAAAATAAATAAAGGAGGTTACAAAGTGATTTAGGAAAATAAAAATACTAAATATTGAATAATGATAAATTTTGATCATTGTAGAAGATCAAAGATTTATTTAAATAAGTTAATTCTAATTTATTGTTAGTTATTAATTTCATCAATAACTTTGTTAGAGTTAAAAACATGTCCCTAAATATGGATACACATTAATTATGAATATGTCTTTTGAATTTCCTATGAATAGATTTATTGATATTATTAGTATAAATTTATTGTAGGCTCTTTTGTTATTATTTATTTAATTATTTTAATAAAAATATTTATTTAATATACAACGTGTTCCAATGTGTCAGAATTCTTTATTTTTGAGAAATAACATGTCAGCATGTCGTGTCATCTTGTATCATGTTATGCATCTATGTCACGTGTTGGTACTACTTAGGCTAATAATGATAACTAGCAATGCTACAAGCAAACCATATTCGAGAAGTTTTCATTACTTGAGTTTGGAAGTAGCGATATGTTACACCGCTTGTATTCGTTTCGATTCTTTCCATCGTATGTTTCGTCGTATGTTTTACCTTTTGGGGTGTGGTTGTCTCTTTCGGCACAAATCATTTCAGGTTGATGATATTGCGGCGGTGGCTATTGGAGTCTCAAACTACACTGAAGATGCTTGGGGATCCCAAAATGGCGTACCTGTCCTTCGTATTGAAAGCGAAAAAAGAAGTTGAAACAATGGGCCTACTTAAAATAGATATGAGTCGTATGTGGAGTTGTCTTTAATAAATAGAACTTTTGGTAGTTACTATATCTTCGAATGCTTTACATGTTTGAAACTACCCAGGATTCTTTCAATAAAATGGGGATTGTTCTGACTGGAATATGATTTATAAGCAGGTTTGATTTCATCCCTCTTTTTCGTCTTCTGCTGTAATTTCTAAAGATAGTCCATCACGAAAGAAAAATAATTTAGCCTCCTTTCTGCTAAAGAAAAAAAAAAAGGTCTTTCTGAAATATTCGCATCGGAAGTTAAGTGAGTCACAGCATATGCTAGAGAAAGAGCCTAATAGTATGAAGGAGCAGATTAATGATGCACTGTCGAAGGTAAATTGGACGAAAGAGGATCCAGGTGCAAATCCTCCTATTTCAAGATCTGCTCGGTATGCTTTCCCTTCACATTAATCTTAGGCTCCATTTGTTTTATGAAAAATAAATGATTTGGAAAGCATTTTCCTTAAAATGATCACTTATATTGCTTATATCGCTTCCAATAATAAAAAAAAAATCAGTCCATGAAAATGTTTAGATATAAACCAATGTTGATAATAAAAACATTTTTATTGATTAATTATTTCAAGCGATACAAAATATCATTATTAGGAAAATTTTTCTAAATCATTCATTTTTTGGGAAATAAACAGAATCTTAGATGTGTTTGTTTCGAGGAAAACTTCGTGCTAAAGAAAAATGCTTCACTGGAAATCATTTTCTAGGGATTTTTTTTCCCTTTCTTAGGTTAGGAAATTTACTTTTCTAACTTCTTGCGTGCAATTTTTTTTTTTTCTGATCGTAAATAATTTTCCATGGCTTGATCGTTTTCAGCAAATTGAACACTTGAAAGTCCAGAAAATTAATCCACAGAAAATGCTTTCACTAAAACAAACACAACCTTAATTTACTTTTTCATATGCAATTTCTTTTTATTGATTTTCCAATTTTTGTTGGTGCTAATGTGACTTCGATTATGTTAATCTGTGGTTGCTCTTCGCGGAGGATAGACTACCTTTATGTGCTGTTATGATCATTTTTTTTTTGTTGATCATTGAGGAGGATGGACCACCTTTATTACATATATATGTAGTTTGCATATTTGATGTATAGATGGATACTTTGACTTCTGCTTTTTCGTCAATTGCATAGGTTAATCATAGATTATGAATGCTTGTCATATCTAATTTCATATATTCGCTCATTGCTTTGTTTATAATGTGTGATTAGAATTAGAAAAACCTAGATTTAAAAATGGAACCTAAAATGTAAAAATCAAAATTTGCAAGGGAATTACAAAATTTCGTAGCATATTCGAATTTGGCAGCGACACACTTTTAGCAAACAAACAAGCTTGCGGCGAAAATATACCATCAGCTACCAAATTTTCGTGGCAAAAGCTTCAAGTACATTGCCCTGGGCTTTTTAGCCACAAACAAATTCATGGCCTATTAACGATAAACAATTTCCGTGCAAAAACCACATGGACCTTTTAGCCGATCAGCTTTGTCGTTAAAATTACAAAAAAATTGCTACGACTATTCAGCCACGAAACATATCGTCCCCGAAATTAAATACTACTCTTTTGCTACGAAAATTTCGTGGCTAAAAGACCAACCTTTTCCTACGAAAAGTTTGTCAAAGATTCAGCGACGTATCATTTCATGGCTAATACTAAGATGACGAGGCAAAAGAGTCGCGGAGAAAACCCGAAGTTGGCACCGTCCGTTGCTCGTTGCCCGATTCTATCAATCCTAATAAAGATAATGACCATGAACTTACTATCGCATTATTTAAGGAAATAGCTATAACAAGAGAAAAGTATGAGTTAACAAATATGAATTTAAAATAATCAATCCATTATTATTATTATTTTGTTGTTGTCAGTAGTGTCACTTAAATTGACAGGAATACATATGGTAATTCACCGCATATTGCAATGAAACCTTACATAAGATTATACAGAAAGTCTCATTCATTTATCCAAGGCCACCTTCTGGGCCCGGTGGCAGCAGAACTCGTCCCACCCGCAACAGATGGGAATCGCCTTAGCGCCCCCGATCGTGGAAGCCACATAGGCCAGGAAAGCGACCACGACGAACTTCAATATATATTTCACTGAAGCAGTCTCCATTATGCTCAAATAGAGTGTCTACTATGGTTCTTATTGGGGTCCTTTTTGGTGCTTTTTTTTTTTGGTCAGTGGTGCTTGTTGAAGATGTGTTGGTTTCTTAAAGATGATCTTTATATAGGTGAAGGAAACCATGAAGCCAGGTTGGCGTCGGATCTTGAGGTACGCATTTATGATCACATTAAAAGGGGATCCCGAGAGAAGTTATTAACGTCATTATGGCCTTAGATGCACGTAATCTAACTTCTTTTTATTTTTGTGCATTTATGTTGTTTGCCTGCACATTAGCAAACCGCCTGTCACATGCGTCTCTTTTCGCTTGGTGATTTCGAAATTCTTCACAAACCTGTTGACATTGAGTTGCTATTAATGTTAGTCTTAGCTACAACGTCGGTAAATAATAACTAATAAGTTGAGGGAGAATATTACAATCTCTCTATACTCAAATATTACATTTGGTTGTTATTATCTTGAATATATTAACTATTTTTTTTTTAATTTTTCCAATCGCCTAGAGGGGACTAAAGAAACATATTATTCTTTCTTCTAAGATTTCTAATCACTAGGCTAAAATGACTTTTAGAGGGGAAATGAGGGGTCCAATTACCTTTTCAAGCTTCCCCCCCCCCCCCCAAAAAAAAGGATTGGGATTTTAATCAAATTATTTCTATAATTTATATAAATAGTTCATAAACTTTCAATTTGTTCAATGTAGTCATTAAACTTTTGTACATGTTCAATTTAGTCTATGAACTATATGATTATATTTAATGTTGTCTTTCTACTATTTCAAGTTTTGGGATGACATTTAATATTTTCATATAACTTAAGAACTAAATTGAATGCGTACAAAAGTTCAAGGACCACATTAAATAATTTAGAATTTCAAGAACGGCATTATATATTGGGCTAAAGTTCAGGGACCAAATTTAATAAATTAAAATTTCAAGGGCCACATTGCACATGGCCTAAAGTTCAAGGACCATTGGTATCATTTCCCCCCCCCTTTTTTTTTTTAACCTTTTGCATAAATATTTTTCTGGTGTTGCTTAAAGTTAGTTTCTTTTCTCTTCCACCGCTTAATGATGAGAAACTAAAGTGTCGTGACACAGTTGAATAACATCTTAGGAAGAAATATGAAGCCATGTTGATACTAGAGATATATAAAAGAGAGAACTGCATAGGGATGAGTATGGTTCCATGGTATAACTTGAAACTAGAACAATGGGAACTTGTCCAATTCCAAGTTTTAGGTTCTAAGATATATAGGGTAGGTTTCACGTTCCAAAAATTGGGGAATATATTTATGTGGGTAGATTCTAGGACTAGACCTAGAACAATTTTTTGTATTTTCCTTGGTATATATCTTCGTGATATCATGTGATATTCCATGATGTCCGATGATGGGTATATAATTAGGATCCACTAGTTTGAGTTTTCATTTTATGACTAAGATTTTTATTTTGTTGATGTTTCATATTCTTCATGTGTCTAAATATTAGTGTGGGCAGTGGATTGTAGTAGGAATCACAACAATCGTTCAATTAATAATACAAATGGAACTTGATAGATCTTGAATCCTATGACAAGATAGGCTCTAAGATCTAGGGAATGCGAGATAAGTTTTAGGCTCCAAAACTTAGAAATCTGGAACAGCTCACTCCCAGAACTACCTGATAATTAGCAATGCTACAAGCAAACTGGCTTTTGCCTTCGACAATCTTTTCGTGGGCAAAAGCACTGTAGCAATAAATTACCTAGGTTTTCTATTCGGAAATGCGGGTGGTACGTTGAAATCGCATCTCAACCGAATCTGTTCAGCCCTTGCAAAGGTCAGGTGATGCGGCGTAAGGTAAATTCTCGACCTTTAAAATCGAGTTCTTATGATTTTAGTTAGGCCTCTAGTGATTGATCCCTTCCATAAATTGATTAAATCGAATTAATTGGAACAATTTACTCTTTGTACTTTATTAGATATGACTAGAGAGTTTCATTATTGCTTAGGTACATCTCTCGGGATCAAACGTTTCGATGAGTTAACCCTACCATCGGAGTTGGTGAATTTTAAGACATGGGATTTAAATCTTGATTAGAGCTTAATAAATTTATGATTTCGTCTTAAAAATTTAATTTTGTGTTAGATCAAGAACATTTCACTATTTAAGTTTGGCAGTGGCGTAGCTTTGCCACTTGTATTTGTTTTGATTCTTTTTTTTTTTTTTGGGTATAAATATGTAAATGTCATTAATCCAGCTTAGGAGCATCCCCTACAATTACAAACACAGCTGATTATGCAAGAATATAGAGGTAAGAATCCTCCACAAAGTTGACAACAAAATATTTGCTTGGGAGGTCTACAGTTCTAGAAAAATAAAGCCTTACCTCTTACAATTTTACATATTCTAGCCAAAAGAAGATGCATCTCAAGCGAACATTTAAATACAATAAATGGTCGCTAAGAAGGATACCTTGAGGAGATGTGCTTCCAAATTCTTGCCCTTTGTAGGTTTTATCATCCAGTGAAGTTCAAAATCCCATCCTCCTAAAGAATGCTGAATACCATTTTGTGCAAGGATACTTCGCCATATACTCCCGACCCAGTCACACTCGAAATATAAATGAGTTATATCTTCTATACTGAACATACAAAAATTACACTAGATATCAATTGAAGGCTTCCGTCGCATGTTTCGCTGCATGTTTTACCCCTTGGGGGTGTGGATGTTTCTTTCGGCAGAGAACATTTCAGGTTGATGAATTATAAAGAAGATGATTGCGAATCCTAAAATGGTGTCCTTGTCTTTTGTATTGAAAGTGAAAACCAAAGTTGAAACAGTAGGCTTAGTTAAAATAGATTTGAGTCGTATGTGGATTTGTCTTTGGTGGTTACTTCAATCATGTTTCACATGTTTGATACTACCCAGGATTTCTTTAAATAAAATTGTTAGGGAACTTTTCGGTTGGCATATGATCTATAAACAAGTTTTATTTCATCCCTCATTTTTGTCCTCCCCTGTATTTCTAAAGATATTCCGTCATGTATGAAAAAACAAAATTTAGCTCCTTTCTGCTAAAGAAAAAAAAATGGTCCTTACGAAATAATTGCATCTGAATTTAAGTTAGTCACAATATATGAAGACAATTACCAAAATGGTCTCGACATTTGTCCTTCTTAACGGGCCCTTTCGCACACGTCCAGCCCACGGGCCTTATTCACGGTCCACCAATCTCTCTCTAGCCCGAACTCAGCCCAAAAATAGGCCCACTGGGTCATCGCATGCCTAGCCCACACGGAAAGTCCATCGGGTGATCCACCTATCCCAATTTCTCTTCCATTGACAAGCACAAGCTTAAGCAAAACTCAAAAGCTGAAATTTCGGGATGTCACACCTAGAGTAAGTAATGCTTCTCCTAAGAATCCTTTCCTTCACCAGAAACTTGGTCACCTCTTCGTTGAACACATTGATGGGCAAGAATCCACTCCTTTCTACTTCCAAAATATCAGCCAACATATTAACATCAACATCAAACACTTTATCACTCATAGTAAATTGAACATGGGCGGGATTCAGAACAGATAGGTAAAGATAGAAGTAAGTAGTCAATTCAGGATAAGCATAAGATGACTTTACACAGAACCTCTCCATCTAAAGCTTGACAATTTTTTCTCGCAAATTCACCTTGATGGAATCCAGAAAATCAAAATCCACCGTTCAAGGGTTGATGACTCCTCTGTTTAGCATATGTGCGTAGACTTTCTTACGATTCTTTAACCAACACAACTTCCCTTTTGTTCCAGTGATTTCTGCAGCAACACCCATTTTGGGTTGGAAATTTTTGAACACCCTCTTATCATCATCTTCCTTTTTACTCTCAGTTTGATCCTCTATACCAAAATGATGATCAACAGGAAAGTTTGAAAATTCCTTTTCTACTCTTCTAGCCTCTATCAACTCTATGTTTTCCATGGCTCTCAAGAACAAGATTTTGTTCCCATAGCCATTTTCTTTCAAGAACGAACTTATGCAATTCATGGGACTTCCTCCCTTTTTCAGAAACTCATAATATTTGAGAAGTACCTCGGGCTTTCTTACTGAAATAAGAGTGGCTTCCTGAGTAATCTCCTCCTCCACTGATTGTCGATTCGTGCTTCAAGGTTATTCATCCCTGGTGAGATCAAAATGCATTGGACCTTTAGGAAAAACCAAGGCTTGCGGCTAGCAATGTGAGAGGATTTCCTCTGATAAGACATCGAAATGGACTTGGAAGATTTTGATGACATGTTGGAAAGTGATTGAGTGAGAAATTTTGCAGAGAACGTGAGAGCATATCAAGAGAAGCAAGGGTTTGAGAGAAAGATTAGGGTTTGCAAATAGTCTGGATATCGGGGGAAAACGGTCAAAGATTTTATTTAAAGAAAATGAACCAAGGCAACTGAGTGTGGAAGCGCTTTTAGAAGGATGTTTTGTCACGAATGAACTCAAATGATCCTTTCTCCAATGGTTTGGTGAAGATGTCTATCAGTTGATTCTTTGAATCAATTAATTGAACATTGATTTCGTCATTTTGCACATGGTCTCTTATGAAATGATGGTGAATTTTAATATACTTTGCCCTTGAATGAAGAATAGGATTTTTGGTGAGGTTGATTGTACTTGTGTTGTCACATCTAATTTTAGTTCAAGGTTCTTCTATTCCAAAATTCTTTAGTTGTTGCCCGATCAAAAGAATTTGTGAACAGCAACTTCAAGAGCAATATATTATGCTTTTTCCGTTGAGAGTGCCACAATGTTCTGCTTCTTTGAGAACCAAGACATTAACATTTATCTCAAGAGTTGGCATGTTCTTGAAGTACTTTTCCTGTCAACTTTACAGTCAACTAGATTCGCATCTGAGTATCCAAATAATGTAAAGTCTCATCCTTTTGGATACCACAGATCTAACTTTGGATTTGTTGCAATATATTTGATAATACGTTTGACAACACTGAGATGAGATTCTTTAGGATTAGTTTGAAATCTAACACACGTACACACACTAAATAAAATATCAAGTCGAGAAGCAGTAAGGTAGAGAAGAGAATCAATCATGCTTCTGTATGTCTTTTAGTCTACTTTCTTTACATCTTCATCATTGTCAAGTTTGGAAGAACTTGACATGGGAGTCTTGGTCTTCTTGTAGTTTTCCATCCCAAAATTCTTAATAACATCTTTGGCATATTTTTCTTGATAAATGAAAGTTTATTTCTTTGATTGTCTAACTTGTAGACCAAGAAAGAATGTTAATTCTCCCATCATGCTCATTTTGAATTCTTCTTACATAGACTTTGAAAATTTCTTACATAAACTTTCATTAGAAGACCCAAAGATTATATCATCTACATATATTTGAATAAGTAGAAAATCTTTTTCTTCCCTTTTGATAAACAAAATTGTGTCAACCATTCCTTTCTTGAAATCATCACTTACTATAGACTTGCTTGGTCTCTCATACCAAGCTCAAGGTGCCTGTTTAAAATTGTATAAAGCCTTCTTTAGTTTGTAGACAAAATCTGGTTTTCCGGGATTTTCAAATCTTGGTGGTTGTTCCATATAAACTTCTTCTTGTATGAACCCATTTGGGAATGCACTCTTGACATCCATCTGGAATAACTTGAAGTTATGTAAACATGCATATGCGAGCAATAATCTTATGGCTTCTAACCTGGTTACTCATCATAGTCTATTCATTCCTCTTGTGTATAACTTTTTGCAACAAGCCTTACTTTGTTTATGGTTACTTTATCCTTTTCTTCCATCTTGTTTCTAAACACCCACTTTGTTCCAATCACAAATTTTCCTTTTGATTTTGGAACTAACTCCTAAACATCATTAATTCTGAATTGTCTGAGTTATTCCTGCATTACTTCTATCCAGCTTTCATCAAATAAAGCTTCTTTTACTCCATTTGGTTCTATTTCAAAAATAAGAGCTAGAGCACTTGAATCTCCCTTTACTTTGGAAATGGTATGAATCCCTTATTCTATATTGCCAATAATGAGCTCTTTAGGATGGCTTGATTTGTGCTTCCAGTTACTGTTGGATTTGTCACTTTCTACAAGGGTTTGATGAATGTCTACTTTCTTTGATTCTTTTCACTTTTCTTCTGCTTGATTTTAATCACCAGAAGATTGAGGTTCCTCAGGGGAATTAGACTTCATTAAGTCTGAAACTAGTTTAGACTCTTCATGTTGAGTTTGATCTTGTTGGTTTTGGACATTTTCTTGAAATTTGACATTCATGAATTCTTTGATAGTCTGTATATTTTTGTTGAAGACCCTGTAAGCTTTGTTTGAAGTTGAATAGCCAAGAAATATTCATTCATCCGATCTTTCTTCAAATTTCCCAGGCCGATCATTTCTATTCTTCAAAATAAAATACTTGCAACCAAACATATGAAAATAATAGACATTTGGTTTCTTCCCTTTGTAAACTTCATAGGGATTTTTCTCTAGGATGAGCCTTAAAAATACTTTGTTAATTATATAATAGATAGTAGAAACTGCTTTTGCCCAAAAACAAGAAGAGACTTTACTTTCTATTAGCAGAGTTCTGGCTATCTCCTATAAAGACTTTTTTTTTCCTTTCTACAACTCCATTTTGCTCTGGAGTGTATGAAGAGGAGAAAACATGTTGTAGACCATTCTCATCACCAAAATTTGCAAAGTCTTGATTCTCAAATTCTCCCCTATGATTAGTCTTTATACTTAAAATGACATAACTTTTTCATTTTGAACCTTCTTAGCAAATTTTGAAAAATATGAGAAGGTTTTTGTTTTATTTGCCGAGAAGAAAACCTACATGAATCTTGAATAATTATCCACAACTACCAAACATTATTTCTTATCACCAATGCTTTGTGTTCTAGTTGGTCCGAAAATATCCTTGTGAAGAAGCTACAAGATGCGATTAGTGGAAGCTTGATTTATAGGTTTAAATGAGCTTTTGACTTGTTTTACTAAGATATATGGAGTACATAACTCAGACTTCTAGTACATCATTCTAGGAAGACCATGAACCAGCTTCTTAAACGATAGTTTAGCAATATGTTTCATACTCACATGTCCAAGCTTGGGGTGCTAGAGATTTGCTTCATCTTGAATTGAGATAAGACATTAGGAGCTCTTTGGACTTATGTCTAGAAAATAAATATTGCCATGTCTTCGCCCAGTGAAAGTTTGAGAGAAGCCTCAACTAACTCTATAACAAACATTTTCTTGGAAATTAATTATGAATCCTATATCACATAGCCGGTTTATGTTGAGAAGATTGTAATTCAAACATTTCACCAAGGAAACATTGTTGATGATCAAACTTCCAATCATTACCATTCCATGTCCAATAATTTTTCCTTTACTTTTCACCCCAAACGAAACATTTCATCCTTTTTGTTTTTCTAGTTTTACAAAACTACTTGAATCTCCAGTCATATGTCTAGAACAACCACTGTCGAAGTCCTATTTGCTTTTTCTTTTAACAGTAACTTGCAGTCAAAAAGAAATCTCAAACTTTTTTTGGTACCCAAATTTTCTTAGGTCCTGTCGAGTTAGTTTTAAAAATAGTCTTTGTCCAATTGTTCTTAATAGGTCTCCAAATTTTAGGACATTCATTCTCAAAATGTTCTGAGCTATTACACTTAATACATTTAAGAACACTTCGACCAATAGGTTTTACAAAAAAATTTTGAAAATGATTTTTGTAAGAAGATTTTGGAGGTCTTTGTCTAAGTTTCTCCTTGACTTTAGGAAAATAGATCAAAAGAAAACTTTCTTTATTTAGACCTAAATCGGATTTGTTATAATAAGGCATTTAAGCCAAAATGATTTTCTCTATAGTTTTTGATCCTTTAGAGAACTTTGTAGAAATATCTAAAATCTCATTTTTAAATATTCATTTTCTTTTGATAGAGAATCAATATTTTCTTTCAAATCATCAAAATTATTTTTCAGATTCTCAAACTTTTCTCTCCAATAATTATCATGTTGCCTGAATTTTGAACTTTCTTTCTTAAATTCAGAGATCTTTTAAGAGAAGATTTGAGGTTCAAGCAAAGTTCATCTATATACTTAGAAACTTAAATAGGAATATCTAAATAACTTACCTCAATTTCCTTATCAGATTCTAAGTCTGTGTTAGAGTCTGACTTTAATTCTAAGTCTAATTCTAAGTAAGCCATTATATAGATATTTGCAAACTCCTCTTCACTTTCCTCACATTTTGCGTCACTCTAGGTTTATGCTTTTAGAGCTTTCTTGTATTTTTCATACTTTGCTTTCTTCTTTTTTAATAAGGGACAATTAGGCTTGATGGGACAATTAGGCTTGATGTGTCTATTTTTCTCGCACTCAAAGCATATCATATCCTTGCTAGATTCAACATCTTCCATTGATATTTTCAGGAAATTTTGCTTGCTTTGCTTTTTCCAGTTCAATCTTCTTCCTTTCCTATTCAGTTTCCTAAATTTCTGTATCTTGAGAGCTGACTCCTCCTCATCCATATCATCATATGTGTCTGTATTATCATAATTAGCATTAGATTTAAGCACGATTGACTTCTTACTTTTTGGATCATCTTTATCATTGATCCGTTCCACTCTATACGATTGAAGAGTGCCTATTAGCTCGTCAATAGAAAGATGCATGATTCTCTGTGTTTCTTGGATTGATGTTTTCACACGGTTCCCATCCTTTGAAAGTTCTCATAGAAGTTTGTTGACCTTCTTTGGAGCAGAAATTGATTGATCTTGATATGCCAACTCATTTACAATTTCTGTAAATCGACTGAACATATCTCCAATAGACTCTCTAAGCTTCATTCTGAAGGATTCATGTTGGCCAAATAAGATATTTATTTTTGTTTCCTTTACACAATCTATTCCTTCATAAGTGACATTAAATTTATCTCAGACTTTTTTATCTGTTTCACTTGAAAATTTTTTGTTATATTCAGCATGAGACAATGCATAATATAAAGAATAGATGGCTTTTGTATGAAGAGCCTATCTCTCGGTAATTTTTGCTTGGTTGGATTCCTCGGCATTCTTATCTAAGACTTATTTTCCTTTGTCAGATGCCGAAGTTGCCTTTGGGTTGATTCCTCTTTCTACAACATCCCATTCCAGAGGATCTCTGGATCTTAGGAAAGCCTTCATTTTATTATTCCACACACTGTATTCTTTTTCATCATAATAAAGTGGCTTGGTATTGCTCTGCCCCTCCACGAGTCCTGGTAATAAACAACTAGCCATAGAAGATCTTTAACTCATAAGTATAAACACTTCAATAGAAAAGCACATGGCTCTGATATCAATTGAAAATGCTAGTACTAACAACTAAAGGGGGGTGAATAAGTGTTTAAAATAAACATTGACAAATAAATGCGGAATAAAATAAGTTATGAGCAAAGTCTGAAAAATGATCAAAGTTTGATTAAACAAGCCACCGTACTTCTGGTGAAAATTTAAAATCACATGAGAGATGAAATAGTTTTTGCAATACTTAAAAAGAGGATGCAACCGATAACACTTAAAAGAGTTAAGGAAAGAGAAAATTACACACGAAATTTATAGTAGTTTGGCTTAGATCAAGCCTACGTCCACTTTTCCATATTAGCAGCCTTTTGGCTGAAATTCGATAAAGTATCAATAGAGATTACAATATTTTGAGTACAAACACTTCTTGGAAGATTTCTTTTTCCCTCACTAAGTCACTCTTCTTGTGATTTTCTCTATTGAATACAATTTATAAGAGCTATCGTTGAAGAACAAGTGGTTGGAAAGACTTCGAATTTTGGAATTTCAATTTTCATGCCCTCTATCAAATAGATTGAATGACCTTTTTAAATACGCCTCCACACCTTATTAGCCGTTGGCATTCTCCAGAGGAATTTCTTCCAATCAATCCGTTGGACATAATCAATTAAGGAAATCTTGTAACCGTTTGAAGATTGAAATGAAAATCTATTGATTTTGGTCGCTCATACAATCAGAATCTTGGTTTCCATAAGTAGATGTTTCCCAAAAAGGAACTTATCTTCAAGATTGATTTCATCAATTCATGATTGATTCCATTAATGTATTTATAAAAGGTAAGTGAGATTCTTCGCTAGAAAGTTAGATATTAAAGAATAAATCCCTATTATGTTCATACTATATATTTGTCGCAAGATCAATAAATTAGAGTATGATTATATCTTCATTCTGGACTTGGTTTCAGTCTGGATTATGTTAGAGTAGTAAAAACTTCTGGAATAAATAGACTTTAACAAAAGTCTGTGATATGACTTCAAAAGTCTACAATTCTTTTTTGTCAACTTCAAAACTTGGTAAGAGTTTTCTCAACATATCTAACATAGGAAAATATGCAAAAGAATATCCCAATTATCTTTAGACAAATATATACATTTCATTTCACCCAATGACCCCTTATGTATCTTTATTTTCAAAATAATCACTACCACAAAAAAAAAAAAAAACTCAAAAGTGATACATTTGTGACAGATTTACCTTCCATTAGTTTCAGTTAGATTCTACCATTATATTTTTGAGTTGAATAACACATGATAGTTGACAAATATACCAATTTGGGATTTTACCATCTATTTGTCATAGATGTACCTTTTTTGTAATTTTTTGTGATTTTTATCCAATTTAATGGAAATTAATAAAGGGTAAATTTGTCATAAATGTATCACTTTTGAGTTTTTTTTGGTCAAAAATTTAATTTGGGGTAAACTTGTCATGTATATACCAGTTTGAGGTTTTTGGTAGTTGAAAAATTAATTTGAAGTAAATTTATCAAAGCAATGCCAATTTAGGATTTTTCGTGGTATTAAATCTTTAATATATATATATATATATATATATATATGTATGTATGTATATGTAAGTAGTTGTTGGGTGTGAGCCCCAAAAGATGAAAGAAAGAAGATGTAAGCATCATTTCTCTTCTAACATTGAAATTTCAACATGCTATCCAATTAAGTGGGCTCGTTGGTTTGGATATGGGTCAGGCTTTCAAGATCGATGGACTTGAATGTGTATTTGGGCTTTTTGGCCTTTTTCTTTCTTTCTCTTTCATTTGATTCTGGTTCTGTTGACACTCAAAGTTGGTCATATTATCATGTGCCAGTCACGTGGATGAGATATATAATTAAGTTGTTGCTGACACTCAAAGTTGGCCGTACCATCATGTGCCAGTCACGTGGATGAGAAATATAATGAAGTTGTGCATCATAGAGTATTGATATATGATTAATTATCAACAAGCCTATGGATGAGAGTTCAGTAATCGACAGTGAAATAAAGCACTGCCACGTGTCCAATTGTCAATATACAATGATGAAAACTAAAGTGGCTACCTGATTTTGGTAGTAAGTCTTGAGTTAGAATCTTCAAAATATTTTAAAGTGTGCCAAGGGGACGAGCAATGAGAAAGTTGGTCAATACTCAGGTATCTAGTCATGGAATTGGTGTCGATAAATTAAGAAATGTCGAAACAGGATCAAGGCAGTTACAAAGGAAGTGGGCAATTGGTTACAAAGGAAAAAGGAACGTGCGCAAGGATGGAAATAATTATTAGAAAATGAGCAACTACTCAGTGGTTACTAGATTTCTCTATAAACACCCTAGTCGTCCAATAGAGCAAACCTCCAACAAACAACACATCAAATGTTATTACTTGATCTTAACAATATCGCATTTTAGTTTATTCAGCCGTAGTTTTCAGATTCTCGTTGTTGATTAGATTTCGGCTAGTATTTTTATCCTAGTGTAGAACCATCAATTAAATTCTAGTGTTGTATCTCTTGTCCAGTGTCTTCGATTGAATTCCGATGTTGTGTCCTCTATCAAAGTGCATTGTTGTTAATTAGATTTTGGTAGTGTGCCGATATATGTTTGAACCATGTCATTGATTAGATTCCGACATAGTTTGAGTGTGGTTCGAGAATTTGAGGTTTAGTTGTAAGGGTTGTATAGTTCTATTTGTAATTGGAGATCTTATAATATCCCATTTGATATTATATGTCTGGAGTTAGCATAGAACCCTTGTCTCCTCTAAATAAAAGCCAAAAATAACACTTGATGAAATATATTTTGTTGCAAGATCAAAACCAGTTAAACATCTTTTTGGCGTGCCCGGGGGAACTTTGTGCTAATTTGAGAGCATACTATGCCATGGACTAGAAATCAATCCAATCTTGACAACATTACTGACGAGCCTCTTCCATTGATGGTTGAAGTTATTGTCCACACCGAGTCTTCGATGACACAACTTCCTCCAAGACATAGTTAGGAGGAGGATGCCAATATACCAAGGTAGAGTACGGAAGAATAGAGAAGGCAGGTGGAAGTTACTCCTATAACGCTTTCATCTATACAACGGACCTTCGAAGAGAGACAAGATGAGTTCGCCGATTATGTGGTTAGATGCATGATGGATGCAATCAAACCATTGATCCTTAACACTTAGCATGAGTGTCTCAAGGGCAACATGGAGTGTCAGTTGGAATTGTTCAACCACACAAAATTTGTGGCTTCATCCTCCAGGTATGTTCCTCCATTATCTGGTCCTCAGATAACTTTCAATACTTTTGGATAAGCTACGGCCACTGTAACACCCATTAAGATCTTAAAAAGAGGAGAAACTAGTGCGATAGCCCAGACCTATGGACCCATCACTAGTGATGCCCAAACAAATCTTGTAAGTGACAACAGTGGAACCAGCAATCAAGGTCCTTGCCATAATACATTATGTTCAGAATGGTGGTGCTGTCCTTCAACCTAATCCCATACCGATGCCTCAAATCAATCCCACATATACACATGCCATTATCAATAACCAGGGGATCATGTTAACTAAGCCCGGGGGCAAGAACAACCTCCTTAGCCAACCATTCCAGATGCTCCACCCTAAATACCACAACAGGGATTCCAATAAGTCCCTCTAAATGTTCCGTTACAGATTCCACAACCGGCTTGTCAACCTGTTTCTTCTAACATTCCACATCAACAAGCGAATGTTCCACCAATCGCACAAAACATCAAACGATTTCCACAATTCCAAATTCATCAACAACCCTATATCCCATAGTAACAACTGCATCAGATCTCACAGCAGAATGTGAACCAGTTATGGCAACCTAACTATAGCATGCAACACGTTGCAGGATTGACCATGTTCATCCTAAGTCAAAATCAAGTGGTCATCGATCCGCCTATAAGGTACTATGGAAATGGTATGGGATATGTGGGTAATGTTTATAGAAAGCCATACCTAGATTGGATAGATGCAATACTACATTCCAGAGGTTTCAAGATACCAAAGTTCATGTTGTTTACTGGAGAAGATGATCGGTCCACATTTAGGCATGTTAATCAATTTTTTGGCATTATGTGGAGACGTTGCGCAAGGTGACCATTGGAAACTATGATTGTTCCTGCTATCATTGTTAAAGACTGCGTTTACATGGTATGCAACTTTACCAATGAATTCAATCTTCTCATGGGAGTAGATGGAAAGACTCTTTCATAGTCAATTTCAAAGGGTTGTCTTTGATTCGTAATTTGCTGATTTGTCAACCATGAAATAGAGGGGAAACGAATCAATTGATCAATTTGGGCGCAAATAATAAACATTCTAGCTAGAAATTGATTTCTTGAAAAGAAATAGATTTTTCTATTTCTATTTTTGGATTAGTTCTTGAATGGAAATTCGTGTTTAACAATAACACAAAATTTCTATTCTCAGAATAAAATTTTGTTTGATAATAACATAAAATTTCTCCCTCTTAGGGGGCGACGATAGTGGGTGGCGGATGGTGGCTAATGATTGACGATGGCAGACAGCAGGTGGGTGGCTAGCTAGTAGAAAAGACGAGCAATAAGAAGAGTTTTTATTTCTAATTTCTATTCCACAAATAGAGAAATAATTTTTTTTTTTACATCTCATTTCTATTCCAAACTTATTTCTAAACTAAAAATTTGATCCATAAATAGAAAATTGAAATTGCATCACCAAACATATTTCTATTTTAGAAACAAGTTTAAATTGGAAAAATTATTCTGGAACAAAAATAAAATGGTTGTCATGCATGCCCGTTATATCTAGATTTAAAAGAGCTAGGAACAAATGTCTTGTTCCCTTGCTCGAGAAGACCTTTTGCAGATCTAGCCTTTAATGGTTTGAAGTTGAAGAAAAGAGAAAGGATGGTAGGACAGCGTTATTCGGATCTATTCTAGTTATCAATGATAGCATCTAAACATAAGAGTCTGCTCAAAGAAAAGGATAAAAGACATGGCTGAAGAGGTGATGTTAATTTGTTTGAAACATTAGAGTTTGATGAGGAATTGGAGCAGGTAGAACGGTCGAAGTAGCTATTGCCAAGATGGTAATAGATAAGCCAAACACGTGCCAAGCATTGAAATCGGTGAGGGTGAAAGAGCAATCTAGTATCATGGCAAAAGCTAAAGAATCTATGTACTACTCTTTCGACATTAATAGAACCGAAGAAATTTTCAACATGTTATTGGTAGATGGAGGTCAAGTCATACCAGCCAAAGATGATTTGCTATATAAAAAGTATTGCAAGTAGCATCACTCATGGAACCATAACACCGTCGATTGCATGATCTTTAAAAAAAATATTCAAGAGGCAATTTGACAGGGCAAACTAAAATTTGCTAATGACAAAGGCAAATCTCGATGGAGGTTGATGTTGATCCTTTCCTTGTTATAACTGGAATGGTCTCATTGAAATCCAAAGGCAAAAAATACCAACTACCACGTTTATGCAATCGATGTAAGCGAATAATTGAAAGGGAAAACTATCAACATGTTGGAAGAAAAGAAAGTCAAACAAGAGCTGTTCGAATCGATGAAGCTGACAATCCTAGGGTATTTAGTCCACACCAGAGGACTCAGACTTTCGATAGGATAGTTTACCCAAGAAGGCGTCATGATCATTGAAAAATTTGTAGGGCGTTTAAACAAAGGTATGAGGAAGTAGATCTTACTATAGGCACATAGGGAGAACCTAGCAAAAAGTTTGATTATTTTGTCACCACCTCCCTCATACTCTAATGATTATGTTCCCTCTGGATGCGGAGACGAGTTTAATCACCATGATCCTAAGAACTTCGATGTACCAACGCTACCATACCATCAACAAATGCTAAAGATACCCATGATCCACCAGAAAATTAATGGTATGAAGTTGAGGAAATCCAAGGCCCGAGGGCAACAAAACATGAACCTAAAAGAGGAGAATGCAAAGGAAGAAAAGAATGTGTCAATTGCAATAGCAAGTCAATCAAATTTATATCACATAAGCTAAGCTAGCTTTAATCACAGTAAACAATCCGAAACCCTACAAGGCCAGGAACTTGGTTTGGAAAAGGAAGTTAGAGAGGACTATAACATCTAACTAAGGAGAAGATGGGCTTACTCAGACTACATCTTAAATGTGTGAAGACAAGCCAAAAACATTGTCAAGGTCAGTCTCCCCTCTGAGCTCGTGTATGGTTCAAGTTAGGTTACCCAATGAATTTCAAGTTGTGCCAACCAAATCTGGAAAGGCTGAAGAAGTCTTGACTAATGAAAAGGAAGGGGCTGAGTTTTACTTTGACGGCACGTAAGTAATGGAGTTTGAGAAAGTAATGGAGTTTGAGAAACCTCCCGTGAGTAGTGCTAACCATTTAAGAGCTCTAAATATTAATGCCAATATAAATGATCATCTAGTGTCTAGGGTGCTAATAGATGGAGGTTCCACTTTGAACCTCATTACACATAGGTTCTTCAAGAAGTTGGGAAGAAGGGATGAAGCAATAATCCCACCAAATATCCAGTTGTTAGACTTGGCTGGGAAAATTGCTGAGGGTAAAGGAATATTTGTTGCCAATTTAACCGTCGGATCTAAAAGTTCAAAAATATCCATTTGTATCATCGATGCTGATGAATTATATGACCTATTGTTAACTGTTGATGAACTAATAATGACTAGGCTAAATCAGTCTTCTCATCATCAAGAACAAGAATTATGACAGTCACTCACATTCACACCAACTTCTTTATCTGCCCTTGGTGTCCATCTTGTTGTGCACAATCCTTTGACGGGAGACTTGATTGGGTTGCAAAATGAGCCGAAATTTGGCATGAATATTGATGAATCAATAATGGTAAAGCTAAGTCAGTCCTCTCATCATCAAGAACAAGAATTATCGCAGTCACTCACATTCACACCACATTCTTTATCGCCCCTTCGTGTCCATCTTGTTGTGCACAATCCTTTGACTGAAGACCTAACAAGGTTGCAAAATGAGCTAAAATTTGGCATGACTACTGATGAACTAATAATGGCTAGGCTAAGTTAGTCTTCTCATCATCGATAATAAGAATTGTCACGATCACTTCCACATGCACCTTCTTCTTTATCGCCCTTTGGTGACCATCTTGTTGTGCACGATCCATTGACCGGGGACTAGATTGGGTTGCAAAATAAGCCGAAATTTGGCATGACTATTTGTACACTGATAATAGCTAGGCTAAGTCAGTATTCTCATGGCAAATCTCCTTAAGCTTCTGTGAAATCATCACATTTGGCATCAAAGCCCTTTTTTTTTGGACATGGCGTCAAAGTCCTTTATTGTTCTCCTCTAGTGACACGTTTGCTTATTCGACCAAACCACTGTTGGTTTCCTCTCCCTTGAAGCAGTATTTAGCCTAATCACCTTAAACTTAGAGC
This sequence comes from Eucalyptus leucophloia subsp. euroa, assembly GCA_017140325.1. Lineage (NCBI taxonomy): Eukaryota > Viridiplantae > Streptophyta > Magnoliopsida > Myrtales > Myrtaceae > Eucalyptus > Eucalyptus leucophloia. Next base: position 1,332,422 of record CM029477.1, on the reverse strand, counting down.
GAGTCATCTTTGTCTCATTTGCAATGTCCTTTGTCGGAAACATCCTTACCAACCCCAAAAGTTGAACAACATTCTTAGCAAAGTGGTAAAGAATGTAAACCAGTCCTAGGTGCAACAATTTTCCAAACAAGACCAACATCAGTTTCCATTGACTCGAATTAGTACATGCCTAAATCAGAGACCTCACAGTCATTGCTCTCGAATACTAGCAAGCCATCACCTCTCAAATTCACGCAACCTTCTTCATCATCCTCCACTTGCCATGTTGTTGTGCACAATCCAATGACCAAAGACACGATTAGGCCTAAAAGTGAGCCAAATTTGAGTAGGAGTGTTAGTGCCTTAACTTAGTCTTCTCATGTCACATCTCCTTTCGAAGCAGTCCCTTCGGGTTCTCCGAAACCATCCCCTTTCTGTATCAAAGCCATCAAATGTCGCTTATAGTGAACTGTTTGTTTCCTTAGCCAAACATGCGGCCCTTTATGCTCTTCCAGCTGTTTCTGAGACCACATCGCCACCAATTGCAGGTCACTCAAATCAGAATGTAGCCAAACCGCCTTGGCCTTCCGACGAGCTGTGTTCTTCTCGTGTGTAGTCTCCTTTGTCAACAACAACCTCACCTACCCCAAAAGCACAAAAACATTATGCTGAGCAACATAAATGGGATGTACCTCCAGTTGTTTCGGAGACCAAACTGCCTTAGCCTTCCGATGAGCTGTCTTCATCTTATGTGCAGTCTCCTTCTTCATAAAAAACAAACTCGCGTACGCTAAAGTGCAAGAACATTCTGCCAAACAACATAAGCCAGTCTTACATTTAGTTTACTTAGTTTCGCCGAATCAGCCAACGGAGACTGTAACACCCTAAACCTCGCGTGCGAGCACATCCCTCGATGGTCGATCGAATTGCAACATTTTGCAGGACGCGTCGCCGACCCATTCATTTTATACACAGGCAGATGCGAATTAAACAATCTCCAGACAACAAACAAACAAACAAACATGAGATAGAAAAGCAGGACAACCAATTTAAACAAAACACATTTTATAAACACATCAAGTTTATACACGAGTCTATGTCCAAAGAGAAAACCCTAGGCCACCTACACCCCAGACCCTTCAGCCTCGGGCTCCAGATTCTTCACACTAGGAACTTGAAAATTTTAAACCACGACGGGTGGGATAAAGTCTCAGTCAGTCCACGCCCTAAATCCCGATTAGGATGAGAATTCACCTAGAGATAGTTTAAACATGCACCATATACGATTTACCTCACCTCAACACTTCCCTGCACTTTAATATAGTTCATATAACATATGTATACACATAGCGTAAATTATTAATTTGGAACACCTCATAACATAAGTCAATTAAACACAGGGGTCCCGATTATAAGGCCAAACCATTATGACACGTCTCATTCCGTGCTACACAATTTTGTCTCATAATCCAGCATAATCGGGCGTCGTCCCGCTTCATCGGGCATGGCAACGTCTTCATCTAAACGGCATTCTTAAATGAGCATTGGCCCAGCCTCCACTCTGACCGACATCTGTTGATGTGGGGCATTCTCGAAGGAGTATTGTCCGGCGTAAACACATCATGATGGATTCAGATAGCGATCACTCACACATCCATGTTCAGTCAAGAATATTGTGCTTTGCACTCAAATACTTTCATTTCAAATAATGTACTTGGCCTATTTTCTTTATATTATAAACACTTGGTAAAATACTTGTATGTGGACATACGATCAGATTGAACCATAAAACGTGGTATACTCTCTTTTAAAAATTTCACGATTTTATAGAGTACTTAAAAATATTTTTGTGTCAAAACTCGACACTTGGTATTTTTCTAATTAAATACCAAAATTCATATTTTTGAAATAATAATTCAAAATTCATTAATCACCATCCAATTGCATAAATTAGCACTCAATTATACAAACCAATTACACCACAACGATTAGCACGAAATTCTAACGACCGGCTATCCCGGTATAATTTACACTAATCAATAATTAATTAAAGAAATTGTGAGTAATTAAATAAGTTGTGATTAATTAAATTGAACTACTTACGTAACCTAACCATGTAGGTACCTCATCAATCAAGTCAACCTTTTTCCTTCCATCATATAGCCAAAACACCAAAATCCCCTTTTAAAGATAAACTTAGTAACTCTTTTTTTTTTTTGGTTCAAACCTTCCAAAATAAATTTGTATGGGGTCCCGTATTTGAAATTAATCCGCTAAACTTTGCACGCACCTTGTATAAAACCTCCTCATTTTATTAAGGACATAAAATTTGGTGTCCAAACCCGACACCATATTTCTTTTCTAATTTCTTTTCCAATCACCCTCTTTTGAAAACAAATCTTAGTAACCCCTCTTTTTTTTTTTTGTTCAAAATGTGTAGAAATAAATTCATAGGTGTTCACGTACTCGAAATTAATCCATCAAACTTTGCACGCACCTACTTTAAAACTTCATTGTTTTATCAGGTAAGTAAGTTTTGGTGTCCAAACCTGACACCTCGTTTATTTTCTATTGGGATAAGTAATGTAAAAGTTCTAAAACTTGTCATGAAAATGCAATTGAGTCCTAAAACTTGCAAAAAGTGCAATCAAGTCCTAAAACTTATCATGCCCCGATCCTCGAGTGCGCGCCCATCCCTCACTGGTCGATTAAATAGCAATGTCCCAAGATGCATTGCCGACCCATTCATTTTAATACGCATGCGGAAGTATATAAATAATCCCCAGACAATAAAACGATGGGATAGAAAAGTAGGCCATAAAACTCGAACCTAAAAAACAACCACACTTATATACAACGCAAACTAGTGCACATATATACAAGGCGAACTACCAAGTCAGATTCAACTTAAACAAGCTCAGAAAACAAAGTCTGCAAATAGGGGTGGGGGTTTCTGATCTACTCCGGGCTATCATCATCATCCTCGATCTCTCTTTCTTCCACGCTCCAGCAAGAGCCTTCAGCAGACTGCATCGGGGACGATAGTATTGCAAGAGCCGAGTCTACTACATCTACTATCGAGCCTTGAGGAGGATCGGCCGTGCCCTTCCCAAAAGCGACTTCTAGAGCGTACGGAGGGATCTCAAACTCCAGAATAGGACCCTCTCTTTGGCCATCTTGAGCCTAACGGTACCACGACTTGTATTGATGGGGCACCTTATGGGCGAGACCCGCATTGACCCAGACCATGGACCTAACAAGCTCGTAGTTCCAACTGAAAGTGCTAGTATGAATACCTAGAGGGGGGTGAATAGGTTTGAAGAAATTTTTTCGCAAAGAAAAGTAGAAATATTTTTCTTTTGAAACCGAGTCTGAAGAATAATAGACTTTTGAAACTGAGTCTGAAGAGCAGCAGGCTTTGAGCGAGATCAGACTTTAGCAGTTAAATAGAACTACGAACAAAATAAAGAAGTTCAGGAAAGAGAATAAGAACATAAGATTTATAATGGTTCAGCTTAGATCAAGCCTACGCCCACTCTCCCACGCTAATAGCCTTCTGCTGGATTCTATTATGCAATAAACATGACATTACAACTTTAAGTGCAAATACTTAGTGGTAGATCACATTATTTCACCAAGTCACTCTTTTGGTATTTCTCTCATGATCATAAAACATATAAAGATATCGAAACAAATAAAGTAAAGGAGTTTACGGAAAAGAAAATAAACACAAAATTTATAGTGGTTCGGATTAGATTAAGCCTACATCTACTCTCCCATGCTGATAGCCTTCTGACTGGTTTTCACTATGAATCGAAAAAGAGTGTGACAACCTTATAACATTGACTTCTTAGTGAAGAGTGTCTACTCCTCTCACCAAGTCACTCTTTAGTGTTTTCGCTCTTTTTCGAGTATAAATTTGAGCACAATATGAGGAAGAATAAGTGATTTTTTTAAGCTTCAGACTTTGGAATTCTTCTTTCACACTCTTTCTCGAATGACTTGAAAGACCTCCTTAAATACTCCTCTATGCCTTTTCGACTGTTGGCACTTCCCAAAGGAATTCTTCAAATCAACTTGTTGGACAGAATCAATCAAGGAGATCTCGAGTCATTTGAAGATTGAGATGAAAGTCTAATGATCCTGGTCGCCCATATAATCAGAATCTTGGTTTCCATAAGTAGATTCTTTCCAAATAAACTTGCCTTCCAAAAATATTTTTTTGCCGTTCCGTGATTGATTCCAATAAAGATAACCAAAAAAGGTAAGTGATATTTCCAACCAGAAAGCCATATATATCTAGTTCGTATTGAAGCCTTAAAGGAAGATAAATAATCCTAAGTTTGATTATGTCTTTGTTCTTCACTAGCATTCAGTTTGGGTCTTCGTCAGAGTGGGGCAAATTTCTGATGTAGGATAGACTTTGAAGAAATTACATAGAAGTCTCGTATTCCTCGAAATGATAATAGAACTAGAAAAGTTTTGTCAGCTTTAAAATTTAATAGGAGTTTTCTCCAGCAAGAAGTACACTAAAAGTGCCTTAACTTGTGTACAACGCTCATTTTAGTGTCACAACATTTTGTCGGCTCATTTAAATTCCACTTTTTTTTTTTTAGAAAAAAATCACTTAAGTACCAACTCTGATTTGAGTGTTGGAAATCTGACGTGGTAATATTTTATTAATTTCTCAATCTTATGTGGCTTGCCAACGTGCCCAGTCAACATATAATCTTTAAACGACGTTGTGTGGTGAGTTAAAAAATAATCACTCTAGTTTCAGTCGTTGTAAAAAAATGATTGCTTTAGTGCCAATTTTAATGAAAAAGTGATCACTTTAGTGCTAAAAAATCCATAAACGTCGTATAATAAGTCAAAAAGTGATCATTTCAATGCTAGTCATTATAAAAAAAATGATCACTTCAATGCCAACAAATTCCACATCAAATAAATTTTTTAAATTAAAGAAGCCACATAATTTCTTCAGCCATAATTTTTTGTTGGAGGCACTTAAGTGATCATTTTTCTCTTATTTTGGCACTTAAATTAGTCGGTGAAAAGTTGTGACACTAAAGTGAGCATTGTATACAAGTTAAGGCACTTATAGTATACATCTCTTGAGGGATGAGATAAGAGCATAAGTGGTTAGGGGGGATTGGCACTAGCAAGGATGCGAGCAAGGTAGAGTAGTTAACAACATGGAGTCAAAGCTTTCGAAATAATTTGAAATCGAGGTGGTAACTACCAAGAGTAGTTACTTGTAGAATAAATAGCTGAAGAGGCATTCGTGTAAAAGACCTTTTGCCAAAATTGACAATCGAACACATTTCGCTAGTTATTGTTTCCTTCATTGCACTTTTACATTCAATTGTACGTTTACTTTTTCTCCTGTTTTCCTGTATTTTTCTTTGCGTGTAGTTTAGACAAGTCTCTTCCTTTCCGAAACAACACATAACCCATTTCAAATAATAAAGTTGAAGCTTTGCCCCTTTGGTAAAAGATATTTGTCGAGGGAACTTTCCCCCGCAAACATCTTTTTGGCATGCTTGGTGGGACTATTGTGTTATGTTCCTAGGAAGTGTTGATGGCAAAAACAAGGAACCGGGAGAGTTGCTCCTCCGTTGGCGATGATAACTCATCCCCGCAACGCGTTGGAGAAAGAGCTATCCATTATGAGATTTCTGGCCAGAATGAAGACCCTAACAATGGTGTCAACATAGGTAGCAATTCTAGGGACATTACTTGGGAATTGTTTGAAGATTAGAGAAGAACGTTGACCCTAAATGCAGTGGTAATAGCCACCATGAGAATGATGTTCAATGAATAACAAAGTAATTTCGCCAATCATATGGCTAATTCAGTGTCTTAAGTCCCTTACTTACTATTTTTGTTACTAATTTGACTTTGAGCATGGGATTGTCGAATCAAGCAAACATGGCCCATGACAGTTAGACCAGTGCAATTCCACCAACCATGCAAGTTCTGGCCCAATCTAATGTTGTAGGATGTTTGAATCCCATACTGTCGGTTAGGATTTTGCAAAGGGTTGACAATGTGAATGACTAGACTCAAGGCAATCGAGGTGACTGAGCTAGGATGCTTGGAGCCATATTCCCGCATCGATTAGTACTAGAGACTTTCAATGGCACAAATTCAAGGAGAGTGATAAGTGATACCTCAAACTTAGGAAATGAGGCGCAAACGGGCGTCTCACAACAATTGCCTCTAGACATCAATCAACAAGGTAGCAATAATGCGGTGCCACCTACAGGGGTACTGAACATCAGATCTATTCCCATACTAATTGTAGGGCACCAGCCTTATTGGCCACAATAAGGGATTAGAGAATTTGCTATGCGGCGTGCAATTTAATCAAGGGAATCGAGTGGTTGATCCCTTGAGGGATTAGCAAGTAATCGAATAGGTTGCTTGCTTGGTCATGCAGCGGATGGGCTTGGATGGGGGCGTTCCAAGTCCTATCCATCACAAGCCGTACCCAAATTAGGTTGATAACATCCCATACCAGTGACTTTACTCTCTTCACTGGTGAGGATGATCAATTGATGGTAGAGCACATTAGCCAGTTCATGGCTTAGTGTAGTGATGTTAATAATGATGAAATTTGTGTTTATTTCCTCTGTCATTGTCGAAGACAACTTTAACTTGGTATTCTGGCCTTCCCACAATTTCGGTACAAAATTGGGAGGAAATGAAGAAGTTCTATACTCAGTTTTACCGCCTAATTTCTGAAGTAACATTATTAGATCTAGTCACCATCACACGGTTTAACAATGAGATGGTAGATAAGTATGTTGTCCGATTTAAGAAAATGAGAAATCGGTGCATGTTCTTTCTCCTAGAAAAAGAAGTTGCCAAGATGGCAAAAAAAGTCTAAAAATTTGCATTGAAGGAGCATTTTACTAGGCATAAATTTAGGGATTTATTTTTATTAACTGCTGCAACAACTCAGTATGAGAATTTTTCAAAGGAGAAAGACAAGAAACCCTATCGAGATTACAAGCAGATTGTGGTGGTATATGACCCTGAAGAAGATTCTGAGGATGAAGATGCTTAGAACGATGCTACTAAGATTGCGGTACTAAAAATGACCCTAGACAAGCCATATGCCCGCCAGGCCTTGAAGCCTGCTAGAGTGAAAAGGTCAATCATGCTTAGAGTTAAGGATACGCAAAGGTATTCGTTTAATGTCACCAGGTTAGATGAAATCTTTGACCACTTGGTACGTGGCGGGGTTGTAAGATTAATGGAGGGTCAAACCATCCCAAGTAAAGAAGAAATAGGCAGTATAAGGTATTGTGAGTGGCATCACTTTTAGAGTCACAGTACCAATTATTCTAATGTCTTCAGGAAGGCGGTTCATAAAACAATCCGTCAAGGCAAAATCAAATTTGTTGAAGGAGGATCCTTTCCCTCAAATGACTTGGATGGTGTCGGTGGTTGTTAGAGGGAGGTATTTTGGTGAACGTAGCTTTTAGGAGCAAACTCCCAATAGTATTGTAATACTAACAAAGAAACAAGCAAATAAAGTCCCGTTCAGGTGACTTTATGAGGAAGGACATCTTGAAATTGGAACATTGGGAGAACTGAGTGGTAAATTCGATTATTATGTCAATATACAAGAATGGCCCAGCCCAAGCAGAAGGCTTCTGAGGTGATCCCATCAAGATGAGGATTGGAGTTCGAGTATGAGGACAAAATCCCACCTTTGAATAATTAGCGTCAGAAACCTCCTTAGACAATGAAAGTGCCACATAATCCTCCAAAAGAGCAATGGTTTGTGGGAAGAGAAATCTCAGCCAATTTGCAACAGATTCAAACCTTTGAATAGAAACCGGTGTCGAAAGCTCAGAGAAGGAGAATGCAGCAAAGAAAAGGCTACAAGAGTTACATAAACAAGCTGGCACTTTAGGACCAAAAGGTAGACGCATGGCGAGCCAAAGAGCCTTTAGTATGGGTAAGAGACAAAGAGGATTCTTCTAAGTTTGAGGGAGAGTATAATAGCTATCAAGAAGATATCATGACAAGGAGAAGTCCTCCTTGGAAGCTCAAGGAAGAAAGGATTGAAGGAAAAATTAATAAGATAAGGGGAAAGTTTGATAGGGGGAGGTCCAATTCTAGTTCTTCAACTGGCTCAAATATGGTGCAAGTAAGACTCCCTCTTGAGTTCAAGGCTTCAACTTTGAGAGTTGTTCTAGTGGAGGAAGAAACTTTCCAATTGGTGGAGACTATGAAGGCAAAATTCTAGTTCACCAATAAGGAAATGGTGGAATTCGAGAAACTTCCAATTAATAAGACAAAGCACTTGAAAGCTCTTGTGGTGATAGGCAAGATTGAGGAACATCCTAATAGGATGCTTGATGATTTGGGAGCTACTCTAAATCTTATGTCATATAAACACTTTCGAAAGCTTGATAAAGATAAGGAAGAGTTAATCCCGCCTAATGTGATGCTTTCGAATTCTAGGGGAGATATACGTGATACAAGGGGGTGGTCGTGGTTGATCTCACAATTGGGTCGCGTATTACCAAGACTATCTTCTTCATTATAGACATCGACAGTCGTACAATTTGTTATTTGGTAGGGATTGGATACACAACTATCCATGAATTAACTATCCATGCTCGATCATCAGTTATTGCTTCGTCGGTACGTGCTTAGCCATCTGTTACAGCACCACCTGCTTTGTTCCAAATACAAGGACCAATTCAGTGGCCTCACCTCAGCTGGTACCCTATTCAAGGCCAATGGGCCGCTGGGTCGAGCAATGTATGGGCTCAACAAAGCTTACCTGGAGAGGAGAATGGACTGGGCTTCAGAATTCAACCCGAAGGACGTGGATCTTCTTGGGAGAACTATTCAAATGACGGGTCGGGTTGGACAAGAATGGGTCCTGGATCCGGATCCATCCCAACGGATCCCTACCCGGTTCCTCAACTCGGTTTCCAAACCGATTTTCTGCCCTATGTGTTTCCGTTCAACGGCAGTTGTCCCAAGCCCAAAGATCCCCTTCACACGACGACGGCCGACGGACCAGAGCTTCGACTCATCAACATGTAGCTCGCCGGATAGGACAATTACAGTGCCTGGGCTCGAGACCTCCGGCGAGCACTTGTAACGAAGGACAAGGATGGCTTCCTTGACTACACCGTCCCCTACTCGACTGACAAAAGAATGCAACGTTTCTGGAAGAAATGCAACCAATTAGTCCGTACTTGGATCGGAAATTTTCTCGCTTCGGACGTTGCAGTTGGGCTACCGTCGACCGAGGACTCCTAGACTTTTTGGGCAAACATCCGAAAGATGTATGGGCGTCTTGATCTGGCGAAGCTCTTTACTATTACCCAGGCTATCTCGGAGCTGAATCAGAACAATCAATCGGTCACTACCTGCTTCAATCGGCTCTCGGCTCTTTGGAATGACCTCGAGGCGGGAGGAACGACTCGAGGGTCCCAAAGAAATGCCGAAATAGTACCAGAAAATTAAGGAACGGGAGAAAGTGACTCGGTTTCTACTTATCTTGAACGATACGTACTCACATTTTCGATCGCAGATCTTGGTGATGGACCCATTACCTTCATTCGGTCGAATCTACCGACTAGCGGTCCAAGAGGAGAGCTAGCGGCAAGCTGCGACAGAGCACGACAGAGTCTGCGAAGGAGTCGCCCTTGGTGCCCTCCAAGCGAGCTTCAAATCTGAAGAGACGTGGCACGGAGTCCATGGTAGTCGCGGGGTGGCTGGAGGAGTCGAGGTTTTCGATCGAGGTTTTTGGGCAAGTAGAGGGCGGACGTTTTGGGATGATGATTGGGGTGGGTGCAAACCCTACAATGAATGGCTAGGATGAAAGCAAATTGGACGGCTACGGTTTGATCCGCCCAACAGCATCCAACGGTCCACATTAGAGGAGATCGAACGGCCTTTATTTACTCACCAGCCCAAGTGAATCAAACGGCTCTTATTCAGCCACGACAGCACCCGTATATAGGGCATCCGGAGGCTCACAAAATGCCACGTCATCTACCAAAAATACTAGGCAAAATTAAAAAATTAAGGGTAAATAATGTGAATATTGTAGACATCCTCATCATACTATTGATATGTGCTGGAAATTACATGGAAAGCCAGGTGATAAGAAGGAAAAAGACATTGCTGCTTACCAGGTTTCGGCACGAAGGACTGATGGGGCAAATCAGATAATTACCCAATATCAGTATCAGAATATAATGAAGGTATTAAATCAATGTGTACAATAGACATAAACAGAAAATAGAAAGCTCCAGTTTCCTCTCCACTTTATTTTCAATCTCTGTCATGGTATCAGAGCATCGTATTTTGGCCTAAGCTTCCGCATCTTCAAATTGCCCTTCGGTTCTTTTCTGGTCTGTTGTTGTGACCTCAACTCTGGAAAACAAACCAGCCACCGAATACGAATTTTCCTTTGATGTGCTTCAAAAACCTTGATAAAATTGTCCAATGGAGGAAACCCCCAACTCACCTCACCAAGTCTCAGATCCAGCACAAGTCGACCCAATAGAAGAAGGCATGATACCTGCTCTGATACCATGACAAAGATTGAAAATAAAGTGGAGAGGAAACTGGAGCTTTGTATTTTCTGTATATGTCTGTTGTACATGCTGATTACACTATTTGTAATACAAGGGCAAAGTGTAAAACAAGAAAGGAATAAAAGAAAATATACATCAATTCTAATTCCTATTTTATGAAGTCAATTACCGACTAAATAAATCAATCATTGATACTTAGGATTGGTATTTCCTAAGTTATCAAATCATATTTCCAACACAATGTATACCTTACTCATTGCATCGGACTTTAGCTTTTTAGAATGGGAATAAGGTAGAGTACGTAAAAGCAAATCATGAGTCATCATTTGGGGTGACGTAGTGCAAACGGATGCTTCTAAAGATGATGCAGTGTTTGTAATTGACCCACCTTGCAAGGACACCGCTAAGCTTGCCTATGGCCATTTCAACGAGATGCGGTTTGAGTGGATCCCAAAGGAAAGTGAGTTGGCCAAAAGAAATTCGACGTTTCATATGGAAGAAAATAACTTGTTACAAGAGCTAGATGAGCGACACTCTTGCTGTCTTGCGGAAGAAACTGAAAATTCTTTGGGATTTGCAGATTACATAGGGGATTTTGAGGAGTTTTCACTCCAAGAGAATAAAAAAATAGTTGAATCTGAAGATCCGCTCATAGAGGTTGACATTAGTAATAATGAAGTAAACATCCCGTCTTTGTAAGCGCATTGTTGGGCGATGAATTTCGAAATGGTTTGGTGGAAGTCTTGAACATAGCGCCAATCAAGAAGAAAAACGGGAAGTTGTGAATTTGCATAGACTTCGGGTATTTGAATGCTATGACTCCAAAAGACAAATATCAAATGCTATTTGTCGATATGCTAGTGGATTTTGTAGGTGGAAACGAAATGATGTCCTTGATGGATGGCCATTCAGGATACAATAAGATTCATTGCCGAATAGGATGTCCATAAGACGGCTTTTAGGTACCGGGAGCCATAGGAACATTTTCTTAGAAAGTGTGCCCTTTGGTTTGAAGAATGCCAAAGCCACCTATCAACAAGTAATGAACTTTATTTTCCATGACATGATCACGAAATTTATGGAAGTGTACATTGACGACATCCCAGTTAAGTCAGGAGTGGTAAGTTATCTTGATTATCTTGAACAGTCTTTTGTTAGGATGGAGAAATATCAACTAAAAATAAATCCTCTTAATTGTGCATTCGGCATAAGAGCCGGTAATTTTCTAGGATTTCTAGTTAATAATAGAGGAATAGAGTTTGATAAGAATAAGGCTAAGGCTACATTAGAATTGGCTCCTCCGACCAACTAGCAAGAAGCAATTACAGATGATAATCGAAAAAGTAAATTTTATTCGAAGATTTATTGCTAACCTATCTGGTAAAATAGATGTGTTTTCTCCTTTGTTGAAATTGAAAAGTCAGGATGAATTCGTTTGGCGAGAGGAGCACCACGTGCCTTCGAGAGGATAAAAACATGCTCGACTAGTTCTCCAGTGTTGGTGCCACCAAAAGCAGGCAAACCTCTAAAACTCTACATGTCAGCCACCGATACAACAATTGATAGTATGTTGGAACAAGAGAATGATGAAAGCAAAGAGCAAGCGGTGTATTACCTCAACAGGATGCTCAATGATGCTAAAAGGAGATATACTGCTGTTAAAAAGATCAACTATCTTTATGCGTACCGAATTGCGGCATTATTTGTTGCCAGCTGTCATTCACGTCATATGTAAAATTGATGTTATTAAATATATGTTTACGAGGTCTATAGTGAAAGGCCTAGTGGCAAAAAATCCTTCACATTATCTTAATTGAACCTAGGGTATGTACCAATAAAAGCAATGCTGCGTTTGGTAGTCCGGATTTAAGTCTAGATAGGATAATTTGTTATCCTATCCAATGTTTGGGAATGTCCACTGGATTGGACAAACCCGGATACATCCGGATAAAACGCCGGATAAAAAATCCGGGGGAGAGAGTGGGATAAGTCCGGATTGGATAAGAATTTTTTTTTAAGGAAAGAAAAAACTTAACAAAAAGAGAAAATATCATAAGCATCTATGTCAAATGGATGCCTCCCCCTCTCCGATTTATTTTCAGCCCTCTTCTTCCACTTCTTCTCCCATCTTCGCATCTCGTCGTTTTCAATGGTGGCCATTGTAGAGGTGGCCACAATTCCTAGATCTAGGGCTTTTTCATGGCCTTTAATTAATTGAATTTTCTATTTTTAATTTTATAATTTAATTGAATATCAAATTTATTTTTTAATCTTATCCTGAAGTGCACCAAACACTTGATAGGATTAGATATGTCCGCCTTTATTATCCAGAGGATTTAATATCCTACTTTATCCTATCCTATCCTGATTATTATCCCGACGACCAAACGTAGCCTAAAGGGACAGCCATGGCTAATTTTCTTACTATCGCGATCAAAATTTCGGGTGAATCACCTAGGATTTGGCTAATGGATTACTAAGCCTAAACTTAGCTCGGGCTCTCCCAAGCCCAATCAATTCGTGACTTAAGTTAGAGTTCTTAACATGCCATTGATTTCAATTATGAGTCACCACTAATCTATCTTTGGTGGGTCAATTAAAATAACGGAAGATTTACTTTACTTCTATGAACTAGAGATTTGTGAGCTCAGGGACTTGATTACACTAGCATGCAATCTATTCTAAAGAATGAAATTGATTTTTTCTAAAACAATTTTTTTTTGTATTTTCCATGAAATTCAAAATTAGAAAAGTATAAAAATTGTCTATGCAGGCTAAGATATCATCCGACTTATATTAAGAATTAGATTAGGCTAAATCTTAATTTAAACTAAGATATTATATTGACTTGGTAATCTCTAACCTAAAATGCAACCTATCTAGGAAAAATTATCTAAACCTATAATTAATTAAAAAGTTAAACATGCAATCTTATCCTAACATGCAATGACGTGCAAAGAATGCTCTAATTCTAATTCTTTTCCTTTTTCTTTTTATGAAATTCGAAATTAAAATTGCCAAATAATTAAACGTGCAATTCAAAAAAAAAAATAACATCCTAAATGAATGCATTTTTTTTTAGATTTTTATTTTTAAAAATTCAAAATAAAATTTCATATCCTAAATATGCAAGATAACCCTAAGATGATAAACCTAATCCTAATTCAAATATTTTTTTGGATTTTTTTCTTTTTACGAAAACAAAATCGACTCAAACCACGCAATGGCAAATTAGAGCAAAATAAGATAGATATCCAAAAATTAATGAATCATATCTCGCACATGAAATTGGGTTGGTCAATTTTAAATAAATTGCAAATCAAATCTCGAGCATGAGATCAGATTGACAATTTTCCAAGCGATTGCAAGTTGGATTTCGGGTGTGAAAATCGGACTATCAATCCCTAATTTGAGAGGCTACTTCATGTTGGGAATCGCAATCTTACATCAAGGAATATTTCAAGTAAAGAAACAAAAAATAAAACAATAAAACTAAAACTAAAAATAAAAATAAAAAACTACCTAATTTTGGATTTTCCAAAATTCGGCTTAATCAACGGTGGCTTGACGTGGCCCGGCTTGGTTCAACAAGGGGCTGTTGTAGTGGTTCATTAGGAGTGATGGGTCGCCGTTCTATACTCCGGGGAGGGAACCGACAGCGGGCGAAAGCGGCGGTAGTGGCTGGTAGTAGCATCGCTTGGGGCTCGGAGCGACGTACAAGGGGGCCGGCGTTCAGTTCGGGACCTACTGGTGTCAGGGTAGCAGCGACACTCGAGCAGTAGCGGCACTCGGGTGGAGGGCTCAGGTAGTAGAGCAACTCGGCAACCGGTCCTAACGTCGCGGTCTACAACAGTGGTAGGCGTCGGGTCGTCGTGAGGAGTCGAGCGGCTACTAACGGCGGCGACGGAGACTTGGCTGTAGGTCAGGCGGAGCAGGAGCGGCGCCAGAAGCGTAGGTTGCAGCAGCAAGGGAGCTCGGGCGCTAGGCTAGTAGAGGCGGGTCGCAACAGCGACGCAGCAAGCAACATTGGGTGGAGCTATTGCAAGGGGTCGCTCGGAGATGCGGCGAGTGAAGCACGACGGCTGCAGGTCGTGGCGGTGTTGGGCTGCAAGCGGAGCAGCGGTGACGAGCCGAGGGAGACACCGGCATTCGAAGGTGAGGGAGTTCAACCGAGAAAAATAACAGTAGCCCTCCTACTTTTCCTCTTTTTTTCCTCTTCTCTTCTTTTGTCCTTTTCCTGTTCTGCTGCCCTATCCCCTCACGTCCCACTCTGTATTCACGTCTCCCTCACTGCCCTCTCTCTGCTCTCTTTTGCTTTTGTTGACTTTTCCTCAAGAACTTTTCCTCTTTTTTATTATTATTATTATTATTTTATTATTATTATTATTATTATTATTATTATTATGTCGCTTCTCCCCCAAAACGATCAAAGAAAAAGCCCTCTGCCCAAAGAACGATTTGTTTTTTTTTTTTGGTTGAATTTTGACTTCGAAATGGAGAAGACCCCCTAAAAACCCTAAAACGAAGGAAGAAAATTTTCTCTCTTGCTTTGAATTTTTTGACCTAGAAAACCGAGAGAAAAAGCCCCCCTAAAACCCTAAACGAACAACCTTTTTATCGGCCAAGTATTAGGGCTTTAATTTCTTTTTCAAATCAACATCCGCGAAGATTTCTTTTCTGCATACAATATTACTTTTTATTTTCACATCTCTTCTAGATTTCCTTTGCAAAAATGAATATTCTCTACCAATTTTTCAAAATTGTCAAAGATTCAAAATTGCAATAGGATTTTTCAAATTTCAAATCTTGCAAAAATGAGCTTATAATATTTCCTCCAGAATACGGGCTTGGGCCAATTTGTTCCCTTCGTGGGCTTAGTCCAACTTGTAATATTAAAGTTCAGATTCAACAAATCAAACCCATATGTCACCAACCCAATGTAAATAAATAAATAAATAAATAAATAAATAAATAAATAAATAAATAAATAAATGTTCCTAAAACTATATGCTATGCAATTAATCAATTAACTTTTTTGTAGGGGTTAAAAGTAATCCCTAATTTTTTGTACGATAAATGACTAAACGGGTCGCCAAAATTTAGGTCTCAACACTTACAGAGTATCCATGTGTTATCAAAGCAAAAGCTATGCACAGTTGATCTATGGTTATTGTGTATTGATGGTTCGTCTACATCTACTGCATCTGGAGTAGGGATTTTGATTGTCTCTAAGGGGGCATAAAACGAAATTCCAATTCAGGCTGGACTTTAAATGTTCAAAAAAATCAAGCTGAATATGGAGCGCTTATAGTCGGCCTTTATTCGCTAGCTAACATGAGTGGATAATTAATCAAAGTAATTGGTGATTCACAGTAAAGTGATTTTTGTGGCAACGCATGTCAAAGTTACATAGAAAATAAGGTTAGTCCATGAACAAAGTGTCAAACATTGATATAGGTTGGAAATTATAAGAGGCGGAGTGTTTGTTGACCTATCTATATAGTAGGGAGATGTAGGAATGTATGTTTATGTGGGTGAATATAAAAGCAATGTTTTGATATATACATGTTGTGTGAGCGCCGGCGGCACTTTTAGGAAACCCCCTCGGATGTGTTGAGAATAATCCTATCAACATTTTGCGACATTTGATGAATCATTCTTGGCCCTACTCATCTCACGAAAGAAAAGACATACCAAATGCGTGCTTTAGGTTTCTAGCAAACAGTAATATCACTTTTACTATAGCTCACACAATCAAAACTTGATCGTAAATCCGTATGCCTTCGAAAAAGTATGGTCATGTAAGTTAGAGAATTATTGTGAGTAACGGGTGTTAAAGCATATTAATACAATGACTCAGAGATGTGTTCATGAATATATCCCTGTAATTAGAAAGGAATCTTTAGTTTCTTCTTCCATATATCTAAACACCGTGGGCTTTTAGTTGATGAGTCAACCAAATAATGATAGGTGGATCAAGCCTTCTGATCTCACACGAACATCGGAACGGCTTTAGAACCGGTTATTCTCAAATGCCATGGCACAACAACCACCAATTTAAAATTTCAGATTTCATTGTTGAATTTCTAGTGTGATCAAATTAGTTGTAAGAAGTCACCATTCTTGCGGGCCTCACCTCGTCTTAGCAGAAGTCTATCACTTTGTCTCCAGGAAGCCTCTTACAATCCCTCGTTTTATGGACCATAACTTGTCTAGAGCAAAGCAGTAGATTACTTATTAATCATGTGATTGTCGTACATATCTCACAGATGTTCTCAATTTCTTCAGGATATCAGTTAATAGTACATTGATCGATTTCTTGAACCAGATGGATCAATGCACATAAAACACATTCGTGCAGCATGACAAGCATATGAACATTAGAAGCAACGTACGTCTTAGGCACCATATACCAAAGATCAATAATCACTCAAGAACTAATTTCTTAGTAATACATAATAATGAAGCCTAATATCACATGGCGGATTGAAAAGCTTCATCAGCATCTTACAAAGTAACAGGAACAAAATACCCCAGCAAGCCGATATGAACAGAGAGTTTCTAAAGTTGAAGAGTAGCATTTCACTGAGGCCTTCCCCGGTTGAATCTGTCTGTGAGAACTTCGCTGAATATGTCCGTGAGAACTGTTTTGGAGTGTAATGAAGCGCTCAACAGCTCTATGGCCTGATTAAAGATCACACGGCACAAAACATGTTACATAAAAAGGGGTACTTGAGAAAAGACACCGTGGCAGCTTTTTTCGCAAGTTTGGAATGCGTACTTCAGGTTTCGAGCAAATAGTAAAAGAACTCTTGCAACAGCTCACATAACCAGAAGTTGATCATAACTCTGAATGCCTTCTAGAAAGGCCTGCTCATATAAGTTGAAGAATTAATGTGGACAATGGGTGTTAAAGCATCTTGATACAGAGACTCGGAGATGTGTTCATAGGATATATCCCTGTAACTAGATTGGAATCATTAGTTTCTTCTTTCATATACCTGAGCATTGATGTGCTTTTAGTTGATGAGTTAATACCAGATAGCGATGGGAATGGATCAAGCCTTCTAATCTCATACAAACATCTTAGTAGCTCTAGAACCGGTGATTCTCTCCTACCATGGTACCGAACATGACATACAACCACTAGTTGAAAATCAAACCATCAGATTTCATTGTTGAATTTCTAATGTGGTCGAAATATTTGTATGAGGTAGCAACTTTTGCAGGCCTTACCTTGTCCAAGCCAAAGTCAACCACCATCTCTTCAAGATCCCCAATTTCGTGCACATTGAACCTGTTGAACAGAGTAATGCAAGAGATGATGGACATGGGCTTTACAGTCAGGTCATCCATCACCACGTATGTGACGACGTCTCTCACATACCCACCCTTTCCACTAGGTATTTTGGCAGAGGATGCCGCATCAGCAGCTGGTCCTGAGAGCCATAACAGTTTCCTGCTCATCATATTGTTGCAACCAGGACATCTCGTAGAAGGGGAATCCGTCACATAGCTACTGCATGAAGTGATGTGCACACCGGAAATATGATGGCAAGTGTAGTATTTAATTGGCGCTAATGGCGGAGCTTCGGGCAACAATGAGCGCAGAACATCTGGACCAGAGCTCCGTGCTTTGGGCTTCAACAGAGCCTCTTTCTCTCTACGTTCAATGTATGTGTCACTGAGATTCTCGACACTCGCATAAAGATTGCGCACGCCGCTGGCCACACCTGCTTTAGATAGAAGACTCACAATGGTTCCAACTGGCAAAGCCAGACCATGGAAAAGGAAATCCACAAAGTCCTTTCCGGCTTCGGCGAAGAGGATGGTCTGGTTTCTCTTGTCGACAAGAAGCTTCAAACTCATCTTGTTTTCTGCCATGCTCGCCCTTGGTCTGTGCAGCAGAATCAAGCGTACCAATAAGACCGTTTTAATCCATAATATTATGGAAGATTTGCTAAAAATCTACTTTCTGTTTTCTAATATTGTATGTATCTCTTATTATCGATTAGGATTTACATTTTGTATTTTAGTTAGCATGATATTTGGTGTATCTCTTAGAATTAGCTAGAGATATTGGGTAGATCTTTCCCTTATCTTTTTTGTTAAGCAATATGTTATATAAATATTTGTACTGTATATTAAGCAACACAAGTGAATTGCGATTTATTTCATAATTTAACTATAATTTAACTAAAACAAAAAGTGAATCAGGCTTGGTCTGCCCGGACTAAGTCTGATACAAAGCCTAAAAATTCTCATGCTGCCAATGTTGATAAAAGGAAAAAGCCAACTAGTCCGTTTAACTTGAAATTTTTCATTTCAATCGAGTCCTTTTGATCGGTGCAATTGATTTCGGCCCGTACAACTTGTGCCATCGATATTTAATCACCTATTACTAGTTTCATTACAAAATCGAATCTAAATAAAAGGAGAAAACAAGTTATCTTACATTATAAACCATAACTTAACAAACATCAGAAAAGGAAGGAAATCGTAGGGAAAGAAAACTTTGCCACGGAGGGGTCGTCCATGATTTAAAACAATATCAAATCTTACAAAGAAATCACTTGGGTCATCATTTATGCCATGGGCTTGGTGGGCCTAAGTGGACCAGAACGAGTCTTGTGAGTCAGCACTAGACCCGTTAAACGGATGGATCAAGTAGAAAATGGTCCAATGTAAATTGACCTATTTAACCTGTTTTAACTAATTTCCATACAAAATGATACTTACCCGACCCGCATTATTAAAACACTTCCATATTTAATCCAGTCTAGAAAAGTTTACACCCAAACTAAGTTGAGAAGGTGGAGGGAGCGAGCGACCATGAGCAAGGACAAGAAATAGTTGTATAGGTGGGTGGGATCTCTTTAAGTTATGAACCCAAGTAAAACTCATATCATTTTGGTCTTTATTATTCTAAGTCCATTTTTTACTTATTTACTAAATAACTAAACCTCATAACAATTCGAACTATTAAATATGGGTTAAGAGATAAGTTTATAAGCCATTTCGACTGGTCCATGAGCCACTATACACCTCACAACCTCTAGCAGAAAGTAAGAAGTTGTTGGTGCGAGCGAAAATTGAAACGATTTATGGGAAGAGACTTAACAGGCTCTGCGGGGCACACTGAATGAGTCATCACTATGAAAAAAGTGTGAGCAAGTGAGGCTAGGGATAGGGAGAGCTCATGAAACTAGACATATGCTCGAGAGCAAAAGTGATCATTTGGTGGAAGCTTATGGCAAAATTATTGCTCTAGCACAACAATAATACGGTTTTTACAGAAAAATATGAGAATTGGCTGGATCGGGCTCTCATGGCTCGGGCTAGCCCGCCGGCACGGGAGTTACCAGACCCGTCATTGGTTCTATTTAACAGTCACCACTCTAAAGCTTTCACCCGAGCTGATCGCACCAGATCATCACAAAATTCTCAAATCAAGCTGGACTTAGAGAGAGCAATCGAGAGATGGTGTCCATGGAAACCAAGAGAAGATCGAGAAATACCCAAAAAGTTTGTCTCTTCCGTTGGATAAGTAAATCTGCAGGAGCTTCACGTAGAAACATCTACTTTATACACTAAATAAGAACCTCCTGTTGGGGAAAGAAATTAGCAAGGCATGTCGATGCCAGTAACAAAAAGACGAGAGCATGTCTACAGTTTCTTTCTGCTAACACTACCTCACAAGAGTGTCGGGAAAATTACCTAAAAGTCCTATACCTATTGCACTTATATCAATTTAATCATAAACCTTTCAATTTTGCTAATGAGTTCTAAACATTTTCACTTTTTACCCATCAAGTCCATTCAATTAAGTTTGGCTAGAATTTGCCGATATGTGCGTCAGTGTTGACATGGATAAATTTTATTAATTTTCATTTTTTTTTCGATTTTTTAAATTATGTTTTCAATTTCTTTTTTTCTTTGTTCTCTCTCTCTCTCTCTCTCTCTCTCTCTCTCTCTCTCTCTCTTTTAAAAAAAATCTTTCTCTTTTTTCCCTTTGGCCGGTTGCCTAGCGTTCAGTAACTAGCCAGAGGCCATGACCAACGAGGGTTGGTCTTGCCGGCCCTATGAGGGGTGACCTTGCCAAGTTTGACGAGGTGGAGCCTCACCATAATCCAGCAAGGGTTGGCCTTGTAGGCCTGATGCAGCCCACATTGAAGACTGGCTCTCTTGACCAAGAAGATCGGCCCGCATTCAAGCTCAACATAACCGAGAAGCTATAATGAAATCTTGAGTCCATTCCAAAAGTTTGAAAGAAGACACCTTGGGAGCCATGAAGACGTTATGCTTTTGCTAGTTTCTAGTTCCTAAGCTCTTTATTATTTTTCTAGTTTCTAGGCTCTTTAATGCTTTCAAGTTTCTATGCTCTGTTTTTATTTTTTTGATGATATAAGCCATCCAATCCCTTGTAGAAGATAGACGACTTTTGATAAATGAAAAACTTTGCTTGAAGCAAGTATCGTGAATCTTGTAGAGTTCTACGCTTGAAAACCTAGAAGAGTTTTCACTCCGTCCTTGAAGAGTCAGAGCTTTCGAAATCTGCATCCTTGAAGAGTTGCAGTCATCGATCTAGAAGAATTGGTGCCCCCTCAACTTCCTTGGAGGCCTAGAAGAGCAACCAACGGAGTCTCTGTCTTTTCCTGTTTTGTTCGTTATTTCCAACCCAATTTCGACTATCCTACAGTGCTAATTTTTTTTTTGGTAAAGCCTACAGTGCTAATTTCAGAAAACCCAAAACAAAGAAATTGTAGATCCAGAAGCCTTTGTTCATTTGGCTTTGGAATTAGGTTGATCCGATCTGTATCGACAAAGATACGACTGTTCTCCTGAGCTCACGCAGTGCTGAAATTCCTGTTTGTCCTGTTTCCGTGTGCGAGTCACTCTCCCGATCTTATTGTTTGAGAAAGCCTCCCCTAGGCTTGCATCATTAGGCCCCAAGTGAGATTGCCGTCACGAGGATTTGGCGAGGGGTGACCTTGCTGATTGCGAGCAAGGCTCGCCCTCACTAGATTCACCGATGGCAAGCCTCCCCAAGGCTAACTAGGTTGCTCCTCGCCAAATCTTGGCAAGGGTGACCTCGCTTGAGGCCTATGAGGTTGACACTCACTAGCCTCTAGTGAGGGCGAGCCTCGCTTAAGAATGGTGAGGTCACCCCTAGCTAGATCTCCACGAGGGCGACCTTGGTTGACCCTCGCCGGTCATGGCCTCTGACCGTTCACCAAAGACTATGCAACTTGGAAAGAAAAAAAATTAAAAATATAAAACAATAATTAAAAATTTTGAAAAAAAATTTAAATAATAAATTTTGCCGCATCCACGCCAGTTATGCCATGTCAAATGGTTGGCATCCACGTCAGCGAATTCCAACTAAGATTGACCGAATATACTCAATTGACAAAATGTTAAAAGATTTAGGATTCAATTGACAAAATTAAAAGGTTGAGGACTGAATTGGTTAAAGTACAATTGATTTAAGACTTTTGGACAATTTTCTCGAAGAACATCATCAGATAGCACTAACCAGAGAAAAACAGTGGAACTGAGCTTGTGAAGCACGGACCGATGACGGAATGCGCACCTCTAGATCGAGTGGCTTCGACCCTGCGAGTGTAATAAGAGCTGCTTTCTTCACGAGTCTTGGTCAATGACAGAGAGCTTTGCCTCTTTTATGGTGGAGGTCGAAAAAATGTGGGGGCTCTTGAAAAAGATAATTTCACCTTTGAGGAAGAAACGAGACTGAGAGAAAATTATAGGAGGAGACAGTTTTTAGCCGGAGCGCAAAGTGGTAAGTGCTTCTTTGAGGAGGTTTTCCCAATTGGGTCTTCTCCTTACAATTTTTGACGTGACTTGTTCATGGGGTCCGTCGTTCGTTGTCAACGACGGTGGGTTAATCCGACATTGACAATTAACGTATTAAAGTATCATTTTTACAACTCAAACTTATGGGGTGTTCGTTTTTTAGCTCATTTATGATATGCTCGTTTTTTAGCTCATTTATGATATGCTTCGACGTATACATAGGAACATGCTGAAATGTTATTCGTATAAACACGACTCATTCAGATAAATTTAGACAAGAATAATGCCTAAATGCATTTTTCCTCATTTACAAATGACTCATTGAGCTTTTAATTAACTTTTTAAATTCAATTCGAGACTAAAGATGCCGTTTTAATTTGTTAATCTAAATTGCTTTTTCACTAGGTTTTGCATAAAGTTTGAGTTTTTCTCTAATTGATAATCACAACCAAGCCACATACTCCGTGATCAACAGAACCCACAGGTTTTATCACTTTACTATGGATGAAATGAAGGTTAATTTTGTGATAAATCGTAATGTTTCTGAATTTCTGTGATTGGACGCTGATGGCAGTGAGATTAGGACGACATTACATTTTTAAAAATGTTTACGACTTGATTGTACTTTATAAAAGAATTTAGACTTTTAGTTAAAAAAAAAATTCCTATTGGTCTATAAATTGTGAGAGGACTTTTTATTAGAGGACAAAAAGTGAGATTGGCTTAAAATCTAATTAAAATGGCGTTGACACCTAAATTTTACGATTTTATTTAAGATTTAATTGTGTACAAAATTATGAATTCAGATTGGCTTAAAATCTAATTAAAATGGCGTTGACACCTAAATTTTATGATTTTATTTAAGATTTAATTGTGTACAAAATTATGAATTCGTCACTAAAAAAAAAAAAAGAAAAGAGAAAAAGAAAAAAACAACGAAACAACAAAAAAAACCAAAAAAAAAAACACAAAATGCTTAAGTGGGGTTGGGTTGGGCCTGATTTGGCCTTGGCTCGGCCCGCCCTCTTTCTTTTCTTTTCTCCCTCGCGCTGGGCCCGCCCAGCCTTCATTCCAATTCGGCCCTAGCTGCGCCAGCTTATCTCCTTCTCGGCCATCCCTTCGCACGTGACTACAAGAAAAGAGAGGGGGGGACGGAAGAGAGAAAGCAGGGGGCAGCAGAAAGAAAAGGGGCAGGGACAAAGGAGAAACGGGAGGAGAAGAGGGGGGGCTAGAGAGAGAAAACTAGAGGGAGAGAGTTCAAGGGAGAGAGTGATAGGGTTCATGGTCCCCGCTGCTGCCTCAGTAGACGTTGCTGCCAGAGTTCCAATCACCGGCACTTCGCTGCCGCCGTTGCTTCGGCTTCGCTGCGATCCACATCCACCTCCATCTTCCATCACTGACGCTGCAAGAACCGTCACAACAACTCACCCAAGCACCGCTGCTCCCGACACCAAGCTAGCCAAGACCAGAGAGAGCAGGAGGATGAACTCAAAGCCTCAAATCCAAAGATTCGAGGTCGGGGGTCCACCAAAGGCCTATATCTGATCACACTCGATCAGATCTAGGAGTTGCTACCCTTCATAGCATCACCAAGCCGGCCACCGTCGCCATTCGCTCATTGACGACACCACCGGGCCACACCAATGCCACATCATTGCCGCCACGTCTAGAGCCATGCCACGCTACCACCTAACCAACGCTGACTGATGCTGACCATCTCTACATCAGATCTTTGCCGCGGCCCCAGGGTGGTCATTGCTGCCGTTCAACCAGCCACCTCGAGCCGTGCTGTCATTCCCCTTGATGCCGTCGTTGCGCCAGACTCCGTCATTGCCATCATAGCATCGATTGCTGTGCTCAAGCTCATCGTGCCACCACAACACAAATCAAGCCCCGTTGAGCACCAGCCTGTCGCCGCCGCCACCCACCGCGTCATGTAGCCACCCGTCGTGTCGCTGCCACCGTAGACATAGAACCACCACTTGGTATCCCAGCCATCCTCCTTCGGTGCCACGAAGCAGTAGGAGAGAGAGAGGAGGCGTGAATCGGGTCTTGGCTAGGTCAAGCAAAAGCCTCGTCGAGTAGGGTTTTGAGTAATCTGAGCTAAGTATTTAGGGCTAGATTTGGGCTGTTTTAGTACATTGGGTTTGTGGGCCTTTTTTTAAAAATTTAGACTAGACTAGGCCTCGTGCATCAGGCCCAGCCCGACTAGGCTTCAACCGGCCTGGACTGCGCAGCCCAGTCTAGTCCGAACTTGGGCTGTCCGGCTCAATTGGCCAAGTCGCCTAGGCCAAACCTGGGCGAGTATAACCGACTCACCCGATCAGGTCGGGTTAGATGAAACCCCACCTGGCCTGGCCAAGTTTTTTTAATATTATTTTTTGAAAATAAATTAAAAAATTATTTTAAAAAAATTTAAAAAATTTTTGAAAATTAAAAAAATGTGGGCTCGGTTAGGAATTGCCATGTCTTGCCTTATTAGTGTAATTAGGCCTTTATTTTTTTTTCACCTTGATTAGATCGCATGTTTAATTTGGATATTTGATTATGTTTATGAATGTTTAATTGCACGTGCTCAATTTTATTGCAATTAGGATCTTAGTACCTATGATTGTTATTTCAATGATTATGCACCTGTATGATCACTCACATATTAGTGGATAGGTATAAAATCAATCCAAACTACCTGACATAAATCCTTTATTTTAAAATGAACAAGATTAGGTACCGAAATGGCACTAATTGGTTAATTAGTGTAATCAAGTTTCCAACTCTAGGTTCTCTGGTTGTGTAGAAAGTGAGATATACTCACATACTTCACTTGGTTTCTAGCCAACCCTAATAGGCTAGTGGTGACTCATTTTTGTGAAATTCTTTAGAATACTCCAATGTCACGTGAGGTATGGGCTTGGAAGAGCCCGCGCCTAATTATGGGCTTTAGGTCCGTCCTTTAAGGAATACCCCTAAACCTGTTCCCTTCCCCGAGAGGTAAGTTGCGATAGCTTGACAACTCCACTGGGGACTTGGTTTTAGATCTTAGAGGACTTAGGCAAAAATTAATCTTGTTCAAAAATATTTTTATTTGACAGCGTGAATTCTAGGTACATCCCTAACACTAAAGGTGTTAAATGTTTTTGTAGAATGGGATGTATAGGGGGAAGTGTTTGCTCATCTTTGTCTTGTAGGGAGGTGTAGAAATGTATGGTTTATTTTTTATGTATGAATTGATGATTGCTTATAAATTATCGTGCCTGCGTCCCCTGCATTGCACTACACCACAGCACACACTACTTGCCGCCAAATCTAGGCCGCATAGGATCATTTAAGATGGTGTTGAGGTGGATACCACTTCGACTACAACCATGTAGTATGAGTCGCCCATCTCTACTCCGAAATTTCTTTCTTCATGTCAAAGGTACCCACCATGGTTTGCAATTGCGTGACACAGGTCGATTCTTTGACGAAGCCAGAGTCATGGGTAACACGACATAGCCACGATCTTGTTGGTTCAGTCCGGTGATCCTATGACTCCATTTTGAGTCATATAGAGTAGAAATCGAATCACAGCTCATGTGCATGTCTATGTAATAATAATAATAATAAAAAAAAGAGAAAAGTCGCCCACCATTGTAAGTATCATTCTTCTTTTTATTTGCTTTTCTTGAATTTTCATTTAGAAATTCGCGAAGACCAATCAGTGCCGTAAGCTTATAATTGAAAAAATTGGCAATCACTTTTGATAAGTAAACATTGAATGCAAGTTCTAATCACTTTGATTTGGCTTTGTTGAACATATGGTTTTGTTTAAATTTCTAGTTATGGGCTCAAAATCATTTTGAAAAAAAAGACAAAAAAAAAAAAAAAAACAAACTTTCAAGTTGTGATTTTATATTAGGGTACAAAAATTGAAATTGCATTTTTTATCAAAATTTCTCATCCTCACATTTTGGGACTAAAATGCAAATCATTTTGTGTACAAATTTCTCAAATAGAATTCACTTCATTTTTCTAGGAGTAAAATCACAAATCGATCTTTCAAAAATCAATTTCACTTTTGCATACAAAACTTTTTGAATAAAAGTGGACATTCGATTGATGGCCGTGGATTGATCATTCTAATGATGTCTTCTCTTATGATAAAATCTTGGCGAAATACTAAAACCTCATGATAAGGACTGTGGGGCATGTACCGTTGCCTCGATTTTATTGTGAGAAGTGACCTCATTGAGATATCATTTTCTCTCATTCATGTACTGACATTGTCGTCTTTTTGCAGGTTATGCGTGATGCTCCTTGACATTCTCGTGGTGACTACACAAAGAAGTGAATTCTATAGCTAGGACAAGAGTAGGATGAGGAGTTTATCTAAGATCGGCATCTGCCCCTTCTAAAAGATAAAAGTGTGGGTTCATAGAACTCGAGGAGCAAACATGTGTCAAGGCTTCGTCAATGCCAATCTTCCATAAAGGCGAAACGAAGTTGAATTATGTTCTAAGAAGTTGAGGAATGACGCAAATGCCTTAGTTGCCAAAATAACCCATCGATCTCGTTCACTTTGCATAATGAGACGAATGAAGGGAGTTGCCAAGCATCCAAAGGGGCGAATTCAAAGGAAAAGTAAACTGTATCGGATTCCAATTACCCATTTCTAATACCGTTTCTACCATGACTTTTCATTGTCAATGAGACATCAAGAGTACAAAGTTTTGTAACGTTCCAACAAATGCGATGGAGCATTATTAAGTCTCGTTCATTTTAAACAAAGAAGGATTCAAATGAAACAGATGGGCAATATTACCCCTTCCTTCATAAGGGACACCTTGGGATGTTGATTGCCCGACTATGGAAAGGGATGTATTTCGTTTCTAAACTTAATTCTCTTTAATATAAAAAATGACATATCATTTTCTTTGGTACAGGACAGACTCGAACAGAAAAAATGTTTGTCATATAAAGAGTGGGAGAACAACGTTTGATTTAGAGAAAAATCTCTCCTTCCCCCCACCAATGAAGTGTGCTGGAACAATATTATCAAATTCATCAAGAAATGATGTATCGTTCCTCAATTGAACCTAATTAAGTATGGAGATAACCCGTTTCATCTCATCTTCTTATAGGGCAATAAATAAATAAATAAATAAAAAGGGTTACACCTCAACTGTAGAAGCAGCACCTCCCACCAAGGAATCGGGAAAATATCAAACACTTAAAGGCGAATGCAAGGGAAGGGTATTGTCGAGTTACAAAATATCCACGAAGGTAAATCCAAGAGATGTTAGCACTCGAAGGATGAAAGTGAATGAAGGGTAATAATATAACGTTACCAACATTTCAATCCCTTTGCGCTAACATATTCTTTGACATTCTTTACAGGTGTCGCGACCAAATTTTTCGGGGTTTAAACCACCTAGCGTTTGGCTAATGGATTGTTAAGCCTAGACTTAACTCGGGCTCTCCCAAGCCCATACCAATTCGCGACTTAGGTTCAAGTTCTTAACATGCAATTGATTTTTCAATTAGGAGTCGCCACTAATCTATTTTTTGTGGGTTGATTAGAAACCCAAGCAAAGTAACAGGAGATTTACTTTACTCCTACGAATAAGAGATTTATGAGTTCGGGGACTTGGTTACGCTAGATTTCTCTAATGCCCTTTCGGTACCTTTCTCTTTTATTTTGAAAAATGTTTGGCAAGCAACTTGAATTGATTTTAATTCTATTTCCCTAATATGTAAGGTGATCATACGGGTGCGCAATCCACCAATTTAACATGCAGATAAGCAATAAATAAATTGCAAAAACTTACATCAAAGCAACAAGAGCATCTGCAATGTTAAATTAAAATCCACATCAACAACCCTAGATATGGTTTCTAATTAACACGCAATTTTTTTTTTTTTTGTTTTCACTTAATTAATGAAAATCATGCAATATGCAATGCAATATTAACTAAATGACCTAATTCTAATGTCATGCAATTTCTAATTAAATGGACCAAGCAACAATTATCAAATCTAACTCTATATGGCATGAAAAAAAATTCTTAATTCAAAATCTAACTAAAGTGAGATATTATTTATCTTAAGTTAGGAAATAGACTAATATGAATCCTATCTTAACTCAGAAATTTATCTCGACATGCAATTTAATTCAAGGATATTATCTAACCTAGATACCATCTATACATGCGTTCTAATATAATCAGAAAAGAATCTAACTATTCTATCATGCAATTCTATCTAGGAAATTTATTGTAATCTACATGATATGCAAATGCAATCTTTTTTGTATTTTCGGGATAAATAAAGCAATTAAAAGATAAACACCAAATCATCCATGGTCATCAAAGATATTATCCATTCTTCGAGTTTGGAAACGATATCTAATCAAACCCGATTGTTTCGCTAATAAAATCGATAAATTGATCTTGAGCCTTAAAGATCAAGATATCGATTTTATTCCCGCTTGATTAATTATTCCATCTAAAGCCTTATAGATGGAATAAAAAATCATAGTGCGGTTGCGAATTAGGAAATAAATCCTAATTGAAAGTTACGCCTATCACTCATGGATATGAAACTAGATAGACATATATTTGGCAATAAAATATCCAAATATACTAGAGATGTGCACCTTACCTAATTTGATGATATTCTTCCCAAATTTGGACCAAGTGCAATCGGACCGAGATCGCGACCGATTTTTTTTAACAGCGAACGGCAACAAGGTTATGTGCACGACGACGATGCATGCTCCACGGCGGTGGGGGTGCTTGGCAACGTATCGTCTATTCTTCCCTCAAAATCTGTAGCCGCCACCCTCCAATCTCTTCTCGGTCTACTCGTCAGAAACTGTTCTCTTGCTTGCATGAAATAAAATTATAACACCCGTAACGTTACTAGCAAATCTGGAAAAACACCTAAAAGAATAAAAGTCCACCGAAATTCTTATGACTCCTCTTTGACCGTAGACTTCGGGGCAAGTGGTGATGTCCAGAGAGCACACTTGCGCATGAATTGGCTTTTGTGGATGAGCCTGGTCAACCATAAACTCCATTGTCTCTCTGCTACGTCCACATATGTGTCCGTGTGTTGTAGAATGCAAAAGTGGAGAAGATGTTAATATGGAGATGATCAAAATGTGAGATCATCCATGGGACTATGCTTAAATAAATAAATAAAAGACATATGGCGAGATTTTAATCAAAGAAGAAGCCAAGGCGTGAATCGCATATCCCGTTCTGCATGTGTCGTGTTTCCTTCACGTCTCTATGCTGAGCAGGGGTTCATCAGGAGGCAGCAAGCGTCTCATGGGAAAATTGCTGGTGCCAATGTGCTTGGTTCGTCTCAAAGAACACCTAGCTTCGTCAATGGGGGTTAGATCAGATCGGATTTCGCCGAGGAGGGACGCGACAGCTCTTCGCGTTGTTGATGCTGTGGGAATTCGGAATTAAAACATCCGTCTTCCACTTGAAGCGGCTTTGAAACTGGCGTGTGGCAGCAACAAGGGCACAGCAGCAATCGTGGGGGGCGTGATGGCTAATCCAAATATTGATTTCCGAACTTGAATCTACGAACGTTGGCTTGTGGATCAAGATCGGGGCTCAGCGTGGTAGCACATGGCTGCGGTCTACGCTATCGGCGATGGCGGGCGTCTCGGCACGGTGCCGTGGATGGCGTTGGGAAGCAGCGGGAGGCAGCAACTCAACCTTGGTTCAGCAACAATAACGGCTCGGGCTTTCGGCGGTGATGGAGATGCTGGCGTCGCGGGCAGCAAGC
The DNA here is from genome assembly GCA_017140325.1 of Eucalyptus leucophloia subsp. euroa. Classification (NCBI taxonomy): domain Eukaryota; kingdom Viridiplantae; phylum Streptophyta; class Magnoliopsida; order Myrtales; family Myrtaceae; genus Eucalyptus; species Eucalyptus leucophloia. The sequence goes on along the minus strand of CM029477.1, from coordinate 1,302,273 downwards.
GGCCAGCGTCATCGTCGGTGTGGGCCTGACGATGGCAAGGCTACTCTCTCTCCCTTCCCAATTGTGGCTTTCAGAAAAGACAAAGAAACTCTATTTCTCTCTTTTTGGTGCCGCCCCCATTCTTCTCACGATATTTCCTCTCAATGTGCCCACTCACGATATTTCTACCCAATAGCCGTGTTTTCAATTGCGTGGCCTCCCCCCCTCAACTTTGTCCGTACACGGTCCCTTTTATAAGCCGAAAAATTGGATCTTCGTGGTATATTTTACTTTCTAATTTTGCTCATGCAAAATACCACTGAATATATCGTTGCACCCCGTGCAATATTACCTTTTGTATTTATCAAATATCCCATCCAAAATTTTCCTTTTTGCTTGAAAATACATCCTTTGGTGTATATTGCCTAATGTGTGAAGAATCTTAACGGAACATGTGAAAAATTTTGCACTCGTTGTCAGTCCAATAAAATAAACAAAAATGTTCCTAAACTATATGCCATGTGATTTTATTTTTTCAGGGATAAAATTAACCCCTAATTTTTTTAAATGTCTAAATGGGTCGCCAAAATTTAGGTGTCAACAATAGGGTTACCAAGTCACCATGCCGTAGGTAAGTATCGTTCTTCTCAAAATTAAAAAAAAAAAAGAAGAAAAAAATGGAGAATTTCCATCATAAAAAAGAACCTTTTGCGCTTTCCTAGAGACAAACACAAAAATGAATAATTGAAAAAAAAAATTCTACAAGCTTTTTGAACATTATTTTTATCTCAAAATTGTTTTCTTGTTTTAGGGATTATTCATTTTAAATCAAATTTCCCTATGGAGATTGATCTACTCAGATGATCTTGATAGAGTGAGATGGAGACATCCTTCAAACACTTTTGAGAGTTGAGTGGAAAATGACCTTTCTTAGGATAAAGGATTCATTCGCATTGAGCGCAAAGATCAAAATGGTAAAGGCATTTTCTTCATCAATCCTAAGCACCATTCTAATCACTTGCTAGCCCTTTGGGCCAAATAAAGATGATCCTTCAAAGTACCCCTGTTGAGAACAACCCTACATTGGGGCAGCGTAGGAGGTTACGGTTGTATTGTAGAGCAAAAGATTGAGAAAGATTCTATTACTTTCACTTGCATCAATCTTCTAGTGATAACTTCAGAGGAATTCTCATTAGAGCTTGACTCATCCCAAGGTGAAGAAGAGCATTTCCTTCTCTACCTAAACACCGATGCCTATTGCTTTAACCAATTTGGGCCTAATTATTCATTTCTAAATCCTTAGCAGTGATCATCTCCTTCACTGGGGTAAAGCATAAGAATTGACCAAATACAATTGACAGTCACGAGAAAATGTGAAAAGCATCAAAGTCATAAGAGTTACAAAAATTCAAAGAGCAAAAAGTTCGACAAACTAGGGGGCATGAAAAAGCGGTGTGTTTGGTAAAAATAAGGCTGATGCTCTCAAGAAAAAAAGCCAAAAGGCTACATCTTATGTGAAGGAAAAATCATCAAAATCCAAGTGCCTGCGGAAAAAAAGAAAAAAAAGTCATCGCAAAGGGCAAAAGAAATTAAAGAAAAGAGCAAAGCCTCCCATGCATAAATGATTAATCAAGGGACTTTCAAGATGTACAGTGTTTCAAAAGCCAAATGCTTTCAAAAGGTCGAGTAACCTGATCACGATGCCATGATGATCATCGACTTTTAAAAGCCCTCTTGAAAATTTTAAGCCTTTGAGCCTATCTTGAGCCAACATTATAACCCTCTTCCAAGTCTCTTCTGATTTGGATGATTCGAGTGAAAATGAGAATGCCACTAAGAAGCTATTGCTTGAAGGAGTGGAAGTAATTCTATCTTGTCTTATCTTCCAGGTCTTATCTTCCAAGTTCTCGACTTGTAAACCTAACAAAGATAGCGGCAAATGTTCTTTTATTGGCCTCAAAGCAATAAACCCTTTGTGTAAGCCCATGACCACATCTATATTGCGGTCCTTTCAAAAGACCTTTTTGATCGATCAGATTGTGCTTATCGTGAATGTTTCTGAAAGCCTTTGACATGGGTTATGTGAGATACCCTCAGCCATTAGTTACTTCCCACGTGAATGGATGGGATCAAGCAGCCATTTTATCGAAAGTGTGTGAGAAACCCTTTCTGACTAAGAAGCACTAGTTTGGCATGCTTAATGAGCCTTTTTCACGAGTCGTAGCCATTATGATAAAAACTTGACTCCTGGAGAATTTAATGATTAATGATACATCCCTAAACAAGATGACAGTTTTGCACCACATGATACTGATTAACATCAAATGTTTGTCTAAAGCAATCAAACTTAGCTTGATTAGCTTGTTCAATTAATGCTGCAATACTGCCAATACGTCTCTTGATAACATCTCTAATGACATTTACTCAAGTTGAGTTTGATAGGATTCCTTAATGAAACCATGCCATTTCCAAAGGTTCATGGTCAGCCTTAAACCATGCCATCTCTAAAGGTTCATGGTCAACCTTAAATCATGTCATCTACAAAGATTCATGGGTTTTCCTCAAACCATGTATTTTGAGCTCGGTCGAAACCATTATTACATGGTGAAACTTCGTCCCTCTCCTTTTTCTTATGACGTGGGGGGCTTCTGTAGTCCGGAGTCTTCCTCTCTGCTTCTTATGACCCGATGAGCTTATGTATCCCAGAGTCTTCCTCTCTTCTTCTTATGACCCGGTTGGCTTCTATAGCTCGGAATCTTCCCCTTCTTATTATGACCTAGTGGGCTTCTGTAAACCCAGTGGACTTCTGTAGTCTAGAGTCTCTCTCATTCTTCTTATGACTCGGTGGGCTTCTGTAGCCCAAAGTCTTCCTCTCTTCTTCTTATAACTCGGTGGGCTTCTATAGCTCGGAGTCTTCCTCTTTTCTTCTAATGACCCGATGGACTTCTGTAGCCTGGAGTCTTCCTCTCTTCTTCTTATGACCCGATAGGCTTCTGTAGCCTAGAATCTTCCTTTCTTCTTCTTACGACTTGGTAGGCTTTTGTAACCCGAAGTCTTCCTCTCTTCTTATGACCCGGTGAGCTTCTGTAGCTTGAAGTATTTCTCTCTTCTTCATATGACCTGATCGGCTTCTATAACCTAAAGTCCCTCCTTCTTCTTATGACCCGGTGGACTTCTGTAACTTGGAGTCTTCCTTTCTTCTTATGATCTGGTGGGCTTCTATAGCCTGGAATCCCTCTTCTTCTTATGACACGGCATGCTTCGGTAGCCGGGGGTCTTTTCTTTCTTTTTATGACACGGCGTACTTCTGTAGCCCGAGGTCTTCTTCTTATGACATGGTGTGCTCTTATAGCCTAAGGTCTTTTTCTTATGACACGGCGTGTTTATGTAGCTTGGGGTCTTTTCCCCTTTTTTATGACACGGCATGCTTCTGCAACTCGGGGTCTTTCCTTCTTCTTATGGCACAGCGTGCTTCTGTAGCCCGGGGTCTTCTTCTTATGGCACGGTGTGCTTCTGTAGCCCGAGGTCTTTTTCTTATGACACGGTGTGCTTCTGTAGCCCGAGGTCTCTCCTTTTTCTTATGACATGGCATACTTTTGTAGCTCGGAGTCTCTTTTTTCTTATGACACAGCGTGCTTCTGTAGCTCGGGGTCTTTTCTTTTCTCTTATGACATGGCGTGCTTCTGTAGCCCGAAGTCTCTCTTCCTCTTATTGACATAATGCACTTCCATAACTCAACCTAGTGCATACTTATGCACCCAGGGTCTCTCTACCGCCGAAATAATTTAAATGTCTTATGTCTTTGAGTGGAACCTCTTCGAACTCTCATTAAAAGAGGGGCAGTTGTTGACACTTAAATTTTACGATTTTATTTAAGATTTAATCGTGTACAAAATTAGTAATTAGTCACTAAAAAAAGAAAAGAGAAAAAGAAAAAAAATGAAACAAAAAAAAAAAAAAAAAAAACAAAATGCTTAAGGGGGTTAAGTTGGGCCTAATCTGGCCTTGGCCTAGCCCGCCCATCTTTCTTTTCTTCTCTCCCTCGTGTTGGGCCCGGCCAAGCCTTCATTCCAATTTGGCCCGACCCGCGCCAGCTTATCTCCTTCTTGGCCATCCCTTCACACGCGACCTGTAAGAAGGGAGAGAGGGGGAACAAAAGAGAGGGAGCAGGGGGCAGCAGAAAGAAAAGGGGCAGGGACAAAGGAGAAATGGGAGGAGAAGAGGGGGCTGGAGAGAGAAAGCTGGAGGGAGAGAGTTCGAGGGAGAGAGTGTCAGGGTTCATGGTTCCCTGTTGCTGCCCTGGTAGCCGTTGTCGTCAGAGTTCCGATCACTGATGCCTCTGCCTACTATCGTTGCTTCAGCTTCGCCCACGATCCACAGCAGCCTCCCACGATCCACAGCCGCCTCCATCTTCCATCGCCGATGCTGCAGCAACTCGCCCAAGCACTGCTATTCCTGACGCCGAGCCAACCAACATCGGAGGGAGCGGGAGGATGAACTTAGAGCCTTCGATCCGAAGATCCGGGCCAAGGGCCCAAATCTAATCACACTTGATCAAATCTGGAAGTTGCTGCCCTCCGCCGCATCACCAGGTCGACCGCTATCGCCATTTGCTCACCGACGACACCGTCGGGCCACACTAGCACCACATTGTTGTCGCCGCATCCAGAGTCGTGCCACCGCTGCCGCCTAACCAACGCCGAACGTCTTTGCATCAGATCTCCGCCGCAGCCCTAGGGCGGTCGTTGCTATCGTTCAACCGGCCACCTCGAGCCGTCTTTGTTCCCCTTGACGCCATCGTTACGCCAAACTCCATCATCGCCATCGCAACATTGGTCACTACACTCGAGCTCCCCATGCCACTGCAGTACTAGTCCAGGCCCGTCAGGCACCAACCCATCACTGCTGCCACCCGCCGCATCGTTATAGCCACCCCTGTGTTGCTGTTGCCGTAGACACAAAACCGCCGCTTGGTATCCCGGTCATCCTCCTTTGGCGCCACGAAGTAGCAGGAGAGAGAGAGAGAGAGAAGGCATGAATCGGGTCTTGGCCGAGTTGGGCGAAAGCCCCATTCGATAGGGTTTTGAGTAATCCGAGCCGGGTATTTCAAGGCTGGATTTGGGCTGTTTTAGTACATTGGGCTTGTGGGCCTTTTTAAAAAAATTTAGACCAGACTAGGCCTCGGCATCAGGCCTAACTCAGCTAGGCTTCAGCCCGCTTGGGATGCGCGGCCTAGTCCAGTCAAGACTTGAGCTATCCGACTTGATTGGCCGAGTTGCCTTGGTTGGACCCAGGTGGGTTTATTTGTCCGCTTGACCGGGACTGGTCAGGCCAAACCCGACTCGGCCCAGTCGAGTTTTTTTAATATTATATTTTTAAAAATAAATTAAAAAATTAAAAAAATGTGGGGTTTTGTTAGGAATTGCCATGTCTTGCCTTTTTAGCGTAATTAGGCCTTTATTTTCTTGCACCTTGATTAGATCGCATGTTTAATTCACATATTTGATTATGTTTATGAATATTTAATTGCATGTGCTCAATTTTACTGCAATTAGGATCTTGGTAGCTATGATTGTTATTTCAATGGTTGCGCACCCGTATGATCACCTCACATGTTAGTGGATAGGTATAAAATCAATCCAAACTACTTGACATAAATCCTTTATTTTAAAATGAACAAGATTATGTACCGAAGTGGCACTAATTAGTTAATTAGTGTAATCAAGTCCCCAACCCTAGATTCTCTAGTTACGTAGGAAATGGGATATACTCCCATGCCTCACTTAGTTTCAAGCCGATCCCATTAGGCTAGTGGCGACTCCTTTTTGGAATTCTTTAGAATACCCCAATGTCACGCAAGGTATGGACTTGGGAGAGCCCGCGCCTAATTATGAGCTTTAGGTCCATCCTTTAGGCAATACCTCTAAACCTATTCCCTTCCGCGAGGGGTAGGTCACGACAAAGTGGAAATATTAATTTCCTAACCTCTTGGTGTAGGGGTAATGACTGATAAGTTGTTGAAGATTTTCATATTACTATCGTGATTATTGAAATATATTTCTTGATTATGAGGTTTGTATGGTTTTTATAAAAATGTGGTCTCTCTTCACATATTATTTTGAGCTTTTAGGTTGGCCTTTCTAACATGGTATTAGAGCTGAAATCAAACTCACTTCCCCGTTCATCAAGTTGCAAGTGTTTTTTCTTATTCGATTTCTTGTAAGAGGTAGTGTTAAAATATCTCACGTCACTTGACTATAAAGTTTGTATGCCCTTTATATATAAGATTGCCCTCCATCTATATGCTTGAGCTTTTGTGTTGGATTCTTGAAGAGTGATCTTGAATTGTTTTTTTTCCCCTTTTGCTTCCTTAGATTCGTGAACCACATATATTTTTTGTTTTGAAGAAGTACCTTAGAAATCCTTAAACTCGTCACAAGAGTATAATTAAATCCGAAAAATTACAATAACGTAATCAAATCCTAAAAATTGTTAATTGACATAATTAAGTCATTCTATTAATTTCATCCAATTAGACTAATAGAATCACTAACATGGTTTTTTCTATTATTTTCTTTCCTCATGTGGCCTTGACCTCGCTAAAAAGAAGAAACATAAAAATAAAATGATATAATTTTGGTGCAAATTCTAATCTTTTGACCAAAATCTTAATGAAATATGTTTGAAAAATGAAAAGAGGGCCAATTTTTTTTTTTTAAAAAGAAAGATAAAAATACACAAATAATAATAACAAAAATAATAAGGGCATCGCCACTATCATTGGAAAGGGTCGGCAAAGCCTTGGTGAGGGCCCTTAGCCCCTCACCAGTTGTAGATGAGGACCTCGTAGGGGCCACTGCCAAATCTAGCTATCATATGCATGGAGGACACAACTTTGGCAAGGGTCATGGGGGCCTCACCGAGCCCCTATCAGGCCTTTCTCGGCACGGTGGGGCAATGTTGAGGGCCTACCACCCTTTCCCTTTTTTTTTTCTTGTTATTATTCCTTTTTTTCTTATTTTCATCCTTCATCTTTATCTGATTGCGTATGGAAAAACCTTTTATAAAGGAGAACCACTTGAACTAGATAGTACTATCCATGAGGACATCTATATGTGGCAATGGGAAGTTGTCATTCGGGCTAGCTTTATTCAAGTCAAGATAGTTGACACAAACTCAAACTCAACCATCTTTTTTCATGATTGGACCTATACTTGCTACCCAATTAGGATATCGCCAGACTTCAATGAATCCCACCTTCAACAATTTCATGACTTCTTCGTCTATCTTCTTCGAGGGCTTAGGCTTAGTTCTTCGTAGCCTTTGTTTCTTGGGGGGTATGTTTGGATTTGTAGGAAAACAATGTTCTGTGATTGATGGGTTTAAACCAGGTATGTCAACATGGGCCCAAGAAAAAACATCTTGATATTCCTTTAGAATCTAAATTAGGTGCTTTGCCTCATCTTCAGGGAGATAAGTTCCAATTTTCACCTCCGCAATTCCCTTCGTATCACTCAAATTAATAGTGGTTTGTTCAGAAGTAAGAGCCTTGGTTTTTTCATATTGCTTGTAGCTACGTTGCACTTCAGTGGGTCCACCAACCAAATAATGAGGATCATCATTATCATTGCCTGCTGCATTAGATTGGACCGTTCCCACACCCATGCATGCCATAAGATTATACTTGAAACATAAAGTAGATGAATCAGAGCTAAACCAATACAAGTTCTAAGACAAGGTTTTAAAATGATGAATCACTTTTCATTTTAAAAAAAATGGAATTGAGAAAGCATGATAAAGTCTAGCCCTTACAATTCTCCCAGAATGATATTTTTCTTTTCATGGATGGATATCATCATTGGGCCTTGTGATGCCCTAAAAAAAAATTGTAATTTTATTGACATTGGTCAATCAATTACATTTATTGAATGGAAAATGCGATATTCAAGCCCTAGAAAAGCGAAAAATAAGAAATCACAAACAATCCCTAGAAAGCAATAAAAATACCCATGTAGGGGAGCATGCAAAGAAATATAAATGTGTTACTTTTGTGGGCTTGGACCCATTTCCTCTGACGGTCCAATCTCAATAACACCTATGAAAAGGTTATCGAATAGGGTTGTGATCCCTTCCATCACGTCATCTAAATCCTCTGTCCTTGAAGGTAATATCCATGTCACCACATCTGTTTGGAACAATTTCTCAGGATCAATACAAAAACTCGGGGGAGCCAAATACCTCACATAATAGTCATACTTACCAAGGTTGGCCCAAAGTATCAATAACCCCATCATCTTCGTGCATCATTCTCATGGGGTTAAGAATTTGGTCAAGATATGAGGGACCACAAGATTATTTTTGTCTCTTCCATCTCATCTATGATTTGGTCCACCCCTTCCAGGGTACATTAATCTAGTGGAATGAGACCTCTAGGGACCTTCAATTGGATTTTGAACACCCTAACCTTCTTTAAGAAGCCCAAGTCTTGGGGTAAAACCATTTTCAGACATTACTCTTCCTTTCAAAACTATAGCATTCAATAATTTAGGATTAGGAAGCAACAAACCTCGAGACATGTGTATAGTTGACGAGTTCAAATGATTGGTAACTTGACTCTTCCTTGTAATCTGGCTTAACATATCAAATAGCCATCTCATGATAGATTCAATGGTCTTCTTCACCATGAACAATTATGAGTTCCACCTTGACAATAAATTTCACTTTTTGGTGGAGACCAGATGGTACGGCCCTAACGTTATGTATCCAAGGACAATCAAACAAGAAGTTGAATGCAGTTGGGATATCTATCACTTAAAATACAATGTCGAACAATGTTGGCTCTTTTTGCACGTCGAGACTAATCTCAACCACCTCATCTTTCTTCGTTCCATCAAATGCACACATGGTGGTCTTCATAGCCCTTATCTTAGATGTATGTATTCCAAGGTGATGAAGAGTCGCCAATAGGTAGATCTTCAATGTGGATCCATTGTCAATAAGCACTTGGGCCATTAGAGATGCCTTGCACTTTACTAATATGTACAATGCTTTGTTGTGTCCCCTGCCCTTAGCAGGGAATTCTTCATCTAAGAATGCTATCAGGTCCTTGGGGAGTAAGATCCCATAAACTCCTCTAGCTTGTCATGGTCGATTGATTTTGGCACATGAACCTCACTCAACACTTTCATTAGGGGCTTCTAGTGCTTGGTAGATGTTCGTAGGAGTTGAAGCTAAGAGATTTGTGCGGTCATCTTACACAATTGGTTCACAACATTATACTTACTTGCCTTGATCACAACCAGAAATTTCTTAGCTTCCTTGTTAGCGACAAGAATTGCAAGTTGAGTATTGGCTTAAGGATAGGTACAATCGGACCTTGCGACTAGGTCAATGTCAAAATTATAGGACTAGGGAACCACTTTGTGTCAACATATTGGTAAGGTTGAGGCATTTCAATCACTCTCTTCATTATTCATGGGCACCATGATTGCTAGTTCTCATAGTGAGATGTGTGCTTTAATGGTGGCATATTTTAAAGCAATGGATCCATCTAATTCTTCTGATCACCTAATGCAGCCAACTCTTCCCCCCAATCAATGATGACTCGGGAGATAGCGGAGACTATGCCAGTGTGGTTGGTGTACACAATCATGCTGACATCCATCATTCTTATAAACCTCTCTTTCATGACTGCTAGAGGAAGTGTTTTGTCACTCGAGATGTATCTAGCCTTCACTAATCCATCATAGATATTAGTCATATGCACCCTCACATTCTTCACTTAGCTAGCATCAAACCTGGATATAGCATATCCTTTATCTGCATGATATCTTGAAGCGAATTGTTCAAGACATTTGGTTGAGCAGTTTGGAAGGAAAAGACCTTTGTGTCTAACAAATTTTGGATTCAAAGGTTTAGGGTGATTTATTCATCAGTCGAATACCCTACTTCACCCATGTAATTAGTCAGATTTCTTGGATAGATTATAACTAGAGAACTATTTAAGGTTGGGTCTTTTTGGCTTAGTTGAGAGCAAATTCTATTTTTGAAGGATTGCCAGTACCTAATATATGGACCCAAGGAGAGGAGTGAATTGTCTCTTGTTGTTTCGCTTTTGAAACTGCTATCAACTTAAAGTTTGTGGTTGTGCTCTTGGTGTATGATTGGCATCTTCATGGTTCAGTTGGGTGTAGATTACATCCACTTCTGCGGAAGACTCTGTCTTTCTTTATGGTGAACCTTTTGCTTTATGGGGATGGCTCAGTGAACCACCCATCTCTCAACCCTGTCTCAATTTGTTCCCCCAAAGGATGAGTTGGTTAAAGGTCTTAATGTACATGCTAACCATTTGAATGCAAAACTCAAATGGAAAGGTCTTCATAACCAACTTCATTAACTCTTTGTTAGCAAGTTTAAGAGTGATCTGGACAGTCAGATTTCACCACTTCGTGGCATACTCTTTAAATGACTTACTTTTCTTTTTCTCAGTTTACTCGAGGTCCTCACAAGAGGGTGTAATGTCCATATTGAACTTATACTGCTTGAGAAATGTGTTAGCTACTTCATTCAAGCATCGAGGAAGTTTATGTTCTTCATAATGTACCGTTTTAGTGCAGGTCCGCTCAAACTCATTTAGAATAATTGGATTATAAGGGGTTTATTTTTGACATATTGTATCATTTGCATGTGGTACCTTTGCGAGTGAGCTTTTGAGCAAGAAGTGCCATCACACTTCTCGAATTTTGGCATTTTAGACTTGCTCGGCGACTTATCCTTCGCATAAATGGACAAGTGGATGAGGAGTGAGCTTTATGAACTCTACAATTATCTCACTTTCTTTTCAAGATTCGAAAGCGTTCATCCTACTTCATCTTAGGAGCCTTATTAGGCTTGTCTTTCTCAATAGTAATTAGAGGTGGGTCATTTTCCAACTCAGACATATCATCACCAATCATTTGGACTGTCTTCATTTGTTTCAGGACCACTTACACAGGAAGAGTGGGTGCACAAATTGGATTCACCCAGAGGGATTCAATTTGGATCAACATATGCGCTGCAAAATGGTAAGGAATTACTTGAGTTGATCCTCCACATTAACAATACAATCACACATCTCAATTAGGTCGGCCTTTTTTGTCCTGGACCACTACGAATAACTGAGCGGCGTCAATGTAATCACCAAATTTATAAATTAAACACAGATAAGCAAAGAGTATGAAAAGCACGCCAGTCCACAACAAAGGTCTAATCGCTTTTATTCATTAATGGAATTGTTTAAACCACATTCTTTGGCACGAATTATCAAAGCGAAAACTTGAAATGCTCGAAACAAACGAACTAGGAAAGTAAATAACTCAACTCCCTAAACACTGAACTAGAAATGAAATAACATGATATTCTCAAGCCATTTCACTTGGCTTGATCAATATACAATAGGGACATGATTTCTAAACGTAATCACTTATTCTTTTTAGCCAAATTGTGCAATGAGTTCTTGGGTTTCTTCGGCTATCCTTTTGAGATGCCTTTTCCTAGCATGGTTGGTGGTCTTCATAAGCACCTTTGGTATCTTTGAGAGTAGCTCACCTAGAATCTTATTTCTTCGAATAAATTCAATTGATACATAGTACTTTCTCTCTTTACTCCTTAGCTCCTTCCAAGCCACATGAGCTTTAGTGGGTGACACATATCCCACATCAACTTGATCATAGCAATGGAATCCTCATGGTTGCGGTCTTCGTTGGTGAAGCCTTCGAAGTGGATCTACTTGAAAAGTTGAGGGAAGTTATTATACAACTTGGTATTGACGAGTCATTCTAGTTAGGTAGTATTCCGTTTGCCCTAGTGAATCCTAATAAGGGATCGGGCCAACACCTCCACATGTGAGTCTCGCCTCACGAACTTAGAACCTTTTAGCATGCCATAGGAAACCTTTGGAAGTTGGCTTTTTCAAGAAAGCTAGCCATTGAGAATAGTGATAATCCGATGCATGCTCTTGTTTATTCTTAAGTCTTATAATATGGTGATTAGAGTTGCTAACTTTATGTATGGCCATTAAATTGCCAAACCCTTTTATGTGAAATAGGAACCAAATTTGCAAAAGCTTAGAGAAGCATGGACTATTTTATCACCATTTTCTTTAAATCAAGTGAGGGAAAGAAAAGTTTTGATCAAGACAGCATTAACGAAGTTCTTTCCCTCATACACTTGTCTAACTAATTCAGTAGTCAAAGGATTAATAGCATTCTTGCAGTGGGAAAATTACGAACCCAAAGAAGGCTTATAGAAAGTTCCTATTCACTTGGGAAGAGGTGCCATTTTTGAAACATTCATCTAGAAACGACAATGGACATGCATTGTGGTGACCCTTCAAAACTTTTCTTATTTTCTTTCTTTGATTCTTAGAAAATTAGAAAATGATGGGATCTATTCCAATAGGCGGACTAATTAGTTTGGAGTCCAAAGATTTTTAATGGTGATGCTATATTCCTCCAAAGTTGAAGTGAGCTCATGCTTACCTAGGATGAGAGTGGATGTCTCTAAACATTAGCAGTGAGCAAGTGCTTGGATGAGACTATCACGTATGTTGATGCACAATAGAGGAAGGAGTCGGCCAACCATTGACTACATGAATTCACGGCCAGCTCAGTTTAGCTTGCCCCATCACACATTGAGCTCCTCCTTGGGAGGGACAATAATTCAAGTATCAAACATGCCCATTGTATAATGACCAAGACTTTAGACCTACCAATAGTCATGGATCGACAAAAATAATATAATAAAGCAAGTAAATTGCAAGAGGAGAGTTCAGAGCACTTATTTTACTAATAATTGAGTGGCAATCACATAGACGTGTGCGTAGTACGTGGCTTGATTTCTACTCTACAAGGCTTAACAATGTAGAGCCACAAGAACAATCGAATTAACCATGGGTGTGCAGAATAAGTCAGGTCCTCATGACTTTGGCTTGATCAAAGAGCCAATTTGGGTTGCAAGCATATAGATCGGGTTGGGTACTCTTGACACCAAGAAAGAAATTTTGAAATTGAGATGGGCGACTCCTACCGTGGGCATGCAGTCAAAGTAGTATATATCTCAATATCATCTTAGGTGATCTTATGCGGCCTATGTTTGGCAGCATCTTGTGTATGAAAGTGTAGTGTAAATGCACAGGCAAGTGCAAAAGTTTATATGCAAATGGCACTTCAATAATTTGAAGTTAAACCATACATTCCTACTGATATAGCTAGAATAAGTACCTAGAGGGGGGTGAATAGGTATATAAAAGATTTTTCTCGATAATTGCACAATACTAGACAGTTGATAGATTTGAGACAAACAATAATCAAAGTAAGACTAAGAGAAGAGAAGAGAAAATTGAACACGCGGTTTATAGTGGTTCGGCTTATTTCAAGCCTACGTCCACTCTTCTGCACTGACAGCCTATTGGCTGGATTTCACTATGAACAAAGAGATGTTACAGCATTGTTCTCCCTTGATTTCTCGGTGTAGATGATCTACAACACTAGCTCAAGGTATCGCTAAATATAGACACTCTTTGTGTATACAACTTCGCTCAAAATGTATCGACTAATAATCAATGTGCTTCAGACTCTGGAATTTCTCTATCGATCATGCACTAAAGTAACTAGAACGTCTTCCTTTTATACTCCTTTATGCCATCATACCCGTTGGCACTTACCAAAGGAATTCCTCCAATCTACCCGTTGGACGGAATCAATCAAGAAGATCATTCGAGCTATTAAAGGAACTCGACGATAGCCCATCAATCCCTGTTCGCCCATACAATTAGGATCTTGGTTTCCAAGAATAGAACCTTCCAAGAATATTTCATCGACCATCGGATCTTCAAACGATCTTGATTACGAATAAAAGAATCCGTTCATATTTATCCAGCCAAGAGATCTTCTCCGGAGGATAGGCTAAATCCTCAACCAAATACTTCGCTCTGGATTGCCTTCGTCACTGGATTAGAAAAAGCTGTCAATGAGAATAGTCTTGAGTCTTGAGTCTTGAGTGCTGAGTCGGTGATCGAAAGTCTTCGAGACTCTAAACAAAAGGTCTGCAATTATCCAAACTAGGCGATAGAAACATTTTGTCGGCTTCAAAATATTCTCGGAAAGATTTCTCCAACAATCTCCCCCTTTTTGATGGTGACAAAACTTTCCTGTGGATTTGAACAAATTTGACCTGCAAAACATTACTCAAGCAATATGGCTATCTCATAAAGATTAATAAAATCAACCAGACTCTACATCCACAGAAAATCGGTTAGTCTTTCATGAGTAAAACCATACAACAACACTTGATATAAATGCAAACAGTCAAGCATCAAAATCCACACCCAAGTCAGTCAAATTCAAGTTCACACCCAAGTCATACTCAAAAATAAACATTCAAACAAAGAAATTTAAAGTCAAAGTTTAAAGAGTTCAAATTGCAATTCTCCCCCTTTTTGTCATCATTAAAAAGGTGAGAAAAGTGTTAAGTCTGCTTGGGAATGCACACAATCTGGAAATCTCTCATTGACTGTATGATGCCTTCCAGCCTCTTCAAGTCTTCCCGTAGATGAGCCACCTCTTCTCCTTTGGCATTGGCTTGAATTTGAAGAGCGAGGTCTTTCATTTGATCCGCCAGGGTAACAGAAGATGCTTGTCCAGCATTCTTCAAGACTTGAAGTTCACAGTCCAAAGCATAGATTTGACCCTACATTTCCAAAAGAACATCAAGGATATAACGAAAATCTGCTGCATTATCCGTCTGTGTGCTCGCATTTGCTCTCTCGGATGGAGTGAAGGCAGACGATGGAACTTCGATGTAATCGAGCAGATTTGGAGTTGACGTATCATGTCCTTCCTCAAGCATTTGAGAAGCCTGAAAATCTTCTGGATTTGCTGGTGAGCGACTCACACCTTCACTGTTGACAGCATGTGGTGTAGTCCTTCCTTGCTCACCATCTCCCCCTGTCTCTAGGACCTCAATTGGGGAAGAGTGATGGTCATGCTCTTTAGCGTCTTGATTCCCTTTCTCTCCGGCTTCATCTGCAGACTTTTCTTTCACTGCTTCTCCTTCTTCTTCAGCTTCTTTCTCTTTGTCTTCTTTCTCTTTCTCTTGTTGCTCCTCTGCTTCTCTGTTCTTTGCTTGTCCCTCTTCTTCTCTCTGTTCTTTTTCCTCTGCTTCTTTTCCTTTCATCTGTCGTTCTGTTGATTCAGGTACAGAACGTCTGGTCCTTTTCAATGCAGAGATAGTGAGATCTTCCTCTTCATCTTCATCCTCCAAGATAAGAGTTATTTTCTTTTTGGATGGAGCACCCATGGGCTCCTTCCCTTTTCTCTTTGATGCGAGAAGATCTTTGGAGTCTTCACTTTGAACTTTTCCATTGCCTTATTAAGCTCTTTCGACGCATTTTTGTAGCATTTTCAAACCTACCACCATTTTGTCGCATGGTCGAACACAAAGAGTATGTGGAGATTCAATGTTTAAGTGTCGAAGATCTTGGTCACAAGACACGGGTAAGGCAATTGGCCTTTGTCCTTCACCATTGCTCGTACATGTGAAAGAGAATGGTGTGAGGAAGAGAGAACTTCTTATCTGAATTGATCACATACATTAATTTCGCCTCGGAGTTAGACACGTCAGTCTTGGATGTGGACTTTGGCCTGATACAGTTGATCATAATTTTGTGAAGCAAAATGTTGATGGCATGCATTCTTGTGTAGGTAATTCTTCCCTCTGTATCCCTGTCTTTGACAAGCTCCAGTGTGGCACGAGCAATCGAAACTTTGATCGGTTGATAGCATCCTCTTTCAACTCCAATTATATTTGCCAACATGTCCACATCTATCACATAGTCGTGGTCTCGAACACTTAAGGATATTCTATTCGCATCTAAAAAGCTAAGATTTGAATAGAAGTATGCTGTCAATTGCGCATAACCGTCTGTAGTATCGGAGCAAAATTGCTCAAGTTGAAGCAGATTGAACTTCTCCCTTAAGTTCACATTAATGGCATCCAAGAAATGGAAATCAACACTCCTAGGGTTTATCACCCCTCATTTCAACGAGTCTAAAGAATAGATTCTCTGTTCCTTCGATTTAAACAAATCCATCCTTTTTCCCTTCACCTTCGCAGCAACACCCATTCCGGGTTGAAATTCATTGAACATTTTATCATCATCGTTCCCATCGGTCGGATTCAGTCCCGATACACGAGGGTCGCTTGGAATGTTCACAAGTGCTTCCTCGGCCTTTCCTTTGGGAGTAATTCCCAAATCCTCCATTTGTCGCAAAAAGAAATACTCATTCCCATAATTCTTATCTTTAAGGAAATCATCTATATAGTCCAGCGGAGTCCCAATGCTTTTCAACGCAAGATAGAGCTTGTAAATAAAAGAGGGTTTTTGGACTCTTACAGGGTCTGCGTCCTCGATTATTTCTTTCTCCGGTTGATGACCCACACCTTGTGGGGTAGATGATGAAGAGTGACGTGGTGGAGAGTGAATCGGGCTCTGTTGCTGACACAGTAAATCTTCCTCTTCGGTGAGATCGAAATGGGTAGGCCCCTCCCTCATTCTTTGTGGTCCCCTATTCGCGATTCTTGAAGAGTTTCTCGAAGAAGACATCCTTCCTTGTCGTTGAAAGATTCCTTTACTTACTTTCCCAAGAAAAGATGACAACTTTCTCGAAAATGAACACGAAGTAGAGACAGGATTGGGAGGAGAATGCTTTTTTAGGGTTTTTAAGTGAGAAAACTGTATATATATAACTCAGTTTAAAAAGGAAAAAACCAATCGGCACAAAGGAAAATGAACAGACGCCTCTTTTGAAATCGATAACTGCCAAATATAAGTTAATCTTTTTGAAAAGACAAGATTCCGTTTTTCATGGAAATTATAAATTAACTGAACTAATGATCGTACCTTTTTGAGATTGAATATACTAACAACTTACAGTCTATAGCCATGAATGTCTGAGTCTGAGGGTTGGAGAGTCTCTAGACTTTAACTTCCTCAAGCTTCAAAATGTTGAGTCTGGAACGGATAAAATCGAATTGATTTTTCTCCAAAGGCTTTGTGAATATATCCGCTAGTTGGCTCTTTGAATCAATAAATTGAATCGAGATTTCTCCATTTTAAACATGATCTCTAATGAAATGATGTTGAATCTCTATATGCTTTGCTCTTGAGTGAAGGATTGGATTTTTAGTGAGATTGATTGCGCTGGTGTTGTCACATCTAATCTCTGTGCATGAGTCTTCAATTCCAAAGTCTTGTAGCTGTTGTTTTATCCATAGAATTTGCAAACAGCAACTTCCAAGAGCTACATACTCGCTTCGTTGTTGAGAGAGCCACAGTGCTTTGTTTCCTTGAAAACCAAGACACCATCCCGCTCCCAAGCAACCGGCAAGTTCCCGAAGTGCTCTTTCGTCAACTCGCAACCGGCCAAATCTACGTCTGAATATCCCGAGAAGATTAAGGTCTCCCTTCTTGGGATACCAAAGACCGATGCTTGAAGATGAAGCAATGTATTTAATAATACGTTTCGTAGCACTGAGATGGGATTCTCTAGGATCTGATTGAAACCTAGCACAGATGCAAACACTCAACAAAATATCAGGTCTAGAAATAGTAAGATAAAGAAGTGAGCCAATGATGCTCCTGTATAGCTTTTGATCAACTTTCTTCCCTTCTTCATCTTTGTCTATCTTCAAAGAACTTGACATCGGTGTGTCGGTCTTTTTGCACTTTTCTAGTCCAAACTTTTTGATAAGATCATTAGCATATTTTTCTTGATGAATAAAAGTTCCTTCCTTCAATTGTTTTATTTGGAGTCCAAGAAAGAATGTTAACTCTCCTATCATACTCATTTCAAACTCATCCCGCATAGACTTAGAAAATTTCTTGCCTGAGACTTTCATTAGAGGATCCAAAAATAATATCATCCACATATATTTGAACAAGTAAAAAGCTTTTGTTTTCCTTTTTGATAAATAAAGTAGTATCTACTTTACCTTTGATAAAACCATTCTGTATTAAGAACTTACTTAGTACGTCGTACCAAGCTCGAGGTGCTTGTTTTAAACCATACAAGGCCTTTTTCGAGTCGAAGATTGAGTTTGGCTTCTTTGGGTCTTCAAACCCTGGTGGTTGTTCCACATAAACTTCCTCATGGATAAATCCATTTAGGAAGGCACTTTTGACGTCCATTTGGAATAACCTGAAATTTTTATAACAAGCAAACGCAAGTAATAGTCGAATAGCTTCTAACCTTGCTTGGTGCGTAAGTCTCATCATAATCTATTCCTTTTTCTTGCGTATATCCCTTGGCCATGAGTTTTGCTTTGTTTCGTACGACTTTTTCTTTCTCATTCATCTTGTTCCTGAACACCCATTTAGCTCCAATAACAATTTTACATTTTGGTTTAGATGTCAATTCCCAGACATCATTAATGTTGAACTGTCTGAGCTCTTCTTGCATAGCTTCAATTTAGCTTTCATCAGATAAAGCTTCTTCTATGCTCTTTGGTTCAATTTCAGAAATGAGAGCCACAGCACTAGACTCTTCACGCCTTTTGGATCTGGTGTGAATTCCTTCATTAATTTCGCCAATAATGAGATCTTTGGGATGATTTGGACTTATGCTTCCAGTTATTGGTTGATTTGTCTGGTTGATGATCTCTTTCTTTATTTGAATTTTCACGAACAGCTTGATGCTAGTCTTCCAGAGTCTGAAATGCTTCTTGAGTTGTAAGCTTTGGAGGGTCTGGAGCAGGTTCAGACTCTTCATGATGAGTCTGACTGGATTTATCTTGCGTAGAGTCTTGAAATTTGACATTCATTGACTCCTCCACAGACTGGCTCTTCTTGTTATAGACTCTATAGGCTTTACTTGATGTAGAATATCCAAGGAAGATGCCTTCATCTGATCTTTCTTCAAACTTACCAACTTGATCTTTAGCATTTTTCAATATAAAGCATTTGCAACCGAACACATGAAAGTATGAAACGATAGGCTTCTTACCTTTGAATAACTCATAAGGGGTTTTCTCTAGAATAGGTCTTAAAAAGACTCTATTGATGATATAGCATGCTGTTGAAATAGTTTTTGCCCAAAATCGTGAAGAAATCTTACTTTCAATTAAAAGAGGTCTAGCCATTTCTTGAAGAGATCTATTTTTCTTTCCACAACTCCATTTTGCTGAGGAGTATATGGAGAGGAGAACACATGCTTAAAGCTAGATTTATCACAAAATTTCGTAAAATCTTGATTTTCAAATTCACTTCCATGATCTGTTCTTATGCTTGAAATAACACATCCTTTTTCATTTTGAACATTTTTAGCAAATTTTTCAAAATATGAGAAGGTTTCGGATTTACTTGCAAGGAAATATACCCAAGTAAATCGGGAGTAATCGTCCACAATTACTAGGCAATATTTCTTACCTCCAATGCTCTGGGTTCTGGTTTCCCAGAATACATGGAGTGCATGGCTCAGACTTTTGGTATGGTAATTTGGGTAGACCTTGAATAAGCTGCTTTGTAGAGATTTTGGCTAATTGCTTCATGTTGATGTGACTAAGCTTTCTGTGCCATAAGCTTGCTTCGTTTTGAATTGAGATTAAGCATTGCGATTCATCCGGTTTCACATCCAAGAGATAGATGTTTCCATTCCTTCGACCCATGAAAGAGCGAGTAGAGTCTTTATTGGTTCTAGAACATATTCCTTCTTGAAAGAATATCTTAAAACCAGTATCACACAGTTGACTGATGCTAAGAAGATTGTAATTAAGTCCTTCCACTAGGGAAACATTACTTATTGTGAGATTTCCAATTTTCTGAGTTCCAAATCCCACAATACTTCCTTTCTGTTTCCTCCAAATGAAACTTTTCCACCATTTACTTGAACAAGCTTTATGAAGCAATTTGAGTCTCCTGTCATGTGTCTTGAGCATCCACTGTCAAGATACCACTTTACCCTTTTTTTGACGGAGACCTCAAATTCACTATCTGAGTCTGATCCAGAGTTTGAGTCTGAGTCTGATTGCGCCATCAGACATAAGTTGGCATATTCATCATCACTTTTTTCACACTCTGTATCACTCCAGGTTTCGGCTTTGAGAGCCTTTCGAGACTTTTCAGCTTTTCCTTTCTTCTTCTTCAGAAGAGGACAGTTAGGTTTGATGTGTCCCCTTTTCTTACATCCAAAGCAAACTACATCTTTGTTTGATTCATCATCATCAACAGACTTGGTCTGCTGTCTTTGAAAGCTTTGTTTCTTTGAGTTGAACCTTCTTTCTTTTCTATTCAGTTTTCTGAATCTTCTTATCATGAGAGCAAGCTCCTCATCGTCCATATCATCTTCAGAATCTGAAACATCAGAATCATCATTTGATTTTAATGTAATGGATTTCTTATCTTTTGGATCTTCGTCTTCATTAATTCGTTTCACTTCATAAGACTGAAGAGTTCCAATCAGCTCGTCGACAGATAGTGGCATAATTCTTTGCGTCTCTCTTATTGAAGTCTTTATATGATTCCAATCCTTGGAGAGTCCACGCAGTAGCTTGTTTACCTTCATGGGATCAGAAATTTTTTGTCCTTGATTCTCAAGACCATTAACAATATCTGTAAAACGGCTAAACATGTCAGTTATAGATTCTCTTGGTTTCATTTTGAAGGCTTCATATTGACTGAGGAGAATGTTAATTTTGGTTTCCTTCACTCGATCTGTTCCTTCATAAGTGATATGTAATCCGTCCCAAACTTCTTTTGCTGTAACACAAGAAGATATTCTGTTATATTCAGTTGGTGACAAAGCACAATATAAAGAGTAAATTGCTTTTGCATCGAGTGCTTGTCTCTTGATTATCTCTTCCCGAGTCATTCCATTGGACTCAACAGTTTCTTTCCCTCTTTCGAGACTCGATGCGATTGTAGGAGTAATTCCTTTTTCTACAACGTCCCATTCCGAGAGGATCCTTTGATCATAGGAAAGCTTTCATCTTGTTTCAGGAAAGCTTTCATCTTGTTCTTTCATATGTTGTAATCCTTTCCATCAAAGTAGGGTGGTCTGGTATTGGTTTGCCCTTCCACTAGCCCTGGTGCTAGCATACTAGCCATGGATCTTTTACTCTGAAGTAAAACACTTCAAATAAAGTGAGAACACGAGCTCTGATACCAATTGATATAGCTAGAATAAGTACCTAGAGAGGGGTAAATAGGTATATAAAAGATTTTTCTCAATAATTGCACAATACTAGACAGTTGATAGATTTGAGACAAATAATAATCAAAGTAAGGCGAGAGAAGGGAAGAGAAAATTGAACACGTGGTTTATAGTGGTTCGGCTTATTTCAAGCCTACGTCCACTCTTCTGCACTGACAGCCTATTAGCTGGATTCCACTATGAATAAAGAGATGTTACAACGTTGTTCTCCCTTGATTTCTCGGTGTAGATGATCTACCACACTAGCTCAAGGTATCACTAAGTATAGACACTCTTTATGTATACAACTTCGCTCAAAATGTATCGACTAATAATCAAGGTGCTTCAGACTCTGGAATTTCTCTATCGATCATGCACTAAAGTAACTAGAACGTCTTCCTTTTATACTCCTTTATGCCATCATACCTGTTGGCACTTACCAAAGGAATTCCTCCAATCTACCCGTTGGACGGAATCAATCAAGAAGATCATTCGAGCTATTAAAGGAACCTGACGATAGCCCATCAATCTTGTTCGCCCATACAATTAGGATCTTGGTTTCCAAGAAAAGAACCTTCCAAGAATATTTCGTCGATCATCGGATCTTCAAACGATCTTGATTATGAATAAAAGAATCCGTTATATTTATCCAGCCAAGAGATCTTCTCCAGAGGATAGGGCTAAATCCTTAACCAAATACTTCGGCTCTAGATTACCTTCGTCCTTTGGATTAGAAAAACTGTCAATGAGAATAGTCTTGAGTGTTGAGTCTTGAGTGCTGAGTCTGGTGATCTGAAAGTCTTCAGACTCTAAACAAAAGGTCTGCAATTATCTAGACTAGACTGATAGAAACGTTTTGTCAGCTTCAAAATATTCTGGAAAGATTTCTCCAACACCTACACCTCCCTATAAGACAAAGGTTAGCAAAGAATTTCTCATATACCTCTCATTTTGCATGAATATTTAACACCTTAAATTTTAAGGATGTACTTGGAATTCTTGTTAGCCTTATTTTTTGAAAAAATTGGCCTATGTCCACTACGTGTTTTCAAGTCCTTAGCAATGGAGTCACTACTAATCTATTTTTTTTTTTAGTAATTCAATTAAAAACTTAAGTAAAGTAATGGGAGAAGTACTTCTCCTATGAACTAGAGATTATGGGAACAAGGACTTGATTATGTTATTTCAATGCCACCATTTCAATGCCACCATTTCGATGCCTTTTCTCTTTTACTTCAAAAAAAAAAAAATTCGCATGCAACTTTCATTGATTTTAATTTACTCCTTAATATATGAGGAGATTAGGTGGGTGTGCAACCATTATTTAATGCTATGATTTAACACTCAATGATCATAGCGTTAAATAAATTATAGGCAAAAGAGAAGAATTACCTTGCCTCGAAGTAAAAGCATTTGTGGTGTTAGCTAGAAAATCACATCCTCATCCTAAATATGCTTCTAATTAACACACAATTTTTGTCACGCCCTAGGCCCTACCTCAGCATGGGAAAAGTAGTGTCCTTCACGAGGGGATTAATTTGTGATGTCTCAGGAGGCGTCGTCGTCCCATTGATTTTATTTTTTACTTTAAGTACATGTGAAAGCATGCAATCTCCAATAAGCCATTCAACATGGGTAGACATGGAGAAAACACACATACATACGGCATAACTTCCATGCTTTATTTATTTACATAGAACGATTAAGATTTACAAGCCCAACTTTAGGGCCATTTTGATTGGTCATCTCCTCACACAAAAAGATATCATAGGGGGTTTAAAGGTTGAAAAGAGGGAGCCTATCTTGTCTAGAGAGATCTAACCAAAAGTGGCATCCCTATTAGGACATATAACCTAGGCATCACCCATCAAACTATTTGGCAAGCTAGCATCCTTGTCCGGTCTGGGAGGACCATGGAACCTATGGAGGGATTTGAAGAGATCCCTATCAAACCAAGCATACTAGGCTCGATAGCGATGTGGGATAAGGTTGCGATACCTTCATCGACCCAAACAGTGGTGGTAATCCTTTAGAAAGCAGCATCCTCCCTAAAAACATCCATGACGGTGACCTCCATGCTTGTAGAGACACCAAAGTACATGAACTGGTGAGGTATATGATCCATACCTATTAGCCTGTAAAAGATTAAAAAACATCAAATGAATTGAAAACTCAATAGATAAAAATCTTAAATCTCGTATAAGCAAATATCTCGCATCAGAGCCTTACAATTACTTATCCCAAACATGCCAATGGCAGATCAATAGCAAAACTCATGCTTTACCTTAACTATATATGTGATAGAAACTATCCCCATTCTAAGTCCCTCGAGTCCTAAACAAAGGTATATAAATCGGCAAAAGAACATTCCAAGCACCAAAACTTAGCACAAAGAGACACTTAAGTACCAAAAGTTAGGAAAGTGATGCTTAAGTTTCATTTTTTTATATAAAAAAAAAGGATACTTGAGTGTCACATCTAACAATTTTTTTAAAAATACGTACTTAAGTGATTTTTTATTAATTTTGCTCACTTACATGGCTCGCCAGAAGGCTGACTTAGCAAAGAAATACAAAAATGACGTCGTTTTGGCACAATTCAAATTTTAATATAAAAATTAATTTAATTAAATTAAAACCATTTAAAAAAAAAAAAGAAGATGAAGGCAGCCGGTGGCTAACGGCTCAGCCCTAGCCGTCGTCACCTCCTCACCATTGTCGGAAAGGTGAGCAAAGGGTTGGCTAAGGTCGTTAAGCCCTAGCCGGGGCCGACGACCCCAATTGACTTACGGCGAGGGCTTGCAAGCCCTCGCCCACTTCCCCAACAAGCGACGGCCCTTGGCTCAGTCGAGCGAGGGCCAGCGACTCTTGCCAAATCTAGGGGAGGGTCAGCGACCCTCACCAAATCTAGAGGAGGGTCGCGACCTTTGCCCTAGATTTGGGCGAGGGCTTGTAGGCCCTCACAGTAGGTTGACTAGGGTTGACGGCCCCTAGCCAAGGCTCAGCGACCTTAGTTGACCCTCCGCGCATCTTTCCGGCGA
Organism: Eucalyptus leucophloia subsp. euroa; assembly: GCA_017140325.1. Taxonomy (NCBI): domain Eukaryota; kingdom Viridiplantae; phylum Streptophyta; class Magnoliopsida; order Myrtales; family Myrtaceae; genus Eucalyptus; species Eucalyptus leucophloia. The sequence goes on along the minus strand of CM029477.1, from coordinate 1,278,030 downwards.
CGAGGGCTAAGCCTTCAACCATTGACTACTTCATCTTTCTTTTTTTTTTTTTTTTTATCTTACTTTGATTTTAAATTTAATTTAATTAATTTTTATATTAATCATTTACCCACTTTAGCATCAAAATGACGTCATTTTGCACTTGTCTAGCCACGTCAGTATGCAAAATGATGTCGTTTTGCACTTGGCTTACCGGAAAATTGCCACGTCAGCATTTTGATCGGATTTCTCACCATTGGCACTTAATTAATCCGTTTTGCTATGATTTTGGTACTTAAGTGTTACTTTCCTAACTTTTGACACTTAAGTGTCTCTTTGTACCAAATTTTAGCACTCCAAGTGTCTCGGACTCCATATAAATCTACATGTTCTATCAATAGTGCAATTAATAGCCAATAATATTCCTACGTGTCACATATTAGTATCTAAAATAATATCATAGCCTTCAAGACTCAATTAATGGCCTTTAGAAGATCCACATGCCTCTAATGTCACAAAAACAACCGCTTAATCATGCACGTGCTTTCCAAGTCACTAAAAGTGACAATTAAATTAGGCATGTGTTTAAGGTCATACCCAACGTGCACAAGCCATTTAACAACATTTAAAGTATGCATATCACACTCAAATGCTTTGCACATGTTTAGCGCCTCAAGAATCACATAATATCTCATACTATTATGCTATCTCAAGTACAATTTATTAATCACACATAGCCGAAACTCTTAGGCTCTTCTATTAACTTTTGGGACATCATCTCGCCTCATCGAACACGGTATCCAAACTCCCATTGGGCATCCTTTTGGGGCATCATTCCAATCTAACACCCCCGTGAACGGCATCTCGTTGGCATGGGGGCATCGTCCCCCGAAAACCTTTGGTGATGGAATCCTTTGTGTGACCATATGAATCAAACACACAAGCAACCAATTTTATCTTTCATATTAGTCCAAGTTATGAATGTCCCAAGGGCATGTCAAGCGATCAAGCAACCTCATGACTTATCATAAATGTGATGATAAAGTATGTCAAGTACGAAACTAAAATCATGGCTTGACCTATGACGCTCAAATACCAGCCTAGGTCAAACCCAAATCGAATGATACGCCTCAATATCATTGAATCAAGAGAGTGACTCGGCCCAACACACTTCCATGCACGTCCAGGGATCAACACCGTTCTAGATTCGGTGGCTCGATGTGAACTCAAGTTTCAACCATGACTTATGGACATCTATATGCAAAGCTCATATCACATAATATTCATACAACAATCCATAGCATTATATATGAAGATCAAGCATAAGTAGCAATAGCAAATGGTCCACAAATAACAGTCAGGCAAACCTCCTAATCCAAGCAGCAACCTTAGCCTATATGAACCATGTCTACATATCACGCCAAACCCAAGCAACCTCAACTCTCGCATACTTGTTCCTCATTCAATCCTAAACCATATAGATCAAGCATAACATGAGCAAACTGTACAAAATTAGTCACGTGAGTTCCTCAACCTAGGATAATCCTATGACACTAAAGGCGGTCTTAAATCCGAGTTACGTAACGCAATGACCTAGCTAACATTTAGGAAATCTACTTACAAACAACCGGAATGGGATGAGCAGTGTTTGGGGTGGCTTGAGGATGGCGGGTGAATGATAGCAACTCACAAATGGCAACGACCAGCAACGGCAGGGATGGTGAACCGCAATGACAAATGACCGATGAGCATCCAAGTGGCGCACGAACAGTGGCAGCAATGTACAGTGGCAACGAACAGGCACAGGCAATGAGGAGAAAGGGAGGAAAAGAGAGAAAAAGAGAAAGAACAGAGAGAGGGGGGTTCGAAGAACAGAGAGAGGGGAGTTCGGCCAGTGGTTGTGGAAGAGGGGAAGAAAAAGAGAAGAATAATAAGAAGAATAAACTTAAAAGGGAGGGTTGTCTTTCACATTAAATGCTTCATGCATTATTGTCCTTCTCTTATCATGACCCTAAACTTGGGGTGAAAATCAAATCTTAGCCATCCATCAAGTCAAGACACTTATCCAAGATCAAGGGTTAAGATGGCTTCTTGAAATTCAATTATTGGCTAGACTCAAGGGGGCAATTTGGTCTATTCCTTTTATCCATCCGAAAAGTGGTGCCTAACTCATTGTCCGTGGCCTGACAAAGTTTTTTTTTTTTTTTTTTTTTTGGTAAAGATGGCCTAACAAAGTTTGTCTCATCTCAATTAAAAAATTTTAAATATTTGTATTTTTAAATAAATTTAGTTTTAAATTTAATTAAATTAATTTTTATATTAATTATTTTCCATGTCAAAGACAAAACGACGTCATTTTTGCTTTTTATAGTCACCTTAGCATGTAAAATGACACCGTTTTGCACTTACCTTGCCGGAAAATCGCCACGTCATCATTTTGGCTGGATTTTGGCCGGATTGGCACTTAAGTGATACATTTTGCTTCGATTTTGGCACTTAATTGTCACTTTCCTAACTTTTGGTACTTAAGTATCCCTCCGTGTGTCAAGTTTTGGCTTTCCATGTGTCAGGCTCTTGTATTTAGTTGCTTTAGTGAATCCCAATAAGGGATCAAGCCAATACTTATACATGTTAGTCTTGCCTCACAAACTTGGATCCACTTAGCATGCCATAAGCGACCTTTGGAAGTTGGCATTTTCAAGAAAACTAGCAATTGAGAGTTGCTAACTTTGTGTATGGCCATTAAACAACCATAACCTTTTATGTGAGCAAGGAACCAAATTTGCAAAAGCTTAGGAAAAGCGCTGAATAATTTATAACCATTTCCTTTAAACCGGGTAAAGGAAAGAAGTTTTGCTCAAGACAAAATTAATGAAGTTCTTTCCCTCACACACTTGTAAAACTAACTCATCAATCAAAGGATTAATAGCATGTTTGCAGTGAGGGAAATCTATGAACCCAAAGAAGGCTGATAGAAAAATCCTATTCATTTTGGAAGAGGTGCCATTTCGAAACATTCATCTAGAAATGAAAATGTACATGCATTGTGATGACTCTTCAAAACTTTTATTATTTTTCTTCTTTGATTCTTAGAAGATCTATTCCAATAGGCAAATTGATTAATTCAAATTCCAAAGATTTTTCTAATGGTGATGCTATATTCCTTCAAAGTTAGAGTGAGCTCATGCTTACCTAAGATGAAAGTGGATAGACACTAATAGTAAGCAAGTGCTTGGATGACGCTACCATATTTTTTGTTGATACACAACATAAGAAGGAGTCGGCCAAACATAGGAAGGAGTCGGCCAACTCTTGACTCCACAAATTTGCGATTGGCTCGGTCTAGCTTGCCCCAGCACATGTTCAACTCCTCTTTCAGAGAGAGAATAATTCAAATGTCAAACATTCCTATTGTATATTGACCAAAACATGCGACGGACCAACTGATAGGGACTGACAAAAATAATACAATAAAGTAGGCAAATTATGATATGAAAGTTCAGAGCACTTGCTTTACCAATAACTTAGTGGCAATCACATAGACACGTGAATGGTACGTGACTTGATTTCTACTTTACAAGACTTAACAAAGTGGAGCCACAAGAATGATTGGACTAGCCATCAGCATGTAGACTAAGTTAAATTGTCATGACTTTAGCTTGATTGAAGAGTCAACTCAAGTTGCAGGCATGGGGATCATGGTTGGTACTCTTAACGGTAGAAAGAAATTTCGAGATTGAGATAGGCGACTCACACCACAATCATGTAATTGGAGTGGTATCAATCTCAATACCATTCTAGGTAGCCTAGGTCTAGTGATAGGTTGTGTATGCAAGAATGTAGTGTAAATGCATAAGCATGCACAATAATTTACATGCAAATACCACTTTAGTAATTCAAAATTAAACTTGCAAGAAAATTGGCTTATGTCCACTAAGTGTTTTCAAGTTTCCAGTGGAGTCGCCAAGTTGTCATGACCTCTCCGAACAGGTGGAACCACCTTGGGGTTCGGTTAATGGATTATTAAGCTTAAACTTAACTCAAACTCTCCCAAGCTCATATCAATTTGCGACTTAGGTTTTAAATTCTTAACATGCAAATGATTTTCAATTAAAAGTTGTCACTAATTTGTTTTACGGTAGATTGATTATAAACCTAAGTAAAGTAACGAGAGAAATGCTTCTCCTACAAACCATAAATTGTGGGAATGGGAACTTTATTACGCTAATCTTCTCTAATGCATTTTTGGTATATTTTCTCTTTTACTTCATAAAAATGTTTTGCAAGCAATTTCATTGATTTTACTCCCTAACGTATGAGGTGTCAGGTGGGTGCACAATCATTATTTGACACTCAATAAGCGAAATGTTAAATAAATTGTGGGGAAAATATAAGAATAACTTATCTCAAAGCAATGAAAGCATCTGTAATGTTAGCTAAAATATCATATCATCATCCTAAATATGATTTTAATTAACACACAATTTTGCTCAACTATTTTTAAGGTATTCTCTTATTTAATGGAAACTATGCTTTATGCAATGCATGCAATGTGAGCTTACTCTAGATGCAATGATCTAGAAAAATGATGATATTTAACTATGTTTCCTAATTATAATGACCGAAAATTCAACATTTAACGACACTAGCATTGAATGTGATAACAAATAAATTAACCTAACATGGAATTCATAAGACGACATGCAATTTATATAAAGTGTCCTAACTCTAATAACAAGAAAAATTTAATATAAAACTATTATAACACGACATACAAATTCTTGTTACACATATCCTTAATGACATGCAATCGAGAATGATGTGCAATTTAATTAAATAGCCTAACATGTTACCACTAAATGACATGTGATTAATCACATGGCATGATGTTGACATGGCATATATGACGTACAATGACACTGCATTAATGATGAAAGCACAATGACATGGCATGAATGACATGGAATTTATGCACTTAATTTATATGACATGCACGGGATATTTTTTGTATTTCTCGTTAAATTCGTAATATATTGTCTAATATAAACCAAAAGTTAAATAAGGCCAAACCCTAATTTAAATTGGAGTGTTATCTTGACTAGATTAACCTAGAATTCAATCTTTATGGAAAAAGTTAAAATAAAAAAAAAACTTATTCTAGTTTATTATAAGAAGATTATCTATAACCAAACTAAATATGCAATATTTTCCTAATATACAATGTTTCATATTGGAATAATCTTCCCTAATTTTATCTGCTATTTGTTCTAATCCTATCTACATTTCTTTGTGATTTTCTTTTTTTGGTAAGAATAAAAACAAAATCAAATCAAAATCAAAATAAAGGTAACATCCACCACCCAAAATATCATCCTTGTCCATTTAATTTTGCAAATGAAATCAATGAATCATATCCTACAACATGAGGATCAAATTGGCTGATTTTCTTTGTGATCACAAGTGGTATCTTGGACATAAGAATGGACTATCGACCATTTGCACTTTGTGAGATCCTGATCCTATATTTCAAGGCCTATTTAATAGAGCAAACAATCTTTAATTTTGATATGTGACCTATCAAATCGAAGCTTAAGAAGTCAAAGATCATTTCTCTAACTGAATTTTTTCTAGATTTCAACATTATATAGCTTGAAACAAGCAAAAACGGAGACAAGTGGATTACGAAAAACACAAAATATCAAATTTGTATTGTCTATCTTTTATTGGCTCCTAAACATGATTCTGCTAGTCAAACGACACTAAGTATTCGTTCATCAACATATGAGGATCTCAACCAATGCAAATTCCTATATGCACTAGACCTCTTCAAAATTCAACCTAAGTTTAGAAATAGACTCACCTTGTCTGACATTACTCTGGCAATCAAACCAGTGATCTAGCCACTATAATCACCTCCATAGCTTCATAAAAATTGGCCAAGGGTGCTTGGCAAGTATCTAGCAATACGACCAAATCAGTAAGTGAAACTTAAAAGCAAACTTGATCTAATAAACTTCAAATGAAGGTAATGAAAGAATTAAGCAATCGGAATTGTTCCGATGATAGCCCAATGGAACTTCGACCATGATCACTTTGATGAATAGTCAAGGATGAGTGTTACAAGCTCAAGCTGCCAAGGAATCACCAGGATTTTTGATAGAACTAGTAGCTAGAACTAGTAGCTAAAAACACCAGCGTGGAGCATGTCTTTGTGCCAAGAGGGAAAAATGGCTTGTTTCGAGGATGTCCGACGGTTTTAAGGTGAAATTTGGACCACCAATGGCTCAAGGACAGCCAAAAGAGTGCTAGCATGATGGTGGCTCACCGGCATAGGGCCAATGACAGTCGGCAAGGACAAGGAAACCAATAGGCGAGAGAGAGAAAGAGAATGGGGGGAGGAAGGGGAGAGAGTTAGGGAATGTTTGGCAACTTGCCAAACAGTGCTAATTTCTGTTTTTTTTGTTCCCGGAAATAAATTTAGAATAGAAATTCGTTTGGTAAAATTTTTGTTCCCATGAACAAATTTCTATTTTTTTTGTTCCCAAAAGTGGATTTGGAACAAAATTAAGAAGAAAAAAAGTCAATTCTTTGTTCCCGATAACAATTCTATAATCAAGCAACCTATTTTCTCTCTTTTCTTTTCTCTTTTCTTGTTCTTCTTTACTCTTTCTTCTTCTTCATCTACTACCGTTGCCGTTGACAACCGGTCTGGCAAGCTCACCAGAGGCTTGCCAAGCTAGGGCAAGGTCCAGCGAGCTCACCGGTGGCCGGGCAAGCCTTGCCTGGGTCCCCCTCGGCCACCGACAAGGCTTGCTTGATCGGGCAAGGCTCGACGAGGCTTGGCCAAGCCATGGCGACCTCACCTAGATTTGGCAAGGTGGAGCTTGCCCAGCTGTCGACGAGGCTCGCCCAGCCATGGCTCGGCCAAGCCTTGCCAAAGGTCAACGATGCTCTAATGAGGCCGCTAACCTCGTATGACCGATCACCAATCATTCCAAGGCCAGCGACCGGCAACTTGAAGAAGAAGAAGAAGAGAAAGAAAGAAAAAAAAGTAATAAAATTATTTAAAAATCAAAAGAAAATGATTTGGAATAGAAATTTTGAGCACTATGTCAAACACAATTCTATTCCAAGAATTAAAATTTTGGACAATTCACCAAACGGCTTCAAATACTTAGAAATTGTTCCGAGAATAGAATAAAAAAGAATCATTTCGATCGAAATTGTTCAGGAACAAAAGTTACCAAACACGCCCTTAGAGAGATAACATAGGTCTGAAAATATGGCCAGCCCCCCCTCCAAATTATGGTGGGAAAATTTTTTATATACGCCCTTTTTATTTTAATCCTAGTCCTTGGATTAATCTAAGGGCTAGAAATGTTTGTTTCTTGAAGTAAGCCCCTCAATGGCCCATTTCAAGTCACATGGATTGATGATTTGGCATAATGGATGGCTAGGATGATCTCATGATGAATGGCCAAGATCATTTGTTTAGCTATTAAGAAAAGCTCCCATTGGTTATTTTAAGTTAATAATGATAAAGGGCATTTTGGTCTTTTTGTTAAATAAGGGCATTTTTGTAATTTTATGCACAAGGAGAGAGAGAATTGGTTGGCTAAGGGTTGGCTGGTTGGAATGGGTGCTAGTTGGTTGGAAGTCAATCGAAATGGCCTTTACAGCCTTGGTCGATCAACACATGTCGGACCGAGTTGACTCGGCCCTTGGCCAACTCGATCTTGGTCCAATTTCCTCTATTTTTCTCTCAAATTTCCCATTCTTGATCTAATTAAGTCAAATTAAGAACTTCTAAGTGAATCAGATCAAATTGAATGAATTAGATTGAATTGAAATGACTTGGTCTGATTAAGTTGACATGAAATTGTTTAATTCTACCAATTTCTATTAAAATTGCCCTATGAACTAGATCAATATGTACAATTAAAGTTCAATTGGCCAAAATGAAGCTCCACTGATTAATTTGAATGTTAGTTAGAATAGGCTAAGTTTTTTTTTTTTTTTTTTCGATAAAAAATACAACTGCTATTGATTTACTTAGCCAAGTTTAGAGGAAATACATCAAAAGCATTGGTGCATAATAAGTCAAATAGAGCAAGTGGGGGATTAGACAACCAATTAGAGGGAGGATAATTCAGTCGACAGGCTTTTGCAAGACAATTGGCTGGCCTGTTTGCATCCCTACTGCAATGAGCCAGAGACAGGCCCTAGAACTCCTTCAGTTTTGCTTGAACTCGGTCCACGATCATTTGCACACTCCAGTTGATATATGTCGAAGACTTTATCCCATGCACAAGTTGGAGACAGTCAGAATGTACTTGCAAAGTGAGATGCATTCAGTTGGAGAGGAACTCTAGGGTTTCGAGAAGGGCAAGGATTTCCGCATGTTCCGTCGAGGAAGCCACAACGAGTTTGGTGAAGCCATCAACAAGACAGCCCCTAGAGTCCCGGCAGACACAGGCAATAGCTGCCTTGTTTTCGTCCATTCCCTTACTCTCCTCGGAATCTGATTCAACTTCATCATTCAAGGCAAATGACGTGTCTATGTTAACTTTCAGTGAATCCGAAGTCAATGGTTGCCATCTGTAAGGTAAGGTCGCTCTTTCGTTTTCACCTTATGGTTTCCAGTTCCAAGTGCTGTAGTTTTTTATGTAAGCGGCTACCTTGAATAGAGTTGGCCAAAGATGTGCTGATTTCAGTCCTTCCAGATACTCCAAAAGGTAATCGCGATATGATTGAACTTAATGGTGTTTGTTGGTTCTGTTTTAACCTTATACAACCATTCACCAAGCCATGTTAACCCAATTCTTGATATTTTGATTTTTAGGGGAGCAGCTCGCCATATCTAAGCTGTCCAAGAGTAGAACAATAGAGTATGTTTAGTGGTTTTGGCTTCCTATTTGCATATGGGGCATAATGGATTAGGTACTATCTTCCTCCTATGCTAGTTGTCCATTGTGGGTAAAGCATTTTGACATGCATTCCAAAGGAATAGTTTGACTTTGGGTAGGGTTTTAGAGTGCCAGATGTATTTCCAGAGTTCTAGTTTCGTTTGATGTGATGAAGTTGTTGTTGTTGTATGTGTGCTGGTTAAACTTTCTCTAGTGGTGAAGTAGTCGCTTTTCACAGTATAGGATCCTGACTTAGTATTCATCTAGACCAACTTATCTTTTGCAACAGGCAGTCCAATAGGGGTTGCAAGTATTTCCTTCACTCTTTGATCATCAAACAACGACCTTAGCATTAATTCATTCCATTTTCCAATTCCTTGGTCAATTAAATCAGCCACTTGAATTGGTTCATATCTTGTTGTCGGGCTACCAATAGCTCCACTCTTCAACCATTTATCATCTCTAATCGAGATTTCATTTCCACTCCAAACCAAATACATAATGTATGGAGATATGGAGTCTCTTCCTAGGAGGATACTTTGCCATCCTCATGAAGGTCGAGAGCCTTTTCCAGCTTTCCAAAACTCACATTGTGGATAATACAGACCCTTTTTTACTTTGCTCAAAAGGGACTGAGGGTGCCGTGAGATACGCCAAGCTTGCTTCCCTAGCATAGCTTTATTGAACGTTAGTAAATTTTCGAAACCTATGCCCCCCTCATCCTTTTTAAGTTTCAGAGTTTCCTATTTTTTCCAATGAACCCCAACAGTTTTACTACTATTTCTCCACCAGAAGTTAACAACTTTCATCTCAATAGCTTTACAAATAGAAATAAGGATTTTGAAGATGGACATGGCATATTGAGGAATAGCCTGTACCATCGATTTAATTAATATTTCCTTCCCCGCTTTTGATAACAAGTTCTCCTTCCAACTTTCCAACTTCATATTAACTCTCGCAAGAATCTAGGTGAACATATCTTTCTTCGAGGTTCCCCAATCCGAGGGAATTCCTAAGTACTTCCCCATTTTCTCAATTCCTGGAACTCTCAATTATGACGCCATGTTCCTCCTCAAGTTAATTGGACCGCATTTACTAAAGTATATTCCAGATTTATTGAGATTAATGGCCTAACCAGATGCAAAGCAATATTGATGTAGGATAGCCGCCAGATTTTGACATTCCAATATTGTTCCATTAAGAAAGAAAATGGAGTCATCCACAAATAGCAAATTTAATAAAGTAGGGCAGCTATTGTTCATCTTAATTCCTCGAAGTGTGCCATCATCTACTGCTTTTTTCATCTAGTTAGATAGAACATTTGCCACTAATATAAAAAAGATATGGGGATAATGGATCACCTTGTCGAATCCCTCGTGTTGGCTTGAAGAAAGGTAGAGGTTCCCCATAAAAATTGACGCTAATGAAACCGTTGAAATACACTGCATCACCCATTGTACCCACTAATCACAGAATCCCATTTTGGTTAAGCATGCTCTAAGGAAATCCCATTCAATTCAATCATCCGCCTTCTGCATGTCTAGCTTTAAAATAGCTTGGAACTTCCTTTTCCTCTCACGAGTTTGCAATCTGTGAATAACCTCCTGTATAATCAAGATGTTATCTTGTATTTGCCTTCCCCCCACAAAAGCACTCGGTTCTTCAGCAATAAGGTTTGGTAGCAAAGGTTTAAGTCTATTGGTCATCACTTTGGAAATGATATTGTAAATGAAGTTCCATAGGTTGATGGGGCAAAACTGTTCAAGCTTTTCTAGATTTGGAATTTTAGGAATAAGGGTTATTTGTGTTCTATTTATGTCAGGATTTAGGTATCCAGTAGTGAAAAAAATTCTATGTTTCCATGAATATATCCGACATATGTCCGGCCAATGATTTCTAAAGAAAAGTCCATGCAGTCCATCTGGTCCTGGAGCTTTAGTGGCTTCTAATTGTTGCATAGCAAGTAGTGATCTCCTCCAAAGTAACAGATTTTACTAACCGTTGGTTAATCCTTTCATCCACCGAGGTTGGAATATGTTGTAGAATGGGCTTAAAGTCTTGAGGCCCCACTAATTCATATAGTTTTTTAAAATATTTCTTCGTCATCTCCTTCAAATGCTGGTCTTCTCTCACCTAGAAATCTTCTGCATTCTTCAGCAAAGAAATTCAATTTCTGGTTCTTCTCTAAATAATTGTGGCGTGGAAGAATTTTGTGTTTCTATCACCCCATTTTAACTAGCTAATTCTAGACCGCATTCCCCAATACATCTCCTCTTGTCGCCATAATTGATCTATTTCTTGGGTTATTTTCTTTGCTACCTCGCTCTCTTGAGAGACTCTTGTGTTGTTCATCAATCTTTGTAGTTCATTTTTCAGCCAATCAATCCTCTTTTTAGCATTAGAGAATCTGTTCTTGCTCCACTTCATCAGCTTTTGTGTCACAATCTACGGTTTCTCCACCACATTTAGTTGGTGAGAGGTGGATTCAGCCCAAGTATCCTTATTTAGTTGTGCACATTCCTCATTCTCTGACCAGAAGGCTTCATATTTGAATCTCTTCCCCCTTGTTTTCTTCTATGGGTCAAGTGAAAGAATAATAGGGCTATGGTCAAAACTTATAGCTGGTAATGATGTACATTCAGCAGTGGGATATGTGATTCGCCATTCCAAACTACCTAGCGCTCTATCAAGACGCTTCTTGACCAAATGTTCTCCTTCTCTATTATTTGTCCAGGTAAACGTGCATCCCTTACATTCCAAATCCATTAGGGAACATTGGTGCAAAAAGTCTCTGAAAGCCGTGAGCCAGTAATTTTCTACTCTTTTTTTTGCTCACGTTTTCCCAGTGATATAGAATTTCATTGAAATCTCCCAAGCACAGTCAGGGTAGATGATAATGTACACTTTCTCTATAGATAGCCTCTCATACCATTATTCTCTCCTTAAATTCATTTGGAGCATGTAGAAATGTAATATGCATTCTCTGTTTGGTTTCTTTAAGTTGGCATTGAACAAAATCAACATTATCCGAGAAAGAGTCGATGGATAATAGTACCTGGTCATCCCAGAAAATGCCCAAACCCCTTACAATTCCTTCTGGATTCACTAAGAAATTGTTATGAAATTTCAATCTCTTCCTTATACGTAGCACCTTTTGCTCTTGATTTTTAGTTTCCATTATAAAGATAATATTTGGCCTTTCCTGAGTCACTAAGACTCTTAAAGCTTGAATTGTCAAGGGAGCGCCCAACCCCTGACAATTCCAGCTTAAAATCTTCATGGATAAGCCAGTGGCTTATTAAGGTTAGCCACCAAAGCCCATTGATCTAACTTTTCTACCACTCTAATGGGGGTCTCCACTAGCTAAGTGTTTTCAACAACCGGTGCCTTTGATGTTTGAGCACCATAGGGGCATAATCTTTTTCCTTTTTTTGAGGAGGAGAGCTTGGTACTCTTAGATTTATGCCTTATCAGTCCCTTTTCTCTTGCTGAGTTCTCCTTCATTTCTACTTCCGCTTCCTTCATCTATTCCTCATAAAGCACCATGATAGATTCTTCATCTAGATAGCAACTTCCTCTCTTTTGGGGCCCTTCTCTTCAATGAGTACTAGTGCTAGAGAAGAAGGATGGCTGTTCTCCTTTTGAGTTAGGTTATTTGCAGTGCTCTGCCTACAAATAGATAGGGTTTTCTTCATATTTTGATCCTACAACTGCTTCTCTTTTTCAGGAACTGAAGAGATAAGGGTTTCGAGCACACTCTCATCTTCTCTGGTAGTATCTCATGTTTTCCATAGAAGATTTTCCCGTATGGACTGAGTTCCCACGTTTCCGCTCTTAACCAATGCCCAAATCTTCCTGGTAAGTTCTCTGCAAGCCCTGAATTCTCATATGGTATTTCTTTATAAAATGTGGCATAAGGCCCAATTCTACCGCATGAATAATAATAGTGCGCGGAAGCCTCTTGTACTTAAACTCTACCCACAACCTTTTGCTGTCCAAATTCACAATAACGCTAGTTTTGAGAGGATTTTCTAAATTCAACTTAACTTTTGTCTTGCCAATCTTGTAATTGCTATTCCCCTTTGCTTCTAATTTCACCTCTATTACTTCTCCAATTTTGGATGTAATATCCCTAACGACTCCGTTCGTAACTCTCCTAAAGGGAAGGCCAAAGAAATGCACCCAAAAGGCACAGTGGTTAAATTTATAGCACATTTTAGGGGTGTCGAGATCTCATTGTTTTAGAACTAATAAATTGCTTGAAAATGACCATGGCCTAGAATCTAAAACTCTTTGCTCTTCAGCTTTCGATTGGAAAGAAAAGGAGAAATAGCTAGGCTCTATCAATGTACAAGTAAAATTTTTAGTCCTCCAAGCTCGTTTCATTGTATTGACAAAGGCAGTGAAGTTCACATTTGGCTTAGAGAAAAACTTCCCGAACAATGTCTTTTGGCATTCCAGTAGATTCTCTTTGGAAATTTCACCTATTATGTTGACCACATCTTCTTCAGACCATAGTTTACCCAAACTCTTGCAGAGGGCCGCTAACCTCCTCGCTTCTTCATACTGATCTGCCATCTGTCGATCTTCAAGAACAAAGGATGAACGGCAAAGAGCAAGCTGGCCTGAGTATTTTGGAACCAACTGAAGGGGGAAAAGAAGCCCAATATGGTTGAAGGGAGCTATGAATCTGTGGTTGGGTGAAGAAGAGTTGCCAATGCTAGAGGGATGGTGGTTCTAGGTTTGTGGAATGGGAATGGCCTGGTTGGCGAACCGGATGGTGAAATCGCAATCAAAATAAAAGGGAAATGCTGGGTTTTAGGGTTTCTTACGTAGACGAGAAGGAAGGGTGACATTTTGTCTTTGACTTTTCATTTACATGTTCACTAATTTGGTCAGATTGATATTAGAATTGAATTCCATTCAACCAATTGATTGGGTCAAATTTACATTAATCATAAAGAATCGATTCAGAACCCTTGATTGGGTCAAAATTGGGGAAATTTTGAAATAACTTGTCATCTCGAAGTTGGCCTAATAATTGGATACGTTGTGACCTATAGATCAAAAGTCATAAAAAAAAAAAAAAATCTTAAAAAGGCAAGTAGAAATGAAGTAATGTTGTTTTTTCATCGATTAGGTTTCAAAATTTTTGAATTGGGGAAAAGTCAATTATTAATTAATTTTTGTAAAATGTATGATGCCAAAGTCAAATTGAAGTAAAAATAGGTTGATTTGTGAGTTTTTTCATTTTATTATTTTTTTGGAAAAAGGTTAACCAAAAGTTGACTTTTTAGTAAAAAAGTCAATTGATGGGTCAAACTCTAATTTTTTTTTTCTAAAATTCATATAGAGATAAAATTGTCACTACTTGGGTGTATTTTGTGCAAAAAGCCAAATTTTGACCAATGTTTGATTTTTTGATCACAGTTTGATAAATTAAAGTCAACTTTTTGACTTTTCGAAATCAAAATGCAAATGGCATGTAAACGAATTGTTTATGTTTATTCAAGCATTAAATAACTCTTTTTTGGGCTGAGAAATAGATCATGTTGCGATCAATAATCTAAATCTCAAATTCTTACTTTTACATTATGCGTTACCTAAAAATCAAGTGACAATAGCATGATCAGGGATCGATTTTCATTTTTGTCAGGTTTTGTTGGCTAAACATCGTGTGTCAACTCCGACTATAATTATATTTGATCAGATCAAGTCAGATGTATGTAGGGGTGAAATCGAGTCAAGTTGATTCAAGCAGACACATGTTGGGCTTGAGCTCGACCAACTCAAAGTCCAAAACTCAATGCAAACTCGCTTGAATATTTTTTTTTCCCTACTCAGACTAGACTCTATACAAACCCAACATTATTGAGAGTTGCTCAACTCAACTCGTTCTGAAGTATATAAAATTCAACACACTTTATTTTTCTCACTCGATCAAACTCAGCTTGACTTGAAATAATTGCATTTGCCCTTTTCGTTTATATTTTAAAATGTATTAAAGAATGACAGCGTAATTACATAGTAAGAAGTATAATTTTAAGTACAAATTATAAAGTACATTTTACATTATTTGTAACTAAAAATGGTAAGGAAAATCTATATAAAAACTAATATGCTCGATTAAACTCATGAGCAGATCCAGCCAAGTATCTTTAAACTCAAACTGAACTCGACAAACTAACCAAGTTACTTGAGCATGACTCAAGCTCTAAAAAAGTTGAGCTGATCTCGCATAGGCCACGAGTCAAGCTATTGTCATTTTCCTCTTTATATCCGAGCTTATGCAATAGGTATTGAGGACAACTTATCATGGATTGAGAGTTGGGCACTCAGTTGGACCCAACCCCGGGACGAAAGTGCCAAATTATCAGGGCCATTGTCGAATTACTTTAAAATTAGCCACCTCAGGTTCTCCAGAACCGTTAAATTTACGAGTGGCGTGTCTATATTGGTTCCACATTTCTAATATATGCTTTAGCATTCATTTTAGGCTATGAGACGATAATCTTTCTTCAGCATGTTCACATCATATTTACAACCAGACTAATACAGTCATATCGCAAAAAGAGACGATAAACGTGCTAATATGCCCACACAAAAAAGAAAAGCCTTAAAAATGTCAATCCGCGGCTGCACGACTTGCATAAATTGTCACAAAATCATATCATTCCACATACTTCATATATCACACCCTCACACGCATATATATAGTCACTTGATCACGATCTCTCTCATTCATCATCGAGAAAGACACCAGTGAGAACCTTCTTGGAGTGAAGTGAAGTCCTCAATAGCTTTATACCCTTCACAGTTAAAAGTCAAATAATTAATAAAGGACATTTACTTTATAGGCCCTGTATTAATAGCGAACACGATCTTGATTTAACCTACAAGCGTCTACATAATTGTACAAAAGCTAAAATTTTGATAAATCGATATATACCAAAAAATTGTTGAGAATATTTTTTATGGGACGGAGCTAGTAATTTCTCTTTCACATAACTCACGTCGATTAAAATTCATTTGTAATTTGTACTTCTTTAAAATAGAGTTTCCACAAATCTTTGAGTCACTTCTAAAATCTAAACATAACCTAATCGTAAGGGATGGCATGGGCTTACCTCGTCCATTCCCAAGCTGACCACCTTCTCCTCAAGATGCCCAATCTCCTTCACGTTGAACTGGGTAAGCAAAGTAATGCTCGAAATAGTCGACATTGGCTTCACCTCCAGATCGTCCATCACCATATATGTAACCACCCCTTGCACGAAACCACCCTTGCTGTTTGATTCAGCTGCTGATGCCGCAGCAGCCGTGGGGTTACCATCCAGTGATTTGACAAGAGTGAATGTTTCGTTCATGAAATTATTGCACTGGGGACATTTTGCAGAGCGGTCCTCCGCCACATAGCTTGAACAGTTACTATACGAACGGTAAGAGCACCTGTAGTAGGTTTTGGGCGTTGAACCTGAAGAAGTCTCGGGCAATATAAGAGGGATTTCAGAGACGCAGGAGGGCGCTTTGGGTTTCAAGAGAATGTCTTTCTTGGAAGATTCGATGTACACATCGTTCAGCTTCTCCACGCTGCCGTATAGATTGCCTAAACTGCCCACCATCCCAGATTTTGTGAGAAGCTGGATCACAGTTCCCACCGGCAATGCAAGGATGTGGAAGAGGAAGTCGACAAAATCTTTGCCTGCTTCAGCAAAGAGCACCGTTCGGTTGCTCTTGTTGATCAGAAGCTTCAAGCTCACTTTGTCTGTCGCCATTCTTTTGGTCACCGTATGCAGAGAGGAAGATGAGACTTATGTCAATGCTCCTTGTAAGTAGATACAATGAAGATTTGGTCGATCATCATATGTGCAGTGGCAGTATTTATACATATTAATGGCCAAATTGTTAAGAAACGGAGGGAAATGAAAAGGGCAGAAACAAATGAAGAGTCAAGGTGCTGCAAAGCAGTTGTCATGATCTCGGAGAGATTAGAAGTGTTGGTCAAATTGAAAACCGATCAAATACTTGAACAAATCAAATATATGTTCATGCACGTTCAGATCTTGTGGCTATTTGTCTTCCAGTAACTAATGAGGACTCGTTCCAAGTCTGTAATTTTCTCCGAGTTAAAAGAAACAGCTCTACTGAAGGAGGAGGGAGACGAACAAGAGAGATTATTGTATTCTTGCAAATGAATTTGTATAGTAATTATATTGGTGTAGTCCGTCTCATTTATATTACATATCTAGATCCATCTGGTTGGCCAGGTGCATGTAATCTGATTTCACAAAATATTCATATCCAGTAATAGAATTTTTATTTCTTCTCACTATTCAGTGAAGTATATACAATAAATTACCAATTTGTTACCTCCCCATCAGTAATGAGAAGAGTTTACTTCCGTCTCATTCCAGTCTCATCTCTTCTTCATTCAGTTCTTGGTAGGCCAACTACCAATTGAACCCAGCGGGAAACTATGTAATCTAATATGCTCTGTGGTATTGGGTAACTAGTTTTTTTTTTTTTTTTTTTTTTTTTTTTTGGTTGAAAATGGGTAACTAGTTGAAAGGATTGAAAAGGACGTAGAAAGTTATTCAAAAGTCATTCTGGAGGAATTGGATTTGGGACGAGGAAGGGCAGACCGGTCTCTCAAGAAAGATATTTATAGCTCCTCTTCACGTTATGCAAAAAGAAAATGAGGTTCGTAGTTTAGACCGCTAGTTCTTCTTGCTTACTCTGTAGTGCCTCGTCAGAAAAAATGGAATTCCCAATAAGTCACGCTTCATGCCAGACGGAGTTCAATCGGAAAAAGAAGTTTAAACTTCCATGTTGCTAACTCTATTTTTTAAACTTTCTCGATGTGGCTTTCTAAATCATATCTTGTACTGAGATATTGATTCCTTTTTTCATACTATTGTCTCTAACATCAGAATTAAGTTGAGTTCATTTAACGAGGATCTATTTGACAGTCACCACTCTGAGCTTTGATCCAAGTTGATCACGCTAGATCATCACAAAAATTCACGGAAATATTTCAAATCAAGCTGGAATTAGAAAGGCACAATCGGGAGGCGGTCTCAGTGGAAAGCAAGAGAAAATGGAGAAATATGCTAATCTGCAGAAGTTTCATGAAGAAACATCTACATGAATACTAAAAACAACTCCGGTTGGGGAAAATCGTCAGTGTGGCATGTTGACATGCAGAAGCCTCGTCTAAATTGATGCGAGTAACAAAAAAAACGCGAGCCTCAAAAACACGAAGTGATAGCACTATTTTACAAGATCGTCAACTGAGCTCAAAAACACAAAGTGATAACGAAATGCGCACCTCTGGATCGTCGCTTCGACCCTGCAAGTGTGGGGCAGCTTCTTCACAAGCCTTGGTCACAGAGAGAGAGAGCTTTGCCTTTCTTATAGAGGAGTTCCGGAAATGGCGGGGATAGTTGAAAAGGTTGACACTTTTTCTTTTGGGTCGGGATGGGACAGAAAGAAAATTATCGAGACAGGTCCTTCGTTCCTTCCTAGCCAAGTTTTCGCTGTAGCACAGCACTGTCATGCTTCTTGAGGAAGTTCATAGGGTACACAGTTTCGGACCTGAGCAGGTCCTTAAACTGCTCCCCTGTCGATGAAGGGGTTTCCGGGAGTCTTCCCAATGAGAAGGGAACCAGCCGAGACAGAGGGGTCTCCATGGGGGTAGCCCCCATAGCCCCATGGGGACGTTAAACAGGATCGGGGGTAGAGGCAGCTCCCGTGCCTCGAAAAATATAGTGGCTAAGTGTAACGCCCGTAAGACTTCCTTAAACTACTCCCCCTGTCAATGAAGGGGTTCCTAGGGAGTCTTCCCAACAAGAAGGGAACCAGCCGAGGCAAAGGGGTCTCCATGGGGGTAGCCCCCATAGCCCCATGGGGACGTTAAACAGGATCAGGGGTAGAGGCAGCTCCCGTGCCTCGAAAAATATAGTGGCTGGGCATAACGTCCGTAAGACTTATCGGACCTGAGCAGGTCCTTAAATTGCTCCGTCAAATTAGAGATATAAACTCGAGTTATTTCTCTCGAAGTCAACCCTCTAACGTAAAAATAGGGTAATGATAAACCACTGAGGGCTTGTAACCAATTTACTATTGGTTCCTCCGGGCTTTATCTCCGCGATGAGGCCGCTTGGCATGCAGTCAACACGATGCAGGGTCCAAGCCGCATCGTGTTGAAATGGTTGACACTTTTTCTTTTGGGTCGGGATGGGACAGAAAGAAAATTATCGAGACAGGTCCTTCGTTCCTTCCTAGCCAAGTTTTCGCTGTTGCGCAGCACTGTCATGCTTCTTGAGGAAGTTCATAGGGTACACAGTTCATTGTCAACAACAGAGAGCTAATCCGATGATGACAACTAACATGATTAAGTTTCATTTGGACAATCAAACTTTCGGTATTCATACTTTTGACTCTTTTATTATGTGCTTAAACACATTATATGAATATATTAAAATATTCCTCACGTAGACATTGATTTGTTTAAATATATATAGACAAGAGTATAACATTTTTTGCACATTAAAAAATGATTAATTGAACTTTTCACTGACTTTTCTTGACTCGATTTGAACATAGACCATATAATTTTAAATTTTTTTCCAACTAATAGTCATAACCAGGCCTTATACTCCATGATCCACGAAGCCCACATGTTTATTACATAGGTATGGCCGAAATAATGCTTAATTTTGCAACAAGTCACAATATTTTGAAATTCTTGCAATTGGATTCAAATGGCAATAAATCTAGGACTCGATTTCATATATTGCAAAATGAGGATTAGATTGCATTATTAAAAATGTTGAGGACTTAGATTGTACTTTGTAAAAGTTTGCACTTTACTATAATTTTCTTTAATTAAAAAATCATAATAAATTATATCATATATTTAGTAAAAAAAATGCGAGAAGACATTTAACTAATTATGTCCTATAAAAAGTGAAATCGGTTTGAGACCTAATTAAAATGAAAAAATAAATTTCCTAACCTCGGATAAAGCTTCCTTTTGCTTTGTCGGATTCTTATCTTTCCTACTCCCTCTTTTTTTTTTTTTTTTTTTTCTTGGGGTTCGTGTTCCTCTACTTTGGAAAATGGGGACGCAAAAAGCGGGGATCTGGCAATTCGACTTAAGGCCATGCCATGGTGACTCGACGTCAATTAGTTACGTGAAATAAGAAATAAAGAGAGGAGTTGGACAAAGCTGGGTGCTGGTCGACCCCGCCCACTTGTTGAAACTTGAGGATCATTGCTTCCCTCACCTTCCTCTTCCGTCTATATGTTTTCCTCCTCCTTTTTTTTCTTTCTTTTTTTATTATCTTCTTCAAAATAGAAACTTAACTCCTATACTTTTTTTGAGAGAAAATATTCCATGATTCCATAACACCACATGAATAACTGGTATGACTAGCACTTTTTACTCACATCCATTCTTAAATTGACACATGTCCATAAATGTGAAATCAAATTAACAAAATTTAATAAATGCTCTCTATTTAGCCATAAAAGCCTATTCGCTTCATTGGAGTTTTTATATTTTTTGTCAGTCCTATTCTATTTTTATTATAACTCTTGCTCTGAGACTTTTACTCTGCCTCTTTGCAGGATATGGGAGTCGAAACCCATACTTGAAACTATATCGTCCCCACCCCAACCCCCTGAGAATGTGGGGATTCGAATCTTCCACCTCCCTCTTCTATGTTGGAAGAGTGATCACTGAAGCAAACCCTAGTGATTACTTCATTAGAGTTGTCAAGCTTGAACTCTGCACCTCCCCTCATTGTCACTATTGCAGAGCTATTGACGCCACATCCAAGCCAACTGCTGTCACTCACGACTATTGACAAATTGCTGTTGCCAAATTTGGAGATCTCGAGCCATAGTTGCCCATCAAGAAGTTAACCACCGTCGCTCGAGGCTATAGATGAGTTGCCATCACCAGATTTGAAAGTCTAGAGCCATGGTCATAGATTTGGAAGTTCGCAGGCAGAACTAGTGACTCCAAATATGAACACCAACAACAGCAAATTTAGAACTCGATTTCAAATCGTGCAAAATGAGGACTTGATAGTATTTTAAAAAAACGATTAGGGCTTGTTGTGCTCTATAAAATAGTTTGGACTTTTTGTGTAATTTTTTTTACTTAAAAATAAATCTCAATAAATGATATCATATATTTGGTCTACATAATACACGGACTTTTTACTAATTATGTCCGACCAAAAAGTGAGATTGGTTTGAGGTATAATTAAAATGAAAAAAAAAATGAACTTCCTAACCTCAGTGTGGGAATAATGATTCCTTTTGTTTTATAAGATTCATAAATCATATGTTTTTTTCTTCTTGTTTTTTGCTCCTACTGCTCTTCTTTCAAACACGCGGATGTAAAGATGCCGATGTAGCAATTTACCTGACATCATTAGTGGCATGGAATAAAAAATAGAGAAAATTGGACCCATCATCATTGCTCCCCACACCTTCCTCTCTCCTTGATATGTTTTCCTCTTCTTCTCTACTTTTTTGTCTACTTTTTTTTTTTTTTAATAACTTCGTGAAAATTGAAACTTCCCTCTCGTCTGATTTTTTAGAAGAAAATACTAGGTGATCCCATAATACAACATCAATAATTGATATGGTGCCCATTATTTAAATACATCCACTCTTAAATTAACACGCATCATTAATGTGATATCAAATAAACAAAACTGAATATATGCTCTTTGTTTAGCCATGGAAGCCTCTTCGCTTCAATGGAGTTGTCAAGCCCAACCTCCGTTCCTTCCCTCCCCATCACCACCACAAAGCCTCTGGTGCCACATCCAAGCCAATCATCATTGTTCACGGCCATGGACAAGCCACCATCGCCAAATTTGGATATCTCAAGCCATGGTTGCATATCCGGAAGTCAAACACCGTCGCTAGTGGCTATAGCCAAGCTGCCGTCACCATATCGGGAAGTTTGGAGCCATGGTCGTAAATCTGGAAGTTCACAGGCTAGATCTGGTGCCTTTAGATTTGGATTAGTGACGCCAATGGTCTGTATTATTATTTTTCAAATTTTTTGCGATTGGACACTATTGGAGGTATCATTGCTCCTTGATCTGATTATGGTGAAGATACTAATCATATAAAATTGATCCGATTGTTTTTGATTGATTCATTGGAATATTACAGAATATTTTATTTTCCCAAATTAGCTAGACTTCATGTAATATAAAAGGAGTGTAATTATACAACATAATGTGAAAGCAATACACACGTTCTTATCCCAACTTTCCTCCATTTTTGCTTTCTATCAGTCTATGTTCTGACATGGTATAGAGCATCTTAACTTTCCGCAAACCACCTTTTATCCTGCAAAGAAGAATGCCTAAGAATTAGAGTTCAAAGTCTGGTCCCCCATCTCCCAGTGATCCTCCCTCGGATCCGCACCAAAACCCAGCCGACTTTCTAAAGAAAATCAGACGGCGGAGAGTAGATTGGGCACTCAGACCTGGCTCAGTCTCGTGTAGGGCAATTCTTTCCAGGATCTGATCCAACGCAGGCGCAGGCGCAGGCGCAGGCACATTTAGGACAATTTCCTTTGAGTCCATATGTCCAATGGGTTCCTATCCATGTTCAGCCCTTCCAAGGCCACCCTGCCCAAACACAACCCATTTCGGGCCACACGATTTTCCCAAGCCTAGTGCAAGCGGGCTCTGTGGAGGATAATAGGCCAGAAGGAGGACCACATCCTATAGCCAAACCCATTCCAGTGATTGAACCGGGTCGGCGAACCCAACCTCAATTTATAGCCGTTGTTTCTACCCTTTTGTAGGTATCGCCGGCGGCCAGCCGGAGCTTGGAGACCCCTTATACTGTTGATTCTGATTAAAGCAGCAAAGAAGCAGAAAAAACCAGAACTATAGATATCGAGGAAGAAAGATGAAAAAACAGAGGAAACAGAGAAAACAGAGCATGAAAACGCCTTCTCAGTTCTAATAAAAAAGGCAAGTACGAGCACGACTTAAACCAAAAAAAAAATAACTGCACACACACACACGTTCAGCTTGTAATCGCACCTGAACAAGTACTTAACTTCCTAAAAAACACAACAACAACTGCATAACATAATTGACTAAGTAAGAAAAATAAACTAAAGCAATATAAAACAGAACGTAGAAGCTTTAGTCTAAAAACAAGCAGACCGAGACATCAAAAATCCAACAAACTCCTCCTTGGATCAGCAAATTGCTGCATACTCCAATTTTCTTTCTCAATGCCTCAAATCTTCCAGCTTGAAGTGGTTTAGTGAACATATCAGCAAGTTGATCTTCAGATCTGCAATAAACCAGCATGACCTCACCATTTTGTTGCACCTCACGTAGGAAGAAGAACTTGACCTTGAAATGCTTAGTTTTGCCATGAAAAACTGGGTTCTGAGATATTGCAATTGCAGCTTGGTTATCCACATTGATCTTGATACATTCATTAGAGTTCAGCCAAAGATCTTTCATTATCTTCTTCAGCCATAAGGCTTGATTTACTGCTGCGATAGCAGCTATAAACTCGCTTCAGCAGTAGATTGAGCTACAATTTCTTGTTTTTTAGAACACCAAGTGAAACAAGCTGATCCTAAACGAAAGCGGTACCCGAGATGTACTCTTCATATCATCCATCGAGCCAGCCCAATCACTATCAGAATAACCTTGTAGATTGAATTCTAGACTCCTTTGAAACTTCACTCCAAAAAACATGGTTCCTTTCAAATACCTTAAAATCCTCTTAGCTGCAATCAAATGAAGCTGACTTGGATCACTCATAAATCTGGACAGAACACTTACAGCAAATAAAATGTCTGGTCTGTTCTTTGTGGAGGTACATAAGACAACCTATTAGACTTCTGTACATCGAGACATCCACAGCTTCAGTTCCATCACTCTTCTGTAACTTCTCCTTTGCTGCCATAGGTGTACTAACACTTCGACATTCTTCCATCTGAAATTTCTTCAAAATTTCTTTTAAGTACTTCCTCTGACAAATGAAGATTTCATAAGGACTTTGCTTGATTTCCAGACCTAAGAAGTAAGCCATTTTTCCTAAGTCTGTCATCTCAAAACCAGCAAATAGGCCTTGCTTTACATTTTCTATCAGCTGAACATCATTTCTGTTACCAAAAGATCATCCACATACGAGACAGAACTACCACACTATGATTCACTTTCTTAATATAAAGAGTGAACTCACTCAAGCTCTTTTTAAAACCTAAATCCGGTAGATATCGATCAATTTTTCCATACCAGGCTCTTGGAGCTTGCTTCAGTCCATATAAAGCTTTATGCAATTTGTATACACTCTCTTCTTGCCCTTTAACACAGAACCCTTCAGGTTGTTCAACAAAAATTTCTTCTTCAAGCTCACCATTTAAAAATGCAGACTTGACATCAAGCTGAAAAATAGTCCAACCCTTCCTAGCCGCAATTGCTAACAAGAGTCTTCTTTGTGTCCAGCCTTGCAACTGGAGCAAAAGTTTTAGAATAGTCCACTCCCCATACCCGAGCATAGCCTTTCACAACCAGCCTTGCTTTATACTTGTTAATGAGCCATCAGGATTGAGTTTTGTCCTAAAGACCCACTTAACTCCAATTACATTCTTATTTAATGGCCTGTCTACCAATTCCCAAGTCTGATTTTTTTGAATCATCTCCATCTCCTCCTGCATTGCTGCAAACCACTTTTGATCTTCTTTGGCTTCAGCAAAATTTGATGGTTCGAGCACAGCCACATTACCCCTTTCATAGATCTCAGCAAGTGACCTTGTGCCTCTTACAGGTTCATCATCTATATTTTCTTCCATTTCCCTTGTAATTTCATTAGTCTCCACATCAGTTTCAGGTTGTCTTTCAAAGTGCTTCAATTCAGTGTTCCTTCCATTTAACCAATTCCATTCATCTTCCTCTAAGAACATAACATCTCTGCTCACAGTAATCTTCCTTGTCTTTGGATAGAAAATTCTGTAAGCCTTTGATTGAGAGCTATATCCAACAAAAATTCCAATCTCAGCCTTTTTATCAAGCTTATCCCTTTTGACATCGGGAATATGAGTATAACACAAACTTCCAAAAACCTTCAAATTTTTCACGAGAAGGTTTAGTGCCTTGCCAGCCCTCGAGAGGTGTTAGTTTCTCTAAAGCTTTTGTAGGTAATCTATTTAAAAGAAATACAGCTGTGTTGGCTGCCTCAGCCCAAAAACTTTTAGGCAAATTCTTTTCCTGCATCAAACATCTGGCCACCTCCATAATGCTTCTATTTTTCCTTTCGCTAACCCCATTATGTTGAGGTGAGTAAGGGGCTGTAAATTGCTGTACAATTCCAGCTTGCTCACAAATCGTTTGAATTTGTTAGTTTGTATACTCAGATCCATTGTCGACACGAGAGCTTTGATTCTCTTCCCACTTTGATTTTCAACTAATGCTTTAAACTTCATAAATACATCAGCTACTTCAGTCTTAGCTTGCAGAAAATAGATCCAGCTCATTCTAGTCGATCATCAAGTAAAAGTAATAAAATACCTGCTTCCACTTAAAGAAGGTTCAGACATAGGTCCACACACATCAGTGTGAACTAATTCCAGCTTTTGATATGTCTTCGAGACTCCTCCTTTGAAGGGAAATCTGGCTTGTTTGCCAAGAATGCAGGTTCTGCATTGTGGAAGCTCTTCCTTCAAGCTCGGTAAATCATCTACCAGGCCATTTTTCTGCATAACCAGCATACTCCTCCTATGAACATGCCCCAATCTTTTGTGCCTGACTCTATATTCTCTTCGTACACTTCAAAGCCATCTGCTGCATCTCATTTGGCTTGAACACAAAACTTTTATCCCTCATTTGAGCTCTCAAGACTTCATTGCTGTCAGTATCTTTAATGAGACATTCCCTTCCTTCGAACTTCACTATATAACCCTTCTCCACTAACGACCAACACTTATGATTCGGTCAATATTTGGCACAAAGAGGACATCCTTGATTAACTTCACCCCCGGTTTCCTTTAATGAGCAACTACACCTTTACCCCGAACTTCAATATGCTGTCCATTGCCAATTCGACTTTGGACTTTCTTGTTTTTGTTTATGCTCTTGAATAGTTCTAAGTTGCCAGTCATGTGATTAGTACAACCACTATCTATCAGCCATGTACTATTTTCGATGAATATTCACCAGCTGAAGCAACAAATAAGTGTTCTTCATCAACTTCACTCACCGCCACTTGTGCTTCTCCTGTTTTGATAGGCTTTCCCTTTGCAAATAGCTTCCATATGACCCAACTTGTGGCATCTTCTGCACCTCGCGTCGGCCTTTTCCAGCATCTAAAGGACTGATGGTTGGTTCCACCACGATCGACATGGCCTTTTATTATTTTTCCATTTGCTAGATCCACCAAAGCATTTCCTTCTTTAGGCAAAAATTTCGAATCAGCAACATTTCCCTTAAACTGAATCCATTTCTTCCCTTTGCCTCCATCATTTTGCTTTACTTTGGCTTGCAATGCCCCCTCAACATGATCTTCTCTCCTCATTAGTCTTCGTGTGCTCTGTGCTTGCAAAGCATTCAGCAACTCGCAAGTTTTATATCGCCAAGTCCCTTGTGTTTTCCAGAGAAGCTATAGTAGCTTCAAATTTTTTCTGGAAGAGACACTAGGATCTTTTGAACAAGCCTATCATCCCTCAAATCGGTTCCCAAAACTCGATTTTATCAGCTATTCCCACTAGCCTATCTGAGTATTCCTTCACTGACTCAGATTCCTTCATCTGCTGTCTCTCAAATTCTCTCAAGAGATTCAGCACCTTCATACCTCTTATCTTCTCATCTCCTTCATATTCTTCCTTCAAGAAATCCCATATGACCTTCGCAGAGTCACACTTCATAATTCTGGTGAAGATGGTAGGCGAGACAGCAGCATACAGGCAAGATTTTGCCTTGGCTTTCCTCGTGGTTCTCTCTTTATGAAGCTTAATTTGATTCATGGTCGGATTGTTTGGAAGTGGAGCAACTTCATAATCATCCTCCACAGCTTCCCAAAGATCATGACCCTCCAGAAATGCTTTCATTTTAACAGCCCATGCTTGATAATTCTCTCCGAAAATCCGGAGAAGCCATTGATGAAAAACCACTTGAACTGTCTCCATCACCCTCTAACCTCTTTGCACTACAATACTTGCTTCACTTCACAGTCCCTCAAGATCATTTGATGCTCGATACCACCGTTGATTCTGATTAAAGCAGCAAAGAAGCAGAAAAAACCAGAACTATAGATATCGAGGAAGAAAGATGAAAAAAAGAGGAAAAGAGAAAACGAGCATGAAAAACTGTCTTCTGCAGTTCTAATAAAAAAGGCAAGTACAGAGCACGACTTAAACCAAAAAAAAATAACTGCACACACACACACACGTTCAGCTTGTAACTGCACCTGAACAAGTACTTAACTTCCTAAAAAAACACAACAACAACTGCATAACATAATTGACTAAGTAAGAAAATAAACTAAAGCAATATAAAACAGAACAGAGAAGCTTTAGTCTAAAAACAGCAGCACTGAGACATCAAAAATCCAACATATACACTTCCACCGCCGATGGCCTAGAATTACGCCTCATCACACAACAACTCTTGGGACCGGAAAATTATTCTATTTGGTCCCGAGAACTCCAGCATGCCCTAGTTACTAAAGACAATGATGGATTTATCGATGGAAGGGTGCCGATTTTGTCCAATGATAGGCTTGCACGACATTGGAGAAAGATGCAAATTTTTTTTGGGATAACATTAAAGACATGTATGGGAAACTCGATAGGACAAAAGTTTTTGGATAACCCAAACCCTATCCAAGTTGAAACAAAACAACCTCTCGGTCACCGCCATTTTCAACCGACTGTCAGCCCTATGGAATGAACTATAAATGGCAGAAGAAAAACTTGAAGGACCAGAGGAGCAATCAAGGAGCCGAAGAAAGTGACGGGATCCTTACTCATATTGAACGAAAGTTATCTACCCTTTCGAAGCTAGATCCTCGCCATGGATCCCATACCCTCGCTCGGACGGATATATCAACTAGCCATGCAAGAGGAATCCCAACGCCTCGCGTCCACAATATACTTGAAGGTTGGCAAGCATGTTGTCCTCACGATGACGACATCCCAGGTCCTAGTCATGGAGGTCCTCCTTGCTCAGGCATAGCACTAGGTTTCCCAAGCAAGGAAGATAAACTCACTTCTTTCAAGATGAACGGACATGATTTAATCGTATCTCCACGATCGAACAGTCCAAGGTGCTCCGGAAGCTCATTACAAATCAAAGGCCGAGATCTAATTGTGGGATCTGTTGGGCTTAGGGATTGCGGCGCAATCGACGGCCGTTCTCTCCTGGTCGCGCCTAGCTCTTATGGCGCGTATCACGCCACCTCAGCACCAACATGGAAGACAACAAATGGCTGAGATTCAGACACATCTTCCAGATCCAATAGTCAATATTCCAACAAAGGAAAAGGCAAGTTTGTGATTATTATAAATGCTGAGATCATACAAAAGAAGATTGTTGAAAATTGCATGAAAAGCCAGGGGAAAAGAAAAGGAAAGATCGAGATTTTCCAGTCACAGCAAATGCTAAGGTAAATCAGCCCATTGGCAACAATCAATTCTAGCAAATCATGAGGGCCCTAAGTTAGCTAGGAACGCAAGACAAAATGGCTAGTTACGCAACTATATCTTATTGCCTCGATGAGCTCTATTTCATCCGAAATATGAATTGTTGATTCAGGTGCTAGTGATCATATCGTCTATGATGAACGTTTCCTTTCCCATATTCATGAATTTGCTTACAACACTTTTGTTCGCCTTCTAAATGGAAGCGACACCACCGTCACAAAAATTGGGAATGTCGACTTCACTCCATCCATCACACTTAAGAATGTCATTCTGATTCCAAATTTTCAATTCAATCTTATTTTTGTCTCCAAACTTTGCAAAGACAACTCTTGTCGAATTTTGTTTGATTCAAATATCTGTTTATTTCAAGCCATTTCCATTGGGAAACTGATGGGTTTGGATAAAAATCACGATGGACTTTATTTTTTGACTACATTACCCAAAAATTTTGACTTTTTAATTTTTTTCCTGAATAAGGGCACCTTTTGTAATGCCACTAGTAATGGCAATCTCTCTTTATTCCATTAGCATATGGGATACGGTGGATCTTTTCCTCACCCCAAATGTACTATTTGTCCAAGAGCAAAACAAAAGTGGTTACCATTCACTTAAAGTACATGTACTAAAGATGCTTTTGTCTTATTACATATAAATATTTGGGGGCTGTATCACACACCTCATTGTGACAGGTCTTGATTCTTTCTCACGGTTGTGGACAATTATACTTGTGCAACTTGGGTTTTCCTCATGCAATCCTAAACTAAAGTCCTCACTCATCTCACAAACTTCCTTTTCTTGATTAAAAATCAGTTCCACAAGATCGTCCAGCAAATTCATACTAACAATGCCGATGATTTTTTCAACCTTGAATGTTCATCATTTCTTACATCGAATGGTATTCTTCATGAGAGTTTTTGTGTCTACACACCCCCAACAAAATGGGATTGTCAACAGAAAACATCACCATCTTTTAGAGGTGGCTCGAGCTCTAAAATATCAAGCTTCCTTTTCTAAAGCATTCTGGGAAGACTATGTGGTCACAGCAACTTACTTAATCAATCGAGTGCCATCTCAAATCCTAAATGGAAGAAGTCCTTTTAAGCTGCTCTTTGGCAAAAAATCGGATATCCAATCATCTGCATGTCTTTGGGTGTTTATGTTATGTATCTATAATAGGCCCTCGGGATAAATAGGGACCTCATGCTCTCAAATGCATATTTATGGGATATCACACTCTTCAGAAGGGATATTTAGTGCTTGATCGATCGACCGAACGATTCTTTCTTAATCGGGATGTCATTTTTCACAAAGATATTTTCCCTTTCAAGGATGAGACTTCTTCGAGGAACCGTTAGATGAAACGGGAATCGACATCCATTCTTAAGTGAGGAAGACCTATCGCCTCCACAACTAGTTATGTTTCCTCATATGGTGCCCTCCACATCTAGAAATGAGCCCAGCTTATCATTGGAAGAGAACAATGAAACAACAATTCCATTATCAGAGGATTCCATGGCCTCCTAATCTAATCCTGTGGATCACGTTTCTCATGGGTCACCCAACCGGTTGGATATCGCACCTCCTCAATGATCGTACAATGCAACCGCCCACATGGATGAAGGATTATATTTGTTCGACGTCAAAATCATCCGGTACATATTATCCCATCTCCTCTCATGTCAGTTTTACTCATTTATCACCGGAACATCGGTGTTGTATCAGTAGAATATCTGAGGGACAAGAACCATCTTATTACAACGAGGCCGTTCAAGATCCCCATTGGCAACAAGCCATGGCAAATGAAATACAAGCTCTTATGGAGAATTAGACTTGGGATATTGTCCCCTTACCACCTCATTGGTGGCTTATTGGGTGCAAATGGGTGTACAAAATCAAATACAAGGCCGATGGTTCCATTGAGCGATATAAGGCCAGGTTGTGGCCAAAGATTTACACAGCGAGAAAGTTTCAATTATTACGAGACTTTTTCCCCAGTAGCGAAGGAAATCACTATTATTTCTTTTTCAACTATTGCTGCTCTTCATGATTGGCCTCTTCATTAGATGAACGTCCACAATGCTTTCCTCCATGAGTATCTAGAAGAAGAAATTTATATGGATCTTCCACCGGAATTTTAGAGACTGGGGGAGAATCGCGTATGTCATTTCTGTAAATCCCTCTATAAACTTAAACAGGCATCTCGATAATGGTATGCAAAGTTTACCGATGCACTCATAGTAGCAAAGTTCAAGCAATCACAACATGATTATGCCTTATTCACATGGACTTGAGGTAAATCATCCATATGTTTATTGATATATGTTGATGATAAATTGATTATGGGGAATAATGAACTCGCAATTGAGGAATTTAAGAAATATTTGCATTCCACTTTCCACATTAAGGACTTAGGACCTCGCAAATATTTTCTTGGAATTGAAATCGCACGATTAGACACAGGAATCTATCTTAGTCAGCGGAAATTTATTTTGGAAATTATATTTGAAGCGGGGTTATCTAGTTCCAAACCGGTTGTGATCCCGATTGAGCATAATACCAAGTTAACAAAAGCCAAATTTGACAAGAGTGTGTCACTGTTGAGCGAGGATCCATTACTTAAGGATCCCTCAATATATCAAAGACTTGTTGGGAAGCTCATCTACCTCACCATGACCAGACCAAATATATGCTACGTCATACAAATTCTCAGTCAATTCATGCATGTCCCAAAATAGTCCCACATGAATGCTACATTGAATGTAGTAAGATACCTGAAGGGATGCCCAGGATTGGGAATATTATTATCATGGGAAAACAACGTAGAGCTGACTGCATATTGTGACATTGATTATGCTACTTGCCCTATGAGCAGAAAATCGATAACAAGATTCTAAGTCAAATTAAGAAATTTTCTACTCTCATGGAAAATGAAGAGACAATCGACTATTTGTTATCCTCCATTAAGGCAGAATATCAAGCGATGGCAAAGGCCGGCTGTGAAATTATCTAGATAAGAGGATTACTTCGAGATCTCCATATATGGATGAGGGAGACAACAACTATGTTCTCCAACAATGAATCTACACTTAAATTGGCAATGAATCTAGTATTTCGTGAGAGGATGAAGTATATAGAAGTTGATTGTCACTTCATCATAGACAAAATCTAGTAAGGAGTAATCAAGACAATGGGAATAACAACATCAAAACAGCTTGCAAACATCTTCACCAAACCTTTGTGTCGAAGGCAACATAAACATCTACTAAGCAAGTTAGACGTCCTTGATGTATACAGGCCACCAGCTTGAGGGGGAATGCTAGAGATATTGCTTCTCAATCTGATTATGGTGAAGATACTAATCATATAACTGATCTAATTGTCTTTGATTGATTCATTGGAATATTACAAAATATTTTATTTTCCTAGATTAGCTAGACTTCATGTAATATAAAAGGAGTGTAATCATACAACTTCATAATGTGAAGGCAATACATGCGTTCTTATCCCAACTTTTCTCCGCTTTTGCTTTCCATCAATCCATGTTCTAACAGACACCAATGATAGCAAATTGAAACTCGATTTCACATACTGCCAATTTAGTACTTGAGTGTATTCTTAAAGATGTTTGGGATTTGATTGTATTTTGTAAAAGATTTTTTAGTGTTTTTTCTTTAATTAAAAATAAATCTCAATATACAATATCATATGTTTGGTCTACAAAATGCACGAAGACTTTTTGCAATTTACGTTCTACAAAAATTGAGATCAGTTTGAGATATAATAAAAATGAGAAATAAATTTCTTAGCCTCACGTAGGGATTATGATTCATTTTTCTTTATTGGATTCATAAATCATATGTTTTTTTTTTCTTTTTTCTTCTTTTATGTGTTCGCGTTGCCCTTCATTCAGAAAAATATATTAGGTCGGCCTAGCACTCCACGTCGATGAATGATAGCTCCACCCTTTGAGCTCCACATGTTCAATGGACCCCACTTGTTAGGAGATTGCAAACCCTCTTTTCCCCCCCCCGAGTTACTCTCTCTTCCTCCCCTCTCCCATAACCTCTTTTAGTCTCTTCTCTCTCACTAAGGTTTCATGAAATGAGAAATGAAGAGCAAAGAAGCTACTATCATGCATGCAAAAGCAAGCAAAGAATTCACAAAGATTGAACAACCAATCATTTCCATCCGTTCACATCGGTGAAATGGATGGAAAATTGGTTAAGATGTTGATTTGAGAATGAGGCCTATCAATTCACTTCAATGAAATTAAGATGGAAAATTGGGTCAAGATGTCGATTTGAACATGAGGCCTAAAAATTAGCTGAAAATTTTGGTTATGCACTCTATTTTGTGAAGGTGATCTTAACTTTGCTTTTGACTAAGATAGAGAGAGAGGGTTGCATGCACTCTAAAGATGATGAAGACGAGTGAGGCCTATCGACCAAAAGAGGCAATAGGAGAGGGGAGGGAGAGAGACTAAAAAAGAGGGAGAGAGAAAAAGGAAGGTTAAAATCTCTCGACAGGTGGAGCCCACAAACACGCGGAGCCCAAAGGGAGGAGTGACCATTCGTTGATGTGGAGTGCTAGGCTACCTAATATTTTCTACTTCTTTCAGACATGTGAGCACAAAAAGTGGCACTGTAGCAATTTACCTTATACCCTAACACCATGTCATGATGATTTAGCATCAAAAATGACACGGGATAAAAAATAAAGAAAATTATAAATCATGAACCAAAAAAAGGTATCAATGCAAAGCTAGGTGGTGGTGGCCCCCCGGCCACTTAGGGCATGTTTGGTGACATTTCCAATTTTCCATTCCCCATAACTAGAAAAGAATAAAAATATATTTGTGTACATCAATTAATTTTTCTATTCTCCAATATATATCAATGTCCAATAAATAGATTTGGAATAGAAACAAGAAATTAAAAAAAAAAATCTACTTTTTTTTCTAGGAACAAAAAAAGAAACAATGTCATTCTAAAAAAACAGATTTAGCAAAACCTAATTTCCATCTCTGAACTCCCCACTCAAAGAGGGACAATTGTTCATACTTAATTTTTACCTCATGCGTCATACAAAGAGAAAAAACTTGACAATGGGATTCTTGATCGCAACGAGGTTGTTTCATGTCAAAAAGAGCTATTTAGCATTTGAATTACCGTTGGTCTTTCAATTATGAATTTTTTATACTTTAATTTTGAAAATCAAAAATTTGACTTTTGAGTTGATTTTTTTATCAAACTTTGATTAAAAAAAATCAAAATTTGCTCAAATTTTAGCTTTTTGTTTTAAAAAAATAGTATCAACTTCATATTTGCACTTCCAATTTTAGAAAATATGAAGCAAAAAATGGAAAAACTCATAAATCAACATATTTTTATTTCAATTTGACTTCTCCATCATCAATTTTACAAACATCAAATAGGAATTGACTTTTCCCCAATTTGGGAATTTCGATATTTAATTGGCCAAAATAAAAATTAGTACATTTCTAGTCGTCTTTGAGATGGTTTCTTTTACGACATTTGATCTTATAGGTCATAGTGCATTTAATTGTTAAACCAATTTTGAGATTACAACTCATCAACAAATTTCCCCAATTTTGACCCAATTAGGGTTTCGAATCGATTCATCATTATGAGTGCAAATTAACTAAAATTGGATACAATTGATTGGATGGAACTCAATTTCAATACCAATTTTGACAAAATCACTTCCATTTGGCTTAATTTGATCAAATTAGTGAACATGCACTAGAAAAATCAAGGACGAAATGCCGTTATTGACCCAATTTCACTTGACCCATTCTAGACTAACATCCAATTTGACCAATTGAATCCCAATTGTGCACACTAGTCTAGTTCATGGTGTGATTTTAAAAAAGAATTGAGGAAATAAAAGCATTGCTTGCCAAATTAATCTAATAAAACCAATCCAATTGGTTCAATTTGCATTCAATTTGATTCAAGTCATTTGGGTAATTTCTAATTCTATCTACTTGGATAAAATCAAGAAGAATTAGAACAAGATAGGATCAAGAACCGAACCAATTCAATTCGATCTAGCCTCGGTCAACTTGGTTCTAGCAAGTCAACTTGACTTGGGCCAACGTTGATCGGCCGATTTTTCTAGCCAACCATCCAACCAGCATATCAAGGCTGGCTAACCATCCCCCTCTCTCGTGTAGCAAATTGACTAAAATGCTCATACTTGACAAAAAGACCAAAATGCCCTCAATCATTGACAATTTAAATCAACCAATAGAAATTTTTCTTAATAGCTAAGCAAATAATCTTAGCCATTCATCATGAGCCCATCCAAGCCATCTATTGTGCCATGTCATTGATCCTTGTGAATTGAGATAAGCCAATGAGAGACTAGCTTAATGAGGAAGCAACCATTTTAGACCATTGGCTTAATCCAGGGGCTAAGATTAAAATACGAGGGAGTATATATACATCTTTCCCTCAAACTAAGGGGCTAGCCATTTTTCAAATTACTCTCGCTTTGCCACTAGATTTTAGCCCCTCACTAGCCACCTTTCCAACAAATCATTAGCTTACCGACGTCCTTCGGGCCACCTCCTTTATCGGTTAGAACGGTCACTCCACTTGAGGACCATAAGACGACTGCCAAATTAGCCAATCTTCATCTCAGCTTCACTACCGTGATTCACGCCGGTGACCAATCTAGCCAAGTCAAATGCCAACTCCAATGATCTGATGACCTCCTTTGGTGTTCAGACCATTCCAACAACGATCCTCAACCGGTCCTTCAAGTTTCTGTGGCCGGAGCTTGATCAAGGCTTCACCAAAACCCTATTATTTGCTTTATTTTTGTCGATTGTTCATTTAAGTTGATTCTCACATTTATCTTTCTCTCATCAATTCAGAGAATCGTCAAGCTTTTCATGCTTATTCCAAGAAGTCATCAAGGTAAATATGGAGGCCGGATTGCTCGATTGAGTGATGCGATGTTCATTGACAAGGTTAATTCTTCCTAAACTTAGATTATGATGAAGGATGATGGACATTAACCCATTTAATAATAATTATGGTTGTACTACAATTATATGATTTGTAGTTGTGTTGAGAAGCAATGTAGTTTGCGTGT
Organism: Eucalyptus leucophloia subsp. euroa; assembly: GCA_017140325.1. NCBI lineage: Eukaryota > Viridiplantae > Streptophyta > Magnoliopsida > Myrtales > Myrtaceae > Eucalyptus > Eucalyptus leucophloia. The sequence goes on along the minus strand of CM029477.1, from coordinate 1,242,318 downwards.
TTGGTGACACCTGTTTTAGAGTTGCATGTGAAGCATCTTGAAGCAAGGTGAGGCAGCATCTAAAGGCTTTCTCATTACTTAGATAGGGCTTTAGAGGTACTCAGCCTTTTGTGCTCTAGCGTAGAGTGAACATTTCTTGCAAGAAGCCTTTAGGAAAAAAGGCAAGTGAGAGGCACTCATTATACGAAAGTAGTCATGCAGGTAGAAATGGTCAACACTAACTTTGACTAAGGAAATAGATGTGATGACTTAATCATAAATATTCACAAGTGATAGGACTCACCTTGCAAAAACAAGCGAACCAATTGACAAATGGAACAAATTAGAGTCCACATGGTATAGTGGCAGTTGTGTTATATAGCTACGATGTGCTTTGGTTGTGCAGTATTGTAGCCTCTTTGTTTAGTAATACGTGTATTAAAGCTATAGACCTTTAAAGGTGAGTGAAGTAGATTTTTGACTACCGTTGTAAAGTGGTGGAGGAGGTGTTGCCATTGTGGCAGTGCTATAAGGTGTTTGTCAAATGCCTCGTAGAGCTATTTTAAATTCCAACCACCACTTGATTCGTCCACCATTGAAAACCTACTCAGAAGATATGGGATAGCCTCACTTCTCCTTCCTGCTTGGTCGGTTGGACAGAGCATGAACTTGCTTGGTCAGTAATGGGAAGTATCAATTATCTATAGTTGTGGATAAAAGCACAAGTATTGACTGGCCTATTATTGTGCATTTTCAAAAGGTCTCTCATTTTCATTCTTCCATCCGTTGGATTAAACTCTCTCATATGCTTGGGATTTCTTTTGTATTTTTTTTTCACATTACCTCTACATTGATGAACTCAATCCATTTTTTTCTAAAATAGAAAATAAAGGAATAATGAAAATCTAGATAGACAAGCATGTGTCATGGGCCGACACTTTCCTTGGCCATGGAAGGATCCGTGCGGAATCTGACAAGCGGAATTCACCAGGCCAATCTTTCTTCTATAGTTGTTCCAGTGAACAATACGGTGAATGCTTCTTCATACGAGATCCTACCACGCCCAACTTCACTCGGGCGTCTAGTCCATCAAGTGAGGTAGCAGGTTCCTTTACACTCAACAATTGGTTTCGGCCTACCATGGCCTTGTCAGGAGAGTGGCATCAATTCCCTCCTAAGTGATATAATCTTTTTATCCTAGAACTTCTAGCATCAACTATCCTGACGCCACTCTCACGGACCAGTTGTGTTCGTCCATTCTGCCTCCTTACTCTTCACTCGATAACCCCAAACACCACTCACAAGTGTCACAAGTATGGGAGAATTCACGGACCGTAACATTCTCCCCCACTGGTCTGTGAATTCTCCCCCACTCAAATTCGCAACGCCCTCATTGCGATCTATTCTGTTGCTTCCTTGCATTCCTTAACCATTGATGCGCCACTTTTTGGGATTTCACATCGAATAGTCACGCTTGCGTAACAAAACAGGTTTTGCTCCATCGGTGGCCTCTTTTGATCTCCACTGCTCGTCCATTCTCAGTCACCTACGCTTTCTTTGGCAAGTGTGGCATTTTTCGCCAATCGCATATTTTGGCAGCAACATTTTTTCTTACTCAACTTCTTTGACCCAACAGACCAAATGGAGGTTTTTTCCTCGTTGAAAACGTGGTAGTAGATCTCTTCTTCGAATTCACCGATCGATCTAAAAATGTTATCCTTATTCAGCGAGGATTTAGTTCTTCTCCAACTCCCCATCAGCTCGGCGAGGAAGCAACTTGTCCTAGCACCCATTGCCATCCTAGGAGCAGAGAGCCCAGCTTCATTTGAGCATCTTTTGCCCCAGCCATTCACTTTCTACCCACTAGTACTTATCAGTTCGACCCGCACTAGAGCGAGAAGTTTGATTCTCCGACTCACCTACTTACTGGAGGGATTCCTGCTCTGATACCATTCGTCACGGGCCGACCGTTTCCTTGGCTGTGGAAGGGCTCTGCGGCGCTTGATGAGCAGAATTTGCCAAGCTAGCCTTTCTTTTATAGCTGTTCTAATGAACAATATGGTGAATGCTTCTTCGTACGAGATCCTACTATGCCTAGCTTCACTCGGGCATTTAGTCCATCAAGTGAGGTAGAAGGTTCCTTTAGGCTCAACAAGTGGTTTCGATCTGCCATGACCTCGTCAGAAGAGCGACATCAGCTCCCGACCAGTTTGTGCGGGGGAGGCCAACCCCGCCTTCAGAGCTCTTAAGTGATATAATCTTTGTATCCTATAACTCCTAGCATCAATCATCCTGACGCTATTTCCACGGACCAGTTGTGTTTGTCCCTTCTGCCTCCTCACTTTTCACTCGATAACCCCAAGTACCACTTACAAGTGTCACGAATACGGGAGGATTCACGGACTGTGACACATGCATGGATCACGTACTTATATGACTTAATAGTAACCCAACCGCAAAACGATAATATAGATGGGATTGACTTATATCAAGATTCGTAACATTTTAAAAGAAAAAAAAAGAGTAATTTTTAGTGGAAAGGAGGTAGTTTACTTTTTTCTTTTGTCTTTCCCATCCTTTTTGTTGGGGCCATTCTACTTTTTGCTCTTTAAAGTTAAATTGCTTTACAATTTCAAAGTAGTATGAATGGGAAATTTAAAAGTGAGACAAACGACACTTTAGGCTTAAATATATAGATGTAGATATTTCTTCATTGTTTAACTCTAAGTGAGCATACTATAGATTTATTTCAATAGACAAAATGATTGATTCAGATTCCAAAGAGCTATATTCCTCTAAATTTAGAGTGAGCTCATTATTACCTAAGATGAAGGTGGATGTCTCTAGACGCCAGTAGTGAGCTAGTGCTTGGATAAGGCTACCATGAATGTAGATTCACAATAGAGGAAGGAGTCGGCCAACCCTTGACTCCACGAATTTGCAACTGACTTGCTCTAGCTTGCCCCATCACACGTTGAGCTCCTCCTTTGGAGGGAGCATAATTCGATTGTCAAACGTTCCTATTATATATTGACCAAGACTCGAGACTGATCAACTGTCATGGACCAACAAAAATAATATAATAAAGTAAGTAAATTGCAAGACGAAAATTGAGATTACTTCCTTTACCAATAACTAAGTAGCAATCTTGAAGCCACAAGAATGATCAAACTAGCCATTGGCGTGTGGACTAAGTTGGGTCATCATGACTTTAGCTTGATTGAAGAGTCAACCCTAGTCGCAAACATGCGGATTTGGGTGGGTACTCTTAACACCAAGAACAAAATTTCGAGATTGAGATGGGTGACTCGTACCGCACACATATAATCGAAGTGATATCCGTCTCAATATCATCCTAGAGAATCCTATGTGGCCTAAGTCTAGTAGTAGGTTGTGTATACAAGATTGTAGTGTAAATGCATAAGCATGCGCAACAATTTATATGCAAATGGCACTTCAATAATTCGAAATTAACCATTCATTCCTACACCTCCCTACAAGAAAATTGGCCTACATCCACTAAGTGTTTTCAAGTTTCCAGTGGAGTTGCCCAGTTGTCGTGCCCCTCCCAAAGCAAGTGGAACCACCTTGGGGTTCTTTTATGGATTATTAAGCCTAAACTTAATTCAGGCTCTCCTAGGCTTTACTAGGCTCATACCAATCGTGACTTAGGGTTTAAATTCTTAACATATAAATGATTTTCAATTAGGAATCGTCATTAATCTATTTTTTGGTAGATCAATTAGTTACCGAAGTAAGTAATATGGGACTTACTTCTCACACAAATTATAGATTATTGGAACGGGGATTTTATTACGCTAGTTTTCTCTAACGCTATTTCAATATGTTTCTCTTTTACTTCATAATAATGTTTTGTAGGTAATTTTCATTGATTTTAATTTACTCCATAACATGTGAGGTGATTAGGTGGATGCACAACCATTATTTAAAGTGTTAAATAAATTATGGATAAGAATTACTTATTTCAAAACAATGAAAGTATTTGCAGTGTTAGCCAAAAAAATCACATCACCATCCTAAATGTGATTTTAATTAGCTCTCAATTTCACTCCCCTATTTATAAGGTATTCTCTTATTTAATGGAAACTGTGCTTTATGTGATGTGTGCAATGCGAGCTTCCTCTAGACGATGCAATGACGTAAAAAAGTGATGATATTTAACTACGTTTCCTAATTGTAATGACGGATTCAACATAGGACTACCCTAGCATCGGATGCGATATCAATTAAACTGACGTGGAATTTCTAAAATGACATACAATTTATATTAAGTGTTCTAACTGTAATGACAAGTAAAAATTAATATATAACTATTATAACATGACATATAAATTCTTTTACACACATTCTTAAAGACATGCAATTTAATTAAATGGCTTAACATTTTACCCCTAGATGACATGTGATTATTCACATGGCATGATATTGACATGACATATATGACATACAAATACGTGGCATTAATGATGCAAACATGATGACATGGCATTCATGATGACACGGCATGTACGGCATGTAAGTTTTGCACCTAATTTATATGAAATGCACGGGATATTTTTTTTTGTATTTTTCGTTAAATTGGTAATACATTGTCTAATATAAACCAGAAATTAAATTAGGCCAAACCCTAAGTTAAAATTTTATCTTTACTAGATAAACCCTAACCTAGAATGCAGTCTTTAAGGGGAAAAAAAAGCCATATAAACTTATTCTAGTTTATTCTAAGGAGATTTTCTATAATCTAACTAAATATGCAATATTATCCTAATATGCAATGTTTTATATTGGAATCTACCCTAATTTTATCCTCTATTTGTTCTAATTTTATCTACATCCCTTTATGATTTTCCTTTTTTAATAATAATAAAAACAAAATCAAATCAAATCAAAATATAAAGATAACATCCACCGCCCAAGATATCATACATGTCCATTTAATTTTGCAAATGAAATTAACAAATCATATCATAGGGCATGAGGATCAGATTGGCCGATTTTCTATGCAAGTCGTATCTTGGGCATTTGATCGGACTATCGATCATTTGCACTTTGCAAGATTCTGGTGCTATATTTCGGGGCATGTTTTACAGAACAAACAATCTTTAATTTTGACATGTGACTTATTAAATGGAAGCTTGGGAAGTCAAAGTTCATTTCTCTAATTGGATATTTTTCTAGATTTCGATGTTAGGTAGCTCAAAACAATCAAAAACTGAGATAGGTTTAGTGCATTACGAAAAACACAAAATATCAAATTTGTATTGTCTATATTTTATTGCTTCCTAAACATGATTCCGCTAGTCAAACGACAATAAGTATTCTATGAGCATCTTGACCATTGTGAATTCCTTATGCACTAGGCCTCTTCAAAATCCAACCTATCTAAGTTTAGAAACAAATCACCTTGTTTGATGTTACTCTAGCGATCAAACTAGCGATCTAGCCATCATGATCACCTCCACACCTTCATGAAATTGGCCAAGGATGCTCGGCGAGCATCTAGCAATACTACAAAATTAGTAAGTGAAACTTAAGAGCAAACTTGGTCTAATAAACTTCAAATGAAGGTAATGAAAGAATTAGGCAATCAGAATTTTTTCGATGATAATCTAATGGAACTTCAGCCACAATCAATTCGATGACTTGTCAAAGGTAAGTGTTGCAAGCTCAGGCTGCCAAGGAATCACCCAGAATTGTCCGAAACAGTAGCTAGAACTGGCAGTTAAGAACACCAGCGTGGAGCATGTCTTCATGCCAAGAGGGAAAAATGGTTGGTTTCAAGGATGTCCGGTGATTTTAAAATGAAACTTTGACTATCAATCGCTTAACAACAACCAAAGGAGTGGCAGTGTGATGGCGGCTCGCTGGTGTAGGACAAGGACAAGGGAATCGGCGGGCGAGAAAGATACTGGTGGGGAGAGGGAGAGAGTTAGAGAGATAAAAGTATATATGAAAATGTGGCCAGTCCACTCTCACCCCCACCCCCAAAAAAAAAATTGGTGGGAAAATTTTTTATATATGCCATTTGATTTGAATCCTAGCCCTTGGATCAATCTAAGGGCTAGAAATGTTTATTACTTGATTAAGTAAGCTCCTCATTGGCCCATTTCAAGTCACATGAATTGATGATTTGGCACAATGGATGGCTAGGATGATCTCATGATGAATGGCTAAGATCATTAGTTTAGCTATTAAGAAAAGCTCTCATTGATTATTTTAAGTTGATAAGGATTAAGGACATTTTGGTATTTTTGTCAAAAAGGGCATTTTTGTAATTTTATGCATAAGGAGAGAGAGGGTTAGTTGGCCAAGTGTTTTTTTTTTTTTTTTTGGTCGAAAGATACAATATATTAAAACATCAAAAGATTACAACCAGTAAGATACCGCATCGGCGTACACTAGGTCCAGTAGAAAGAAAGGAGGGAAAATATTTCAGTTACGGGCCATATCCAATCTACCATTGGCCTTAGCAGCCCAATCCGCCACTGCATTGGATTCTCATCTACAATATCGAAGCTGCAAATTAGGGTAAGCGGATAGCAAATCGTTTACCTCAGTAAACAGCACGCGTGCTTCCCACGGCGACATTCTTCTCTCGTTCACCATTTCGATCAAGATCAGGCAATCCGATTCAATCACCAAATGTTCGTTGTTGAGGCTCTGATGTAACAGATGGTGGAGCATAAAGCCGAGCGCCTGTACCTCCGATTGAAGTGCGAAACCTGCTGGAAATTCTTCGGTAAAAACATCGATAAGTATGCCCTTGTAATCTTGACTGATGCACGCCATAGATCCTATGTGACTGCCTAGCTTGTAAGCCCCATCTATATTACATTTCAGGATGCCACAATCAGGGGGTCTCCATAAGTGTTCGGTGTTGAGAGCAAAAAGCTCTATTTGCTAATGCCTGGGGGTGGAAACTTTATAGATCCGGGTCTGTGTAATGGCATCTTCAACGGCGATGTTGGGATCTGGTTGCTGATGTCTGAAGATAAAGTTATTGTAGCCACGCCAGATCTACCATAAAACATGCGCAATAGTCTCTAGTCCAGGTAATGTATTCTGAGCTGCAATCCTTGTTGTGATCCATGCGTCGAGGCGATGAACAAAATGAGGTGTGATAAGAACATTTATATCAAGATGGCTTCAAACTTCCCTAGTCCATGAACAATAGAAAAAATATATGTTCTAGGGTTTCCTGTTCATGTTGATTGCAGATATGACAAATAAGATCAGGAGTGATGTGTCTATGAAACGAATTTGCTTGCAAGTGAGTTTTGGCATGCTGACCATAAGAACATGTGGATTTTTGGTGCTGTTTGCATAGTCCATAGACGCCGCTAGAGTATTCTGCGAGGCTGGAATGATGTAAAGGCTTCATTATTTCTGCTGCTACTTGATGTGTTGATGATAGAATGGTAATTACTTTTCACTGTATGAATACCAATCTTTGTGGCTGTCCAGACTAACTGGTCAGAAGCAGAATGTGGTCTTAGATGTATTCGAAGTAGTTTATTGATGACCAGATCATCATAAAACTGCTTAAGAAGAGCAAGGTTCTAGGATTGGTGGTAAGGGTCAATAAGATCAACCACTAACTGTGGCTCCTCTCATGCTGCCGGTCCTACTATAGTTCCAATAGATAACCGCCAATCCTCTCGTATTTTAATGTTTTTGCCATCACCAACAGACCATCTCATATTAGGTGTAATTGCCTCTCTACCAATAAGAAGGCTCTGCCAGCCCCAGGATGGGCAATACCCTTTATCCGCTGTTAGGAAGTCTTGTGTAGGAAAATAAAGGCCCTTAGAGATATGACTCCATAAAGAGAGAGGTTGATGAATTAATCACCATGCTTGCTTACCAAGCATTGCCTTATTAAAAGCTGTTAGTTCTCGAAAGCCAAGACCCCCATTGAGTTTGCCGATTTTTAGTTCATCCCATTTTCGCCAATGCACCCATGTGCTGCTCTTGTCGTTCTTCCACCAAAAGCTGGAAATTCGTTGTTCAAGCCCTCTACAAAGAGATATAGGAAGCTTGAAGATAGACATTGCATATTGTGGAATAACTTGCACAACAGATTTAAGTAGGATTTCTTTACCCCCTTTAGATAATAGTCGTTCTTTCCAACCTTCCAGTTTTGCATTTACTCTTGCTAAGATCCAAGAAAACATCTCTCATTTTGATCGTCCCCAGTCCGAAGGTATACCCAAGTATTTGCCATATCTTTGCAACATCGGAATTCAAAATTCCCTTGCTAAATTTTCTTGCAATCTCAAAGGACAATATTTACTGCAAAACATTCTAGATTTATTTATGTTGATGACCTATCCTGTGGTGAGACAATACTAATTCAAGATATTAGCAAGGTTCTGGCATTCAATGAGTGTACTATATAGAAAAAAGACTGAGTCATCTGCGAAAAATAAGTATGAGAGAGTTGGACATGACCTGGCTAGCTTAATCCCTTTAAGATGGCCTCCTTCAATTGCTTGGGAAATTAAAGTGGAAAGAACGTTCGCCACTAATATGAAAATGTAAGGGGATAGTGGGTCACCTTGACAGAGTCCCCTCGGTGGCTAAAAATAAGGTAGTAGTTCGCCATTAAAACGTACACTGAAGGATGGGGTAGTTACACATTGCATCACCCATATAACCCATCTTTGATGAAAACCCAATTTTATCAAATAGTCTCTGAGGAAATCCCACTCAACTCTATCATATGCCTTTTGCATGTCTATCTTAATTAGTACCTTGTACTTTCCCTTCCACTTCCTTGTCTTGTATTGATGCAGAACTTCATGAACAACCAAAATATTATCTTGGATCTGCCATCCACTCACAAAGGCAACCTATTGTGTAGAGATTAGATCAGGAAGCCATGGTTTCAGGCGATTAGTGATAACTTTAGAGATGATTTTGTATGTGTAGTTGCATAGACTAATGGGCCTGTATAGATCCAATCTTTCAGGGTGATTGGTTTTGGGAATCAAAGCAATAATGGTTCTATTTAGATTGCGGGGCAACACTCCTGAATTAAAGAAATCTTGCACTATCCTCAGAAGATCATCCTTAATAATATCTCAATGCGTCTGATAAAAAAAGACCACTCAAACAGTCCAAGCCTGGAGCTTTAGAGACCCCCACTGGAAAGTTGCCCGGCACACCTCTTCGAGATTGACCAAAGTAGTTAATTGGCTATTCATTTCTGGAGTGACAACTGTAGGGCATTGATTCAAAATAGGGCCGTAGTCTCGATACCCCTCTGATGTATATAAATTGGAGAAGAAAGCAGTCATCATCTCCTTTAGTGTTTGAGGATCCCGCGCCCATTCCTGATTAACATCATGTATCATAGTAATCCTATTCCGTTAGCATCTTTGGATGGTGGTTGCGTGAAAAAAATTTAGCATTCTTATCTCCCCATCGCAACCAATTGATTCTAGACCGCATAGCCCAAAACTATTCTTCTTGCAGCCATATTCTGCGAATTTCATCCCAGATAAGAGAAGCTGCTTCTTTATCATGGCTATTGATATATGGTCGATTGGTGATCTCTTCAAGCTATTAGTGTAAGGCATTAACCTGCAATTCTCCGTTTTGAAATTTTGAGCGACTCCATCCTTTTAAAGCCATAGAAACAGCATGTAGTTTGTGCAGTAGAGTAGGATGACATACCTGAACTAAGTTCCATGCCTTATAGATAATCTCCTAGCACTTGGGATCCTAGTTCCAATATGCTTCAAAAACAAAAGGCCTTCTGGACTTTGTAATAGGTGTTGTTGTAGTTAACAAAATGGGACTATGGTTTGAATCAACAACCGGCAAAGCAAAAACTTTAGCCTTAGGATATAACAGTCGCCTTTCTAGTGTACACAGTACCCTATCTAAACGTTCCTTAATTAGTTCATCCCTCGTTCTATTATTCATCCAAGTGAACGCACAACCTTTGCTTTCTACTTCCATTAGGGAACAGTCATTAATGAAGACTTTGAAGGAATAGAGATGAAAGGAAACTAATGGTCTCTTTCCTACCTTTTCCCATGGGTAGATAATATCATTGAAATCTCTGGCACATATCCAAGGCACAGTGTTGGAGACGTTGATCATTCTTAGCTCTTGCCATAACAGATGCCGCCTATGGTAGGAATAAGGGGCATGGATACAGGTAATGTGTGTCATTCTATCGTCAATCAAGTCTCGGCATATCATATCAAAATAGTTATTCGAAGAGTGAACAATGTTTAAAGTAATGCGCGTCGTTCTCTATTTCTATTGAGCCTTGTCCATGGGTTGAGTCTGAATAGCTTTTAATTTTTCCGATGCAGGAACCATGCCCGTAGTTGATTGAGCCCCCTGTACTAAATCCGTCAGATGGGATTGCTGGTGAGGCGCAGCAGCTAATGACCTGGTATGAGTTGTAGGTGGAGGCATTAGAGGGAGAGTCGGCTACATTCCGGGGGGGTTTCAGGTACAGTCTCATCCATCTACATTGTGTTATCCTGTGTATTATAGAATGTGTGCCAATAAGGACTATGCTCTCTAACTTCAGCACGTAACCATTGGCCATAGGCCATTTTGTCTTTTCCATCTATCTTTGCCTCGTCATAAGGGTAGTCTTTACAGTATATAGCATAATGCTCCAGTTTCCCACATAAATAACATAAATGAGGCAATCTTTCATATCTAAAATCAAGCCACAGAGTTTTCCCATCTATCCAAATGAGCTTTCCAGTCTTCAAGGGTTCCGTCAAGTTGATGTCAATCCCGACTCTTCCATTTTTTAAAGCTGAACCCTCTTTCTTGTCTGATTTAACTTCAATAACATTACCCACCTAATGAACTGCCCTTCTAATTAGTTGTTCAGTACTCCATTCGAAAGGTAATCTAGAAACTTGTACCCAGAAAGCACAGCGAGTAAAATCATAATAGTGAAAAGGCGTGTTAGGTATCCACTGCTTAAAATTTACTAAATGTCCTGAAAACAACCAAGGACCACCATCAAGTATTTTCTGTTTATCAGCCTCTAACTTGAACTTTGCAATATACAGGCCAGCGTCTCTCTGGGAAATCTCTACTTAGTCAGTCCTTCATACCCACTGAACTGCCCTTCTAATTAGTTGGCCAAGGGTTGGCTAGTCGAAATGGGTGCCAATTGGCTGAAATGGTCTTTACAACCTTATTTGACCAACGCCTGTCAAACCGAATTGACTCGGTCCTTAGTCGGCTCAATCTTGGTCCAATTTCCTCTATTTTTGTCTCAATTTTCCCATTCTTGATCTAATTAAGTCAAATTAAGAATTTCATAAGTGAATTGGATCAAATTGAATGCAATTAGAGTGAATTGAAATGACTTGGTTTAATTAAGTTGACACAAAATACTTTAATTCCACCAAATTCTATTAAAATTGCCCCATGAACTAGATCAATATGTATAATTGAAGTTCAATTGGCCAAATTGAAGCTCCCCTGATTGAATTGAATGTTAGTTTAGAATAGGGTTAAGTTGAATCAAGTCTATTGGGACATTTCATCTTTGATTTTTCATTTACATGTTCAATAATTTGGTCAAGATTGATAATGGAATTGAACGTCATACAACCAATTGTATCTAATTTTGGCTAATATACACTAATTATGAAGAACTAATTCAGAACCCCTAATTGGGTCAAAATTGGGGAAATTTATCAATAATTTGTCGTATCAAAATAGGCATGACAATTAGATGCGTTGTGACCTATAAATCAAAGGTCATAAAAGAAAGGGGTTAATATTCTGAAAAACTAAAAATTGATACACTCATGATAAATTTACCCAAAACTAATTTTTTGACCACGAAAAACTCTAAAATTCTACACTTGTAACAACCTCACCCCAAACTATTTTGTTTGATTGTTAAAAATCCCAAACTAATACATTTATAAATATACCATCCATTATATTGGATTAATATTATAAAAAAAAACAACAAAAATGGTACAATTGTGACAAAAAGAAAGTAAAATCTCAAATAGGTACACAGTTAACTTTCACATATCATCAAACTGAGCAAATTAATTGTAAATTTAGTGGAAACTAACAAAGGATAAATTTGTCATACGTGTACAATTTGGGGTAAATTTGTCAAAAGTATAACATTTAGGGTTTTGGTAATCAAAATATTAATTTAGGGTAAATTTGTTACAAATATACTAATTTAGAGATTTTCAGGGAATTAACCTTTTAAAAATATCTCAAAAGGCAACTAGAAACGAACTAATTTTGTTTTTTGGTCGATTAGGTTTTGAAATTCCTAAATTGGGGAAAAGCCAATTCCTAATTAATTTTGGTAAAATTTATGATGCCAAGTCAAATTAAAGTAAAAATAAGTTGATTTGTGGGTTTTTCCCTTTTTCTTTTTTTTGAAAAAGGTCAACCAAAAGTCGACTTTGCACTGAAAAAATCAATTGATGGGTCAAACTCTGATTTTTTTTCCAAAATTGAAAGTGCATAGACAACATTGTCATTGTTTAGGTGCATTTTTCGTTTAAAAAAAAAAACAAATTTTGGCCCAAGTTTGATTTTCCTATCAAAGTTTGACCAATTAGGTTTAACTTTTTGACTTTTCAAAATCAAAATGCAAATGATATATAAATGAAGTGTTTATGTTTTATTTTTTTTTGTCGGTCCTACTCTATGCTTATTCTAACACTCGTGCAGAAACAACATTGTCGTTGTTTAGGTGCATTTTTTCATTAAAAAAAAAACAAATTTTGACCCAAGTTTGATTTTTCTATCAAATTTTGACCAATTAGATTTAACTTTTTGACTTTTCAAAATCAAAATGCAAATGACATATAAATGAAGTGTTTATGTTTTTTTTTTTTTTGGTCAGTCTTACTTTATGCCTGTTCTAACGCTCACTCTCAAACCTTTGCCATGCCTCCTTGCAAGGCATAGGAGTCGTAATCCACCCCTGAAACTAAATCATCCCCACCTCAACCCCCTTAAGAATGTGGGGATTCAAATCCCCCACCTCCTCTTTCATGTTAGAAGGGTAGTCACTAAAGCAAACCCCAGTGGTTAATGAAGTATTTATGTTAATTTCAACATTAAATGACTCTTTTTGGATTGAGAAGTAGATCATGTCGCAATCAAGAATCTATATCTCAATTTTTACCTTTACATGATGCGTTAGCTAAAAATCAAGTGTTAACATCACAATCAAAGATCGAGTTTTTATCTTTGTCAGGTCTTGTCGGCTAAAAATCATGTATCAATCACTACCATAATTATATTTGATCAAATTAAGTCAAATGTATGTAGTGGTGAAATTGAATCAAGTTGATTCAAGGATACACATGTTGGGCTTGAGCTTGACCAACTCAAAGTCCAAAACTCGATTCAACCTCGATTGACTATTTTTCTCCCTACTCAAACTAGACTCTATACAAACTAGACATTATTGAGAGTTACTCGACTCAACTCGTTCTTAAGTATATAAAATTCAACATACTTTATTTTTTCTCACTCAATCAAACACGGCTTGGCTTGAAACACTTGCATTTGTCCTTTTTGTTTATGTTTAAAAATGTATTAAAGAATGAAAGTGTAATTACATAGTAAGAAGTAGAATTATAAGTACATTTTGCATTTTTTGTCACTAAAATGGTAAGGAAAATCTATATAAAAATTAGTATGCTCGATTAGGCCCATGAGTAGATCGAGCCAAGTATCTTTAAGCTCGAACTGAACTCGAAAAACTAATCTAGTTACTTGAGCATGACTCAAGCTCAGAAAAAGTAGAGCCGATCTCACATAGGCGATGAATCAAGCTATTGTCCTTTTCACCTCAATATCCGAGCTTATGCAATAGAGTTTCATGGACAACTTCTCATGGATTGAGAGTTGGGCACTCAGTTGGACCCAACCCCACGACATAGGTGCCATCTTATCAGGGACATTTTCGAATTACTTTAAAATTAGTCAACCCAGGTTCTCCAGCACCGTTAATTTTACGAGTGGCATGTCTATAGTGGTTCCACAATTCTGACATATGCTTTATCATTCATTATAGGCTATGAGACTTATATTCTTTCTTCGGCATGTTCACATCATTTTACAACCAAACTAATACAGTCATATCGGTAAAAGAGACGATAAACTTGCTAAAACGTCCACACAAAAAAGAAAAACCTTAAAAATGTCAGTCCGTGCTGCACGACTTGCATAAACTCTTACAAAATCAGAGCTTATCACTCCACATACTTCATATATCACACACCCTCACACGCATATATATAGTCACTTGATCACGATCTCTTCGTCATCGAGAAAGACATCAGTGAGAACCTTCTTGGAGTGAAATGAAGTCCTCAATAGCCTTATACCCTTCACAGTTACAAATCAAATCATTAATAAAGGACATTTACTTTATAAGCTCTGTATTAATGAAGAACACGATCTTGATTTAACCGACAAGCATATACATAATGGTACAAAAGCTAAAATTTTGATTAATCGATATATACCAAAAATTTGTTGAGAATATTTTTTATGGGATGGAGCTAGTAATTTCTCTTTCACATAACTCATATTGATCGAAATTCATTTGTAATTTGTACTTCTTTAAAATAGAGGTTCCACAAATCGTTGAGTCACTTCTAAAATCTAAACATAACCTAGTCGTAAGGGATGGCATGGGCTTACCTCGTCCATTCCCAAGCTGACCACCTTCTCCTCAAGATGCCCAATCTCCTTCACGTTGAACTGGGCAAGCAAAGAAATGCTCGAAATAGTCGACATTGGCTTCACCTCCAGATCGTCCATCACCATGTACGTAACCACCCCGTGCACGAAACCAACCTTACTATTTGATTCAGCCGCTGATGCTGCAGCAGCCGCCGGGTTACCGGCCAGTGATTTGACAAGAGTAATCGGGTGGTTCATGGAATTATTGCACTGGGGACATTGTGCAGAAGGGTCCTCTGCCACATAGCCTGAACAGTTATGATACGAACGTTGAGGGCACCTGTAGTAGGTTTTGGGCGTTGAATCTGAAGAAGTCTCAGGCAATATAAGTGGGATTTCAGAGACACAGGAGGGTGCTTTGGGTTTCAAGAGAATGTCTTTCTTGGAAGGTTCAATGTACACATCGTTCATTTTCTCGACGCTGCCGTAGAGATTGCCTAAACTGCCCACCATCCCGGTTTTTGTGAGGAGCTGGATCACCGTTCCGACCGGCAATGCAAGGATGTGGAAGAGGAAGTCTACAAAATCTTTGCCTGCTTCAGCAAAGAGCACCGTTCGGTTGCTCTTGTTGACCAGAAGCTTCAAGCTCACTTTGTCCGTCGCCATTCTTTGGGTGACTGTATGCAGAGAGGAAGATGACACATGTCAATGCTCCTTGTGAGTAGATACAATGGAGATTTGGCCGATCATCGTATGTGCAGTGGCAGTACTAATCCATCTAAGGGCCAAATTGTTAAGAAACGGAGGGAGTGAAAAAGGCAGAAACAAATGAAGAGTCAAGGTGCTGCAAAGAAGTTGTTATCATCCCAGAGAGATTAGACGTGGTTGGTCAAATTGGAAACCGGTAAAATACTTGAACGAATCATATATATGTTCATGCACGTTCAGATCTTGTATTTGTCTTCCAGTAACTAATGAGGACTCATTCCAACTCTGTAATTTTCTCCGAGTTAAAAGATATGGCTCTCCTTAAGGAGGACGAACAAGAGAGATTGTTGTATTCTTGCAAATGAATCTGTATAGTAATTATATTGTTGTAGTCTCTTATTTATATTATTTACCTAGATCCATACGGAATGGCCAGGTGCATGTAATCTGATTTTACAAAATATATCCAACAATAGAAAAAAAAATTCTTCTCACTACTCAATGAAGTATATATAATAAATTACCAATTTATTACCTCCCTTTTAGTAATGAGAATTTTATCTAGGGTTTGTTTCCGTCTCGTTCTAGTCTCTTCTCTTCTTCATTCAGTTCTTGGTAGGCCAACTACCAATTGAACCAGGCGGGAAACTATGTAATCTAATATTCCCTGTGGTAATGGGTAACTAGTTGAAAGGGTTGAAAAGGACGTAAAAAGTTATTCAAAAGTCTTTATGAAGGAATCGGATTTGGGACGAGTAAGGGCAGGCCTATCTCACAATAAAAATATTTATAGCTACTCTTCACATTATGCAAAAAGAAAATTAGGGTTGTAGTTTAGACCGCTCAGTTTTTCTTGCTCACCCTGGAGTGCCTTGTTAGAATAAATGTAATTAATGGTAAGTGCCGCTTTATGACAGGCGTAGTTCAATTGGAAAAGGAAGTTTAAAGGATATCATGTTGCTAACTCTATTTTTGAAACTTTCTTGATGTGGCTTTCTAAATCATGTACCGGGATATTTATTTCATTTTTCATTCTATTGTCTCTAGCAATAGAATCGAGTTTGACTTCTTTTAACGGCTGGTCTATTCGATAGTCACCACACTGAGCTTTGATCCAAGTTGATCACGCCAGATCATCACAAATTCACCGAAATATTTCAAATCGAGCTGGAACTAGAGAGAGCAATCGGGAGGCGGTCTCAATGCAAAGCAAGAGAAGATGGAGTATGCAAAAGTTTCTTCTTTTGTTGAATGAGTAAATCTGCAGAAGTTTCATGGAGTAACATCTACATGAATTGGATGTGGTGATTTCAAGCGAACCACTCTTAATGTCGACAGAGAATAATCGTAAGCTGAGCTCACAAAACACAGAGTGATAACGAAATGTGCACCTCTGGATCGTCGCTTCGACCCTGCAAGTGCGAGGCTGCTTCTTCACAAGTCTTGGTTCCAGACAGAGAGCTTTGCCTTTCTTATAGAAGAGTTCCGGAAATGGGGGAAACTGTTGACAAGATTGACACTTTTTCTTTTGGGTCAGGACGGGACGGAAAGAAAATTATCGAGACAGATTCTTGCTGGCGAAGCTTTTCGCTTTAGCACAGCCCCGTCGTGCTTCTTGAGGAAGTTATACGGTACCTAATTCATCGTCAACAACAAAGGGTTAATCCTATGATGACAATGTACATGATAAAGTTTCATTTTGATGATCAAACTGCTGGTATTCATTCTTTTGACTCGTTTATAGTATGCTTAAATACATTATATGAACAAGAGAATAACATTTTTTTCACCATATAAAAATGATTAATTAAACTTTTCACTAACTTTTCTTGACTCGTTGAGACATAAGAAATAGTTTTAAATTTTTAATCTTTCACTTCTACTATAAAGTTTGAATTATACTCCATGATCGACGAATCCCACATGTTTTATTATATAGCTACAGTTGAAATAATGCTTAAATTTGCAATAAAATATAATATTTTGGAATTGTTGCAATTTGATTCAAATGGCAATAAATCTATGACTCGATTTCATATACTGCAAAATGAGGACTAGACTGCATTATCAAAAATGTTAAGCACTTGATTGTACTTTGCAAAAAAGTTTACACTCTTAGTATAATTTTCTTTAATTAAAAAACCATAATAAACTATATCATATATTAGTAAACAAAATGCGAGAAGACATTCAACTAATTATGTCCTACAAAAAGTGAAATCAGTTTGAGATCTCATTAAAATAAAATAAAAAATTCCCTAACCTCGGAGAATGATTCCTCTTTCTTTATTGGATTCGCAAATGATATGCTCTCTTCTCCCTCTTTCTTTTTCTTTTCGCGTTGCTCTACTTTGTAACATAGGGACGCAAAAACGGCCGATGTAGCATTTCGCCCTAAGACCATGCCAAGATGACTCGACGTCAATTAGTGACATGGAATAAGATATAAAGAGAGTTTAACAAAGCTGGGTAGTGGTGGACCTCGCCCGCTTATTGTGGTGTGCTTGAACGCGGCCGCATTAAGGATAAACGGAGAGCTCACGCCATAAATATAAGGCGTGCATGCATATCTTCCTCAAACCACATGAATAGCCGATAAGACGAGAGATTTTTACTGACGTCCACTATTAAATTGACATGTGTCCATAGATGTGAAATCAGATTAACAGAATTGAATAAATGCTCTCTATTTAGCTATAGAAGCCTCTTCGCTTCATTGGAGTTGTTGGGCCTGAACTCTGCACCTCCCCTCATCGTCGCCATTGTGGAGTTGCTGACGCCGCGTCCAAGCCAACCATCGTCACTCACAGCTATGGACAAGTGGCCGTTGCCAAATTTGGAGATCTCGAGTCGTAGTTGCCCATCCAGCAGTCAACCACCGAGCGAACCGTCGCTCGAAGCTATAGATGAGCTGCCATCACCAGGTCTGAAAGTCTAGAACAATGGCCATAGATTTGGAAGTTTGCAAGGCAGAACTGATGACTCCAAATCTGGACGAGCGAAGTTGCCGGCATTGGTCCAGATCATAATATTTGGGAATTCTTGCAGTTGGACACCACCCCGACCTTCCTCTCTCCTTGATATGTTTTCCTTTTCTTCTCTACTTTTTTGTCTACTTTTTTATTAATATCTTCTTTTGAAATTGAAACTTTCCTCGTCTATTTTTTAGAAGAAAATATTCGGTGATCCCATAACACAACATCAATAATTGATATGGCGCCCATTATTTAAATACATTCACTCTTAAATTAATACATGTCCATTAATGTGATATCAAATAAACAAAATTGAATATTTGCTCTTTGTTCAGCGATAGAAGCCTCTTATTCGCTTCAATGGAGTTGCCAAGCCAAACCTCCATTCGTCCCCTCCTCGTTGCCACCATAGAGCCGCCGGTGCCGCGTCCAAGCCGATAATCATCGCTCACAGCCATGGATAAGCCGCCGTCGCGAAATTTGGATATTTCAAGCCATGATTGCATATTCAGAAGTCAAACACTATCGCTCGTGGCTATAAACAAACTATTGTCACCATATCCAGAAGTTTGGAGCCATGGTTGCAGATCGGAAATTTTGCAAGCTAGATTTGGTGCCTCCAGATCGAGACTAGTGACGTTGATGATCCATATCATAATTTTTCAAAATTCTTGCAATTGGACGCCAATGACAGCAAAGTTAAACTTTTGACTTCGTATATTGTCAAATGAGGACTTGATTGCATTTTCAAAAATGTTTAGGATTTGATCGTACTTTATAAAAGAGTTATTTTTTAGCTTTTTTTTTGTTAAAATAAATCTCAATATACAATATCATATATTTGGGTTACAAAATGCACAAACACTTTTTACTAGTTATGTCCTGCAAAAATTGAGATCGGTTTGAGATCTAATAAAAATGAAAAATAAATTTCTTAACCTCATCGTAGTGATTATAATTCCTTTTGTTTTATTGGATTCATAAATTATATGTTCTTTTTCCTTTTTCCTTCTTTATTTTGTTCGTGATGCCCTTCTTTCTGAGAATATATTGGGCAGGCCTAGCACTCCAAGTTAAAGAATGACCACTCCACTCTTTGGACTCCACGCGTTCGATGAGCCCCCCATTAGGAGATTCCAAAACCTCTCTCTCTCTCTCTCTCTCTCTCTCTCTCTCTCTCTCTCTCTCTCTCTCTCTCTCTCTCTCTCTCTCTCTCTCTCTCTCTCTCTCTCGACCTCCTTTAGTTTCCTCTTTCACTAGATTTTTGTGAAATGAGAAATGAGGAATGAAGAAGAAGCTGCTATCACACGTGTACAAGAAATTAAAGAAATCAATGAAGATTGAACAATCAATCATTTCCATCTATTCACATCAATGAAATAGAGATGGAAAATCGGGTTAAGATGTCGATTCAAACACAAGGCCTATCATCAATGAAATTGAAATGAAAAATCGGATCAAGATGTCGATTTGAATGTGAGGCCTAAAAATGGGGTGAAAATTGTGGCTATACATGCTCTATTTTGTGAAGTTAATCTTAACTTTGCTTTTGACTAAGCTAGAGAGAGAGTCAGTGCACTCTGAAGACCATGAAGACAAGTGGGGCCCATCAACCAAAAGAGATAATAGGAGAGAGGATGGAGAAAGACTGGAAAAACTGGGAAGTATTAAAGACTGGAAAGGAATTGGGAGGACTTGGGTTTAGAGACGTTGTGGCTTTCAATAAAGCCATGTTAGGTAACAGGCTTGGAGACTACTACAACACCTATTACTTTATGGGCCAATCTTTTCAAAGGTCTGTATTTTCACTCATGGGACTTCTTAACTGCCCCAAAAGGTACTCGATCTTTCTGGGGTTGGCAAAGCATACTAGTTGGACGGGATTCTATTTTACCAATGATTCAATGGTCGGTCGGAGATGGAACTAGCATCAAGATTAGAGAGGAACGATTGCTTCCTAAAGGTAAAATAGGAGGAATAGCTGCTGTACATGAACCTGAAAAGGTTACTAATTTGACTGAAACGGAAACTAACCTATGGAATATGAATTTCCTGGATCGTTTCTTTGATGGTGAGACTATTGCAGGAATCATTAAGATCACTATTAGACCTCATTATGTGTCAGATAAGATAATTTGGCCGTGCACAGCTCAAGGTGTTTTTATGGTGAAAAGTGTGTATACTGGTATTACGCATGCAACTTCCACTACTACTGTAAATAGGGCATCTTCATCATATTAACCACCACAGCACCTCCGGAAAAGCATCTGGAAACTTCATATCCCTCCTAAAGTTAAAATTTTCCTTTGGTCTTTATGCCAGAACACCCTGCCCACTAAGGACAACCTATTTCGTAGGAAAATTTGTGCCAATCCTATCTATACCCTCGCTCAACCTAGCAACCAAAGACTTCGGAACATCTCTTTTATTATGCCCATGGACCTTCCAGGTTTGGTCTCACCCCAGATTAGTGTTCCTATACTAAATGAGATATTCATCACATAGAGGGTCGGCTTGCTACTCTATTTGTTAAAAGGCGACCTTTACCGGTTTCGAGCTACTCGTCATATTGTTATGGCAGATTTGGAAGTCACGCAATCGGTTCATCTTCTGCCAACAAACTCCTACTCCTTCTCACGTTGTTGCTGAAGCATTTAGCCAAGCTCGCACAACTGATATCGCTCCCATTCTTGTCCATAGGGTCGGACCAAATTGACGACGGCCAAATCTTGATAACTCATGAAGGCCCCCAAATCCCAGAATCCTGAAGATAAATATTGATGGGGCTTTCCAGCCAGGAAGCACCAATGGATCAGTCGCGTACCTTTGTCATGATAAAAATGGCAATCTGATAGAAGGATTCACAAAGACAACACCTTCATCTTCGGCTTTGCAGGTGGAGGTTCAAGCTCTGTGTATCACCCCACATCACTTGATCAACGCCAACAAGAACACGGATCCTCTTATCATCAAGTTCGACTACCTTGTGATGGTTAAAGCGATGTATGATCTTCAAGCGTCGCCATGGGAGGTCTGTCCTCTGCTCACCGAAGCCGCTACTCTGCTCCCTCATCTCACTCACTCGTGCGTTAGGTTTTGCTGAAGAGATGCCAATTCTGTTGCGGATTGGGCTACTAAGTGTGGCATCCTCGACACAGCCCCCGATCCACTAGGGTCGCCCGGGGCCCCGATCGCTAGGGTCACC